>CM055972.1:3862500-4572500 GCA_029531755.1 Holothuria leucospilota
ATTTTTGGTTGGCAACATCACAGTTTGTTGTCGTTAAATGAGGTACCGTCTCATTGAGTTCAGACTCCGTTCCTTTTCAATAGCTTATAAGTATACTAAAGTGATATCGTGTGGTAAATACTACACAACAAAGTAACTAGTAATTCTTGCAATTAATGTCCACATTTCTAGAGGCAGATATGAAACTTAACTGGAAAAATGCAGTCATTTTTTCTGTACAATGTGATATTGGCATCGAAAGTCACTATTGAGGTTTGGTTTTGTAATCAAAAATGCTATTTTCAGAAGATAGATTTTACTTGCAACGGTAAGAGGTCACATGCCCAGTATTTGCGGTTGATAGTGACGACCTAGCTGACGTGTAAGGTAGGCTATTACAAACTCTGATGAGAGGGAGCCAGTCGCTGTGGTAATAAGGCATTGGCCCTTTCGTGATCTACATACTGTTACAACTTGCAATGAAAAGTTATTACTTCACATGCCATCATATGCGCTTAATTTTAGAGGCAGTGTAAGCCTTAGGGAGGAGGCACCAATGAAAAGTAGTTTTGCTATGTGAATAAGCTGATCTGTAGCACACCGTGTTTATCATTTTTGCAATCTGGTGTTCCCTCTTTATTTACTAGAAGGCGCCATTGCTGGACAACTCTCAGAGAGTGAATTTTTCTGTTAAATATAGTTTGAGAACTTACTTTGTTTTAACGTGTACTTTTTAATGGTACGACGGACCCAGGACAATGTCCCCGCCAAGGATCTGCCCCGGCCTGTTCGGAACGTGTTGCTCCAAGTTACAATTAATATGTATTTTGCACATTTTGACCCTGCAATAGATACTACAGGTGCACATGTATACCATACCTTTGTAGGACTCATTATTTTTATGAGCACCCAATCCTCAAAACAACAGAATACTGAGAGAAGCTTTTGTAAGTTAAAGGTTAAAAGCGTTTATTTTGAAATGTGGTATTCTTCAGTATACGGACGTTACATGTTTCTACAGGATGTTTCTCATAACTGTATATTTTATATTGGGGTTTTTCGACGAAGCATTTTATCATTTAATGGCTACTTTCTTCCGTTAGGAAACAAACAAATTAGTTGCTTCTTGGTTAACAATTTTATGTTCGATAAGGTAAAAAGCGGAAACAGTTGTTTGACACCCCGTTTCAAGTGTCCATATAGCACCAAATAGGGATTTTTTACCTTAAAATTGGCAGAAACGTTCTGAGAAATACCACGGACTGTGCAAACCAATAGGCTAATCGTGGGAGGTTCAACGGTTTGAGTGTTTTTATTAGCTAGCAGGCTATAGAATATTGGTTGCCATCTTTCGCAATATTAATACCATATAACTTTAAAAATGTTATTCATTGTTTTGGCTTCTTTAATCGTTCCATCGGAATCAAATCGGTAAATGTATTGTTGCCTAATAGTACCGCTGTATTACCTTGCAAGATTGAGCTACATTTGTTAACAGTTTTATTTTTATGCACATTTCACCAAGAGGCGAAATGTCTTTTTGGAGAGGTTTTTGTGTAATCATAATTATAATCAGTGTGAATGACGCGTCAGACAATAGCGATGAGGCACAGTGGGGCACCTACTGCAGAGAATTGCCCGACTTCGAACGTAGGTACAAGGAAATTTGTCTGGGTAGTGACTTGAGTATTAGCTGTGATATTTCTTCCAATTGTATAAGAGGACTTTGGAGAACTGTTATTCCTGGAGATTACGTTGAGGATTGTAGAGATGGAAAAGAAACTTCAAAATGTGTTGAGACAAGGGGAAAACAGAATATGTTACTCATATATAACGTGTCTACTGATGACCTTGGAGCCTTTGAGTGTAGATGCGATGATCCCGAAGTGAACACATCGAACACTCTTATCAATTGTTTTCTTCTCAAAACGAAAACTCAGACCAATGATAACAAGTCATTAGTAAGTCAAATACGTTTTCTTTTTCTCTTTGTGATATGTTTTTCTTTCGCATATGTTCGGGCATTACATAATCAATTATCAAGGGTGGATTAATGGTAAGACTGGTTTCGGAAAAATTTCGGAACTTGCTAAGGCTTTGGTATTGTAAAAGGACAGAGCTACGTCATTTTTACAGTGAGTAAATACTATTCTCTACGTATTTACATACAGCTACAGGTTTTTGGTATGAGAACAATAGGCCGTCACACATACAATTGAAAGTAAATAGTGTCAAGTTTTAGTTGCGAGTACATGAGCTATTAATTTAGTTGAAGCAGTTGTTAAATGATACAAATACAAACTTTTAAATGATTTGTCTAATCATGTTTCTCGAACCTGTAAGGTCAAGCAACGGTGCCACTTAGGGATAGGGAGGGGGCCCATCATGGCCTTTGAACCAGCCCCAGTTTTCCCGGGCCTCTTCTGTATACAGATATGCAGCTAGAGGAGCAATGAGCACGCCGAGCGTTTCGATCCCAGTTTTTTGCTTGCTTTCCATTTCTCCCCGCCTTCACTGCTGAAATACTAGTAACGCCACTGAATACAAGACACCGATTATACAATCCATCCAAAGGGATACGATTATCAGCAACTGTGTAATACTAAGAATGCATGCAAGAAGTCTGTATTTCACGCTTTCACAATTTTTCCAATACTTTTAAAGTCGCTATATGTGCTTCTAATAAAATTGCACTTTGTTTTTATTATCTTCAGCGGAGTTTTAGCTGTAATCAAGTGCTCAAACAATCACAAGTTGCTACCAAAAATGTTTACGTCGGTGAAATCATCCAAATGAAATGTCGGCATAAAACGGCGAAGTCAGACTGTCCTTTTAACAAAGGTAAAGTTTTGTCTCTTTTACAAATTGTCACGGTTTTATAATTTTCAGAAAAACAAAACTTCGCACATACTCCACAACATTCTGGCTCCAAAAATAAATTTGAGTGAAGGATATTAAATTGTCTATGTAAGAGTGGATGTTGTGATGAAAAAATGGCGGTTCTTATTAGGACAGCAAATTAATAATGCAGCATGGACATTAGAGAATGGTGAGAGCAACAATGAGTAATACAAATATAACGTCGTTGTTTTATCTCTGTTGGGAACGTTACTCCTATTTTTTTTTTGAAAACGGACACCATGACATTTGTCTTCCTCAATTCAATAGGAACTGTACATTTGGAGACACATAAACATCTGGGTTTTACCTTACAGCGGAAGCGTTCTTACCACTTCCGTGGTTTCACTGTTTTAACACACAGCGATACATCACGTAAGCGTTCTGCCTTACTTAAATTTCTATGGTATTTAACAACCAGCGCAACAATGTTACCGAAGCTCAGCTTTTCCTGTTGACCTAAAAGTCTGCAGTCAATATTTTGGTTGGGTCTGTAACTCATGTTGTTCATACGAACCTTTGAAAACAAAGAGATAAATATAAACTGAATGCAAGGAAATATGTATTGAGCTCCCGAAGTCTCTGAAAGACTAAATCTGGTACACAAAGATATACTGCACAGATGTTAGTATACAAATAATGAATGTTTATGAGTGTGCTGCTTTGTAGACCTCATTTGTTTTCCATAATTAGCCTCAGATAGTAACTTCCGATGGAGAAAGTTTACAAATTGTTAAAGGTCTTAAAAGCGACATTTTGCCCCAAAGATATTCCTTGAACTTGTCAAAAGTTCAAATACGTTTTGCCACTATGATTTGGAAAAACCAAAACTGCTCAATTACTCAATATAAAGGGATAATTTCTAAATTAAATTCTTTACGCGCCTAATTCTGAGTACTGCTTAGTCTCTTTTTCTCCTACAAAATTATTTTACTGCATAACATTTTCATGATTGGGATCTACCAGGTATAAGTCGTCGATCGCTTTTAGGACCGGTGAATGTGTCGCAACAGGCCGGAGGGTAACTACAGTTCGTAGAGAGCGCTGGGAAATATGCACACTTATACTAAGTCTAAGGCTATTGAAATATCATCCCCCATGGCTTCCCCTGAACAACTTGGTGGGGCTTTCGGCAACGGAGAACAAGACTGGGGCGGTTCCTGCAGTGTCGACGCCCATGTGACTGCACCAGGCTCGTAGCCTGACAAGGTACTGAATGGGGGCGAAATGGCTTCCAGGGGCTAACAAATTTATAAGGGGGCCAAATTTATACAAATGCCATTAAGCCAATGGCAGCTTGAAAACTTGCTAGGGGCGAACAAATTTCAAAGAGGGATCTGCCCCCTTGGCCCGCTTGACTCACAGTCTGAGCTGCACAATTCCTGCAGGCACCGAGAATGACATATGGCACACGCCTTCAAAAAGCACGTTTTCCTTTTCAAACCGAAAATTGTTTTTGGAATGTTAGCACAACCGTCAAGCTTAAACCATATGAAGCATTGTATTTTCAATCAACGTGCTATGTCTTTGTTTAAAAGAAAGGGGTGGGTTCCTCTTTCCTCTTACGATATTTCCTAGACAACATTCACCTTAACTTAAAGTCGGTAGTGTACCCCGCGCCGGCATCCCAATTCACGCGGCGAGTCGCTCCTTTCCTTCATGTGACAATATAAACTAATTTGCTATTAAGGAGGGATAAGTCATTTGTTTACCTTTCATACTAAACATTGTTTGTCCAGAAATGTTAAGAAAAATATTTGTAAAGGAGATCATACAAGAAGATTTGAAAGATTAAGGTAATGTTTACAAATAAGTTGAAACTTGAGGCGACTGCATATATTCTCTTTAAACTTTAAGCCAAACTCCTAAAACCATTCAGACATCAGGCTAAGTTGAATACTTGTTTCTGCCTCAACACAAAAATGTGTAGGCCTAGCTTATACAACTGTTTCGCACAAGGCCACATATTCCCAAAAACTTGCACAACTTTCAAACGTCCGGTATTTCTTTTCGAGTAGGCCTAACCATCCAACCAATTTAACTAGTCTATTATTCAAACGCCTGAATGAGATCAGCGCCACATGTTCACGTAACGCCTCCATAGTGGGCTGTATGGTATATTCCTTATTCATGTCATATCCCTGGTTTGGAAAGCAAAGAGCTGAGAAAACATAGTCTGACATAGTGGGGTAGCCCACGTACGGTATTTAAAAATCGATGCACTGCACTTTGCGTAAACACTTCCACAGGATTAAGCACGAGACGTCCTGTACATTTATATATGTTCAGTACACTTTTGTACCTCATTTCGTTGTACAGTCTTTCAAATGATAACAACTGGGATTCTCGATGTATTCCCGAACATGAGGACTTCGCCAGAATTTGTTTCAAAAAGTGCTGTTTTCATGACTGTTATCAAGATTGGTGCAAAACTAAAAGACAAGTAGGGAATTTCACGTTTTCAAACAAAGCCCCCCCCCCCTCCGAGGTCAAATAGCGGTCAAATTAAACGAAAAGAGTCGCAGCATACATATATCACTTTCGCTAACATCTCTACTTAATTTCAGCCAAATCTAACGAAAAACGGGTCTCTAGAAGTGTAAAGGTGCGTTGACATCAAAACCGAAACCTGCTGCGTTTTGCGGATGGGAGCCACAAAGTAAATGCCTTATACGTATTTCTATGGAACCGTTCACACAGACACATTTCTTCACAACGCGATTCCTTTGTGAATGGCTCTATAGAAATACGTACAGGTCGTTTACTTTCAGTTGCAACTCCTGCCCGCAAAACGCAGCAGATACCGGTTTTGGTGTGTACTCAACTGAAAGAAGTGTAATGTGACCAGGAGGCGCTTTATTCTGTTGCAAAATTTATCTAGAAGGCAAACCAAGCTTAGTGAGAGATTAAAATCAATTTTTTAGAGTAGCTCACATTTATCTTCGAAACGGGATTCATCACGAAAGGAATGATGAAAGATGTTAAGACGTTCCGAAGATGTTATTTCAGCATACATTAGTTGTACGGAAAGATAAAAACCTTGACGAGCTTTTCATGTTAAATATCTGTTAAAAACGCCTTTGCAAGCTGTTAAAGCCTGTCTAATTAATAGAATTAACCATTTGTTTTCCGCTGCCTACAGTTCATGTCTTCATTTTGTTGTCATTTAATATACACATGTGTATTCATCATGAAATTTTATCACCCTTCTCATGCGGAACGCGGATGCTGTTGCAACTCCAAGTTTGGGAGCATGATGACTGTTACACTGTAAAAATTAATTAACACTTTTTTGTAACAGATAATAAACGAGTCTTGGTGTTTATGTAACAGAAAAAAGCAATAAAATACATAAGCAAACTAAACGTCTAAAACGCCAACTTTAGCACATTGACGCCCCTTTAACGCCATCTCGTAAACAAGTTTATGTGTTTACTTCATGATTACTGTAAACATCAAGTTGTTTTTACTAAAGAAAAATTAACACACATATATATATATATATATATATATATATATATATAAATCATGTAAACGTGTTTGCGGAGTGCACTTTAATTGACGTCATTATCCTTATCATGTGTTAATATTCGTTCAGTCATTTACTGTGCGTATCCATTTTGTTGTTCGTTTTCTAATTCTTAAACGCCATATATGTGTTAAAAAATGAAGACGTCTCTTTTCGCAGTGTAGGGATTACGATTCAAATGGAGCTAATATGGCGTGGGCATATCAAGAGCTACAAGTAGTAATGAATGGCTTAACCCCACTCCCCGTAAAAACCTTCTTGAACCTGAGGGATCTCGACTAAAAACTTTCTGCAGACTTTAGTGCAGTCACGACTGGCCAAAGTCTCATCTTGATTGAATAAAACACGAAACGTTCATACTTTCCAAGTTAATTAGCTATACTACAGTACAATCTTTAATTGATCACACTGTCACTCTCATAAAGCGTTCTTTTTTCTACTTCAGTAATTGTGGAAGCATTCTGTATTTAACATGCGCCCACAACTGTGCACCTTTGTCAAGACCTAAACCTAGACCTAGCTATTTGTGTGTAACACGTTAACATAAGTACTCAGGTACAAAGTATAAGCACACAAGACAAAAGTTACCTTTGTGCACTATAATGTTAACGTAGTGCCTCCCTTTGAAAAGCTTTTCACCATCTTTTCACCATCTTTTGACCTTTTTTAACTAGATTGAAATTAGATTTTAAGTAGATTGATTTTCCTTGCTCTGCAAGTTTTTGAAGGTCCAAAAATTTACTCTGTATGTTCACTCTTAAAAAATGGGCAAAATCTGCCCAACTTTTTGACCAACACTGGGCATCTATTCAACAACCTAAACAGTTGGGCAAAATTTTAACCAACCAAATTTGGTAAATTGTGTACCCAACCGTTGGGAGGAAAATTACCCGACTGTTAAGTAAATGAGCATTTCAAAAGATGCCGTTTCGCCTAACGGTTGGTGCTTTCCTTACTTCAGAATAGCGTGCATGCGTGCTGGGCATTTTGTCCCAGGAGAGTTGGGTGAACTTTCAACAGTTGTCATTGGGAAAGGCATTAACCACTTCCTAGGCACTTTATCTTTGGATGCTTATTGTGCACTTTATATTGGCCATATCACTGGACACTAAGGACAAGAGAGTCTGAGCAAATACTTTAATTAGTGTCATTTATTTTACACTTTGAAATGTCTTTAATGTAACTAAGTCAAAAAAAAGCCCCATACCCGCTGTTGGGAAACATTACAAAACTTCACCTATATTGCGATGCACTTTTCAAATACCTTCGCCTAATCTGTTTGGTTTGTCACGGACTTCCGTACGCCTATGTGTTAAATGATGTTCTTAAAATTAACTAAAACACAAGTCTGTAGACTGAGAACTAGTTCCATATCGTTCAAAACTAGAGTAAAGATATCATTAACATTAGCATGAGAGCGTGGTGGCCTATTGGTTAGGGCGTTGGACTTGTGTTCTAAGGATTGCGGTTCGATTCCCACCTGGGTAATTATGTTGTGTTCTTGAGCAAGATGCTTTTATCTCGATTGCTTCTCTCCACCCAGGGGTTTAATGGGTACCTGTGAGGTAACTTGCATAGTGATAAGCTGTATGTGTCTGCTCCTATGGGAAGGAGCAGACACGAAGCGGCATTACTGTTCAGTGTGCCGGGTACGAACAGCTAGGGATGTGCACTATATAGTGTGGGTTTGACAAGTTACCAATGACCAGGGGTAATGATTGTGAAGCACGTTGAGATGGTGTCACATATAAGGCGCTATAAAAATCCCAATCATTATTATTATTATAAACATTATGCACACATGTTTCAAATTCTGCTATATTTACTCCCATATTCGGACGTGACAGAGAATACTCAACATTATGAAATCTCATTGGATAACCGTTTTGTGATAAGTCCGAATTGTCGAATTTGATTCAAATGTGTGCTAGTTCGTAGTACTATTTCAACAATTTTATGAAAATATAACTCGAATTTATGGCCATCCGTAAAGTTTTCCTCTTTTGCCAATGTCAAAGATGCCAACTTAAGGAATTTTCAGATTATCAAACCAATTTCTGATTATAAGACGAAATGTGAAAAAAATCGAGTGAAGGGTGTAGTTGTTCGACGTAAAATCTGTGGCCAATCAATTTACCCAACTTGAAGCAAAACTTATGCTAATTGGCAATAAATTACCCAACAAGTAGGTAAAGCGAAAATATGCTAAAACGCTCAATAAAAGCTTGTCGCCAGTTTAACCAGTAATTGGATAGTACAATACAAGTGCATGGAAGGGGAATTTTAACCATCATATGAGTTTGACCAACATAGAAGCAATTACGTTTGCCCAACAAAAACATTGTCCAGTGTTTAAAGAGTGTTGGGTGTTTACCAGCTGCGCTAACATGAACACTACTGCACTTTTTCTTCTTTTTTCCACTTTCTTTTCCCATCCCAGCTGAATATATCTTTGAAAACCCTTTTAAGGAAAAGCTTTTGCAAACCCTTTTAATGCCCAAAGTGGCTTCATTACAAAACCATTTAGATTTAGGGGATTCCCTTATGTGGAATAAATATTACTCAAAGGCATAAAATTTTCCCCTTTCAAGAAAACCCCTCAACCCTTTGGAAAGACGTTTTAACTTGTCAACAAATACTTATAACACATTTAAATACCTTACATAATGGGATTCGCAGCCGGGAGTCTCACAGGAAAATTTATCTTGGGTTTGACTTGGGTGCTTCATTTATTGAATATAAAGTGAGACAAATTAATACTGTAACCTCTCTCTAAATCTTAGTTATTTTGTCCAATTGTTCTGCTTTCTAACACAGACACAACGACTGGAAATTTCGGTGTCGAATACTCAAAGCGGCCTTGCAACATTTCTTGCGTAACCCCGGCAGGTGAGGAGGACTGCTTCGTTACATTCCAGACTTTAAGTGGACCGTCGTCAACCCCTGCCACAAGTTATATTACCAGATCAAGGGAATCTACTACAAGTACAACACTGGGCATTACGCCAGACTTTTCAACAACCAAATGGAGTCCTTACAATGTCTTTGTTATTTTACCTATTGCACTCTCTTGTACAGTTATAGCTATTTTTCTGTTGGTACTCCTTGGAATGTACATAAATAATAGCCAATCAAAACGGACGCAAGGACCTTATTTAGATTTGGTTCCAAATCCGCCCGTGCTAGGAGACAACTATACACTGTTGCGTCAGAATTGCAATGCAAATCCTCTGAACGCAAGTGGACTTGACAAAAATCTGTACTCAATATACAGGAAGGATCAAAGCATAGTGAATCATGAATATTCATCTATTCGAACAAACAACATAGGTAATGACGAATCTAAGACAGGTTACCCACACCCTGAGAGCTCCTCATATGTGCCAATGGATATTGGTAGTCGTAATCTTCAGCGTAAAACTCGCAGCGCTGAACTGCTAAACACAATGGCATTGTATGACAATCCATTAAATATGCGACATGGACGGAGCCAAGAGTTATTTCCTCATGAATACGCATCTATAAAATCAGGTAGCAAAACAAGTGAAAGGTTTACCGCACTTCGCTCTAGTCGGCAAAACAGTTCCATGCATGACAATGTGCCACTGGATCACTGTCGTCCAGGGTTTTGTACTACGTTACACACAGAAGCTGAGTACGAAAAAATGACCGCTCAAACTTCCGTACTTCAAGATGCCGAAAAATACATTTACAATTGAATCTACTTCTATCCCTTTATTTACCCATCCGTTTGGTGGTAAAAGTGGCATAGTCTGTATAACATGATGTGAACTAAGGCTTTACACCACAGAATGTTACTATAGACGTGTTGCATATGTCTATTTGTAAAGGGATTGCAGTTTGACTGGCATCAATGAAACTCACAGGCCCTACAAACTTCCAGTGCCAAAATTTAAGAGCCAACAAACATTTAATAAAGACATTATGTGGCAGAATGGAACTTAACCAGCTTTTAGGGGCAAATTTTAAGCTAATTTTGGGTTGTGTTATTATTTGACTATGTAATTTGTATTAGTTTACGTTTGACCCAAAGACCATTTTTCAAATGGCGTTTTACTGCGGACGAAAACTACGCATACCAAAATTCTACCCCACAATCCTTTGTAATTGCTATTTGGAAAAAAGGCCTATTGTGAAAAATTTATGCTGTATTGACTGAGATAAAGTGCTGTTTTGCAAACCCAGCAGATACAAATGTTTTAGCTTATAGGGGCACATTACATCCAGACATCATAACTGAATGTCATTTGAATGTCTTACAAAAACTTTTTCCTTTAAGGTTTCAAACGAGTTTACGGTGACTAAGACAAGGATGTAATTATTGTTGCTCAGTTTAGCATTCTTCGCATCTTGATTATTTTACAATCGACAATCAGAGAAGCTGTTTGGCCAAACTGGAGTAAGGGTTCGTATGAATATTCTCTGTTCATGCAAGATCTGGAGAACACACTTCATCTTCCTGAGATGAGTTGTCTCATCTTCACACTAGAAGCTTTATGTTTTGTCACTAGGGTAACTGAAGGGGGCAGGGGGCGTTCGCCCCCCCCCCCCACTTGGCTTCCTGGGATGGTCTGTCGGTACATTTGCTGATCTTGTCGGTACTTCCGCCCGGAGTGAACGACGACTAGTCTCCCCGACGCCAGTCTTTGCTCTCAAGAGGACAATTTATCTTATAAGAACCCAAAATTTTCAGCGAGCTACGCGCGCTGTAGGGTCACCCCAGCTTCGTCATCAGTTCGTTTCCAAATAACTAGGTAGCATAAAGCCGCGGTCACACAACAACGAATTCGGATCGGATTCCGATCCGATTTTTGCGAGTTTTCATTAAAATCTTCTCCATTTCGGGTAGGAAAGAACCCAAAATTTGCGAACCTGTGTAATTATATGATTTCTATCGCAGGACTACGAAAATTAAATTTATACGAATTATTTCGTGACGTCAAATCGACAGACAGCTTTTATCGGACTACGCGTGTCCGATAAAAGCTGTCTGTCGCTGTGACGTCACGAAAAAGATCAGTTAACATTTCATTTTCATAAACCTCTGATGCAAATTATATCTTTACACTGGTTGGCAAATTTTGGGCTCTTTCTGACACGAAATGGAGAAGATTTTAATAAAAACTCACAAAAATCGGATCGGAATCCGATCCGAATTCGTTGTAGTGTGACCGCGGCTTAACTCCTGTCACCCTCACTCAAAATTTTCGGCACGCTACGCGCGCTGTGGGGTCACTCCAGTTTCATCAATAGTTCCTTCCACATAGCTAGATAGCATAAGTCTTGTCACCCTTGCCAAGTAACATGTAGGCAGAGCACACAGGTTATGAAGAGGTCATAAATTTCACCCCATATCGCAAAGCTATTTGCTGTTCTCTCGTGTGTGTCATGCGGTAGGCTTAGTTGGTGAGCGACTAACGGAGCAAAGTTTGGCTATTCCATCGGGCAGTCCAGGTGCTTTCGACAAAGTGTATGTTATCCCCGATACGGTATACAACCCCTACAGTTTTTAATTTATTGTTCTTAATAATTAAATACTGTATGTTTTTAGTGTAAGCCTACTAAAAATTTTCGCGCGCTTTGCAATTTCGCGATTCAGACTCAAAAGAACACTATCGGTGTGCAAGTCGGCTCTCGAGGTAATAAGTGATCTTGTGCAAAATATGCCCAAAAATGGCATGGGATATTCAGACACCTTTATATCTACTTCTCACAACCCCCTCGGTACAGGAGCTGACGGAACTTGGAGTCGCTGGCATCGCCCGGCCCCCTGTCGGAAAAATTCTGTCGCCACATATGGTCAATTTTTTTATTTTGGCTTTCCAAAAAGGGTCATTTCTGAGATAAAACCCAAACATTTCGGCACGCTTTATCCACTGGTCCTCAGTTTCGTTACTTTTAGCTAAATGTAGTAGGTTACAAACCCTCTCCATCTTTTCAAGTAACTTCATAAGTAGAATACATGGAATTATGTAAATATCGGGAATTTCATCTCATTTCGCTAGACTTAGTTAATGGTCTCTTGTCTGCTTTTATCTGCATGTCTTGCGGTACGGCTAGTGATCCGAGGAGGGAAGTAAAATGTAAGTTGTGCCCGATAGGGCCCAGCTGCCAGGATAATTGACTTATGTAAGCTTAAATAAGCACAGAATCTTTTAGTGTCTAGGCTCACCCAAAATAATTTCGCCTCCAAAACATCGGCGCGGAACTATTTTCTACTAGTAAATACAAAGTTTATGCAAAATATGCCCGCAATGACATGGTATAGTACGCAGGTTTTCTTCAAATTCCCCATCACCAACCTCTCGACGGGATCGGAGCTGTCCGAGGCTTCGGGTCTCTAGCCCTCCCGTCGGGGAGTCTGTCCACCCGTCGGGCAAATACTGGCGCCACCCCTGGGTGGATGGGGGTCACGTGTCTGGGGGTGACTTGTTAAGTGATAACCCTTTGACACTAAGTGTCGGTACATTGACTATATGCTATCGGTACATTAACTTTATTTTCATCCCTGCCCCCTACCCCCACTTCAAGCACCCTAGTTACGCTACTGTGTTTTGTTATGTCATAGATGATAACCACCCTTCCTGGCAATTCGTGTAATTGAAAGGGCTGTAGGTAAACTGACGATTTACATATGTTTAAATCCCCGACGGATGAAGGCCACGTAAAGAAGCGTGTAGTTTGCAGTGGCATAACTGCTTCAGTATTTGTCTGATTTGATGATGAATCACTTCAAGAACGAACAATATAAAAGCAAATGCAACTGCAATGACCAAAAATTACTAGCATTGGTTCGAAACGCCGGACACAATTTGGCGGTACCACCCACTCTCTACTACGTTTACGAAGTTTTCGTTGTTTCACCTCTGGTGACCTCAGAAAGACCCTTCGACCCCCAACAAACCCGTAGGATCCCTCTCGCTCTCTTAAAATTGCGCATCATATACCCAGCATGAAAACTATCCATCATCCCTGTTTTGAAACATTTTGACCTCTGATGACCTCACGTGACCTTTGACCTCCACTGTAAACTGTAAAGTAGGGTACTTTTCAATATGATACAGTTATACACTAGTCTTTCAAAAATGTCTGTTAATTTTGTACAGAAAATAAATAAAACAAAGAAGTTAATAAGAAATACAGAAATTTTCTGGCAATTAATTTCCATACCATTTTTGTTTTTCTTTTGTATTTCTTTACTTAAGTTTCTGTAAATTTACATTTTACAATTTACATTTTTAACAGTGTATACCAACTATGAAAAGTGTCCATCATTGCTATCTTGGGAAGCTGTGGTGGGCGAAGCCTTTAAGCGCTAACGCTGAAGGCGCGAAGCAGGAGGATGAGGGATGAAGGTCCTCCCCGAGTTATTTTTCTTAAATATGACGGGTTTTGCGGTCATTTTGGACCACTTCTTGAGAAAATCCTGCATTCTCCAGATCCAATTTGAAACGCTAATGAAATGATTTTTTCTTATGATGATCACACCTTTAAGACAGTAACCGTCAGTCTATTTACTGAGGACTATCAACTTGGTGGTTGGTGGGGAACGTGAACAAAGTGAACAGCGAGGGTTTTGGAAATAGTAATTTACTCAGCTGTATACAGGAAGTAATAATAACGAGGCAATTCCACCAAAGTTTTTCCTACGTACAGCAGTACTAGTGAGACGTCACTTTGTATTTCTTATTTGGCTCATGGGAAGCACACTAAAAAGTTATCGAGAATCGCGATTCCCTATACATGGGTAGGGTTTGAGAACTTGTTGCAAGGACGATGGTGCATTTAATAACATACATTAGTACTAGCAGTGACCCTTATTTCAGAGTTTTAAATCTTAATAATGTGGCTTGTAGGAGCAAGCTTTGACAGAAATCCTACGGGGCCAGACGAAATTAATTTTCAATTGTTGTAGTCAGTTTCCTCTGGGAGTGTGCGTGAAGCCGGCAGAGAAAAATCTTCCTAGCAATTTTATGATATTTAATATTAATGTTTCCCTTCATTTAATTTGCAAACTTTAATCATAATAGGCTGATGGGCATGATAATTGTCTTATTTTTTCTCAGTCTGTTCTCGCTTCCTTTCGCTCATTCCTATTTTCAATATTTTTTTATGCTCTGGAAAAGAGAGGGGGACAAGTGTCCTGCCTCCTTTCCCCGCCCGTTATCCCACCTATGCATGCTAGCCTGGCAAAGCAGCTTAGCCAATCAGAAGGTTCGTAAGGTTTGTTAAAGCTTCAAGGGAGAATTTTGAAGATATACTGTATACTATAATGCCGTGTAGTCTATTCTAAGTATTCGTTATTTGCCACTTCTAGTTTTAGCAATATTTTGCGGCTTCTTACGACAGTGTGCGACTTTTTCTACTAACTGTAAACATGATGGATGATAACGATCTCAATACACAGTGTAGAAACAGCATAGGGCAATTTATCACAGGTGTGCAGTGTCAGTGGCTGGCTTCAGGTGATTCGGTCAGAGAATAACTTCTCAACCAACGGACAATGATAACACAGCAGTATGACAGCGTCTGGTCTCGATGAAGTATTATGATCTCTCTTACAACAGTTGTTGAACTGCCTTTTATACGCTAGGCTTTCAATTGAGAAATCTCCGGAATTGAATAGAAACTTCCAGTGCACAAAGTCGAGCAATTACAAGAATGTTCCATGTGTGCACAGTAGTAGTAAACAATGGCAATGTTTCTTAGAAGTGTCGCCAGGCCGCTGTTATAATTGGCACATTACGTAAACAGTCCTTCTTCTAGAGAATTCTGGAAAGGCTGCGTTGAAGGTGACATTGTTGTTGTAGCGGTTCTAATTCTCTGGAGCTTTCCATTCGCTCGTCGACGGGTTCAATCTGGTGTTCCTGACGAGTCGTCTTGTAACAGTAATTAAGGTGAAGAACGGTATGCTCTTAATCTTTTTGCTTGGATAATAATCTCACTGAAGATCATGAAACTTATTGCATTTTACTCGGTCAATTAGGGTCTGTAAATTGTGCTTTGAAGCAAAGTGGAGATTACCCTGAAGAAAGCGAAAATATAATATTAAACAAAAATTTGTCGAACCTGCTTCTCTTTGAACAAGCGATGATACAAATTAAAGTTAAACGAAACAAATCTCTCTCCTTTGGCTGTTTGGTCTCTTAGCTATAACTCCTCATACCTTTACTTCTTAATTAAACTGGATGGTTACAAAACTAAGTAACCGAATTTTTACTACAATATCCAACACAAATGAAAGTGGTTGGTTCTGTAAAACATGTCTGCTCGATCCCTCTGCTGCATCTTTTAGTTGCAATTTCTAAGGATCTAACTAGATGTGCAAGTAAAGTTAATTTCTCGGTCAGATATCGTGGAATACGGTAACAACATCAAGCAGTGTTTAATTACTTTCTTTTCTCGGGTGATGGTCAACAGGCTCACCTATCGAAGCGTTGCGATTTCCACACCACTCGCAGTCGCGGTCCATGCCCTCATTAGCTTTGCCCCTCATTTTTTTTTATTTTATGCCTAAAATCTGTGCTAACCGGCAGCCCCTGCGTTAGTCACCGGTTGAACTAACCTGTTTTGAGATGCAGTCACTTCCGATGATGTTGCATCCTTTCAAAGATATAGCCAACGTCAAGCACCCTTGAAGCATAAACAAACTTTGTATGGCTTAGTTATTTTTTCTGCTAGCTACGTTTCATTTTATTTGGTTCGCTTAAGTTTGACACTGGCGATGCCTGTAGAATAAATGCCGGCTTTTCCGATGAATGATTTTAGAGCCATATATTTAGACTCTGAATGTTTATCTGTAATGCGCCCTCTTTCATTCTGTTTTTTTGTAGTCCAGCTCATACTGAAACAAAATAAATTGTAGTCATACCCCCTCTGTCCGGTGCATACACAGGTTTCGTCGTTGGTGTTATCTTCCTTTTGAACAAGTTGTTCAATGATCAAACATCGGAGACATAAATGCTTTCGATAATTGCGCACGATTATATTCTTCTTGCAGAATGCAGGGGGTCCTTTCACATTATTCGAAACTGTCAAAGTATTGTTGTAAAGTCTAAACACGCACGAGATCATAAAAAAGATAAAAGCTGCAAGTGAAATTCTGGCTAAATTTGTGAAGCGATACAGTCTCCTTCCGTTTGTAACTTTAACCCTCTATAGTACCCGGAAAGCCCTGAAATAAAACCCTTGAAAATCGAAAGCTGACTTTGAGGTCCAGTCCTAAATTGCAAAATGCATTAAAGTGCCCAAATGCTGATTGAATTTTCCCAATATTCCGTTGTATTGATTGAAATTGGATGTCCTTTTTACCCAGGGGAACCAAACAATTAAATGTAAGGCTGGAGATTTGCTACAGGAAAAGAATTGTTCTCCAAAGATGTTTGAGGACCAGCAAAGGTAGATGAATGTTACATTACAGAACACGTTATTCTTTGTTCAATAAAGCTAGCAGTCATATAACCTGTCTTACGTGACAGTTGTATCTGTTAACCAAAAAGTCTCGTATTTCGGTATGACACAGTTCAGTTAGATCCAGTCGAGGTATTATATGTTTCATGAAAATGACGTCACGTCCCAATATCAATGAACGAGTCTTGCAACAACGTTACTAACAAGGTAAATATCGGTAAGCTTTTAGCAATAAGGCGTACTGATTTTCTGATGTACACTGAAGGTAAAGATGTACACTGAAGGTAAAGATGTACACTGAAGGTAAAGATGTACACTGAAGGTAAAGATGGTCTAATTTGGTGCAAAAGTATCCTCATTGTGTAACACTTAACCTAACGGTGGGTAGTTTTGTAAGTTTAGCAGGCGGCATACCAAACCAACTTCGGTAAAAGTTTACCAACATGAGTACATACTACTGTCTATTTTTAAAACTTTTAAAGAGGAATTGGTTGGATACACAATGTCCAAGATTCTGTTTAAATTTTGACCAATGTTTTTTTAGAGTGAAAGAGAAGAATGAAAACACAAAATTAAGTTGAAACGACTAAATTACTATGACCCCAAAATTATTAAAAGTATGTTGGTAAAAACTTTGCGAAACAGTACTGTACTTGTCGAGTATTTGTTTGTTTATTATCTAGGCCTATATCCATAGGAGTACGAGGCGGGGGCACTGGGGGGCTTCAGCCCTCCCAGAGCAGGGAAAATACTTATTTCAGTGCACTGACACTTGTATTTTCAGGGCAAGGGGGCAATGCAGTGAGCAGTGGGGCGAACAGGGGCGTTTGCCAATGGGGCAATTTGCTTATTAGTTGCAACGAAATAATATCTGCCGAAATAATATCTTTCTTTATAGTTGGGGGGGGGGACTCATCCATCCCCGTCCTGAGTGCTATAGTGGTAAAAGGGGAAAATCAGGGCAATTTACAAAATTTCCAGGGCAAACACCCTCCGCCCTCCCCTGTGAAATGGCTTCCCGTACGCCTATGTCTATATCATGGTTATATATTTCTCCTGCCAATAGACATGTACCCACACGTTGAGCTAAGAATAGTCTAAGTTGTCTTGAGCGTCAACACCGAAAGTAGGGCACTTTTGCATTCAATGGTAATTTGTTCCCTTATGGGGGGGGGGGGGGATTCTATTTCCACAACAGGTCGGAGGGAAAACAGTGTATAGTGGAGCCTTTATTTGTCATAATTATTATATCCTGAAGAAGTCAGGCCAGGTATGTCTAGTGAGGAAGTGCTCTAACACTACCTAATGAAACCATCGAAGTACCTGGTGACGTTATAGAGAGCTTACACCAAAGGTCAAAAGGTCAATTTAATGAACGCGCTAGTCCTTGCGCCACGCTAAACATTGCTTTAGTACATGATCTAGCGTCCGCGTGTGTTTGTTTGTCCTCCAGAACGTGGTTGCGTTAGTTGACTTTTGCATGCGTGAAACCTCCTACACAGTTATTTGCCGGTAGAGTGCATCCTGAGCTTTGGTTTAATTATTCAGTAAAAGCTGACCTATGGCGCACCAGGGCCGTAGCCTGATAAAAACCTTCATTGATCAGTACACGACTGTTTCTAATGGGAGCGCCCAGTGACCAGCGTAGGACAACTATCACTCGACGGGTCCTTCCTTTGTTACACCGTGCAGAGGTGTCGTCCGGGGGGAGGGGTCTAAAAGGAAGAAGTAATAGGCCTTCTTTTCAATGGCTTAGATACAAAATATGTTATCTTTGGCATTGTGTTAAGAAATCGTCATTATTTAGTGAATTTGTGCAATTGGTGACTGTGTGTAAGAAACTGGGTGTCTGTAAAGAGATTCATCTCCCATTGGATAATTTTGTTGATTACGACTGGGGGCTTAGAGGCAAAATATTTCTGTCTTGGCGAATGTATTGAAGTGGTTATATGCTTGGTAATTCCAACTATTTAGTGAATTTGTCCCATATTTGCTTGATGTGGGGAAATGGGTCGCATCTTAGGGAAGAGTGGTGGGTGACTACTTCAAGGACATGTTTCGATTAAGGAAGGTGGATAAGATAAAATAGTGCAATCTGGGAAATTCCAGAAATTCCCTTAATTTAGTGATTTTTTCCTGTTTTTGGCTAGGTGCAAGGGAAAGGGTTGATACTCTCTTCCTTTTTAGACAACTATAAACTCACACTACATTAAAAAATTCCTAAGTTTTCCCTCTTGCCTCTGTGACATGGCACATATTTGGGAAGCTGTGGATAACATGCAAAATGGTGATATCTGCGAAATTCCAGAAATTCCAGATGGGCCGCTCCTAACTTTGGAACACCACTGGGAACCCCAATATCAGTGGGCGCATAGCTGAGGTCCTACACAGATTTTTGTCAAAAATAATTTCTATATTGCCTGGGAGGCATTTCTTGACCTTCTAAATCTTATTATTTTGAGCATATCTGCTTTAGAAGCTAACTTGGCATTTAGAAAGAAAGCTGCAGTATCAGCGCTGAATGTTAAACTAACCTTTTAATGTCGTAAAAATCAATAAAAAATGTTATAAAAATTAACACTGGATTTTACCCAACGATAAACGTCATAAAAATCAATGCTAAATGTAATAAATTGTCTCACCGTAAATGAAATACGGTTCTAAAGCTGAATGTCTGAAGTTCGTTACACCGTAAATGTTAAACAAATCAACATTACATGATAGTCCTATTTTTCCTTTGTATTTCGCACCGACGGTATAAGGGAGGTAAACAGTCACACCTGTGTGTGAATGTGTCTGTATATGGCACAAAACTTGTACCTAATACCAAGTTTAAGTGGATTCAAAGATCTCACACTTGTATAGACATGTATGTACAGAGGGATTTCATGTGACGTCATACGTTTGAGATTGCCCTGCAGTGAAGGACAAAACACGCGCGCGGTAAGAGTATTGACAGCACACGCGTACGGCATGATCATAGGTACTACTGCCTGCAGGGGCGTAAATACGGGTGTGTGTGTGTGTGTGTGGGGGGGGGTGACACCCCCGTGAAAATAAAAAGTCGGTCTCAAATCCAGTTCAGTGCGCCTTAAGTTTGTGACAGTAGACCAGACATGAATGACTTTTGAAGTGCAAAAAAGCCAAAAAAAAAAGGTCAAAAGGTCCTCACAAATTCAGAACAACATCTGAAGTGAAAAAAAGGTCTTTGGAAATTCGGGTCGTACAACTGTGTCAGGGAGTCGGTCTCCAAGAAATGTAGTCGGTCCAAAAATAGTTCAACCCCTGTGAATTCATGTATATACGCCCCTGACTACTGCATGTGACACCATGTAAATACGCTAACTGCGCGTGTTGGCACACTGGGCGCTTGCCCTTCAAAACCAAAGAGGCACACGATCACGTGACGTCGGTGAAACCCTCTGTATAGATATCACCCACCATGAACTCGTAAGCCCGTGTGACTGTAGAATTCATTTGAGATCAGTTGCGGGCCTTTTGAGGACATTTAAGACACTGACCACAACAAAAGTATTATAGATCCTATGCGTTCTCCAGTCCCCACCCCACTCCAATGCAGGTGTAAACACATTACATATTAACGATGGTGTGAACATGTTTGTCTTGCACTTTTGAAAAAGTTGTCTGTGTATTACTATCGTGATACAGACTGAGGATGAATCGCAAACGTGTTGCTCTTGTGCACAATGATCCATGTAAAGGCATGTCCTACAATCTTGAACAGAAGGTGTACGTTGCAGGACTGGAGGGAGAAGAATACTGTCCTTGTGTTAATGGCATTGCCCGTGTCCTGGCTGCCTGGGAGAGACCACTATGTGAAGGTTGTACTGGGTACTCACCATTTTGAAGATTGCTGTTATATAATGCAGCATGCATAGATGCAAATTCGTGTCATGCTTTGTAAAATTTGAAGTTAATGATCATCAAAGAGGACTGAATTTTTCTCGGTTTATATGCTAAAATCATTTCATCCGAAAATCTTAAACGTACTGTAACGGGCGAAGCGGATTTGCTTCGTCACAATACGGAAGCTAAGTAAGTGATGGGATGGCCTTGGTTTGTTGTACCAACGGATCACTTTCCGGATAAGGAAGACACCTCTTAGTTAAAAACGACGAAAAAGTCCAGACATTTTTGAAACAAGGAAATTTATTTTAGCAGCACTATATCTTCTGTAAGCATCACGAATCATGGGTCTTCGACCCTAAAATCTTTGAAACAGGGTTACATTTCACCCCGCTCAAACGTCTCAAAAAAAAATTAATTGTGATTGGATACATATTGAGTTATCTTTATTCATAACTATAAACTACTTCTCATTGGAGGACGGACCTGTGCTTATGGGCGTAGCCACCTGTACATGCCGTGCAGGCAACTCTGAACATGCGCACAAAGCCCTCCGCGACACGGGCATATATATATATATATATATATATATATATATATATATATATATATATATATATATATATATATATAACGCTAATTCCCACGTTAAGGGGAAATTGTTATATCTGCTTGTACATAGGGCGAAAAAAGATAATAAAATACATAAGAAATAAATTCGCCCTAACGTCTAAACATATAATTAACGTTATTTCAATGGCCAGCCATCCGTTCGTGTTAACAGCTAGGTGTCCGTAAATTTGACAACTTTGAAGTAATGGCATCTAGTTTGCTAATCAAAGAGGGCGCCCTTGTAAGTTTACGTATTCCTAGAGAAACAGTGTGTGGAAATGTTAAGGCGAAACTTATATTTCACCCGAAAATTTTTTTCCCCTTATGGTCGACTTTTCAACAACAACTTTCCCCTAAGTGCCGAATTAGATATATATATATATATATATATATGTATGTATATATATATGTATATATATGTATATATAATATGTATATATAATATGTATATATATGTATATATATATGTATATATATATACCTAACTGTGGAATAAGGGGAAATTTTTGGTCAAAATGTCAAAGGTAGGGGGAATTTGCCGTTAGGGGGAAAAATTCGTTTCCCCTTAACGTTTTCACACACTGTTTTAATGGGAATACATGACTTTATGGTAAAATGCATATGGCTGTACGTAATATACGTAATTACTTCAATGTTGACCAAATTACGGACACGTATCTGTTAACACGTACAACTAATAGGCCATTGAATTTACGTACATGTATACCTTTTTACTTAAAGGCGAAATATAAACTTATGTATTTTATTGTTTTTTATTTCGCCTAAACGTACCAAGATTTACAAATTTCCCCCTATTGTTCAATCTAGTGGTATATATATATATATATATATATATATATATATATATATATAGACATTTCGCACACACGAGGTTTCGTGCACGCCGCTCAGTTGTGGAACTGGCTTACTTGGGAACAGAGCTCCCCTTGCGCTCTCCTTCAGATTCGTCCGCTGATGGAATAGATCCGGATAAATTCGCCGACGAAATGCACGATTTTAACTACGCAGCTGCACACTTCAGCACAGTAATTGATTCGGAGGGAAGTGACATTGACACAACTGAAGGCAGGCTGCAATTAACTGGTATTGACTTAGAATAATTTCAGAACAGTTAATTTTTAAAGGATTCACTGTAAATTCTGAGAAGTAAAAATAGCAACACTGCTTATTTAAGGTAGTCATTATTGAATACAGGGCCACTGAGAGACGATCCGGGTCGGGTACACTTCCGTGTAAAGTATAATCCATGACCACCTTTTAGGAGAGCGCGATTTAGCCCCTCGATATTTGCTGGCCCATAGACATTTGTAGGCATACCACAGCCATTAAGCACACAACTGAATAATTATACGTAGCCCTGTCTACCAAGAGTGGGAAGGGCGAACAGCCTATCCCATATTTCTTACTACATCACGTGTAGCTCATTTATGGCACTGTTGTGAGGATTCTTAAAAAGATACTCAAGGCGCAGAGGACCCGGTGACGTCACCCGCGGATAGTGCTCACAGAAGACATTCTCTACGTAAGGTCTCACTTGACGTAGAAATTTCCTAGGCTCTTCAAAGACGATCCTATCATTTTGGTAAAGCTTTCGAAAAGCTTTTGAAACGATACTTTATTGTTGCTATCCGTTAAGCTAAGCCGTCTGTCCCATTACAGCAAATTTCTACCCCTTGGGAGGTTTAACATGTTTACATACTATTGCTGTATTGACGAGGCCTTAATACCGCTGGGGTCTTGAATAAATACACTGACTTTAAAATACCCAATACACATAGCATGTCCAGTTTAAACTGATCTGTGTTACAGAAATCGTAACACGTGTTACGAGAACTGTTAACGGTACGATACGGTTGAGTGATTTACAGATAAATAGTTAATTTAGGGTGTAATATTTAAACATTCCTCGTGTTACAAAATTATAACATGGCACAGTTTAAAACTGGAAACGCTTCCCACCATGTACAGTATTTACTGTACATGCTATGAAAATTGGCTGGATAGGTAAATCATTTAGAGTTGATTTGTAACATTTACTGATTATTCAGATTTAGCGTTGTTATAACATTAACAGATTTAACAAAAGATAAGCGAAGAAGTGATTATGCATGACTTTTAACAATCTGGTACCAGAAAAATCTTCATGTGACTAAAACCTCAATAATGAAAAGGGTTTCTTTATTTTGACCTTAAACGAGTTATCTGCCCAAGCAGAGTTAAGATTCGATAGGAATCGACAGTGTCGTAATATATATATATATATATATTATATATATATATATATATATATATATATATATATATATATATATATATATATATATATATATTATATATATATATACATATATATATATATATATATATATATATATATATATATATATATATATATATATATATATTACACAAAATGGAACCGGATGTTTTGTAAAATAGTCATAGCAGTTTCATCACCTTCCGAAAGTTATCGTGTTACCATGGAAATTTGTCACATTGCTAAGGAGCCTCCTTTTCTGCCTTTGGCTGGTCAGAAAAGGTGATAGTATCGTTAGCGTACATCATCCAATCGACCTCGTATAGCTTCAAGATGTGTTTGATGAATGAATAACGTTTAAAATCGATAAAAAGCATTCCCTTGCAACGGTTTCGTATAACATGGAAATGCCTTACAGATAATCAAATCATGAAAACTTAAAACTTTTAAATGATAATTTAATTCAACCTAGGGAAATGGTATTTCTGGCTCTCGGGATGATGGACAAGTTGAAAAGGGCATACTTTGAAAAAAAATGTGAGGCTATGGAAAAAAACAAGGGATGTTACGTTGAACTTCGTGTGGAAAGGTTAACAAGAAAACCAGAACATTCACTAAAGTCTGAAACTACAAAGTTTGTATCGTGGTGTTTCCTATGAGTCATGGTCTATGAATCATTGAACATTTGTGGTGCAATTTTTATCAGACTGAACTTCTTCTGAACAAATTTGACCTAGGTTTTTCAAACAGTATAACGCAAAAACATTGACAACTGGAAATAAGTTTTGCTTTTCTCAATCAAAGAGAGGAATCCTTGTTAAGTTAAGGGGACTTTTTGAAGATCAGCAGGAAGACAGCAATGGCCCAGACACGTACTTTCCCTAGGAAGATTAGAAAATGGTTTTTAGAAATTTTGATATTAAGAAACATCAAATTTTAACGTCATCATGTTTACCTTACAATTAGGATTATCTGATTAGCGTATAGTGTCAGTGAATGTAAGTGACATCATTCATCTTGACGAAAAGTACGCTACAAGGAAAATGGGCTTTGTACAAAAATTGTTGGGGTTTGACATTACTAGTACCTGATAAGTCTCAGTTTCCAAGGTCCAGGCTGCCCATCTTTTGAATGTCTCTTATAGCTGCACTTCGCGAATGTAGCTTTCTGGGTCGAAAAAAGTTATCTCTACCGCACGACTCACTTTTAGGTTATTCACAGGGAAATTGCACCCAGGTTCAAAATGTCAAATGCAATGACGTACTGATTGATGTGGCAAATATATAGGCTTACTCAACTAAACAGAATAGTTCACATTGTAAGTACTGTAATGTTAGCTGCAATAGACGAGTTGGGAAATTCGGTACTTCCGGTCGGGTCACAAGGTCAGTGGTACCATCGGTGACAACTTTTTTCCCCTGTGTGCGCATTCGTGTGATATATTCACCCGCCCGGCGTACGTGCATTACGCTTGTACTGACATTGCCTGTGCTTGTAAAACCAATGGCATGTGTACGTCCTAAAGAGGTGTACATAATCCACAACTGCCGCGAAGATAACTGGTTTACTTCACCTTTGCCGTAAACCAAGATGCATAGCATGGAACATTTTCCCAACTCGTCTATTGCAGGGAATGCTCCTGCAAATTGTCGAACGCAGGTAAAGCATATCAGTTAGTACATGCGTGGATTTGTTTGCTCGCTAACACTTGGTTTCCTAGCAACCAGTGGGTTATCCTCGTGACCTGCAAGTACCCACTAAAAGAGGTATGTTTATGCAGTGTTGTAACCAGTCCCACAATTTTTCAGTCGAGTCGAGTCATTTACTACTTTCAATGTGACTCGAGTCATTGTATTATTTCTATGAAGAAAATTATGTTACAATTGCTCGAGTCATTTCCCTTTTGAAAATTAGTGACTCGAGTCATGACTCGTTAAAACACTGTGTATATGCGGCACTTTAGTGGTCACATTTTTGCCCCGTATGAGCCATCACTGTACTTAAAATACAGTCGCAGCTTAGCTATTGATGTTTGACCATCCTGCACTCAGACCAAGTTTTGTTTAAATCACGTGAATTTTACAATACATTAAACTTAGAAGGCAACGTAGCCGGTGGATATGTCAACTCTCTTGGTGATTAAGCAGCTCTCTCTTGACATACGAAATACCTCATCTAAGTGTACAATGATCGAAATAAGATACCCTCAGGAACCAATTGACAGGTCAAGTAGATTTAACTGATCAATTTCCATACAATATCCCGAGGAAACAGATTTCAAACTCTGTTTCGTGAACTGTGAAATTACAAGCGTTTCCTTCATTCCTATGTAGATTTTTGTTGAACTTTTGTCCGCCATGATAACTTGCGAAACACTGAGACACGGGCTTGTAACACGACGTTCGCTGTACAGCAACATATTTAAAATCTTGGATAAAATTGTGCAGAAATTCCCAGCTCCAGCCGACAAAGTCGGTTGAGCGCCGGACTGAAGCGCCTTCGGGTGGACCAGTTAACTAGCCGACTTTGCTTTTTGCGTGCAGAAATTTATATTTTAAATCCTGGTTTTTGATAAGGGCTACTCTACAGCTTTGTAAAAATAACGAAAAGAGGAGAGGGCCTACAAGAGTTCACTTAGTACTATACAGGTTTACTTTGTCTATATCATGTTGTTTGATCACGAAATGAAACCCAGCTGTCCAGCAAACCAAGCCAAATAATGGTGATACTTACATACGTGTAATAAAACCTCTAATCCCCTCCTCCATATTTCTGGGAGTTGATCGAAAATTTCTGAGAAACCATTCTAATAGCTCCGCGTCTCTGCTTAAGTTAGATTAATAACGTCTACTTATTAAATTCTTCATTTCTGTCTCTGATAGGCTAATAGTGTCTGATGTTGGTGGAGAAATTCTGCACGTACTAATTTGGTGAATTATTTTTGACGTCTTTAACACCGACTGGTGGAAGAGTTAATATTAGAAATATAATACCTCAGCTCAACCACAACCTCTGCATTTGATTAAAAGAGTAGAGGCCCCTTTTGTAAATTGCATAACATAATCCCAGATCTATCTATTAACTCAACTTCTGTTTCTACATAAGATAAGATGACAGTGTACGTTTGTTGCCCAAGCTACCGTACGAACGTGGTGTTCAGTGCAAGTATCCAAACGATTTTGAAGCGTGAAGAAGAGACTTTAGTAAGGATTAATTTGTTTGAATCAGATTTTTTTTTTTTTAAAGAAAGAACAATGATTATAAACGCAAAAAATGAGTAACGTTTATAAATTCCATTCTGATTACTGTAAATATTGTCCCTTGATCAGGAAAAATAGGTTTAAAAAAATCTGCTATGGCTTTGGACATTAAAATAATAATACAACAAATACGGTAACCGATAGTTACAATATTACATTGCACAAAGCCCCTAGAATTCTTCAAAATCGTAAGTTTTAACTAAGGATTCTGGAAAACGATTTCAATTGGTTTCAGGGACCTAATCGTCACAATTACTGTAATCATTGCTAAAATCGGGTGCACAGAAAAAAAAAAACACATTGTAACAGTTGCAAAAACGACAATCATGAAACTATTTCTTTGCCAACAATAGCTTACTAATCTGTACACTTTAAATATAGTCTTAGGCATTCAGTTTGGATTGAGAGTAGAATCTTAAAACGACAATTTTCGTCTCTAATATTTGACAAACGTATTTCCCAAAGACAGAGCCGGATTTGATGTCTAAAACAGGGAGGCAAACCCGGGTGGACTGCAAAATGGCGTTGAAGGCGTCGCGAGAGCACAAAGAGCGCGTGGGTTCCAGGGGCAGAGCCCCGGCGGGAGTCCAGGGGTCGAAGCCCTCGGCAGCTCTGGGGTATATACGAAATTGCAGGCATTAAAATGATGATTTTAGCTTCAGTTTCAAATGACATGCGGTTGGCACGTATCAGAAAACAAAAAACACAATTTGACTTTTTTAACTATGTTCTTTCTCGATAGGACTAATAGTCGGCCGGGATCGTTAATGCAGAGGGTTTGAGGAAGGTAGAAGGAATGGATTATTATGGGGGTTTCCCGAGGCTTTGGAATAATAATTTTAAGAATGGGAGATCTGGGACTCAGAGTGGGTGCGCTCAAAGCGCGCTGAAAAAGTCTCATTTTTTAGACTTTTTAGCGATATGAGTAATATAGAAAATCTAAAATATTACGGTACCGGAAATGACACTTTCCGTGCTTTACAACTTGCATCTAAACAATCTTTTGAAGTTGGTAAATTTATACAGATCGACGAAGATAAAAATTTCTATTGAGAAATTTCAGGGGGATGGGAAACTTCTACCCTCCACTGCTTACGGCCATGAGGAATTGGTGGTTTCAATGATAATGGAAGAGTTTGTACGAAGCTATGACAAGCAAGCTGATGTACAAAAAGTAACCCCGAATCCAGTTGCAATATTTAAAACTGGTGTGCGCGAAGCGCGGGGTAGAAAACGTCATTCAGACATTTGAGAAATTTAATTGGCCCTATGGCCAAGGGCATCGGCAGTTTTAGTGCTAGGAAAGCAATTTTGATTAGAGGCTTCATGTTGGGAAGAGGTGTGGCCTGCGAAGCCTTTAACCGCGACCGCCAAATGCACGAAGCCGGCCTCTGGGGCCTGAGGGTCCTCCTTAAGTAATTTTTCTTAAATGTAACGGCTTTTGCAGTCATTCTGGACACATTCTTGAAAAATCCTGCTTTCCCCATGCAGGTTTAATTGAAATGTTAGCCTTCTTCTTAATGATCACAGTTTTAAGATAGTAACCTTTAGTTATAATTTGTTGAAAACAGTGGTGGTAGTTGGTGGGGAAACTGAACAGCAAAAGGTGTAGCGAGAGTTTTGAAAATAGTTATTTACTGAAGCTGTCCTATAAGAAGTATTAACGAGGTTAATTCCATCAAAGGTTTCCTACGTACAGCAGTACTAACGAGATATTAATTTAAATAGGCTCATCCGAAGCACGCCGAAAAATTGAGAGATGTTATATTGCGATTTCCTATACATGGGTAGGGTTGGGATTTTGTTTGAAAGGACCGTCGTGAATGTAATTGACGTACATTAGTACTTTCAGTGACCCTTATTTCAGAGCTTCATGTCACAACAGTGTCGCGCGTAGAAGAGGCCAGTGTAGTAAAGAAATTTTACGGTGAAAGGCAAACGTTTCAATTGTATTAGTTAGTTTCCTTTGGAATCTTCCTAGCATTATTTTGGTATTTGATATTAATGTTTTCTTCATTTAACAATGTGAAACAGAAACATAATAGGCTATTGGAAATCCTCTTTTAGTTTCTCTTGTCTTGCTTCCTTTCAATTTTTGTTATTATTTTTAGGCTCTGGAAAAAAGCTAAAGGGCAAGTGCCCCCTTGCTCCCCGTTATACTGCCTATGTTCAAATACAACAGAAGTCTCCTTTTAAAAATTAAAATTGTGCCATAAGTTTTGCAGGGGTGCTTTTTCGACTTTGAACGTATAACTTTTCATTGCAGCAAAAATATTGTTATTTCATTTATATACGTTTCAATAATACCTTATTAATATTAACGAATAATCGTTTAAGTGGTAATAACCTGCAAACACGGATCATCATTAGCTGACGAGGTGATATAAAGCTTTAACAAAACTTAGACATAAACACTGTCTCCCCACAATAAATAATAGTGGTATAATAAGTTTGAAGTCTCTTGAATTTTTATATTGATTTGTTGTTCCTTTCACGTTTTGTCTGGTCATCAATGACAAATTGCAAGGACGATAATATTTGCGTAAAAATGATTCTCCTTTGTATCAGCTTTAAAGTCTATACATATTGATAGGCACTGGTATGTGTCATCAGAAATCACCATAGACATACTCGTGAATTTAAATACTTTGTATCTCTAACAATGCATGTACTGCATGTGATAAACATCTTTCATTTATAGAAATGATGCAAAGTTAATCAACTAGATCTAGGGCAACATTATTTAATGCATCCACACAAAATGTTCATCTACCAAACTCTGCAGTTTCCTGTTATAAGGTCGGAAGAATGTTTCTAGTTTTCTTACGACCTTAGGACTGACCTTTGGTTTCTTCCTTCCTTTACCATTAACACATCCCGCATCAGGTCTCTCCTCTAGACTAGGACAATAATATTTTCCCTCCTTCCGGAAATGTTGTGGAGTGAAAAAGTTAGAAACATTAAGGAAGGACTCAGTTGTGGATAAAACTTCCCAAGGATGTGTCACAAACTTCTGGCCATCTATGACGAGCAACTTATCTCTTGGTATTAGTTTCAAAACAGCATTTGCATAATTGAAATAAAGTCCTTTCTTTATTAGCCCATTTTCGATATCAGGCTTACCAGATAAATTGAATACACTCTTCTCAAAAGTGCTAGCAATTTTGTATCCTTTAAACAAAGACACCATGTCATATGAAGTTTTCTGTGACTTACCATCCCAAACTAATCTCCTCTCTTTTAGATAAGAGCCAATGTTTTTTGTACTCTGCATTTTAATTTTACAATGGACGTAATCAGAGAGTGCCCTCTTTACAGGGTCAATTAAAATTAAAATGAAAAGTGTATTTGGAGTGCTAAGGTTATGTACCACATGTCTCAGCACATCAGGTTTATTTTGTAAACCAACCATATCAAAAAGGCCCATCTCTTTCGGTGATGTCCAAGGGGAATACTTATTTACAAACTGAGCTTTATTCAAAAACATGTTGTCGGTCCTTTCTAGATAAATACTCGAAACTATTTCCGGATGCAAGTCCAGAAGTCCTGTCAACATTTGCGAGCCACACTTCTTCACGCCTATAATCCAAGCTTCGGGTAAGCTGCGAGAACACTCCATTTTGGTAAAACTGATCTCATCGGCCTTTTCTCTAGAAACCCCAAGTGACCCTTTTTTGTACTTGTAACAACCCCAAAGCAGCTCCTTAGAAACATTGACAGCTCTCGAGTGTTTATCAAACTTTGATCTATCGAGGTGATTTTCCGTCGCAACCATCTTAGTTTTATTGCCATGATGGCGAGATAACTCTCTCACCGCAGGCAATGAAATGCCTCCTCTTTGGGGACGTGCTTCTTCGCTGAGTTGTATACTTTGCAGAACGTATCTATTGTTGTCAAACTTTATCATATTCGTCTTCATTTCAGTTTCCCTTTCTTTGGTCGTATAAGTAGAACCTGACAATTCATTTCTCTCTTGATATGAAAAGAGCTTGTATATCGGAGTGACTTTATCAGAAATGTACTTCACTTCATAGCAAAAAAAGAAAAATCCCATCATTAAAAAAATTGTAAGGATGAAAAACCGAGAACGAAATATTTTGCTCCAGACAACCCTATTCATATTCTTAAGACGACATACAATCCAAAATAATTCTGAAGAGAAACTGATCCCTATTGCTACATAATACTTTATTCCAAACTATAGTCTTCAATTGGTCAATACATCGGAATCAGCGGTTATTAGTATTACAGTAACATGTAACACTGTGACCTATCAAGGCTGAAGAGTCCCGGCTTGTGAGCGACAAATCTTGTCTCGGCGAGCAAGCTTTGTAAAGATAGAAATCTGTTATCAATCAATGTCTACTCATTTCCTGTGAGAACTTTTATATTCGCACAGATACAAACATAGACTTCCTCCTACCTATCTATCCATCCATTTAGCCACCTATAGATACAGCGGTATTATCAATCCATTAGACGATTTGTGAGGCACTGTTTTGAAAATAGTATTTTCCATCCAATTTTTCCATCCAATTATTTTGAAAGCATTAATTTTCAGAAGATGCAAAGTCAGCATTACCTGCTCATAAATTACGCAACATCGAATAGTTTTCCTTTTTTGCAAAACGGTGACGAAGCTACGTGTTCATGTTCAAACTTACCCGGTTGAAGAAAATGCCATTCCACTTCAAGGCACTAACAGTCGTAACAATGATAAGTGCGCCTCTCACTCATTAACGCTTAGATTAACTTAAGCCTGCTATAACTGAACCTGCGTGCAGAGGTAAATATCCTTCACGATACTGTCCATAGAAGTAGAGTTACTGTCATATAGTTTCAATTTATAAACATTATGGCCTCTGGCGGTATTGGCCACTCAGCTTCCTTATGGGACCGAATAACCTTACTGTCAGCTTCCACATTTCACTGGTAAGTATAACCCACCAAGCTGAAAGAACAAGCTTCAACTCCTATAGTAAATTTCACCCAAAGCTAATTTACCGCATTACATGTGCAATTGTCAGAGAACACCAATACATACAATACCAAATAAACCGCGTATGGTATTCTGTGCGGATGCGTCATGGTTCACTAATTTTGTTCAGCCAACACGTGCAAAACCGCCTTTGTCCTGCGTTCGCTGACCTGAAATTTTGTTCTGCGCTAACGACCTTTTAAGTAAGACTTACTCATTCGTAACGGATATACAATAATGTCACCCGCTGCCAAATTTAATACCCGTGAAGTAGTTCAGATCATCTGTGAATAAACATCACTCCATGATGTACACAGTCAAGCGGATAGTGTAGATTGTTTAATAATATCATTGAGCAGACCCATGCATCTACTCAGATAAATTATCGCTCTCGCCTACTTATGTACTCCTGAGTAAATAATTTCTCATGCAATGTAGGATGATTTACTCTGGTGATGATTGATGAAAAGAAACACGGGTACATTCCCCTTCTCTCAATTCCACATATTAATATCACTTATTGAAAACTTTCTTAGCATTCTGTCCGGTTGGATTGATGGGCTATACTTTTTAATGGAACCGCGGATCTCCATTTTCACGCATGCGTAGAAGGGTTAGTCCTCAGTTGAGCAGATTTGGAAGCCAGGAAAACATATTTTTGAAGATGCACTGGTGCAAACAGATCAATGTCGTCTGTTATGTACAAAGCTGTGGAAAACTTTTAAGAACCCTTCCAATGTATGTGCATTCCGGTCTTTCATTGCTGTCAAGTAAAATACTAGGATCACACGAAAAATAGTTTGATCCATTTCTAATGAAATGGCAACCTTACAAAACTCATGTGTAGATATTCTTATCATCAGAGTTTACTTACTGCAGTACATTTGCAAAACAAGTTTTCAATCTTCACTTAAGTAGGATGCCCGGGTCAGTTATGTATAGCTTAGAAGATAAACCGGGGATGATTTCCTCCTCACCTCCTGATTCATCGTCTGGGGATGATCTAGTCAGGGGTACAGTGTATTTCGTTACACTGGATTACCACGACATATGGGCAAAGATGTATTGACAGTACACAGTCAGACAGTAGGACTCTATATGCAATTGTGATATCATGAATCCTGGCCGTCATAATGATTAGTAAATCTCTTGGCACGCCTGGCAGTGATGTCAGTGAAAACCCTTACTTTATGTACATTCTAAAACCGTCTGGATAAAATTTGATCCCAGTCCGAATCGGAGGGGCACCTAAACGAATCCGGATCAATAATTTAATCAGATGTGGATCAAAAGTGATCCGGATTGGATCGGTTTTATCCGGATTTAATTACTGCAAATGACCCGGATTTGGGTAGGTGCCTCTCCCATCGGGAATAGGGTCATATTTTATCCGGACGTTTTTAGAGTTTTGGCCTATATAGCTAGGTATGTGATTACCTTTAACCATGGAGCTATCTGTAATAGCTCCATGCTTTAACCAAGAAAGCAAAGTTCACCTACCTAACACGGAGTTGACTTTCAGCAGCCTATAGTGTCCATCGTTTTCTTCATTACACCGGTCCCTATATATGCTTTCCTGACTTGTAGAAAGCTGTTTTCACGCCCCACTATTTTTGTTTTGTCTAGGTAGGTATGGTATATCATATAACAAACACCATAGCCTAAGGTAGTTTCAACTGCAGGCTGATCTGAAATGCGTTTCTAGGAAGACGTGTATGTCAGTGAACTGTTTCTTCCAGTGCACTGCTTTACTAGGACTGTACATCCATGGGTAAAACTTGGGAAGTAGCAGTCGACTATTTTTAGGGAAGCCAATTCGTCACGAATAATAAAATGACGATTTGAAACTAACATAGTTCGTCGACTACACGAGGTCATAATAATTACCATTCATCTGCAATTGTCTTGCTTGTATTTAAGACGATACTCTGAAATAGTAGATTATCTTATTTCGTAAATGCGTTAGCCACATACCGCTAATTTCACCATTACCATTGTGCAACATATTTTGAAAACTCAAAATCCCGTCCTGTTCCTGTCTTGGAGGGTTTTCTGACTTAATATTAGACCAGGAGTCAGATGTACAGTGGTGCATATCTTATCTTAAACAACGGAATTTGTAGGGATGACTCGGAAGTAGTTCTGCAACTTGTTGAGAAGGCAGTTGTAGTCAATATAGTGTCTTGGAATCTTGTTTGGCTCATGAGATTAAAGTAAAGATAACAACTCTGGGTATAGGTGGAGAGGGCTGCAAAGTTGTAGCATATGGCTAATGGTACCTCTAGAGCTATGCATTTCAGAATAATCATTAAATACTTGTTTATACTTTCCAGTGGCGTAGCTAGAGGGGGCAGGGGGCGGTCGCCCCCCACAAAGCCTCCGAAGGCCTCTGTCGGAAATTTCAAGTCTCTGTCGGAAATAAATTAAAAACAATTCATTTGAAACACTTACAACACTTGTTATGTTTTTAAGCAGAATTACACATCGAAATGTGAACGTGAAAATCAAAAGTCGGTCTCAAATTGCCTGGAAAGCAAAAAAAAAAAAAAAAGGGGGGCCCCAGATAAAAGTCAGTCGGAAATTTTTTGCTTTTGCCCCCCCCCCCCCCACAAAAAATATCTAGCTACGCCACTGGTATTTTCACTAACATAAAATCGTGAAAGAACGATCAAAGATGTGTTGATTAAAATCTGTGTATTTCAAATAATGTTACCTCAATGTTTTATCAGACTACTGCTAGATGTATGGCTTTTTCTTGCGAAATTTTCCTTTCTTACAGGGCGAGTGCATTTGAAAAACATATACACATACGTATGGACATGCATTGGTAGCTTATAACTTGGGAGAATATAACAAATGATCAAATGTGAATCATATTACCATACCATCTGTTAATTAAATGTTAGAAAAATCTGTAAATGAAAAATAGCTGTATCTATCACATGCTGCTAGAATTCAATAGGAGATTTTAGCCAACATCACCCTACAAAAAGGCCTTTTCTGGGGTGAACCTTATCTCCACACTTGCAACAGTTAATCCCTCTTGTAGACACTCTTTAAAGGGTTCCAGACATGCCTTTGTTAAGAGTTGTGATTCTTTGATGATTTTACCACTCACACCTGTGTTCCACTGCAATACAACAGCAAACCTCTTTAACTTTATTGATCTCAAGATAGCTGCACAGGAAGTTCACTGACGGATTGTGAATTAACAGTGGTCAATTAGGGATGGCTAAAATTTGGTATTCTTTTCTAGTGTCATGAGAGAGAAAAACTTGAAATATGCTTTATTTTCCAAAAGAGAACGATGTCATTAGGTCAGCTGGAATAAAGTGCCGTGTTTGCCATAAAGATATATAAGAAAGCTGGAGAATAATAGAAAACACCATCGACAGACCAAATCTTAACTAGTCGACCAGGGTCCCCCAACTTCTTTTAATCTTTAAGAAAGCTTTCTTCGTGGCTGTCAGAAGTGAAATGTTCAAGTACTGAAGAGGGATCTCGATTTAGCCAAAGAAAAACTTGAAAAGAAAGCTCTTGTAAAAGAGACCTGATCACGAACATTTCGAAATTCGCAATTCACTGTGTGAGGACGTGCTTGACGGAATGTTAACATGATCTATCGACATGTGTCCGACCTCGATTCTAGTCTGTTTCTTGTTTATTTTAATATTTTATTTTAGTTTATTGTTTTACATAAGTTCTTCATAAATATTCGCAAGTCACTGTGTAAGGAAGTGCTTGACGGAATGCTAACATGATCTATCGACATGTGTCCCGACCTCGATTCCTGTCTGTTTCTTGTTTATTTTAATATTTTATTTTAGTTTATTTTTTAGATAAGTTCTTCATAAATGCATAGAGTGAGCATCGTCCTTGAAACTTTACCGCACATGACAGGTCTAAGTTATATATTTGACAAATCAGGTATACTTTTATGAACTTATATAATTTCTTAAAACACCGGTTTTCATCACGAACTGGCCGAGTGTAATATTATCCTTCAAAGAGCTTTTCAAAGGTCATGTAGAAGTTATGTTCTAAGTCTGTGTTTGCCTGTAACCTAATATAGTCTCTGAGTTTCACCATTTACTTTATTCACCGCTCATTAAACTTGGCTTCTTCGAGACAAGTGTGACCTCCGTTGCAAAATTGGATATATAACTTTAATTGCCCACTACCTACAGGGCTACTTCTCTCAGAAAAGGAAAGTCACGGTACGCTTGTGATCCTTTGTCGGTAATTTAATGTAGTGCTTGTGTACAGAATACTAACTTAGATCGTATAGTTTGGACTCGGAATAGATGCCTTTTCAAAGCCAACGAAGCCACAAGGAAAACCAACAATACCCTCGAAGGGTTCTGCTACTAGAAAGTCCCCTTAATTGACAACGTGACCAAAATCTTAACCTTCAGACCTCTACTTATGAGTTTGTTGTTCCTAACCTTGTTTCTAGATTTGCTGAAAAGAATATATACTACACATGATCTAAGCCAAAAGCAGAGAAGCGATCAGGTGCGAAAGTACCTTTTTGTATGAAAGTCCCCTTTGGCTGGATGACTGAGGGAGGAAACTATACCCCAAAGATATTCTGCTCCCAGAACGAACTGTCTCCACACAGGACACTAGGACTTAACGTGATTAACCAGCTTCTGCCTTCAGACTTCTACTTTATGGATCGCCCTATTCTGAACTAGCTGAAATGGATAAATACTAAAGTTATTGGCCTTTAAAGAAATGCCAACAATTTAGATGTGCACGTCACTTGTTCATAACAAATATAATACAACAGCACGTTCCGTTGCTATCGAATTAACTCGGAAAGGAGAAAGCGGAGAATAACTTCGCTACAAATGCTTCTTTTTCAACACGTTTTTACATACATAATATTTATCTTGTAGAGTGATACTGAATTGTTGTTCTCATCAGAGATACACTTTTCTTGAAGTCCCATCTACTCTATGACGACTGGACGAGGAGCCGAAGGACGAAAACCAAGAAGTACTGCTCCCCAAAGGAGCTTCCTTCAAAATGGACAATAAAACTTTACATGACCAACCTCTTGACATTCAGACCTCTACATAATGAGTCTGTCATGCTCGAAGCCGTTCTAGAATGGCTGAAAATAACAAATACTGCATCACATCACATCACATTACATTACATCAGAGTTGACCTCGCTAGAAGTATCAAGATAAATCAAAGTTGTTCAGGCTACTCGCAAACTGTCTGAAACTATGTAATAAAAGTAACCTGACGTTGTGATGTCATGTAAATCAAAAAGATGTGACAAAATACCTCAGATTCTATAGTATATAGATCTCGACAGTACGACGTACAAATCACAAGGTAGCTGGGCGTGTACGATAACTACGATAAGAAAATGAAGACGAGTAGGTCCCTAGGTGTAGGAAGAAAGGTGGGCTGGGAGGGGGGTTGGGTAAACCTCCAGTCTAGAATGTGGTGGAGTGAGGGTATGCTTCTGCCCCCTCAAATCAAGGACAGAAACCTCTTATTTGTTCCCTCTATAAAAATGTGAAACTGCGGTAATTTTACTTGCAATTTGCCCTATATGTTGCACCAAATTGCATCTAAGGGCCCTCAAATATTCCCAAATGGGGAAGTCATGCAAAATTAGACCTCCCGCCAGGTCCGAAGCAACGTTCAGCCCCTCAGTCGAGAACAGCCTCCCACGCCTATGAGTAGGCCAGTGCACATCTTACCAAATTTTAAACAAACTGTAAACAAATTTTACGTCTATAGGGGAGAGGTTAAGACAGTCGAAAGTAAGAAATGTGGATAGTGACTAAAAATATAAGACGATAGAAGTGCTAACAGGTGCTGTGGCCAAGTGGATGAAACCAGTGGTATTTAAAAGCAATGCAGCTAAGAAACCTTGAGATTCAGCGCTTGGTCACTGGCCGGGTCAAATTGAGACGGGTTTTCGTCCGAGAAGTTATCTTTCAAAAGAAACCATTTTTGATCATTAATAATGTTAAGATAGGCAGCAACCAGAGGTAAAATTTTAAGGTCTTTTTAAGTCTCCCTCACATTTTTTGTCGTTTAACGTCGTAAAATAGCTGTTCTTCAATGCCAAAATAGTTATAACTACGTTTAAAAAGTTTTCAATTCAAATAGGAAGTTAAGGTCTCACGTTTCTTAATAGAGGGAAGAAGTACCCTTCAAAAGAGAAAATTGAACAGAATTTGCAAAATGTGTAGTAAGTTCTTTCTACTGAAAAGTCTGGTACATTACGTGATGAGAACTTCGTTGAACTTATTAAGATGAATTTTAAAATGTCGTATGATAATGACCACGTGAGAAGCCTAATGAAACGTAAGTTGGAGTCAAAGGTAATTACTAAAACAAGTGTCCCATGCTTTTGATGTATTTATTATTATAAGGAAACTGCCGTTTGAAATGAGGCTAATTTGTTTGTCTTTGTGAGAAAATTTACATTTGTATTCTAGTTACGTGACTGCGCATGAACTTTGTCAAGAAATGTTTCATGCTCGGCAAGCATCAACATTTCAATGCCGTAACCAGGATTAGTCTTCTGTGGGTGCAGAGGCGGTAGTATGAAAACTTCATGGGGGGGGGCGTGATAATTTTGTTCTGTTGTATTTATAGTTTAACAGAGAAGCGATATAATTTTTCAAGCTAGAAATGGTTTGCACATCTCTAGGATGGGCGTGGTAAACATATAAACCTTCCCCTAGCTATGCCACTGTCACAACTTTGTATAATAAAAGAACACTGCATGAAATTCGTTCTTGCTAGGCAGACGAAACAGGCGATAAGAATCTTTTAAAAATAATGCTTGCTTTTTGTTCCAGCCATTATCAATAACTTTGGGGTATTTCTTATACTATCGTTGAATATCAAAGTCACTCTTTCAAATCAGAGAAAAACATTGAATACAACAGAATAAGTTCAGTTCAACAAGGTCAGTGTCTCTGAAATTAAAGGCAACAAACTGTCGATTCCCGGAAAGCAAGCGAGTTTTAATTTAATTTAGCTTTGCCTGAAAGCAAGCGAGAGATCGACAAAACATCATGCCCAAAATGACCCCCATTACTAGTACAGCTGTTACAATTAACCCACAAACGTTAACCCCGAGGTACTGATTTCCATTTAACTGAAGATCTTAAACCCGGTCATATTCATTTCAGAGAAAGTTGTAGCTATACATTGTCAAGAAACTTGTGGAAAATTTTCGTTTTCATAGTTGTAAAGCCACAACCTTAACAAATATATCCTTTTGTTAAAAGAAATTAAATTAAAGTCAGTTTACTGGTGGTTGGCCAAAGACCGTTCGTTTAGATTTCATTAAGCTGATTCGATACCTTTCCTGTAATTGACAAAACATTGGTAACTGTGGACTCTCAATTCTCAGCACCGGTACCTTTGTGTATAACGAAACAACAAGAGCTAATTATATGCGTGCTGTAAGCGAGTCGTTGTATTGACATCTTGGTGGATAACGTACCTCGCAATTATAAGACACTGATCGAGAAATACCTGCGGCAGCCGTGACACCATCAAAACAGGGAGTTGCAACAGATAACGGTATATAAAATGCGTCTTCCAACGAATAGAAGTTTAAATGTGAAAAAAAAACAAGATTCCAACGTCAAAACAGGGCAACGTTTTAAAAGGACACCCGAGACCACGTATTCTCTGTTTGTTTGCCTACGATGGTACCCATCTTACCACGTGGATAGATGCATTGCTCTCAAGGAGGTGTCAGGAACACCGTTATGGTAACTGACTTTTGTAAAGTTAGACTGAAAGGATGTCTCGGAGGATAGGGCAAAGGTCACTACAGACTTAAGGAACCGATGGTCCTGTCAAGGAGATACTCATGCCTCTTTACATATTATACCATTAAAACGCCTACTACAACTACAAATTAATGTTTCTTTTTGATAAATACACAGGCAAACAAAAAATCTCCTCAACATCCTATGATATTTCTGCAACATGAAAATTTTTCTAAATTACTGTCATAAATTTGTGTAAATTAGAGTAATTTTCAAAATCACTACGCCCGGCCACCAACGGGAAATCAGTTTATTCCCAGAATACCTTTTTTAGCACATTATTTGTTACCATCTGTTTTATCTATATGCATACAACGCAGTGTATATTCGTACAGTTGGTCAGGAATTACGAAAATGTTGTACTTCAGAGCCATTCTCAGATTTTTCACCTCAGGCAACTACTCTTTACAAGCGATCAATATACTTTCTTTATTGAAACATTTCTAAACTGTTCATAAAAAGCGATACCTTTCAATAGAATATGTGCCCCATGATAAAAGAAATCACTGATGAAAAAAAATGCTATCAATAAAATTGGGACAAGCGAGCAAAAAACAATCTTCCTTTTTGTTTCAAAATAGCTGCATTTATCTCAAATATTAGGAATCCTTGCTGTGCCGTTTCTTCTTCCGGTAATTTTATCCACCGATGCGCCATACGAGCCAGTGCTTGGAGTTAAGTGTGCCATTTATTCAATTTTTGACCTAAATTCACTTGGTTGGGCCGTGAAAGTACTTTCGAGCAGGGTGCATTCAACCTTCTCAGATTGGTAATTATAATTTCAAATACAAAATAGTAGCATCATTTTACATTAACGTCAATAGAAAAGTCAACCCTAGATGTCAGAAGTATAGAATATTACTTGGCTAAAATATCAAAGAGTATATCGTGTTGTCGAAATCAAATACAATACAAGATTCTATATGTTTATGATAACAGGACTTTTATACCATTAAGGTTGTAAAGCGCATTCAGTGAAAGCATATGCCTGTCTTTTATCTAGTAAATTGTAACAATATAAAATAATATGAAAACATTTAAGAACAGCTAGCTATGTCGCAAGCATTCGGCTAGCCTGCAATGCTCATTGATTAGGTGTTGGAGAAAGTTTTCTGGAAAACTTCTTGCTAAAGAAAAGCCTGTATCACACGGCAAAATTTGCCCGATTTTTCAAAACTCTGTCAGAGAAACAGATTTTTTCCGGTCTAGTAAAGGCTGCAGCCAGCCAGTCCCCCTTTTCCTCCTCGTATGCCTATGTCATAGTGCTGAAGCATGGAGATGGTACGAGCTCCAATATTGATGGACATCTAAATTTCACAACCGTTGCAGGAAATTTGGGTAAAAACCGGAGAAATCTATGAACTGACATAATGCTCACTAGCATGGCATGTATAAGCATGCAGTTGTCCATTTTAGCTCCCTGGTAGAAGTTACGTTATTTAGTAAACTATTACAAATACTTTGTGTAATGTAGTTATAATTATAGGCTACGGCAATATTAACATTGTTCATAGTTAGTTTTCTTATCGTTTCAATTATTTCTTATTTTATCTATAAACAAAAGTAACTAATTAATTTTTCAACGATGTCTTCATATTGAGTTATTTACCTAAACATCCTTATGTTTGTCTTTTAAATGCAGTTATAAGCGTCAAGTCATACACGAGGACAATTGTAAAATAAAATATATATGAGCAGAGATGGAACAACGTTCTCTGGTTAAGGAATCTATATAATGACCTTTGGCTTTATCTCAATTATTATTAGTTTTTGAATGCCCTGCTTGCTCTTCATTATCATCTAACCTCCTTAAGTAATTTAACTGTTGGAGAGAAGACAAACCGCATACAACACTATATTATTAAGGACATCTTCAGCATAGATCTTAGGCATATGACGTCACAGAAGAGAAAGTGAGCCCCGGTAAGGTAAGCGCGTTTTATTGCAATTTACACCAATAAACCTTATGCACTGACATCACACTGACGTCATTTTGGGTGAAAACAGTGCAGCCCACGTGCACGAACGGCGTGAATTTTGCCGCACGTGTAGTAGACTTTTGCGCGTACACGATTGGTTGACAAATCAGCTGTCTGCATTTACTGGTGTGACTTGCAATGATACGCGCTATTCCTCCATTTTTCTCCAAAGGAGGAAACAGTTTCTCCTTTGTGATATCATATTCATAAGGTCTATAACGTAGACAGCTGATTTGTTTACAGGTCGGATACGCGCGTAAGAATACTAAGCGCGTGTGAAGTCAACGTCGTGCGTACAGTGTGCTTCATAGTTTACCCTCCAAAAATAGCGTAGTGTGAAGTCAACGCATAACCTCTGCAATATATATATATATATATATATATATATATATATATATATATATATATATATATATATATATATATATATATATATATATATATATATATATATATATATATATGTATATATAAACATTAATTTTAATTTATTGGTTTTACTCTACCTCGAATTTTCAATAGCTTTCAAGTTCGTTGTTTTGATAGAATAATTGGTCCATTATTTTGTTGCAAAAATCGATTGTAACTTTGGAAGTTTTTTTTATTTTCATGGAGTCCCCCTCAGTAAGCACAACAAGAGCAAGACAGAAAAAGCAAGTGTCATAGTTATTTTTCGAGAATTTTATTTTTGATAATGCGGAGATGTTGCATTGATCACGATGCAAAAATAACTTCCATACTTTTTGAATCATACATATTTGCCACTTCTAACACAGTTGGCAAAAATGAAGCTTAACAACAACATATAAATTACAACGTTACCCTAAATCTAGTGCCTTTTTATCCATTTACACAACGTGTTGTGCGATCGTCGTATTACCAGATACGAAACCAGTGATGATCACAAAACATTAAAATACTGACTTTCCTGTATAAAAATACATTAAATTTTACATATACTCACGTCACGCTAAAAGCATTTTTTTAAGTGAAATTCACAGAAACTCAATACACATTTCTTCAAATCAAACTGGAATGAAAGATAAGGACATCCATGCCCTTGCATCATGACTAGTTCTTACTTTTCAACTTATCACGTCGAACAAGTAAAGATATTTCCTCTCGAAATGACGTATCTTATTAACATTTCACTGCTACTCTGTCTCCCAGACATTTTAGGAATGACTTTTGATTATATTCAGTGAATGACACCCTTTTTCGTTTAGTTCCCTCGAGCTAACGTATGAGTAAAAAACTTAATATGTATCAAGATAGAGCCATGCTGCATCGCCGGATGCAGTGTGACACAAAAATTCCATAAATTACCACAGATCTAGAAAATTACAGAAAGAAATCCGTAGTAAAATAATTCAGTTCTAAAGGCAAAATTGTTTTATTTTGTTGATTTAAGAACTAGCTATGGTTGTCGGAAAATTTCCCTTCCTGAACTTGTGTATGTTCACTTCTTACACTGATGAAAGCTTGCACGTCTTTGCATCCTTGTTTGTTATAGTAAACAAGTTGATAAATATGTATACGACTCTGAAAGATAACATTAAATTAAAACTCTTCCCATTTTATCTATTTTACATAGGTCTCGTTTTCAACAAAACAACAGAAAAGACGGTCATATTTGGGAGACGCCCTAGGTGAACTTTTACTGAGTCCATATTTCGGGAAGTTGTAAGCTCCAACCGTGATCAATTCTTTCGCCCACTATTCATTCAGTGAAATGGATGACAATACACTCGACATTGCCATCGATCCAGTTATCTGCACGATTAAGTTAACGTTATTGGAACGATAGCAACAAAACCGACAAATAGCTTAAAAGTTAATTATCAAACATGGAAACAAAAGCGGCTGTTGTGAGTTTCATGTGATACGATTGGGCACTTTCAAATCATTTGCTTGATCAAGTGTACACTTTTCAAGAAACATTAATTTAGCACACTGAAAGGTTACATAGAAAGACATTTTTACAGTTATTCCTCTGTCGCTATGTCCACCATTTTGTGTCAAGTGGAGAACTCTAATTGCTGACATAAGGCCCGGTTTACCGAACGAGTTCACCAGTTCTCCTGGTCAATAAAACGCATTAGCATTAGTAAGAAGTAATCGTAATCACCGATGCCACGTAATGCCTGTATGACACCCACGTCGCCAAACTGACTCGTCAATGCCAGCCCGACAGAGCATATTCTGTGCGTAAGCATTAAAAATTTTTGCAGCGCACGGAATGGAGTCATGCAAGTTTTCCGATGTAGCTACAACATAGCAATCTAAAAAAATTGTAACTATACGTACAATGGATTTTTTACGTCTTTGTAAAGTTTCATTCGAATGCAGCAAAGTTAAGCGATTTCATTTACAGAGTACCTTATTGGCATTATTTTGGTGTAAAATAGTCTTATTTGAAATATTTAATTTTTCTGAAATTAGGGTACAACATTAACAAGAAAATCTGGGAGTTCCAGTTTAAGTTTGGAAGGATCTAACAATGTTGTAGCATCTTAAAACTTGTGCATGAGGATCACAAGAATAAATACATAACAAAAATGTATTACACAAAAATAACGAAACTATGCTTTTTCAGTTACATTTCAAATTAAACTTGACACCTTGTAGCAGCCTGGTACTCGAAAAATGGAAAGTAATTGGAGATCAAGTGTGATGGAAATAATATACCTACGCAATTAATTATTTTTCAATTAAATAATTGAAAATAAATTATATTTTCTCAGTGCTTTCACATGCCGACAGAAATACATCGAGGATAACACCATCGGAAAAAAATTCGTTCGACGTTCTAAAGAAACAATAGACCTATAGTAAATGTAATTTTCTAATTAGAAAATTTTCGCCTTTAATTTTTAAATTTGACGTTTATTTCATATTTTGATCGAGCCGTATAATTCCCTTACAAAAAAGTTATGTGGCAAAAGTTCCAATACCACACGTGAAATACTGTGGAAAACTGTGGAAAACTATCATGGGTATGAAGAGTTGAGAAATTTCTGTGATTTTTTGCGTGGCAACGTGTCTTTCATAAACATTTGACACACATTTCCAACCTGTCCAAAGTACCATGCAGTGGCCTGCATTTCCACAGGATGGATATGAGGCAATTTTTGGAAACCAAAAATCGCACTTTGGCACAGGTAACATGTGCCAAACTGGGGTAAAGTAGGTAATGTGTGGAAATGTGTGAAAAGGGTGTGGTGCTGAGTAAAGTCAAAATAATTATTTGATCTCTTTCACTGGCTTTGTTTGTCACACTTTGCCCTGTTTGCCACATGTGTCAACTTGACAGAGCCTTCCCCACCTTGACCTATTTTTAGGTGTGGCAATCATGCAGGGAAAAGGGTGATCCCGTGTGTCAGATTGGTTCAAACAGCACATGTGTCACCACTCGTGACTGCACTTTTTTCATTATGCATTTTCATGCGCCCTGCGACATGTGATAATGCTTTTTCATATGTGGCATGCAACACGTTTTTCGTAAGGGTAGTGTCTCCTTGCAATGCATGTTTAGCTTAGGTATCCGACAGGAAACAATTTGCTTCTATATATGTGAGTGAAAACTGTTAAAAGGTAATCAACTGTTGTTTCACGATGAGATGTTTCATCAAGGTTTACACTCAACTTCATTTGACACGACCTTCAGTGAAAGTTTATGCTTAATGCTCTTTACAACTAAATGAGTCAAAATGGCAATAAGACATGGAACAAATTATTTTGAATAGTATTAGTTGAACTGATATCAGACATGACTATTTAACTCTTGTGTATTTTTTTAATGATTAGTAAAGTCTGAGAGTCCATATTGAACAACAAAAAGAGTTTGCTTTCTTTGATCACTTATGTTTCTGTTCCCATTGACAACGTAAATGGGGAAACTTGTACAAACGGGTCGGTATTTGAAAGTAATTTAATAGCTATGTCCTTCGGCTTAAATAGCACGGTATGTCTCATGCGTCATCCCTTTGCTCGTATAATTGACAGTTTCCATTTGTTGAATAATAATTAATTTAAGAGGCATTTTCGAGGGATTAATTAATTTACTTTCTTCCTTAACATTCTGACTTTTCATAACTTTCCTTAATTGATGATGATCGATTATGTAGAAATTTATGCAAACGCATAGGTGGCAAACATTTCAGTACTGTTTGAATGTGAGCAAAGTACATATAATATGGCAAATGATGCAATTTAAAAGTCTGCAATTAAACCAAAAGAGGGCAAAGATTTTATTTTACGTTTTAGAAATAATCCATTCAAAAGAACTGTTTATTGCATATTTGAACGTATGATGTAGAACATCGTGCACATTTAATTACAGGTGGGTAGCCAAGACAAGGTTTGAGCAGTTTAGCCCACCATTACTCAAAAGATGGGAAACATAATGCCCCACAATTTACCTTTCTGAAGCTTTCAAACCTGGTCTTTCATCAGGATGTTGTCCCTTGAGACACATTAAGGGCCCTTAGGCGGGCCCTTGGGCCCAACCCAAGAGACAGGGCTTTGCGGTTGGGCGGATCCCTTTGAGATTTTGAGTTAGTTTTGTATTAAATCCCCAGAAAAAGTCCTAGCTACGAACCTGATTAATTATAGTTAAAGCAGGATTTTCAATAGATGTTGATAAAAGATCGTAAAATTACAGTCGCTGCTTATCTCAATGGTGTCAAATCGGCTTTGGTAACGCTTTCTAAGACTTTGGTTACTATCTGTATTTACATTTATAAAAAAAAGTAAAATTGTCAAAGAAATACGCACGTCTCATTATTGAAGTCTTACTAGTGTAGAATTATCGTCTTCTTACAGCTAAATTATTAAACAATAGGCCATTGTGAAGATTCCTACGGACACAGTTCTCTTAAGAAATATATTTACTCAAAAGGTGTACTGTATTGTGTTAATTGTTTCAATAATATGTGCAATAGGGGCTCTTTCTTAAAGGTAGGTTCTTCTTTTTCTGTCCTTTGAATCAACAGAAGAAACTCATGTAGTAGCTTTCATTCTTTTTTAAAATTCGTTTCTGCAACATTTTGCCAGACATTAGAACGAATGAAATACTATCATCCAGTTAATATCCACTATTTCCCAGAAACAGTCAGTTTCTTAGTCAAAGGCGATTATTGATGTTGAACATCATTTTGCTATTAATTAAAAATGGGGGAAAGGAATTTGTTGTTAATGTGAATAAAAAGAAAAACATATCACTTCATTGTGTTGTTTTACTCTAATTCATGAATAAAATAGGCGACTGTATGAAAGACACAGGTGACGCAAACACAGAAAAGGAAAAATTTGGTTTCAGATATCACGGAACGGAAATTTTTCGCCTCCTTCTCATAGGAGATCCAAACATTGCCTGCCTTACTTTGTTAGCTACATTTTTTGTAACACTACTTTTTCTTCTTCTGATTTGTTCTTTATGTTTCTTTTCTTCATCTACATCTTTTACCACGGCATAGAAAGCATCCCAGACAGATTCCCAGTTCTCTGCTGCCGAAACCTCAAAAAAGTGACAACCATACTCCTCTGCGAGATCTCTTCCCTCTTCAGGGTTGACTTCATGACAGTTTTGATCAAGGTCTATCTTGTTGGCAAGAATTGCAATAGGTATGGAACTTGGTGCTTTAGCCGATTGCGCCCGTTTGATCTGCTGTTCAAGCGATGCAAATGTTGGCCTGTTGCAGACACTGTACACCAGAATCATGCCGTCGGCCCATCTCATGTGGTCTTCTCTCTTCCTTACAAAGTCAAGCTGAAATGGACAAAATTGTAAAATGGTTTTCAAAACAGGTTTCTTTTACAACGTTTAAGTACCAGAGTAAGGTGCTTGATCCCCTCATATCGTGTACAATCCCCTACCACCGTTACAGTAGAAACGTGATTTCACTCCTCTCGGAGAAATAGATTGCAATATTCTGCCCGGTCGATTAAACAGAAGTCTCCAGTTTCAGCAAGGTAAGAGATTCAATCTGATAACAGCCACAGTAAAGCCAAGAAGTATGACTGACCTCGGTGGTTACTCACAGTTGCTCTCAGAGTGTCATAAGTAAGATATAAACTCAAGTTACACTTGGCCAGTCCGAGCGTAAAATTGCTACCTTTTGCGATTAGTGAAGTATGACAAGTTGTAAGCCTTGAATCCCCAAACATAACTCGGGTTGTACGTTGTTGTAAAGAGGTAAGGGAAATGGATACACTATGCTGTCAATTAACATTTAAACAGTATAGTTTTGATACACAGTGGATTAGGATCAAATAGGCTAGTTGTGTCAACAGGCACTGAAACGACCGAAAACATTGGAACATGTACGTGAGTGTTGTATTTGTACTCATGGGAAGAGTTTCTGTTTAGAATAAATTTCAAAATCAGCCTGAGACAGGTTTTTTTTTGAGAGCCATTTGATAGACTCTCTCTCAAAGGACTGCCAGTTCATTAATATACATTCATCTTGAAATATTTCCTGTACATTGCTGACGGCCTCGTTGATAACGAATGTTTCTTCAGCTTGATACCTTATGCAATCATAACCAGCAGGTTGACAGATGCTGTCTTCTTACATAGGATTGCATTTAATGTTGCCCTCTTTTGTATAACCTATCTCAACCTTGAATAATCGGGAAATCAAGCTCTAAGATTTTTCAGGCCGATAATGATTGCCATTTTTACAGTTAGCATTGTGAAGAGTTCGATGCAGACAGGAATGCATAAAGAATTTGATCTTGTAGGATTTGTCTTACCACAGGGATTTAATTATTGCTTTTGTTTGTCTAAGGATAGAATGTCTGAGAGCCGAGAGCTGTAAGATTCTGATTTTAAAACTTTGCTTCGTTTCTAAATGCCATGGCCAATTATCTGTTTGTGTATCCATCGTTACCTTAACAACGACTCATACAATTCAATTTTCTTTCAATGTCTTAGTTCAATAAATGTTTTCTTTTCCTTGAGAGACGATTAGTCTGTAACAGTGCATGGCGATAGAAAATCCCTCATACATATTCCGTTCTTGTAGATTAAATATAGTAAATAGATATATTTGGCAAGGCAGGTGTGTATTCTGGGAGTCACAAGAGAGTCATAAGATATAACTGGCATTTACATTCTTGGAAAGAATTTCCAAGATGTCAAATATTTATTGCAATTTCGTTTTCTGGACAAACGTTTTTAATTGATTTGAATACTTTTATGAATATGGTTTACTTTTACATATCATGTAATACCATATGACGTGTCTCTTAGACACTCAAGACTTTCTATTACACTTATTTGTCTTCGCTTGTCTTGTCTCCAAGCCTCTGGTAACGACATTGGAAGTATTCTCTCATAATAAATTAGTCTTTAGAGCGTTAATGTATCACACCTAACATCATTTTAACTAATATTTGACTAATTGCACTTTTTTGACTTCTGCAGTGTAATGTAACACTATACCATTTGTTTTGGTTTTGACTAGTTCGTTTTACGATATACTGGTCTTAAAGGTACACACATTTTAATATATACCTTGATTTTGCAAACTCCCAAACTTAAGAAAACAAAAATCAAACAGAAGCTAAGTGTCTTGAAAAAGACTAAACAAAAACAAATGAGAGAAACCTTTTTTTTTTAGTTTTGACCAGTTCGTTTCACAATATACTACTCCTAAAGGTACACGTATTTTAATATACACCTTGATTTTGCAAGCTTCCAAGCTTAAAATAAAAAAAAACAAATAGAAGCTAAATGACTGAAATAGACTAAACAAAAACAAATGAGAGACCTAAATCGGCTCTTTTACATGTTTCGATATAAATGTGCCTCAACAGATACCTCCTCCTCTACGATCTAAATAGCCAAAAGAAGTAGAAGAAACCAAAAGCCGCTTGATGTCGAGCCGTCTTGGTACATTTGCTCGGTTGTCATGCATATGACAGTCTCAATCAGTACGAACGTGTAAGTAACACTGAAATAATACTTCAAGTTCAACCTATCGTTCTTGTTACTGTTTGCACCGTGACTTCTACACATTTGCACTGTACGTATCAAAGACATACATGGACATAAAACATGAACACAACCTACCATTCTACAATAACCTTCAAACTCCAATTGATAGTGACTGCTCATTTCTAAAGACTGAACTGGAAATACTTGGTTTCAATTATTTGTGAAATGTGGTATTTAGTTGCCCTTAATAACTTTTTTCATCATTGTTCCGTTTTCTGTAAAATAGTTGCATTCTGTTCTCTGGCAAGGTCTAAAATTCTGGTCACCCTAATGCAAGTGACATAATGTCAGCCTGGCTACTAAGCCATTAGTAATAACACTACTCTTATTAATGGCCAAAATGAAAAAAAAAGTGTTCATTGCTCCTTTGGTGATAGAAATAGTCCATTAGGTTGATCACAACTGAATTATGCTAACGCCAGCATCCCAGCGGCAGGCTAGATTTTTTTTCGTAGGAGGAAAATGGAAAAATCGGTTTTTCAAAAATTTTTAAATTTGTTTCAAAATCATGGCTGGGGCTAAAGTCAAGGTTAGGGTTACGTGGACAAGGCATATTTGACCTGTTCTTTCATAATCTGGCGTCAGATTTACAACAAAATAGTCGAAAAACTGTTATTTTGGAATTAGGGGTGTGGTCAATTTCCAAGAAGCTGACTCGTCCATTGGCATGATTCTTCCATTTTCATCCTACGAAAAAAAGAAAACTCGCCAGCGGCAGTTAGCTACGATGGTTAGTTTCAAAACTAACTTCTACGAAGAAAAGCCGTGCTAAATTTGACACTCACCTTCGTACAGGTATCTAGTACTTCGATGTTAAAATGGGCCTCGTTGAAAGAAACAGTTTGTTTGTATAAATGATCTAGAAATGAAAAAGAAAAGTAAAAACCCCACTTAGACACTCTAGTTGAGAATATTTAATTACACGAAGCAGAATAAGTCAGTGCAGAGTTCATATTGCGTGTTTACCATGTCTATTCCAAAATATACAAACATAGGCACATTTTGGATTGACATTACTACTCTTATGATCTATAACATAGCGCATGCACAACAGCAACCTTGGACTGGCGTATTCCCTGGTAATTTTATTACAAGACGCCATTACTTAAAAAGACGTGTACTCATTCTGGCAGCTAGAGACACTCCAGTTGTACTCGTTATCATAAAAATGTACTCACACTGCAGGTCTGCTATACCGTGGTTAAAACTAACGCCACAACAAGCAATAGCACCTTATCCGTCATGTAAGAAATCAATTACACATCGTTGTTGACCTCATTACTACAACTAGTAAACTGAAAATGTGTAATCCATAAAATGTCTTAGAACAATAATTTAGCAGAGAAAAGTTTTTATGATCGTTTTCTGACGAAGGTTTTGCAAAATGGAGTGTGGGCAGCCGTCAAGTTAAGTGATACAAGAGCCAAGTGCATCATATTCGCCGAGGGCAGAAAATTCAAAGTTTCTGTTCAAGCTGTAAATTGTCCTTGCAAATGTCCCTTGTGACACTTTGTTTTCCCGTTTCCCTCCTTGTACACTTTTTTGGCGCTATTCAATACATTTGTTCTTAAAAGGCCCCAGATGTTACCCAATCTGGCCTCATCTGTCAATTTGACAAAGCCCTGGTCTTTCACAGGCTTTGTAGACAACGAAAATACACAACTTGAGTTAAGAATAAGTGGGTATTTTAAACGCCTCCAATGTTTCACACATTAATTTTAGAACGCCGCGAGAAAGCAATTACATTTGAAACAGTAAGAGAAAATTAGGGAGCATACTGTTGACACTTGGTTTACTATTTCTGCAACAGTGGGTGTATAAGTCGTACACAAACCACTTAGCAATTTGACAGTGACGAATGACAAATATATCTTCCATCTTCCGATACTTGAAAAACCTACACTTCACGATTTGAGACAAGAACTCACTGAATTCACCGATAGTTTACACATCATTACCTTCATGGATCGTACATTCACAAAAGACCACCTTGAACTGGCTATATATACATATAAATATATATATATATATATATATATGGCAATAACAGCAGAAGATAGTTACACTGAAATTCAACAAATATTAGTTGGATTTTAGTGTTATCTTTTGCTGTTATTCCTTCGTAACTCTGCTTCTAACACACGGTATACGTTCACCTGTATAATCGTGTTATATATACACACACATACATATATATATATATATATATATCCATAGATATAATATATATTTGTTTATATATGTATAGCAACATTTCTTACACTTGAACATACCACACTACTTAACCCTCTATTAACACTGAATTTAAGCTAGTAAAGGAACAGATGTCAAAGATTAGTCAATACTTAGGTACATTCTTAGTATCACCGTCTTTTGTTGGCGTCCTTAAGCTTTGAATTTTCTAAATTACGATTATTACATTTTAAGATTTGGTACGGCAAGTTAACATGTGGGATCCAATGTTGCCATAATATTAATGGTTTGGAGTAATTTGTGTAATTGATAAAGTATTTAGTAGAAGGATGTGCAGTATGTATTTATTGTTCTTATTTAGGTATTCAATGAGTCGAAATCATGCTGTCTACTTAGGGTGCATTTACACTAGATCCGGATCTGATCTCCTGCGCGGGGTCAGATCCCCTGCTCGAGATCAAATTTGTAGTGTAAACGCAGATCAGATCCGGATCTGATCGCCCTATTTTGATCCTGGTAAGAGGGGAGGATCAGACCCCGCGCAGGCGATCAAAACTTGTAGTGTAAACGCTCCCCGGATCAACGGTGACCCGAGATCAACGGTAATTCAACGTACATTATTTGGAGGTCACTTCTGCAAAAACACTCATTATGCAGGGAGGTGGATCAGAGTACGAGACAAGTGTAAATGCACCAGGATCAAGCCATACACGTAATTCGATATGCTGATAACATAGGGCGATCAGATCCGGATCAAGTGTTAATGCACCCTTATTTGTTGTATTCAAATTAATGTTGACAACGGTAGTCGACATAGTTTAAAGGCACATCTACATGCTTTAAAGACATTCTGGTACCACACAAAGAGATCCATGTTTTTCATATCTTACAAGAAAGTAGTTGCAGTGCAATTCCTATGGTTCTTCACTGCGCTGAGCGTCTCTCTATTTTGACGGCCAGGCGTCCATTGCACAATTGTAACTAAGGCCATATCGTGCGCGCGTATCGATAACACACCTTCTGCGCATGTTCAGTGACGGCCAGAATGTCAAATTCAAACGCAATGACGTCACGTGAAGGACCTCTGTTATCCCTCCAGGAGATATGGCCTTTGCTAGCCTGTTCATCATGTGTTACTCGAGGAAGATGATTATTCATAATTTGTCAACCTGCAATGGATTGACTTTTAGTGTGGTAATTAATTATACGGGACGTAATCAAATCGTACAAAGTTTATTTATGTGAGGTAACGATAGTATGCCTTTAAAACGTGAAAAGTGTACATTGTCAGCTACTTTCGCTAAATTAACGAATCAAAATTATATTCCGTACCACTGGGATGGCGAATAGCCTTATGGGATATTGTAGGGAGGGGGAAAACGGAGCAATTTTGCTTGCCAGAAAGACATGGTTTGCCTGATACAAAGGCACAGTGAAAACTTTCTAAAAGAATGTGATTAATTAAGGTGTGTCTAGTCGTAATACAAGTATGTGGGGTTATAAAGTAGCGGCCACTCAGCTCCTGTTTCTCAGTTCCAAATTGTAACTGTATAAAAACTGACCACTACCCTTACAAAAAAGTGTAGCATGCCACATGTGCACACACGTAATCACGTGTGGCAGAGCATATGAAAATACATAAGGAAAAAAAGTGTGGTTACGCGTGGTAACACGTGGTATTGGAACCAATCTGACACACAGGGCCACGCTTTTCCCTGTATGATTGTCACACCTTGAAATCTGGGTCAAAGTGGGGAAAGCTGTGCCCAGTTGACATATATGGCAAACCAGGGCAAAGTGTGGTAAACAATTAGGCCAGTGAACGAAATCGAACTATTGAATTTACTTTACTCAGCACCACACTTCTCCACACTTCGCCTACTTTACCCCAGTTTGCCTCCTGTTACCTGTGTCAAAGCGTGATTTTCAGTTTTCCACACATTGCCTCATGTTATGTCCAAACTGAAAATGTTGGTCAATGCATGGCACTTTGGAAAAGTGTGTCAACTGTTTATTAATGTCACACATTGTCACGCAAAAAATCACAGAAATTTCACGCCTCTCCACACCCTACCATAGTTTTGCACAGTTCGACACAGTATTTCACGTGTGATATTGGAACTTTTGCCACACAATTTTTTTTGTAAGGGTAAAGAGGATTTGTGCTAGGCTGAGCTAAAAGTATCATCTGCCTCAATGGTCAAGAGTGTTATCCCTGAGCTGGTTTATGGTAAGCAGTTACTACCCGGAGTTGCAACCATCGAACTATCACTAAATACAGTAGTTATTAGGTCCAGGGAGCCCCTCGTACTTCAATGCTTTGTGTTTTGATTCGTTTATAGCAATACATACTAATTATAACGGCTACCGGATTAAATACGATCAGAAATGGTTCTAAGAGAAATGACCTCCAACAGGAACAGCATCGTCGGCTACCACAATGTGCCATAAAATCCGGCTTTTCGATGGGGTGTTATATAACAAAGGACGAGAGAGTGGACACTGAAATGTACGAATCTACGGTCGTGTTGGGAGGTCAGTATTCAATGAACTCAACCAAAATGGCCACATATGGTCCTTTTAATTTGCACCATAAGCTGCAACAATCGCAGAACGTCCGTGGTAGCTTCCTGGCGAGTCGATGTAACTAAGGAGTGTTCTTTGGTGAAGAAAATTTTTCAGAAATTAGAGGGCGCTACACTTTAATGGAACAAGATACAGCGTCCTCTTTAGCAGTTAAAGTAAAATACCTCCATTTCCCTTCCCCAGTGTATACCAATATTGTTGCGTTTTATTGATTTATGGTCTACATTGCCTTGGAAACGTTGAAACAACATATACATTTAGCAGCAACACAGATAAGTTCTGACGAGTCTTGCAAAACAGCCAGGATAAAGCGTTGTTGCGTTTTAATGTTTTGAATAGAAACAAGCATGTCCTCAATGATCACATGAACATTTTGTGCTGTCAGGCGTAATGCGGAACCGGCCTCATAACCTAACAGCAAAATATACTTCCGATCTCAACAAAGATCAACCGTTTGTTTGAGATTGAACGAAATCGCTTGCTTCCTACCCGAGAACGGCGTTTCAATGCAGAAAAAAAAACTTCTTTTCTAGTTGGTTTCGTTTGCATTAGACTACTACCAATGATGGACACATCACCAGTTTGTACGCATGGAAGTGAGGTTGTGATTGGTGGGGCGTGAAATTCATCGGCGAAATATCCAACGAAAATACATTACCTAGGAAATTGAAATTTATAATTCAAACCTTTGGTTGTGTCCCCCAAGACCAAACTAACGTAGCTTAGTGTGTGATATTGTCATTTTCTTCTCATTTTTAACGGTCCCGTGCTTCCAGCGCTGGTGATTCTTATCAAAGCAATTTACTTGACAATATAAACTAATCATGCTATCATGTCACAGCCCATTGGTTTATTCACCGTTCCAATGTCGTGTTTAGCGAATTAATGTAAAATTACGGGGGACTGGCCTTACGATCAGCAGACGCGTGTTTCTACACGTGATTCTCTCGTGATGGTGGTTTGACAATGTGAAGCCGTCGTAACTAAGTTTTTTTTTTCCTCCTGACATTTAATTGCTTCTCCTCCAAGGATAACCCGTGCAATATCCACTGCATTATCGTAATTATTCAGTAACTTCGGCCTTGTAAACCAGACCGAAAAAGGGGAAAAAATTCTACACCTTAACGATTTAACTTTGCTGATAGGGCAACGATGGTGATTGAAAGACACAACATTCATTTGTTGATTGATATATCTTATGCAGATTTGTTTTGCCCAAGCCCGTCTCTATTTATAGCTTCTAAATCCTGTGGGATAGCGTTAGATAATTTCTGTGTTCTACCGTTCGCCGCTACAGGATGAAGAAGGAATGACGTTTTTTCTTTTTCTTTTTCTTTTTCTTTTTCTTCTATTTTAGCGCATTTATTTTTAAGTCTGTTGCTGCCCCATGCTCACAGAAAAAACTCAGATCCACAGAGTTCTGTCCAAGGGGTACTCCGATCATTTATGAAGGCATTCTCTTTTCCTCAAATGTCTTCAGTTACAACATGTCAATACGGAGGCTCAGTTTTTCCATTTTGCAAGGGAACTCCTGTTAAATGTTTTGGGCAAAAATCTCCTCTAAAACTATACGTGGGCAATTTTTAACATTGTTTTAATTGTTAGCAATTGTCTTCACTGACTAATCCTTCTAAGTTTTAGAGACAATGCGATGCTTAAGCGTCGGCAAAACACCTAGTTTCAAAGGAGTGAGAAGTATCGTTTCCTCATCCCTTACAGCTCCCTGGTATGAGCTGCATTTGATATTAGGGATTATTTCTCATCTATAGGACACTAACCCAAAAGTAGTTGAGGCACGGATCGAAATCGTGCCAACTGTTGGACTGGAGTTTGTTTAAAATTTACTATGTTTGGTTAAACTAAGAAATGAGTCGGTTTTACTTTTGAACCATTTTGTAGTTTTTCTATGACGAACTTAGGTCACTCAGACCTATATTCGCGCACTTCAGTGAGCGTAAAGTAATCATTTCTTTCCAACAATTATCACATATACCAACAGTGGTTTAGTGCCATTCCGCTCAAAATATAGAAGAGCTATGGCCATAATCTGAGCGAAATCTCTCGGGGAAGTTTATGACAGGTGTCCGGTGGCGTACCTAGAATAGTTAGCACCCAGGCGGATCCTTTGTCACCCAGTACTGCCCTGAGGGAATGGTCCAACAGGAAGGGTCTAAGGAGAAGACGTGGCTTTTATGTAAGGTGGCTTAGGTGCGAGTTGGTACTGTTTATGGCAAAGTTTCGAACAGCTATATTTAGTGTCCTTTTTCTAATAAGGGGGGGGGGGAGGACTTGTCGAAGGTGCGGAGTTACACAACACCTCCTTGAGAATATTTTGTGTATAAGATGGCTAAAGCATGCAAATTGACGCTGTCTTTGAGAAAACCTTGAACTAGTGTGACATGTTTAAAAAACCCGATTTTAAAGTTTTGGTTTTCTTTTTGGCTGGGTGTAAAGAAGAGAGCTCTCTCTAAGGCCCCTACTATTTCGATTAATTTTTGCCATTATAAGGTTGCTTGGATAAAAAATGATGCTAGAAGTGACAAAGATTTGAACTGAAGAAGATTGTCAGAAATGCTCATTATTTAGTGTTTTTTTTTCAGCTGATCCATGGCACTGTGCCTTTCAGTTTGACGGAAATGGCACTTTCCAGACATTCAAAGATGCATCTTAAGATTTATTTAGACTCTATACATTAGGAGCTAAGACTTCAAGAAGAATAGTTAAAGTTGAAAACTTCTCCAGTAAAACCACTTTGGAGGTGAAAAAGGACTAAAAGGTACTTTACTTAGCTCATTAATTTCAGCATAAATTTAACGGTAACCATAGACTATTTTATGTAAGCATGTTGTATCACTGCGTGACACAACATGCGTGAGAAATAACACTAAACATCTTTAAAGTGAAGGTTTCAGTTCTGTTGTGTGCATCATGCACGAGGAAGGAAGCTCATTCGTCAGTGCGAGTTACCCGCATAAGAGTCAGGGATCCAGGGATCTCCCTGAGAGAGGTTTAGAGAAAAGATTATTTTTGGTTTGAAAACCTGAGGGGGCAACTACAGAGCCTATTTCAGGGGAAAAGTGTGTGGTAGAACATGGCAAAAGAGCCTCTGGCTAAAAGTTATAAAACATTCTGAACGGCTAAGGTTTTAGCTTTGACACAAACTACTAATAACCAGAGATGTATCCAAGTCACTCTTTTTTCAGCAAGTCAAGTCAACTGGAGCTACTTTAGGTACTCAAGTCAAGTGATTCCTTCCTTCCCCATTTAAAAATTGACAGTGTTTCATAAATTATTGTATCCACAATTTTGGCACAGAATGTCTAGGATTCCTGGGCATATATCAAACGCAGTACCATATTACTAAACGTTTGACCTCCAATGACCTCAAACGACTTTTGACCCTCACTTAATATGGGCTATCCACATGACAAGTACGTGATTCATCAATGGTCTGCTTGAGTTATCATGTTTACAAGGCTTTAACCTTTGGACCGCCAACGACTCCAAATGACCTTTCACCTCCACCAAAGATGATGAGGATCATTTACTCAATATGGGCCATCCATATGCTAAGTATGAGATTCATCAAATTTATCCTACTTGAGATACAGTGTTTACAAGGTTTTAACCCTTTTGACCTCTGGTGACCCCAAATGACCTCAGTCCTCCCTCATCATCAGTCCCTTTTCGTATCTCTCTTGTTATGACACCGTTTTAATTTCTACTTCTTTTCTTGATCGTTTTCTTCCTTAATTCAACATGTATCTTTTCTATCATATCATCATCACATTATTACCATTATCAATGGCTGTCATTGTCTCCACCTCCTCCTTGAACATTCTCCACCCTCCCCCCCCCCCATTTTTCAAAATGTGTAATGGAAATTTTTACATAACTTGTCCATTATCAATTTCTGTCAATGTCTCTATCTCTTCCTTGTAATCCTTTGCCCTCCTCTCCTCCCACCATGTATCCAAATTTCTGACAAATGATAGGTCTATTTATAAAACATCATCACGTATGAACAAATTATATCAAATGAAAGGAAGAGTGCTGCTAAAAATACAAAAGATTAGAAAAATCATAACATACTAGACTTGTAATGGAAAGTCAAAACAATTTGTTTGCAACCCCTATCGTTACTGTAACATCTTGTGTTGACTTTTCGTTCCCCTACCCCCTTCCCCTTCCCTCCGACACTTTTCCCTTCCCCTTTTACATGCTCCTTCCCCTGCCCCTTCCCCTTTTCCTCCAGCCTTGAGCATTGTTTGCTAACAAGCTGGGGAAAAATTATCAGAGAAAGGTATAGCCCTGTATCCATTTTAGTTGTACAGCGCAAGGCCTAAGTCTAGCCATGATCTGAGATTTTTAGACATGCCTCTCGTAACAGCAATATGTGTATGGAATCTATGGAACAGGTGTGATAAATTGTGTACTTACAGTATTTGCAAGAAGATATAAATAATCTGCTAACAAACCAGGACAAAAATTACCAGAGAAAGTTAAAGCCCTTTTGGCCTATAGGCTATCCATGTTAGTTGTAAAGTAGGCTAGTAACTAGGCCTACCTAGGCCTAGCCATGATCCGCTATTTTTACACACGCCTCCTAAATATTTGTAGAAATTTATGCCAACTGAAATGATATTCCGGATCAACACATTAACAACAAAATTTGCAATTAGCCCATAATTTTGACATGCCATAGGCCCAGAGGCCAAAGTAGGCGAAGCCTAGCCATGATCCAAACTTTGTCCCTCAACTCTCTTTCACAGGTTACATCTGCAGATAATACTCTTTCCCTAGCAAACTTTTCTAAACAGATGTGATTTGAAGCCGAAAATCATGCTGCATACTTAGGCCAGTGGTGTAACATTTTCGATTACAGATATCTTGTGGGCGACTCGTTTATTACGCATACGTATAATGAACATCTGAGATGAAATGGAAATGCGTCAATGTAGTGCTGACATAGTACGTGTATACAATGCCACAATGTGTATACTGTTGCTGAAGCATGGCATCAGCCCTCTAGCAGATTTCCATGTTTGTTCACAAGTGTATTGAAATCTTCGTGGTGACCATCGTTTCTCCTCAATGTGTATTGCTGTATTGGCCATGTACACATATGATATGTACGTAATAAGTATTCAATTTTTGTTGGCTACGTACTTCCAAAAGCATTGTAAACATACATTATACGTATACGTAAGGATCGTGTAGAACTGTGAATACAGCTGTGTGCACTGAGACGACGCTACCCAAACTCATGGATGCCAGCAGGGTTTGCCTCCATGGCTTGAAAATTTAAGGGCCATGAAGAAACTATCACGGCAAAGGCCAAAGCGAGCCGTGATCATCCCTCCCTAGCAGTAGAAACCCACCCCCAAAATATACACAAGTGACATAAGTTCACCTGAAAGTAGCCTAGGCCTACATAGACTATAGTCTAGTATTAACAATGCAAATGGCTCAGATTCAGTTTCACGAGCATTAGGCCCTAGGCCTAAGCTATTTACTTTTCTTCCAAAACCTTGTTATTTTCTTTGTTTTTCTGCATACATTCCTTGTCTTGTTAGAACATGGTACTTTCGATTTCAATCTTTCGTACGGTGAGTCACAGGCCATCCTGGTTTGTATAGTTCACTCATATTAGGCTAGGCCTACACTCTAGCATAGACTAGGCTTAGCCTAGCTTTAGTCAGGCCTATCTGTAAACTACATAAACTAACGTAAAGAACACCTGTGTCAGTAAGCTACAGTAAAATGTTAGTCTAGGAGAATGTTCTCCTCAACCCACTTCATTTTAGGCTTCCTCCTCTTGTCACATCTGTCTCGAAGCTATCGACAAAATCCATGGTATTAAGCACCAAATTTCCATTGTACAGTGCCTCGAAAATGACTACGTTACTATATTGTACACATTGTATACATACGCAGTGCAGCAGGCTGTATAGATACTGTACAAATCTCACACATGAACTGTGCATGTACACAATGGCTGGCAGTCTGCAACCCTGCCCTGCATGCCAAGCACTAGTCTTACTTTTCCAGTCGTTTTCACTAGCTGTTGTCTTTGCATGTGTAAACAACTAACATGCTGCAAGATGGGATATCATGAACGTCTGTTCTGATTTTCTTAGGGAAAGTCCCGATTTATACACCAGCTACGGCTTAATTTTCTAATAGGAGGAAACTGTGTGTAAAGCGAAGACTGGTATCCCTGCAGACTTTCATGACGTCACAAGAGTGGAACGCAAATGCCTCAAAATAGCATGAAAAAATTCAACTTCCCTTTCGAAGATTGAATTCCTACGAAGCTCTAGATAGGACATGGTAATTTTTTTTTTATTACGTACGTACGTAGTATTATTACGTACGTACGAGATATTATTACGTACGTACGTAATATTTATTACGTACGTACGTAGTATTATTACGTACGTACGTAATAATATTACGTACGTACGTAGTATTATTACGTACGTACGTAATAATATTACGTACGTACGTAGTATTATTACGTACGTACGTGATATTATTACGTACGTACCTGATAATTATCACGTACGTACGTAATAATTATTACGTACGTACGTAATAATTATCACGTTCGTAGGTCGTGGTACTTACTACGTGCGAACGCAGATACAGCACTGTGGTAATCAGCCCACTTATTATGAAGGGTTTTAAGGGATTAACTTGGACACTTCCATTGTGTTCTAAAGGCCTACATACAACAAGGTGGTGAACCGCAGGAAATACTAGGGTGTCAAATGCTGTCCATGTAGATTGGTGGTACTAGTACATGCTGTCGAAGTGCTTGCACTTACTGTGCGCACCCTTGCCCAGGCTATACTCAGTACGGAGCGCCTGTGCATCAAACTCTCTTGAAGGTCCAATCAAGTTAAGCCAGTGAAGGATTATGTTATGGTTTGCATTGGGTTTCATAAATCCACTCATCTGCCCAGTAGGACTTAATGTTTGAATCAACCCTTACAATTAGCGAAGTGATTCTCAATCTTTCTGAGGGTGAGGGCTAAAATGCGTTACAATGGGCTGAGGCCGAGGGCTGCAAGGGATGATCTCAGGATTAGAGAGAGGACACTCTCGCCAAGGCGAAATTCATACGTAAGAGGTCCCTCAGCTGTATCTGTGTGTGTTTGTGGGGGGGGGGGTTGCTTCGTAGATGAGCCGGGTTGTGGCAGTGTGCGGCTGTTACCGACCCGACAGCGACGCGATTTTAGTATATAGTCAATAAAAAACATTGTGAATCAAGTGACAGAGCAGAAAACAAAATGGCAGCTCTCATGTGGACAGAAGAACAAGAGATGAAATTACTGGAGCTTTGACAGTCAGTACCATATCTTCATGACGCCTCTTTACACTGCCCTACCACTCTTTTCGGCTTAATTTCACTGTCAAAGTCTTCATTTAAAGCACGGGTAAAGCACTAAAGCAACAATAAACGCCGACGTATACGCAACGATTTGTTTGTGATACCTGCCATTTTTTGCGACACGCGAGATCGAACAATCATGAGTTTGCAGGTGGCAGTCGGGTTCGTGTATAGTGTACGTGCGGCTAGATCCGACTGCAACCCGACGCAACTGGTCACAACTGCATGCAACTCGACGAGAAGTCGAGTCCTGTTGCATCTGATCGCAGTCGGGTCGGTGCAGTGTGCACCGGCCCTAAGCAATCTAGCACCACTTCTATAGAACAAATTTAAAATGAGTCAAGTAGTGACTTCAAAATAAACGATTTTACATGCATGTCGGTGTGGATTATTGCTCCTTATTCCAAATTTGCCAGGTTTTTTACTTGTCGAATATGATTCTTTTCCAAAACGTAAAATCAATTCAGGGGACGCACCGACAGTGTCCAGGGGCCGCGTTTGAGAATCACTGTATTAGCGCATCGAAAGTGCATGCACAGCGGCGGATACAAGGCCTCGCCTGGGAAATTTGAAAAAAGAAGTCTTGTATGTAATGTAGTAGGCTTTGGCTTTGGGGTGTCTAAAAATTGTAGAATGAACATTTTCCTGCATTTTAATCTGTAGTAAACCGAGAAAAATTGGTGGCTAATGCCCATTGAGACTACCTCGGCTTTATGCACGAGAGAAGCGCGCAAAAAAGTAGGCCTAAGTGACATAACTGGAAGGTAGTTGTATCGACATTTATTCCTGCTGAGGAGCATGGGTGGTTTTATGTAGCCCAATGCAAACCATAACTAAATCCGACGGACAAGCTGACACCCTTACACCCGAATCAGTATATTGTCAGTCCGAGTTGGGTAAAATTGTGATTTTTATTTCTGTACGTACGTAATAATATCACGTACGTACGTAATAATTATTACGTACGTACGTAATAATTATTACGTACGTACGTAATAATATTTTTTACCTTTCTTATCTAGAGCTTCGTACGAAGTCCCCCCCCCCCCACCCGACGAATATCAAGCATGTTTGATATGCCCTATTCGGTAAAGACGAGGACCTACCGTCGAATGGCAAACGGGTTGGAAACAATATTTTGCGCACCTTGACCCAACCTGACTGCAACCAGACTGGCTTTCAGTCGGGTCGCAGTCGGGTCAGTGCAGTGTGTGCTGCCCTTACGTGTCAGGCTGTAGGGCATATATTTCTTGTTTAGCCATACCTACCCAAGATTGGGTATTTTGTTTCGTGTCCCGTGTTGGTGACAGTCATATTTTATACACGGTGGCATCATAGTTATGTCTACATAAATATAATGGTGACATTTAGCTTGTGCAGTGGTGAATTACGGAGTGTGGTATTTGTAGTTTGAAGCAAGAGTATACGCCTTAATTGCTGCGTGGAGCAATTGTACAATTCCTGAACGTATCTTGTTAAACGTGTGTTGATTGATCCCTGAAATTAAAATCTCTGCAAGTTACCTTTTAATACTTGTAGAAACTAAATCAACTGATCAAATGTAAACGCTGCCTGGCAGCCTGGCATCACCTAACAATGTTTTTGTGACGGTTTTACACGCGCTCCCTCTTTCCACAATTCTGATACATGAAATAGAGTCGTTTCATCAACTTTAAGGGTTTCTTTTCGAAATTCTGGAATGTGGCCCTTGGCCTCATCCCATCTTCTCTGTCTGACCAGAAAATCTGTAATCGAGAACAACTGATCGAGAGCTTACTAGCCACTAGCGTAGGATAAGTGCGACCCGTATCTTCCGTGAAAAGGGTCTGGTTTGTCGCAACCTTCTTCGTGGGATGGCAATTGTGTATCGTCGTGTATCGCGGACCTCTGCATGAAAACATCGAAATGATCATACTGGTCACTCAAGCATGCTAGAAACAGAATTTTAGACAGGGGTAAAGGCGAGAGAAATGACCCTCCTTCGGGAAGACTTCCCCTCAGGGAAATGCCAGTTTCGTTGGGGGCGTAAAATGTATGATAAAGTAAGTAATCCCCCAACAAGGACCAGCCGACCGACGAATTTCTTCAATTTGCTCTAAAGAAGGGCAGACTCTTAATGAAAACCTAAATTTTCAATTTGTTTTCAAAGGGAATGCCCAAAATTTTCGCACTGCCCATCCTTTCGGCAACCCGTCACTTTTTTTTTTCTGGGGTTTCCATTTTACCCTCCCGTTGGGGAGATAAGCCACCCTCTCGGGAAAATCCTTTCGCCACACGAAATTGTTGACACAAATTTGTGGTTCAAAGTGCGAGTTCCAGCCATCTAGGGCGTCTGGAAAGCCATGGTCGGGCTGAGGTCGGGCGGGTCCCGTAGGATGCTGTAAGGTTGCAGGTTGCCCTCTTAAAAAGAACTTTCTTAAGAAAATTTCGTTCCTTTAAAACTCTGCCCCTATTTGCCACAGATACAGCTGAGCGACCTCTTACGTATGAATTTCGCCTTTGCGAGAGTGTCCTCTCTCTAATACTGAGATCATCCCTTGCAGCCCTCGGCCTCCGCCCATTGTAACGCATTTTGGCCCTGACCCTCAGACAGTTTGAGAATCACTTCGCTAATTGTAAGGGTTGTTTCCAACATTAACTCCTACTGGGCAGATAAGTGGATTTATGTAGCCCAGTGCAAACCATAACATAATCCGGCAGATACACTGACCCCCAGCCCGAATCAGTTTATTGTCAGTCCAAATTAGGTAAAGTTGTGAATTTTATTTTGTGGTCTGCTTACTTTACTTTTTGTAATGCTATTTGCAGATAACAAAATAAGAAGGGGGGACTCGGGGGACTTTCCCCTTGTACCCTCACCGGGGTCTTCTCCTTTGATCCCACCAGGACCATACGAAGGGCCCTGGGCCCCAACGCCTTCAGAGGAAGGAACCACTTTGTGTTACCACAACTCCTTCAAGGCGGCTCAGTCCCTCATGTTAGTGTGTCCCTTTGGTGGAACATTATGCCTCTGAGCTGAAGGTACCTGACCGCTTCATTTTTTAGGGACTGATGACTCAAAGGGCCCTTTTTTGTTAGTCACTGGCTTAACTTAAATGGACCTTCAAGAGAGTTTCGTGCACAGGCGCTCCGTACTGAGTATAGGCTGGGCAAGGGTGCGTATAGTAACTGCAAGCACTTCGACAGCATATACTAGTACCGCCAATCTACATGGACAGTATTTGACACCCCAGTAGTTTCCTGCGGTTCACCATTTGTTGTTGTATGTAGGCCTGTAGTACACAATTGAAGTGTCCAAGTTTATCCTTTAAAACCCTTCATAATAAATGGGCTGATTACCATAGGGCTGTATCTGCGTTCGTACATAGAAAGTACCACGACCTACGAAAGTGATAATTATTACGTACGTACGTAATAATTATTACGTACGTACGTGATAATTATCACGTACGTACGTAATAATATCACGTACGTACGTAATAATACTACGTATGTACGTAATATTTATTACGTACGTACGTAATAATATCACGTACGTACGTAATAATTATTACGTACGTACGTAATAAAAAAAATTTTACCATCCTATCTAGAGCTTCGTAAATTCCTGAACGGTAACAAAAATATCCATTTCAGCAAAGAATTTAAGAACAAAATGTTAGCCAAAGTCTTAAATAATGAAAACTCTGAAACAGTTTCTAAAAGTTGACGACATCTGCCTGGCTTTATAAGCCCACACAGTAATGTGTGTGAGCTAAACATGAACAGAAATTTATTTATTTGTATCAGGAGGTAAAAGCCGCATCTCAATATCATGTAGTGTTTGGAAGACACTTATTTTCAAAGAAATTCTAATTTTTCTAGCTATGCAGTGCATTATGTAAAATCTGTGATGTCATCGCCGCACATTGATTAGACACAGTATTGTGCTTCCTTCAGTCTTAATGATATTGACAGTTTGAAACGGCTGTAGGGAATACTTAACGACTTTGTTTTGATATACCATACATATGGTGTAGTCGTATGCTAGATCTACATGAAAAGATATTCAAACATTCCAACAGTATCTTACTTCAAGGACAAAAAGGACAATAAATTATACGGGATAACACAAGGATTCTGAATCAATGTGCCAGTTTACATTACATTCTGTGACCATAAGAGAACTGGAGTTACTTCTTGAAATAATAACCAATCTTTAAAATTATGAGATATCAATCTGTGTGTCAGACTGGTTCCAATACCACATGTGTCACCTTGCATAACCACACTTTACTCCTTATGTATTTTCATATTCTCTGTCACACGTGATTACGTGTGTTCACATGTGGCATGCCACACTTTTTTTGTAAGGGTGTTGAGTTAAAACAGGAGAATTGTCATCGAGTTTAGAGGACATGTACTAAGTTTTTGTCGTACGTGAAAATTTTTTACATAAGATGATTGTGAGATGGCAATTCAAAAATATTCTAGAGAGTATAATTTATACCATCCCCACGTTTTGATGGTATAATTGGCTCGTTATTCTACGTTATTTTCGTTTTTCTGTGAAACGTTCATCCTAAAACATCCCTCTAACTTAGCATTATATTCCTCATCTCACAGCATAATGTCAACGGTAAACATAAAGCATAATATCAACATAGCAAATCTTGTCGAAAACCTTTAGTAACGTATATGCTATCCCATCAAAGTCTAGTTCTATATTATTTATTCAAAATTACGACACCAGATCTTTTAAAGCGATAAATTTCTTCTCGGAAAATTTAACGACAAAGCCTAACTGATGGATCGAAATGTCAAGTCATAATTTGTTTCGTCGAAATTACCCAGAGTAACAATGTAAGGTACCTTCAATAACATATATTTACTGAAAGATTTATTTCAACTGTCCAAGGCTTTGTCATAAAAGTTTCAAATATTTCTTGTAATGATAGTTTTACATCCGTCGTGAACACGCCGGGATATTTGACACAGCATATAAATAAGTGGTTGCTCAGCCGTTTAGGAAACACAACACAGGAGAAAACCGAAATCCTTTGGATTAATGGGACACCCATGAAATAACTGACAACTAACAACCGACTTTTATTCTTTTTGCCAGATTATGTTTCTTAGAAGCTATAATTAGGACAAGTTTTCTAGGAAATAAATTTTAGATTTTGAAATTGTTTTGGGAATGTAATTAATTTTAAAAATAAACACATATATATTTATATATATATATATATATATGTGTGTGTGTGGGTGTGTGTGTGTAATAAAATCACCATGGTTCCATCAATGTTATGAGATGATTATTGGAGACAAGTGAGAGGCTGAGTCTTTTACCAGTTTTCAGGACTTCTATATTCATGATAAAGCTCTTACATTGACTTCATCCGTATACGACATAACCATAATCGTACGAGTGGATAATGGGGGATGAAGTGCTGCATCATCCTGTCATTCGGACAGAAAATTTGCCATTTTAATGCAGATTTATGCTATTTGGGGTCAAAAATGCATTAATATTTCGCGTAAAGAGAAATAGCATTCCAACCGGAAGTGGCCCAGTACGCATATGGGCATAATACTCTCTTTATATATTCCAGTTCGAAAACACACTTAGAAACTACTTTGTGTAGCTTTTTCCCTCCCAGCGAGCAAAGTTTTCTTCAAGCAGAAGACTTCAATAGCACGTCAAGGTCATTGCAGTCAAACCTGATGTTCGAAGTTAGTTTCTCTCCCAAACCTTGAATTTCTATTTAAAAGTTCTAAGTAGGCTAATGGTTTTATCTTTGATTGTCAAGATATGACTGAATCCTTCGAAAGTTACTATATTAATTCGTTAACTGTTACAGCTTGATGGAATCATCATTCACATTTTGATGCACTGATACACAAAGCCCATTAATTCTCACTATATCACAGTCGTTTGAAGACAAAGTAAAACAGCTTAGAAACGAAACGAACTTCGACAGCTGATGTTAGCCAGTCCTAAAAAATTCTTCTTAGACAGTGCGCATCGTCCCAACTTCGACAATACTTTGTTCCATTTGATAGATAAACTTGTGTTTCCACTTTTCTTTACTGAATTATCTAAATATGTGGAAGTTGCGTATCCTTCTGAAACGGAGTCTAGAGTGTTACGTTAAGATGACATTTCACAAATACTTAAAGTAACGGTGAGTAACATTGTTTTTTTTTTTAAAGATGTTTCTCTTAATTCTTTTCCTGATTTTCTTTTTTCTCTGTATAGCAAATACTTCTTTGGCTTAAAGTTTATCTCATAGCTCGGCTACTCTTAAGTGTTTCGTACCACTCACCGAGAACAATCCAGTACAGGTTTGAACACATTCCTATTCCTATGCATTCATATCAAATTTTGTGGATGTCATGCTTATGAACGTTTATCCTTTGGCCTTGCATTCTGACAAACGTGATAGAGTATCATCCCATTTGATCAAAAAGTATGGTGTTTCATAATGCAGTAATTACCCTTAGCCTCAAAGGATGGCCGGTGAAATATATTGAGAAGGACTTTACCGTCACGTTATTGCCTTCAAACACAAGACTACCTTCCTTTGACTAGAAGAAAATAAGTCCTCAGAGGTTTGAAATTAGGTATTAAATTGGCTTAAGGACAACAAGGCCATCGAAATGAGATTGTAACGTCATTAAAACGTGGTGAAGTTTTCGTTCAGCGAAGGCAAAACTTGAAATATCAAGGCTAGAAGACGGCAAGTATTCAGATATGGTAAGATATCTGCATTTGTTCCTGATAAGAGAAGTAACTTATACAATTTGAACAAAATGTCGAGGGAATGAAACATTATTTTCATTAGACAAACGGTTGCTTATCAGAAGGTATATAGTCAATTATGATTTTTTTGTTTTGAAAGGGGGGGGGGGTAACCGATTTCGTCATTTGCTGTAAAAGTAAAATGATAGTGATAAGTCCGTATAAACGAAGTATAAGAAAATATATTCGTTTAGGGGGTAGAATTGATCCTTGTAGTGGTAAATTATGTGGATAAGTCAATCTTAACATTTCATTCATTTATTAAAAACGTTTCTAGTCCTGTCTTTTACTCGCATTATGCGTACTTATGTGCCCTTAAGAGCGTTACAGTGTGTTACCCCATCTGAGCAGTATTATCTCGTCCCTTAAACGAATAAGATTGGTACATGTAATTTCTTTATGTAATTTGAGGACTCGCAACCAGAGCACAAAGATTGCAAACCCGACATAGGTAGTATCGTTTAACCAATAGCGCCTTTCAATTGACGTCGCACTGACCTCATGTCAGAGGTCAGGCAATGCAGTTAGCTAGATAAGGTGCATCACTTTGGTGTGGCTGCATACACTGTAGGAACGATGTAGCCTTCGCACGCGCACGTGGACTCAGGAGCTCATCCGACAAAAATTAACTGTCTGCGTTTTTGGCTACTTAAGTTGTAATGCTACGCCCTCACCTCAGCCGAGGGCGCATTTTGCTACTGTGACGTCATATGAGTAAGGTCTAGAAGTTTTTCTAGCCGTGTATGTAGTAATTTTCGGTTGTATGCAAATCATTCTGCCATTGATGAGACACTGTTTCATATCGCTCATTTAGGGTAAATTTCAGGGATGTAGGACTCGAGATGGATTTTTCCTGGTCTCGGTCTCGACAACCTGTAGTCTCGGTCTTGGTCTCGGTCTCCTACCCTTGAGGTCTCGGAAATTTTTCCGGTCTTGTTTCGAGACCGGCAAAAAATTTGTTTTTTTTTTCAATAAACTCATTTATTTCAAACTATTTTTTACTTCATTTACTTTCATAGAAAAACATTACACATTCATCCAGCGAGTCCATACGTACACTATATCTATTATGGGTTAAACTTTCTTCTGTGAGCTAGTGAGTGGGTCTTTTACCTTAACTTCTTCAATGGGATAATAGTGCATTTGACTAGCACACAGGTCAGGTTACTCCATATAATCAGAACAGTGGCAGTCTGGTACTGCAAATGCATTGCGTGTTCACTGTGTGTGTGTGTGTTGAAATCCCCTTCTCGGTGATTGTTCAGTGGTACCCATTCCTAGCTCTTCAGGATTGCCTGTTAGCCTTTTCATGACCATATTTAACCCAATCTGCCTAGTATTGATCATTTGGCTATTGAAAAAATAGAATGAACTAATATACCAGTTCCATGTATAAATATCTTAAGTCATCCGCCAGAATTCTTTCTTAGATGGGAAAAAGTGCAACTGCAAAGCATTTGGCCATCATAATCAGACATAATACAACAGCATCTGGCAACTCTGAAGGCTATGATAGAGTCTAGGCCTAAATATTACACTGTTTACTGTATATTATATACTAGACCAGGTTGATATCTGTAATCCTACCCTAGGCTTCAGTGGCGCCGACACGGGGGGCATGGGGGAGTGTGCCCCCCAATCGATTTCAGATATTTTTTTGAAAATTTTAAAATGATCCCAAAAGGTGTTTAAGCAATAGTTTCTGTCGGGGTAGGGTGAGGTGTGTTTTCGAACGAGTGATGGATCTATTGTAACCACTTTCTATCACAATCGCAAATCCTCCGCAAACTAGGATACCAAAATTTTTGCGCACTCCGCACGCTTCAAGCCCTACCTCAATATTGTCGTTACTATCAATATTTTCGGGTAGCAGCTCCCGCAGAAGCACGGCAACAAAAGTTGAAAGTCTTTACTAATTCTCAGGTAAAAGACTGGCTTTGTGATTGGCAAATAGGTTTGTTGGGAAAGTTAAAGTGTCTCAAAACAGCGCATGAATGCAGGTTATGTCATGGTTTTCTTACTTAATGAAAAATTTCGTCGCGCTTCTCGTGGTTTCGTCTCGGTTTTTCACCCCATCTCATGACCATTATTAAGGTAATAATACATGGAACTATTCTGATCACAACACCTTTACGAAAAGCAGAGGTACATCTCCAGTCTATGTAGGAACCTATGGGATCTTTCAATCTAATTTGTAGTGTGATGTGGAGGGTTGAAAGTACGTATTTGCCATTATACATTTTTCAAAAATGTTAGCCTAGCGCTTTGCGTGCAGCCATTGCCGGTAGAGATGGTAATTTTTAATACACTTACGACGAAAAAACATTCTGAAACGCGCTTTTTAGTCCTTAACCGCCTTTGCTCTACCTATCAGGGAGGTCTAATATCTCCTCCCTGCACCTGTACTCTCCCTGTATTCCCCATTGCTGGAAGCTATTCGTCTGGATTTTAGTTAAAACTTAGTAAAAATACGATAATTGTAAAGTGCTCGGCATCATACTCTATAGTATCATTTGGATGTCAAGTGATAATCATCACATCAGTGCCCCATTTTATATAATTAATCCAGAGAGCTTCCAGAAGGCACATACCGGTGTCTGTCAACCTTATAGATACCCTTCTATAATGCACAATGAAGGAAAGGAAATTTTCCTAGTAATAGTCGACGTCCAAGGATGTTTCTGTGGACGCACACGTACGTATGTTTATGTAACCCCCCCCCCCCAATAGAAGGCATTAAAGTAGCCAAAAAGGTGCTCCAGGAGGTTTGTTGACAACATACCATTCTCTATGGCGGCCATTGACGTCATAGGACAAATTTATATTGACGTTTTAATTAAAGGTCCTTAATTATGGGCAAAAAGCCTAGCTTTTTTGATCACAACAAATCTTTTCACAAAGAAATGTTACAAAATATGATTATGTAAAATAAATATTAATGGCGGCCACTTTGAAAAATGTCAGAGGACAATGATCTACAATGGCCCTATAGCCAGATATTTTCCTTAGAGTATACTCTAAAGGTGTGCCGAATTTCATACTTGTATCGTAAATGGTACGAATCTCCCAAGTAATGCACCTATGAGCTGCGCTTTTAGTTAAAGAAGGCTCTCCCTTCATGACAAATCATCCTAACCGTTAGCGCCTCAGACCGGGCTGCGTAATATCAAAAATCAGTAATCGTTCAAAAATCTGTATAGAAACAGCAGACAATCATTCTGCCATGAATTCTTGGATGATGACAGTCAATTCTTAAATTGTACTAGAACGATAATTCATTTATCGTCGTCGGTATAGTTTATCCTTATCGTTGTGGTATGACAATGGACATGCATTGTACCACAGCTACTCACCTATACTTGATTCGTATTCACCGATAAATCTCCTCGTCAGAAAACGTACAGTAATTGCTGGTGAAAAAACAGAGAAATGCATTTTAAATATAACTTAAAGTAATAACTGACTACAGGAGAAGACGAATGAGAGGGAAAAAAAAAACAGAATATTTGGTTTCAAAAGGATTTTGTGTAAGGTGTTTATTGTATCATAGGCTGAAAAGTCACTGAAGAGTGATATACATTGCCCCTCAGGAATAGCAATTACCATCCAGGAATGACAAGTTTCTCTATGCATAAATTTCTAAATGTCACTTGAGATATTTTGTCCCTCTGTTCACCAAAACCACAGGTAGGCCTACACTTAATAATTTGTCAATATTTAATGTGGAGACAGTTTTATTAGGACCAATTACGGTGTAATTTATCAGTAATTTTTGTTATTTTAGGGTCGGGATTGTTGGAACAATAGCTACTATTACCACAGTTTATTCGATTTGATAGTGGGAATGCTTACAACAGTAAGATACGATTGGCGCAGTTGATACCACTCGAGACGCTTATATGTAAGACAGAGCCGTTATAAAAAGTTCTTTTTCTGTGAATCGTCGCAGGTGTAGAGGACACAAAGTCATTAAATTGATAACTTGAGCGCCTGGCAGTGCTTAGTAACTACTATAACTACTGTATGTTATGTCCCAGCAAGGTGTGTCCTATATTTCGCGTTGACGACTACGTGTCAAGTACGGGCATAATCTGGGCATAATCTTTAGGAAAAAATGCGGAGGGGCGTTGACCCCGAGTTGTGATGAAAAGAAAGCTGTTGCGCAGGATACATCTGATGGGAAATTTCCCAAAGATTTTAAGAGGTACAAATGATGTTTTTCCATTTGATGTGTGTAAAAATATGATATGAGACACAAGGGGAAGGTAAATTGTGTTCGATAAAGATGAGAGGATTAAAGTGACCTGACTTCAATTTTTACCAACAAATATAATTTGGAAGAGTTGTCATTACAGATTATGTCTCTCAGTATGCTAAATACTAAACCAAAGACCATTTGACTATTTACAAATTACACTGATTCACCTTTCAATTATAACTTAACATTGAGGCATATACACTCTAAAAACGATCGGTTTAAATTTAACCAAAAACGGATCAAAAGGGCACTTAAGGATAAAATATTTGACTAGTTTCGGTTCAAGTCTAAACATTTTCTGTTCAAAATGAACCAAATCTACAGTCACATATTTGACTACATTTTGGTTCATCGCCCATTTGAACGGATTTGGTTCAAATTTGTCCCCGGTAGTTTTTGAGTGTAATATAAAGTGTAAAGACAAGCTGATAAAAATCGAGCTTTACTTGAGTATGTTTAAGCATAGGTTAAAATCCACTACTGAGGCTAGTGAATCATGATGGACAGTAATATTGCATACGTAGGCGGGACGCATATTAAAACGATGGGATAAAACAGGAAACTGCTTGTGTTAAATTTTCAATTTTCGTGCTACTTTATTTTACAAGTTATACAAATTCAATGCTTTACATGTATTCGCCGTGGTAAACATACAGAACACATATATTAAATTCAATAATGTGAGCAAGAGGTTTAGGGGAACCTCCAACAGTTCGACTCAAATTTTATTCCTTTTGTCTCGAAGCGATTAATTTTCTGGAAGGAACACACTTTGCATAAGGATGAAATCAATTTGATTTTAAAGCGTATGGAATTCAAGCGTCAGGTTGTGAAAACTGAAAACATTCTTTAGAAGTTACATCAAGACGATCTCTCACGTGACATAGTATCACGTGAAAATTGATAGGACTTCTAGTGTATTGTCGTATGACAGATTAAGAAATTCTCTTTTAAACACGTTCTCCTGGAAGCTATTATCTCTCCATACGTCGGCCAATTGTAGTATAATTTCAGTTGATGTTTTCCGTGAATTTTATTTTTGCCTTAAGTGGCTTACAGACTTCAACATGTTTACCAGTTTATAAAACTACCAATAAGAACACTACAACTATTTAAAGAGATCGGCTCTTTTTTCCCTTTATATCGCCTCTTTGAAAAACGAAACTTTACTATTAGTTATTCTGAACGCCTTCACTTTCTTAAAATATCTTTCAAATTGGTTTCAGAGGTGTAATATATCTGAAAAGCTTTCTATCAGACAGATTGAATGTTTCTCCTGCGGCTAAAATTGATGGGTCTTTATTGCTCCTATTCACGTTAAGTGTGCAGGCGTGGGAAGTAATTTTACAAGTACAGCAGTGTGTATTACCGTTGACTTTTTTGAAGAAAAGGGGCAGGACGAACACTTGAAAACAACTTTGTTATTTGTACTTTTTCTATATAGGTGTCAATATCAAGTAAAGTAGCCAAAATGTCCCTCGAAGTTGCCTCAAAATCCCAGTAAGGTTTCGACGTTGTTGAAATCTTTAAAGGTCAAAAGCACTCACCCAAAACTTATTTTGAAACAATAGCTAAATGTCACAAATTTCTTCTTATTTCTCTTCCAAGTATCTTTCATAATATTTATGGACATAAATATTGCATATTTAAGGTAAACCAAGCAGTTGCTCCTTGTAAATTTTACAATTGAGTGAGAAAAATACTGTCACATGATTCTCAAGAGCCATTCAGGAAATAGGATAGTCTACTATACAATTCTTTATTGGGCTGACCGCATTTTTCCTTTAACATCCTCCTCCTTGTTTGACTGATAGACATGCGGGGATAAGTAAAAAAACATTTACATAACGCATGCGCAGACCCACATTTCAAGACTGCTATTCAAAACATATATAATATGCCCCTTATATTAGAAAAAATGCTTTCCTCTGGAAAAATATGTAACACAATGGTGGCCACTCAAAATTTTTTGACTCAGCCTCTTAAAGGTGATCGGTCGTCTTAAAATATTGTTTGTGACGTCAGCCTTTTCTTGACATGTTCTGTAGTCGTAACTGTTGAACGGATACACCATACAAGTAGCTATGATGACATCGGTATACCTAGTAGGTATGCAGCTACATGCCGTCTCGTCTTGCTTACCGATTAGCTATACCACGCTTGTACGGTGTATCTGTTGAACAGTGACGCCTCAGAAACATGTCAAGAAAAGGCTGACGTCACAAACAATATTTCAAGACGACCGATCACCTTTATTTAATGTTTTCATTTTCTCATTCTTCCTCAAGAAAATATTCTCTCTACACACCCTAAGACATTTACGGTGCATGGTGTCGTCAGATGATGTTGCGATCTGAATAACTTATAGAGAAGGATTGTTCCACTGACTTTTATGTAAACATATATCCGCACTGACTTTTTTATCTAAGCATATGTTGAGTACTTGCGAAAGGACCTAGTATATCCTCACCAAAATATATAAGTAAACTGGATGTAAAAGTAGGAACTAACCTAAAGAAATCTTGTCGCACGGCCGTTGGACAAGTGACACATTTTTGTATCGAATTTTCTTTGAAATACATTTTGATTCTTGTGTTACTAATATGGTCTTTTCACGAGATTTAATACAAGATTTCTTTGAAATTAGTTGCACAGAATAACGCAAAATTACACAAACAGATGTAAATAGATTTGCATTCGAGGTCCAAAACCATTCTGATAACGAGTAAACAACCGACTACTAAATCTTCATTACAAATCCATCTGCTCGTAGGCGATGCCGACCAATAAAAAACAAAATTCCGCATTTAAAGGGATCTGGCCAAAAGAGGTGATTGTATGTATACAGCCACCTTATTAGAAACGAAGATCAAATTCGTTCCCAATATGGTTTGTACACGGTCCATATGTTGCACATTTAAATACTGAGGAAAATCCGAAGCGTGTAGCTTCTAAGAAGTTGTTGGTATCTGTTGTATAACTCCAGCTTGCTCTTAAGGTCATTATCCGCGGTTTCCAACGGGCTCTTCATTTTATCACTAGAGACGACGTAACATTTAACGAATCTACAACGACTGCTTCAAGTGAGACGTAGCCTTACACTCGCAGTAAGTGGATATCTTACCGTAAGCGACAGCTTTAATGATAAGGGAGTATCATTATGGTTTTGTTGAAATCGAAGAATCTGCTTATATAATGTCAAACTCTTGAAAAATTCCTAATGTAACATAAGAGGCCTCCTTAACGGTGTCTTTTTGTTGTGGTGTGTTACTTAAGAGACGCACACTTAAACACCAATGACGGGAATCGAAAGGTACCGTAAGGAAATACAGTATACATTATATCGTAACATTCTCATTTAAAGGTGGGATTAAATGTTACATAAAAAGGAGAGTTGCATAGCGAAAGGCTAAAGCATTTAACGTAAACAGGTTATCGTCCTAGAAGACAACAGCTTCGGTAATTATAATAAATAAAGTTTTTGTTAAAATATAGGCAAATGCAGCGCATTAAATTGTGTTTTTCAGAAAAAAAAAGAGGTTCAATTTGTATATCTTTCTTTCTACAATATCCTCGTACAAACTTATTGAAGTTCGTGTTCGCTTCCAGTGCATGATGCGACGGCAAGGTCTTTTTGAGGTACGTTTATATACCAAGTTGACATAAGCTATATTTTGCTACTTTTGGTCCCTCTATAAAGCAACAAGAAAGAATTTGTTTACGATTCCTTCTGTCCCCCTTTCTGGTCCCTAAATTGTAGCGGCAAAATCTCGGAACGTGGAAAATTTGTAGGGCCTTTGGAGGAGAGTTTAGAATACATACTTAAAAGAGTAGGGACTGAGTATTTTCGTCAAGTATTTTATTTACTAGTTATTTCTATATGAAAGAGGGTAAAGTGTAAGTTGTGTGTTTCGTACTTTTAATAAACTCAACCAGGTCTAGTGCATCTTGTTTCTGACGATTTTTTCATCCAGGAAACTGTTTTGGAAAAGAAAGATTGGACGGTTGAACTTGAAGCTTCGTCGGAGACTATAGTGATCGAAATGACTCTTTACAGAAATATTACCGGACAGAAGAAGAAACCGAAGACACAGTCTTATGCCATCCAGATACTGGAGCTAACAACTATTTCCTAAATTTCCTTTACCCTTCGTCAGGCACGCCCCATCATTTATGCACGATCGGTAAGCATCAAATATAGATTACTATTCCAGATATAAAACCACTGAATTACACACTAAAAACGTTCAAGTTGAACTGACAACGGATCAAATGGGCACTTAACCAAAAGGGATCAATTATTTGACTAGTTTTGATTCAAAACTACCCACTTTCTGTCCAAATATTTGACCAGATCGGTTCAGTGCCAGTTCGAACGGATTTGGTTCAAATTTGAATCGGAATTTTTTTGAGTGTACTGCACATGAACGCAGGACTGTCATTTGGGAAACTTTTCATATAGACCTTATGCGCATAACGTCTTTTGAGCAGAAAGTGCTCCCTCGTTTGGAGGCAAGCGCGTATCACTGTAAGTTACACCAGCAAATGCAGACAGCTGATTTATGAAACAATCGGATACGCGCGCAAGTCTACTACAAGAGCGTGCAAATTCTACGTTGTGCGTGCAGTGTGCTTCACTGTTTTCCCTCCAAAATGACGTTGTGTGACGTCAGTACATAAGGTCTATTGCAATTTTCATTTTGTTCGATCTATCACTGATAGTACATTCCGTGTACTCGAAGATGATATAAACCGACATTGGGGGTTTTGTTCAACATAGCCACCCATGGCAGTGTAAAAGCGTTTAGTAAAAATACATCTAATTCACTATCACACGACAGAGTCGCAGTGTCATTCTTGATATGTAATGGGCACTCCTAGCCACTGAGAACACGATGCTTAGAGAGTTTGCAAAACCCAGTAAGAGAAGTTTGTGTTACTAAGAAAACAGTTTTCCTGTTTACTGTAAACTTGCAGACCAAGCTTAACTAACAAATCACAAATTGAGTTCCCTCGCTTTATCTGCTTTGAAAATAAGTCACAACTGTAATATTATGCCTGTTGTGTAACAACTAAAGTATGTTTCATTTGCAAAGAGAAATTTTTAGTTATACACTATTATATTGTTACGCTTGGGCAAGTAGAGTACTGTACCTTTAAAGGGCAAGGCCGTGCGGAGCGCCTCGAGATTAAGTGGAGCTCCTGGGTTTATGTGGGGCGGCTCCGCTAAGCTACTCTCTATTCTACTGGTTTTAGACGTGTATTATGTCAGGATTAAACGATTTCTTCCCTACCCCTGTGGAGCATTGTCCCTGCACGTAGATTATCCCTGGCTTATGCTAATTCACTACGTAATGTTACCTAATGTTATGTAATGTTGCGAAACTCCTCATTTCCCCATGAAAGCATACATGGGTCAGTCATTTTCGGGTCACGACTTCTTATTGTTAAATGCAAATGTATTCATGTTCCCTTTTTAAATTAAGGCTCGTACGACTCGTATCAACACGACTTTTACTGTAAGTCTATTGTATTCAGCCTGGTATAAAACGCATGAATTAATAGCGCCCAGGCAGACAGAGTATTACTTTCAGAGTGTTAAGCAGCACACAGAAGAGTGTTTAGTCGCTTAGGCAGGGTTCTGCCAACGCCCTTCAGCCGCGGTTACTTTAACTCTGTGTCTGTGTACTACGCTAATCTACGTTCAGTTTTTCGACACCTTTCTAATTTAGTTCGAAGTTATTCTTATTTGCAAGTTTAGTTTTCTTTGAAAGGTTGTTTTCGTTTCAACACTGAGTGAAGGAACTCTCAGTTTCAAGATTATTACATTTTACAGAAATCTACGCTTGTTCTTCGTGTCCCTTTTTTTGACTTGTTGACTTAAGTGGCCAATTAAAAGACACCAGCTTAGGCCAAGACTCCACACTGCTGCAGGCCGGATCGCTACCACGCCCAGGGTTCAACGATAACCCCTTCAACGGAGGAAAAACGTTGCAATATTTTGAATAATCCTTGGTGAATGGGGGGGGGGGATTAAATGTAGAATGCAGTTAACCCATATTCCTCTTAGTATTTTCTAAGGCCATCCTCATCTTGAAGAAACTAGTTTTCCATCAACGTGTGTTAGTGCTTAAGACTCTCACACTCGTCTCATCCACCTTTTTTCATATCTGTTTTGAATCAGCCGAAATTTTAGGACAACAAGGTGTGTGAACATTATGCATGGCGATTTGAATCCCCTCAAAATGGTCACACTCTAAACACGTCCGGTTAAGATTTGAACCCAGTCCGTTCAATTGGGAACTGGACCAAAAACTTGCCACATATTTGACTAGATATGGTTTAAATGAAGAGAAAGTGTTTAGTTTTGAACCGAAAATAGTCAAATATTTGATCCTTTTTTGGTGAAGAGCCTATTTGATCCTTTTTGGGTTCGATTTGAACCGAACGTTTTTGAAGAGCAGCTTTTACTCTCCTAGTTCTCTATATGAGTGTTCACTTTCGGTAAAGCAGTAAGCTCGACCACACAACTAACTGACACAATAAACGTAAGCATTGCAGTGCCCCCTCGCTGTGGGGATGGTAATAAGATGTATCCCTATTGGACAAAGGAGTTGGGTTTGACAAACAGCTCTTTTGACGGGTCAGCACAGCACAAAGGAGAAGCAGTATAATGTTAACAGGCCTGTTCATATCTCATTTGCTTGCAAGGCAATGTAAATTCCCTTGAAGCTGACATCGTTGTTTAGTCTACCATTTATTTTGAAAAGGGAAGCACTGTATAGCTTATAAAAAATAAAAAATGGCTACATCTTTGACCTTCCATCTTAATATAAAGACATGATTTCGTCAGATAATTTTTTATAATACTTCAACGGTCACTCTAGAGTTTTGGTGCTTGTTGTATCATATTTCTAAGCAGGTTGCTCAAAGCAATGCCGAAGTTTCGAACGCAGACAATCCTTACTGGGGCGTTATACTTCATCATATTACAACCCTGAAACATTGCATAATCAATTACGTAAATGAGGTGATGAAACGAATCATAGGTAATAGTAAGAAGCAGATGGATAAAAGAGAATCAGAAATCGGAATAATGGTAACCTCCCAGTATGTCTTGTATATTTTGAGAATAATCGCCTTAGTGTAACATTCCATGCAGTGCCAAAAGATTCTGTTCTGACAAATCAAACGGTATAAAGAAATACCCGCCCCCCCCCCCCCCAAAAAAAAATGAAGAAACAATTTGCTGCCAATTATTTTCGACACTGACACCAATTGTTTTATATTCTTTAATCTTCTTAAGGTTTTTTTCCGTAACTGTTCATCATCTGCAGGATGTTTAATATTGCTGTTCTGAAAGTGTTGTAGGCTTTACTTCTGCAAATAGCATATTTTCGTAATGCACTGGAGGAGGCATGTGAGAGTCTGCGAATATGAAGTAAAACATGCGAATACAGAGATTGCCATTTAAGTCATGGGGGGGGGGGGGTAAAACAGCATTTAAATCATTTACATTCGAAACTTCGCAATTCGTTTTAAATTGACATTGATATCAATTCACGCAATTGCTACTAAACTACCACATGACAAAGTTAAGCACACTCGCCCCCTACTTTGTCAGTTTTAAGTCTGCCTTAAATCTGCCTTCTTCTCTCCGTACCTTTCAAAATGTCAGTGACAAACGTAAAATCCACCCTTTCTCCCAAAGGTAGACCTGTTTGCAAATTGCTCAATTTCGCGTCACTGGTTACACGACATGCATATCTTTGGCAAGGTTCTGTCTCACCGTAAACTCATGTGGTCACATAATTTCTTGGCTGTTTATGTGGCTTGGGAGGTATAAATAGGTAATTGAGTATTTAAACGTTTTATACCCTAAAGTGAAATCTCTGCGTCAAATCTAGAATGAGTTTATTGCCCGTTCGGGTACCCTCCTTCCCAACCAAAAAACCATTAATTCTTTGAATTCTAATTTATGCACTTCTCTAAATTGGAGACAGGTGTCTCATTTATGAAGACTGTTCATTCTTATCAAACTACAGTTCTAGTTCTTTTCAAGGACCAATAACGTCAATCCATACGCGATGAAGTTGTGAAGGAAATCTCTGTAATTCTATAGAATAGACATAAAGCCTAAAAGTAATAACAGTGACATTTTATCAGCACTTGTACCACAAAGAGAAATTTATTCTCGTCATTATCAGTTTTAAAGTTTGCCCATGTTTTGTGTCAAGGAATGGCAATTTATAAGAAGGGATACTATATCAGGGATTCGGTACATTCAAGTTACACTGAGTATATTGCATTAACATGCTTAACAGGTTTTGTAGGGTGCATACCAATTAATTAAGGTAAATTGTCAATTGAATAAAAACTCAATTATGAGCGGTCTCCAGAAAATCTACGGCTTGCGTTTAATTGTTCCAACTAGATAAAAGTTTAACATCTTTTTCACGTTTTTCTCCAGTTAGAATTGATATGAACATTTGTGCAATTAAGGCGTAGGGATCTGCTCTTAGCAGGATGTCTGAATATTTCGGACTGCATTCTCAAGGCAGGGGTGTACAATCTAACCAGAAAGCCCAAAAGGTAAGTGATTCCTCACAGAAAAGAAATGCCTTATTTCAATAGGTTATCCCTAAAGTTTTCCTTCTTAAGATATTTTGCTGTACGATGTTTTCATAATTTGACCTCTGGTGACCTCACATGACCTTTGAACTTTACCAAAAATCAAATAACAAAAAATAAAAAAAAAATGCTAGATGGGATTCTAGCACGGACCATTTTTGAGAAACCGAACCGACCACTTTCCACTACACCATCGACAAACACGTTACACGTATGTTTTCTTTATTTATGTTGTAGTGACAGCATCCTTCACACGTGCTCATAAGTAGGTAATTAAAATAAGATTTACCAATTACTGTAAAAGTTATGGCTTGGAAAACTATGTGTTGTTCTTTGTAATTTTATGCTTGGAATGGTACAGAAGTTTAGCCCTAACATTTCGGTAGTCACTAAACTAGACAATTCGGAGGCACCGCCTACAGTCTTTTTATTTTACGAGGTTTCATAGTTTCGCCTTTTGTGACCTCAGATGACCTTTAACCTCCAACAAAACTCATAGGCTCTCTCTCACCCTCTCTCTCTTAAAATGGCAAATCTATATACCAAGTGTGAAAAGTGTCCTTCATCAATGTCTTGGAATTATTTTTTAAAGGCTTTCCGTTTTCGAACTCTGCTGACCTCAAAACTCCCCCTGAAACTACACTGAAAATGGTAGGGCTCCATCTGCTAATATAATAAATCTGTGTAATAAATCTGTATACCAAGCAAGTATAAAAGTGTCCATGATTGCTTTCTTGAGATATCGTGCTTACAAGCGACTTTTACAAATCCCATATTTTTAACTCCGGTGACCTCAGATAACCTTTGACGCCTACCAAAAACAACAGGGTTCATTTACGGACTGTAACGCATCCTGATGTCAAGTATGAAAAAACATGCTTTTCCCACCTAGAGATATCGTGTATACAAGGTTATTGGTTCACTACCTCTGGTGACCTCTCATGATCTTTGACCTCTAACAAAAACAATAGAGATGTATTTCCTAATATAAAGAACACATATACCAAGTATAAGAAGTATCCATCATTGTTATTTTGAGATATCGTGTTTACAAGCAAGGCGTCACAAACACACACATAAGTACACACGCACGCACACCCTTACACACATATATACAGTCGCCAGCGTGATTTGCATAGATTCCTTTCGCCTCCGGCAAGTAATCATAACGGTCGTTTCAAATATGAAAGGGTGAATTACCAAAATCTGGTCAGATATTGGAGTAGATTTGGTTCGAATTGAAACTAACTTGGTTCAATTTTAAACGAAATCTAGTCGAATATTTGAACAGATCCCAGTTAGCTGTCCCTTCTACCCTATTCGGTTTAAATTTGAGCCGTCATCTTTTAGAGTGTAAGGAAAGGACATCTTTTAATATTTAAACGTCAAATTAAATTCAACCTTTTGTAAAGTTTTTGAGGGAAAATTTATCGGAAAGGCTTGACGTTTTTTTTTTTTAAAGTTGACACTTTTCAAAGATGTATCAAATTGGGGGTTTCTTAGGTTGAAAAAGTGAAGGTGAAACTGTCAATCAAATTTTAGTTCGAGCACATTAAACATTTGAACAGCTATTGGCAACATATATGTGGAACTTGATACTCTTTATCAAGTGTATATCACTCCAGCCCTCAAAAGACTCAACGAAGGACTACTATATTAAGACATAGAACAAACATATATTTTAGAGACAGCTTGGTTTAATATTAAGTCTTGGTATTATCGATTACGAAAAAGTCTGAAGTAGAATCTTAATTTAGCTGGTATAGCAAGCATGCTATTTGCAACGTGACCAGATGACAAGGTTCAGGCGGACACGTGTAAAAGCAGACTTTGAAATAGTAATTACCTATTAGGCAAAGGAAGTACTTCTGTGCAAACATTCTATGATCCAGTGTCGTTGTCTTCAACACTCTTATAAAGAAGACGAGGCGCTTCAATGTTTAATCGAATAATCCAATCGGTCAACATGGTTTTAATTAGGGAGTTGCTATACCGAGCTCTGTTGTTAAACAGATTTACGCCGATATTCTCTGGTTAGGTAATCATTTGAAGTCTCAGGGGACGATTGCAAGGCCGTGTATTGTCTCCCAAGCTCATTGTAAGAATAACAACTGGGCATGACTAACTAAATGTCATGCTCCTTCTCACAGACTTTGATAGATACCCAATAGCATTTAAGCCATGCTAGATTTATTTGATGCGAATTGGCGAATTGGCTCCCTCCCCCCCCCCCCCAAAAAAAGGTAACCTGCTACATTCCTAGCTGTATAGTTTAGGTGAAACAGCGATCTAGACGAAACAATTCATTCACACAAATGTATTTTACAGGAATGTATGAATGAGGCCTCACCGACGATGTTGGTAACGTAATATACCCCACATAAACAATAACTTGGTGGGGTGTGAAAATGGCTTCCTTGGGGCAGTTAATATAGCAGCAGTCACTATATAACTTTCTCAGAAAAGAGTACTATCAAGGTGCTAAGAACTCCTGTTGTAGGAGAACAGTCTCGCTGAAAGAGAAGCAAACACCAACGTTTAAGGAGATGCATATGCTTTAACAATTGATTACAAACAAGTTGCAGCAAATACTCGTATTACATGTCAGTCTTTTCTCTTTGTATTGCTGTTTGATGAAACATGTGCCACCATTTGTAATCATAGGTACTTGCAGTAAGTTTGTTATGATGCCTTAAAGCCACTTCAACTTGAAATTTAATAAGAAGTAGCTTATTATCTACCACAATTATTTCGTTTTATGATACAGTAAACGAGGTTTCTTTCCAATTTATCTATTTTGAAGATTCAAGTTTCAACAAATATTAAACAATTCCACGAATTTCAACATAAATTTTAAGTAGGAAATACGATCGATAGAAAGCTAAGAAATACATTGCAACTTGGCTCTGCTATAGCTTTGTTAAAAACTTTTGTCTTCTCCCAAGTCATTCTGGTAATTTCAAAATGTCGTGACTACAATGAAGAAATAGAATGTCTAGTCACGTTTTACAATCTTGTATCTGGCTTTACTTTAAATCTTCGTTATGTGGAGGCAAGTTTATAAAATTGATTAAATATCTTTTAATTTCACTAGAAACGGTTCTTGCATGCACACCTTCTACGTGCTGCGACGATATTTGATATGAACAGTAGTCATAATAGATGGATTTTGTCTTAAATAACTTTTAATAGTCATATCTAGTAAGTACCGGTAGTTTACAATTTATGTATACAGTTTAAGGCATATTCTACTTGTTGAGTGAAAACTTAATTAATGAACAATAATTGACGTCAAGATATTCACTAAGTTGACTCGGGGGGATTGAACATCAACCGAATTACCCTTTAACAATTATCATTAATTATATCGCAAACTCAAACAAAATTTCTTGCACTAAAGAAAAAAAACAGACAAAAGTGTCGTATGAAATACAAAAAGAATTGGGAGGGAAATGAGCAGGGATACTCAAGTTATTATTGGAGAGAAAAACTCTTAGCGTCGAAATTAAAAAGTTACTGCTGGCAAGTTTCGTAAATTTGATTGCAACTGCGATAGGAAAAGGTATGTCGGTCACTTTAACTAACTTACAGTTACAACAACTTCCACCGAAAGTGCTTATTTTGCATCTTTCACACAAATTCAGATGGATTATTTTAAACGTTTATAATTGTTGATCATAGAAAGCAAGCATTAGTTGACTCATCCTTTGCTGTTATCAAGTCAAAATTTTCCAACTTGAGAAATTTTCTAATAACGCAAACTCTTCAAATACAATGCTCTCTAACTAAAATTGCGATGCACGACTTCACTCTTGAAAAATATCGAACAACGTGGATTAGCACGTGCATGTCTTTGAAATCACGACCTTTGCTATATCATTTCTTTGCCATGACAATTGCAAACGGAAAAAAAGGGGGGATATTGATGAAGAGTGGATGAAAAGGGAAGTATTGATGGAGATTAGACTGAGTAAAAAGGTCTTCAATTTGATGTAAATATGTCTTACAACCTTTCAAGATATTTGGGGAGGGGGGGGGGTTAAGGGACATTTTATTCCGTAATACTGTGGCTGTTGCCTCAGATACTATTCGCTATGTATTATGCATATGCCTTGTAGAGCAGTGATTTTGCTTTGCTTACCGACAGCTATAAATTTGAGAGAAACCTGAAAGATATATATGAATTAAAACTTCTCTTCGGTGGTTTTAAATTCTACATTTAGCTCAAGTGTGAAATCTCTTTAGCGTTGAAGGATAAAAGCTCAAATTGCAAAACCGTGGATTTCTCTTCAAAGGAAAAAACACATAATATCCTTCACCAAACAAGGAACCCGGCTCCTAACATGTTGAATGTGAGGCTTCTTGAAATCGCTGTTATTGAAAATATCTTTTTACATTCGGCTTACAATTTAAAGCGGCTTACAGAAAGGAATGTTTCCGGAGAAATTTATTTAAAAACTAATTGTTCTACATCTGAACGTTATGATTTTGTTAACAGAGATATAAATGTAATTTAATTTGTGTGTTATGACTCAAAGCACTATCAGTAAAGATCAATACATGCCGTACAAACGTTTTAATGCATTTACAAGACAACAGGTACAATTGCTGATGGCTAGTGGAAATAGTTGAGCAAAGATTCAGAAAATATTTGTCAAGTTTTAAAATATCTGCATTCAAAAAGTTAAACTTGGAGAAATTTATACCATCATGGATTGACAATAGGGTCATAGAGAAGCAGATTATCTGGTAACCCCTATTTACTTTCCATCTGCGTACAGTAGAGTAAGAAAGGGGCAGAGAGGGGCAGCCGCCCCTCTCTACACGTGCCAAGGACGCAAAATGAAGGCAGACGAAATAAGGAAAATAGAGAAAAAGATAGTTAAACAAAGAATAAGAAAAACGGAAAGAGACGGAAAAGGAAAATGAAAGCTTGTGTACTTTTCGCGCCCCTCCGCCTCCTGTGAATTGTTAATTTGTGACGGCAAGAGCACTTAAATTAAATTGAGCGGTATGACGCGGTAATTTCCTTTTGTTGCAAGAATCATCCCGCCAGCTGGGCCTTAAATAAGACTTTGCTGACTTCCCACAGTGGATGATTGAGCAGACAAGTAGTCCAGGCCCCCGGTTCTAGGGGCGCATGTCGAGTCACTTGACCCCTCTGCCCTTGTGACGCCACTGTCTGTGTATAGTAAGAGTCCAAGTTTTCACTTAAATTTCCTTTCAAAAATGACAAACAAGTCTTGATTAATATTCAGAACATTTTTCCCTTGTGAGATTAACGTAGAGCTTGCTTCCCTACATATATGCATACACCGTCAACGTTGTACAGTTACAAGTATTGCCGGTGGTAAAAGCGCCTTGGGAATATCTATCCACTGCTTCCAAACAAGATTACTGATTAAGAAGCTTTAATCAAATTTCAACGGAAGAAATAATACACCTTCGGTTATTGCTAAGCTCTTTTATTTATTTTCTATTTTTGAATTCAGATTTGTTTTGTTTTTCCTCATAGTGTGTGGGATACACTTTGTTTTAGAATTGTCAATTCCATATGGTAAAGGCAGCTCAAGATTACTTTGTAAACAACATAAGGCGAAACATATTTACATTATATGGTTTATTGACGTTTGGGAGGATTTGGCTTTTATGGCGTTGATATACTTGATATATTACGTCAAGGTGTTGTTTAACTTTTGAGTATGTGAAATTTGGAATCTTCGAAAGGAACGTTACAGGCATGCAGATATGTGGGCTTGAGTGGAAACAAGTATTGCAAGAAAAATAAATAGATCGTAAAAGCGTCAAAATATCAAAGTGTAATGACAGGTTGCTTATATATATATGACTTCTGCATCCGAAACTGATAGTTAAAATAATAGCAGTTCATCGGGAGGTAAAAGGAAGAAAAAAAAACATAAAAACTTTCTTTAAGTGTTTTTCAAATTAAACCTGCAGGAGTTATTTTGATCCTAACATAGAAGTTGTGCTGATAGATGTCGATAGTCTAGTGTCATTCTTTCGGCAATGTGAAGTTGAATGGCAATTTTGCCTAAAGGGAAAAATGCAGTCCTCCCAATTTGAATAACTAAAGCGTAACCAGTTGTTGTCATACTAGTTCAGGAATGGCTCCTGTCAATCATGTGACAATTTTTTTTTCTTGATTCTTATTTGTTTACTTCATGCAGAATAACTCCTTGGCTTATTCAACTTTCAAAGATTTTATACTGAGACATAATGAAACTCGAAGATACTTGTGAGCGAAATTAGATGACATTTGTAAGATTTAGCAGGTTTTTGAAAACTAATTGAAGCGACTGCTTTCTCCCTTCAAATGTATCGTTAAATTGATCTGAAGTAGTCATGTGTTGCAGTATTTTCTCACCCGTTTGATGGAAGCAGAGGAGACGCGCCACCGATGCACAACAGAATCTGTTCACATTTAATTAATATCAATTTATTTTTCAAGAAGGACAGCATTACGTGAGTAATCCAGGGCAAACGCCATCTGTTTTCATCGGATGGATTCTGCTTTTTTTTAACTTTTAACGAAATCGTCTTGTCAGGTAGGAACTTAGATTAATACCTTCTGTCACTAAGTCTCGTCGCGTGCTTTGCAGAAATGTATTTTCCATCTTGTTTCAGGGTTCCTTGTCTTTTCCAGTAAAACAAAACCTAGTTCCTAATACAGGTGGAGCGTCATGCGTAATGGACTAACGTCAAATCTCTACAGAATTGACGTATTTTCTGATGAAAGCACCTTATGAGAAGAGTAAGATCTGCTTCATGCACAATTTGAAAGTTATTTTAATCTCAGCAAAATATGGTAATGACAGATTGTTTTAAGGACATTAGCTGTTAAATAAAGATCTTTCTCCTTTTAGTAAAAAATCAACTTCCACTTTTAAATTAGCAGTAAAAGGGTTTATGTCTCGTCTCACATATTTAAAGCGTACCTTAAGCCTAAAACTAGAAGAAGTAATATGCATAACAGATATTGGATAATAAATCTCACTGGTCCAGCTAGTCCCATGTTTATATTGAAGCTGTAAGGATAGGACTAGTTGGACCGCTTGTTCGTTGGTTGGAAATGCACTTAGTTTGAAATTACACAAATATTTCTGATGTTCTGGTTGCACAAATCAGGTTGTATTTTTTTTTTTAATTAAAATATACAATGACCTTGGTAAAATACTCATTTTTTACTGAAACATGTTGTGAGAGAGTTAGTGAAGCAATCAGTATACAGCCCTAAAACTTATTGATTGCCGCTATTTTGGATTAATGCAAATTACTCAAAGCCTCCAACATGTGTGCTTGGTGGCATTATATCATGATAATGTACGTAACAATACACTTCAACGATACCAAATTTTCTTTGCTCAGCTTTATTTCGCCAGCAGGCACTACATTTAGTACGTTACAGCTGTAGCAATCTGTATTTTATTACGATGGAGTGTCGTGATGACGTAATTTATGTCATTTATACCTCATGACGTCATAATAACGTCATTGGGCCTTTTTAGTTGATTAATTGTAATCTTCAGCATAATGTTTCTATACATTTGTAATACATTTACAGGGGATAACACCAACCGTTTAGAAGAAATAGACCCGAACGGCTATTAATGGCCTCCATTTTGGATTTATGCAAATTACTCAATTCCCCAACATGTGTGCCTAGAGGCATTATATCTCGATAATGTACAAAAAACTCTGATTACAACGATACCAAATTTTCTTCGATTAGAATTTTTTTTCTGGCAAGAAATTATTTTAAGCAGCTACTTAATACATTTGACGATTTTTATAAATCTTTTTTAAATGTTAGATTTACGTACACTAAAGCCAGTTGTCTAGTAGACATTTCTGTCTTTCGTTGGGACCGCCTTCAGTTTCTCCAAAGTTCAATCGACGTAATTGCAACAAACTGTGACTTTATAGATCAATGCAGTACTTGAATCAACCATCAACGCAAGCACTGAGCAGCAAAGGAAAAGAGAACCCGGTAGAGCATATTTTTTTTACAATTAACACTGAAGAAAAATAAAAACAAAACCTGGCCCAGGGTCAAGGCAAGGGACACAAACAATGGCCATGTCTTGAGGTTTCCGTCAGGTTTGTGTCGCTTGCATTCACATAGCCTATAAGAAGTAAAAAACACGGAACTTGCAATCCTGCCTGCATAAGTTTGTGAATATCGGCACTTTCCTCCTACTATACATTTCGTTACTCTAAAATGACGCAGTAAGGACGCAGTTTCAGAACGGTCTCTTAATCTGTAGCGTGTAGGGAAAAAATCTTTCTAAACTTAAGAAAATATCAAACAGTAATTCTGCAAACAACTGCGGAGCATAACGAAAGTTAGCCCACTACTGAAGCAAAAGCAAGCAAATTACACCATAAGTATCCCTGAGCTTTCTAATGTAAACGCCAAGCTGCCACACTTACATGAAAACTAATGGAACGTCTTTACATTGCTAGGTTCTATCTCGAGAGATTATAAATCACCTCAGTTTATTTTTCTGCATCAGATCGGTTGTTATTTTTTCGTCCCAGGAGTCATTGATTCTGCTTAACTTTATTTTTAAACTCATGTTAGTGTATCATCACCATGAATCATGTCGTCGTAGAAAAATGTTTCCATGGAAACGAAGCTAGAATACGTCGATCTACCACTGATTAATGTCAATTTAATTCGAACACGTCCATTAAACTAATTACAAAAATCGACAGAGTAAATAACGGAGAGCGAAATCAAGACAGAAACACGAGCTTTACCGTATTTGATCGTATAAGTTTGCAAATACTTCAAGTAGCAAACTAGAGTGACATTGTGCCAAAGTAATGTTACTGAACACTTTCGCACTAGCGAGCAACAGTGTGAGATTATACTAACGTTTCAGGTCAAACTAATGTAACCCAAAATTGTTACCAAGGTGATATCTAAAAGTTTGAAGACGTTTTTTCAACACAGTTGTAAAATTGTAAATATTTAATGTGCACGTATAAAGAAGACTTGTCATTTTCCACAAAAGTTATTGAACGGCACTGCAGTCAAACTGGACAATATGGTTGTACCGCTATTACAATACATTTAGCGTTAAAGTAAAACCAGTATTATAGACTACTTGTACGAAAGGGTATCCGATAACATTAGATTTTGAGCCAATTTTCTACACTCTAAAAACATTCTGGTTAAATCCTGGTTAATTTAACCAGGATGGGGTCAATAGCTTTCCATACATTTCCTGGTTAAAAGTAAAAAGAAATCTTTGTTAAATTTAACCAGGAAAATGTTAAACTCTTATCAGGATTTGTAACCAGTGGTTAATTTAGCAAGGAACATGTCAATTTTGACCAGGATTTTCAGGTTATTTTAACCAGGAAATGTATGGAAAACTATTAACCCCGACTCCTGGTCAAATTTAATTAGGATGCTTTTAGAGTGTACATTCTGGATCAAGTCTATACTGACGTGCTGCACAACAGAGTGTTGTGCAATAGGGAAGATCAACTGTGCAGCCTTAATAAAAGCGTCCTAATCATATAACAGTTACGTAATGGAAAAAGAAGCTTTATGTTAGCAAATTCACCTTCTTGGAAGCTCTGGCCACACACTATATTCCGCATCACTACGAGAAGAATAACATTTAAAATTACTGTGATAAAGATAGAAAGTACTGAAAAATCATTCGTAGTAGGTCGGCTTCACTTCAGTCATGACCCAATTGTTTCAAATTTAAACAAATTCAAATAAATTTCATCAGGGATACGAACGACATCTTACTCTTTTCGGTGCACATGGTTGTGGACTTTTGGAAGTAATTATAAGCGTTACAGACTGAAATCTCTCAAAAAAGGGGATTATAGATGAGTGGCATTGGCCATGGACCCTCAGTATCTCTGAATGTTAACTTTACTAAATATTTGGGTTCTGGGATTTCTGAATCGGAAATGTAATAAAAGATGGACAGCTTCTTCAAAATCATGTCCAGATTTAAAGAACCTGACACCCACCCTCCATAACAGTTTACTGTGTAAATGCCACAGTCGGTGGCTACAATGACTGCCACTGCCAAAGTGTATATTCTCCTTAACCAAAGTTTTACTAACATAATTGCATTAATTAAACCTTTTGATGACTAGTTCGCCACCCATATCATAACGTAACCCGTAGCTTCCAAAAGTACTTGTAGATTTAACTTCCATAATGAAAAATTGCAAGAAGTTTAAAGTACTAAATAAAGAAAAGGTTAATTTAGATACAAGAAACTTTAACTACTAAATAAAACCACACATTTTGTGTGATGGATTGGGCTATAATCTCCGAAAGACGTTTTAACAGGAATTTTACAAATCCTTTAGTCAAATAGACAACAGCCGTTTCGACGAAACGTCAATAAGCTTCGGACTGAAACTAAAATATCCTTCCTTAAAATGTCATTTGCCCGCTGATGCCTAAAGACAGAGCAGATTATTATGAGTAAAAGTTCCGTTCAAACGTATAGTGTTAAGTTCGTTACCACATGTTATTCTCTCTGTCATGGTACACTTCTGCGTGACTCAATCTCAGCATTTCTCCCAGGAACCAATCAAAGTGCAGTGACGTCACAATCATGAAAATTTTTCTAAATGAGGGAACATCTTCTCTCTGTATTAATAACTGACTCTCCGGTCGTTGACATCTGGCAAAAAGAGGAAACTTTTTCCTGTATTGATCGGATTCATTCAAAGTTTGAACAAAATAGTAATTATAGTAACAAGCATGTACACTGAACCTCAAAGGTGTTTGCTTTTGACAAGAGCGTATGTAGGCCGGAAGATCAAGTAAATGGGATTCCCTTGATATAGAGGTGCTGTTTCTATTTCTGGTGTTTGTTTCTATGAGAATCTCTGTCGTCTGTGTAGAAGCCTTGATCCACCTTTTGTACTAGTGACTCTAACAGCATATCAAAGCAATTATGTTTGTTGTATTTTTTTCTTTTTCAATAACATTTTGCTCATTTAAATGCCGTGTCGTTTAAGGATCGATTCACTTTGGTTCCTTGTTATTTACGGCAGGATCTCAATTTGGTTTGTATCGGAAGATGGAACGCATTACAGTTTTTGTTTTTGGTACGTAGTGCGAAAAGGAACTAGCTCTATTAAAGTGGAAAGATGCTATGTCACAAGACGAAACGTAGTGGGATTAGTGAAAGTCTTTCATCAAACGCAAAAACACGGAATATGATCATAGCTATTGCCTTCTGACCTCCTGTTATAGTCTGATAGTTGGTATGTCATCCATACTAGACAGTGGGAAGACCTAGCTACAACTTTGGCTTGATTTCACTACTTGGTTTTTGTCTCTTCAAATGTTATAGGCTTTGCCAGTTTTAATCTATACTTGAGGCCGGGGTCAGGGAGAAAAGCTTCAGCAAAGAATTGTCGATTTCAGGGCAAAAAATTGTCATTCTTTAGGGTAAATAGCATGTCATGATCGTTTACTAATTAGGCAAAATTTCATGAAAAACACTTTCCGCCCCTTTTTAAAGCCTTTCCAAACGTTCATGTTTCCATTTGACGATGTACGTTCAGTTTACCCTTCAACTCTTCCTTTATGCCAATCATCAACTTGGTGATTCCAAATTCTTTTCCTTGGTTTCACTAGGTTTTTATCTCATGGTGTTCATCAAAAAATGGGTTGTTCTTAAAAACAGATGCTAACAAAACAAACTGAAGGTTTCTCCATTACATGTTTAGACATTTCAAGGTAATTTTGTTGCTGGGTTGGTAGAAGAGGTCCAGACTTCTAGGCTTGATGAATCATTTTTCTTATATTTTATAAAAAAAAATCATAAAGTTGTCTTCCTCACCTTTAATTTGTACTTTAAGTAAGGTGTTGTAGAAACCAGAAGGTGTTCATTAAAATCTTTTAGGTCATTCAGGTTGGCCAAGTGCGAATAAAGAGTAGGTCCTCATAAATATTTCAGAACGTTTCAGGTACGTTTCGTGCATTATCGCTCTAAAATTTAATAACTTTACTTAATTTCTGACTTGCATTTTATGACACGAAATGCACGACCATATGCAGCTTATTTCATTAAAGAAATCAGGAGTCTCGTTTTCAGACAAATTTTGCGACGTGACCATGCACATTTTCCCCAAATGGAACTGTTTCTTCCTCTTCAATAATCTCTCGTTGAACAAATTCTCTGATTTTCGGTGAATTTTTTATTTTTGATAGGCGTCTTCACAATTGCACCTATATTCACAATTTCATCACAAGAGAAAGCCTTGAAATTGCAAACTGCAACGACTCCTCACGATTTCACGTGACCGCAGCAACCTTGGTTCCTGTCTCTCCATTTATTACTTGTTCGTTTTCTAGGAACTAAGGCACACTACGCATTCGATATTGAAGCTAAACATACTGTACTTTGAATGAGATCCGTGCCTTCAAGAGGGATTTGAAGTCGAGGTAAGATTGTAGACCAAAAGTTTAATGACCTATTTTGTGACTGAATTGCATCCATTGACCAATTTAAACTGGAGCTGATACCAGGGATCCCCGACATAAGAACAAAGTAAGTGTTGTTAGAATCTTGAGAGAAACTACCCTCGATACAGAGATACTTTTATTCAAATGACTTATCGAAGGAAAGAGTCTCTTACTCATCTTTTGTGTCAAAGGAGGGACGTCTTGGTTATTCAATTCTTTGAAGTTTAATGCAAGGCTTCTAAGGAAGTCCTGAGCATAGCTTGCACTACTTGGTTCAAATAATCTTAGCATTATGTATTAACTTCGACGGACAATAAAAGAAATGAGAGGCTTATGGGACTGATTAAAGAGTCTACATACTAAATGTATAGGCTACTGCCTTTGGTGGTGTCTGGGTAAACTTGCTAGAATCACCTTACTAACGATTTCCTATTCTACAAATTTTCATAAACTGAGCTTCACTGTGTGTCCACTCCCTAACCACATTACAGCAGACTCGATTTATGTATGGGTGGAAGGCTAGTAAATAACTTTTCAAACTTCAGTAACTGCTCAAGACACTAATTTTAAGTTAGGCAGGGTATAAGACTTGAAATTATATGGTACGTTACGCATTCCGATTATAACTGTGAGTAAAAAAAGGCAATTCACACTTTTTGGCTCACCAGAAGGTTTTCCAGGCTTGCCCTAATGCGCTGTAATCAGACTATATTCCCAGATGGACCTGTCTCATTGGGCTATTCCTCTCCGAAGAGTAAAATCAGACTTACGTTGTTACAGCGGTAGGGGAATGTACGCGATACGCTGAATTGAACTGACATATCAGTATGTTAATAAGGATAAAACACAGGCAGGCCTAGCGTTATGTAGTATTCCCAAAGGCTACCCTGCATAGATATTATACAAAGGTAAACCAGTTTTTGTTGTTCTAGCAGTATCTTCAAAAAGACGTCAGATTTTTTACCTTGCCCCCTCCTTTTCTTCACCATTTTATTTTCAAGCTGCTGTATAATGTGCATGCTTATTTTGATTGCCAGATGTCAGGTAATATACCGAGGAGTTGTACATTTGACGGTTAGGTGCGAATTTTGCCCTCATGGAGTCCCCCACCCCTCCCCTCCTTTGTGAAATCCTGGATAACCCTGCTTTTTACCCTCCTTCGAAGTAGGTTCTATTCTTTAGACAATTATATTTATGGGCACTACACCTACAAGAACTGATGGGTATTGATTATAGCTTCATACTTTACTTCGTTGCCTTTGACACACGAGAATATAACATTTCACATACAATTCTTATCTACTATTGTACACATAATATTCTCCACACAACCTATCAGGCCAAGCATCTAAGGGAGAAATAATAACTCCAAAAGAATTCTGTTTTTCCCCTTTTTCCTTTTTTTTTTTTGATGTATTGTCCAAAGCCCGTTGGAACAAATATTATGCACAGGCATTTTCATAGCCTCAAACTTCCTCATGGTCACTCGTCTTGACACAATTTCTATGATAAAACGGAATTCGAAATTATGGCTAGAAGCTATTCATTCATACGAGTTTTTTGAGACCCACTAGCATTTTATTTAGGTTTGCAACCGATTGCCAATGGCTGTGCCAGGACCAGATATTCAAGGGAGGGGAACAAAGTGGAGGGACATTCTACTAAAGGATGGGGTAAAATGAAGTGACGAATAATTCCGAAGAAAGATATGAAATTAGCCAATGGGCAATGACCTGATCAACTATCAAATAGTGTAATGTATGGCAACGGTTAGTCAACGGTCAGTCAACGGTCAGTCAACGGTCAGCCAACGGTTAGTCAACGGTGTCTAAAATACCCAGAGGTTAGCACAGGGCAAGGTCAGATTGCATGGAAATCGTTGTACTTGTGACTATAATGTACACTAATATATCATATTGGAATATTTCTGAGGGTCAGGGGCAAACCTAAGAAAAATAAAAATGTGACTGCCCCTAACACAATTATCTACTGATACACTCACAGAACTTTGCGGTTTCCATTCATTGTATGTCTCATATTTTTATACTTTCAAAATCTCTTCGGCTCAAAATGCAATCAATTTGCAGAACTTTTTATACATAAGGCGGTTCTTGAGAAGCAAAATTATAAGAGAGTGACACTTTACGGTTATAGAGGTATTTGCAATTATTATGAATATGCAAACTAGCACACAAAATTCTCCAAAAAAGTAATTACTTCAGTAATGCATCTTATATTTATTTGGCTGGAACATTTGGTTAGTTAAATCTCGTTCCGAGAATCGCTTTGCAAGTAGATTGACGTTCTTTAAATGCTATATAGCATGCGTTGCCATCTGCAACCCCATTTCATATATTTTACACCACACTGCTCCTATCGTGCAAATGCTAAGCCAGTACCTAGAGGCAAATTCCCATATAAGGCGAAGAGGATTTAAACAAAATATAAAGTGTTATGGTTTGTTTACAGTTTCTACAAAACTTCAGGGGTTTGATTAAATTAGCGTTCGACGGTACACGTTAAAACAGTATTCTCTACATTTCATATTTATTGAGCAGTAAGATCGAAGTAGATTATCAGATCGTCTGACAAAATGTAGGAGTGACACGTTGCAGGACTGTCTTACAAACTTTAAAGGGCTCCAAATGGATATTTTAAGGAAGGTGCAATGTTTACATGGTAAGAGTGTCTCAAAAAGTGCAAAAAGAGTGTTAACAAAAGATAAACACATATCCCTGTCTTCCTATAACAAGCCCAAAGTGAAAGAGAAGAAATCGGGCAGCACGTTCACGTTTCCGAATGGAAGCATCTTAAGACTTCATCAAAACATGGAAAACCTGGGGTAAAAGCTGTTTCAGTGAACGTAAGGCAAAACTTTTATCTTACTGATAAAATCGTTTGCCCGTAACCAAGATCAGATCAGAATAGAGAAAAAAGAGATAGAGAAATATACCAGGCTATGATAAAAGTGTTTGTAACGGTGATTAGCCAAAGAGCCACTGCAACAAGGCGTTGCCACTTCAGAAATGGCCCTTGTGCAAGAGGAGAAAAATGAAAGGAACCACCGAACGGTAAGACGGGGGAGGGCGATACAAGTACTTTTTGAAGTCAACCCAAGTGAACTGAATTTTACTCTACTCTTGTTAACTCTACTCTACTCTATTCAACTCTACTCTATTATACTCTATTTTACTCTACTCTAATCTACCCTTCCCTACTCTTCTCTACTTTCCTGAACCTAACTCAACTAAACAGAAATAAATGTGATATAGTTCTAAGTATGTGACCGTCCACATCCATTTTTCAATGGTATTTTGCCCACATGATGAAGATATGTTAATTTTTGGTCCTGAAGTTCCTTTATTTTCGCTGTTACATAGGCTCAGGAAAAATTCTTGCCAAACACTCCCGTGTATTTGAGCTTTTTAGCAGTCATACCTTCTAAATAAAGGTGACTATTTAAGTTTTAAATGTAAAATTAAATAGTCGTCAGCTGTTAAATAACACTACTGCCCTAAGCCAGTTTACATCATCATACGTTTGGTAATAACACCATCATACATTTGTATGACGATGGTATAATAGACAAATGTATAATCGCATGGACTGCTTTGACAACAGATTTGATCAACATGTAACATGTATGAAGGTGTTCAACCTTTTGGCTGCATGTTTCATTGCCCGTCCGGCGGACGTGTATTACTCCTGCACCTATATTGGCTGCACTCGTAATACCAACGTCCGCGAACTTTCGCAAAAATTCTTCGTCAAACTGCGCAAACACTGTACGCTATTAACTATTCATATAAACGATCACAACAAACAGAATTATAAATATTCAACGAAAAAACGGCTAAAGCAAGTCTTGATTATGATGCTGTTTCGAACGACAAATGTCAATGGGGTTTTAGTGTGTGATTTCTCCAGTTTCACCCTCCACCAAGGAAGTCCCATTGACTTACTGTATAAAAGTGGACGTTGCAGCTGAAGCCTTTCCTGCAATATGAATATTCAAATTTGAAACCAATCAACAGTTGAGAAAGTAAAATCATATTGGGCTCATTAATATAACAAAACTGGATGATCTCTGTTATTGTTCGCAGGTGTTAGAGTATGTACGCCAAAGAGGAGTACATATTCGACACCTGCTATGAGGTTACATGTTTCGTCCTTCCAACAAATGTTCAAACACTTGTATGGCGTCGTTCATGGACACATGTATGGTGGTGTAGACGGGCCTTCAGAGCCTCATCGCTTCTAGTCAATAGTGAATTTCTTGTTGAACTCATCCTAGATCCCGCCCTACATCTTTATTGACTGTCTCTACAATGTAAGGAAAAGGCTTTTACAATTCAAAGCTTTCAAATTATGTCGCACTGCATTAAGCATTTCGAAAATGTCCTTATCAATAGTTTTGCATTTATTTCAGGGTGTTCTTGCTGAGTCCGATCAGTCATAAAATTGTAAATCCGATTTTTGTGCACTGAAAAGCACAAATCTTGCGCCTTATTACAAGGAAAATTACTTGTACGACTATACAAGAAGCAAAACCTTGGGAATGCAAATCGAAGCGATTCTGCCATAGAAGAGGGAGTTGCTGAGAGAGAGAGAGAGTTGCACAGAAGAAAGAAAGTCTCGAGGAGATGTTGTTTGTCACGCTTGACTGAAACCCTTGACATGTAGTATAGCCTCAGGATTTATGTCAGAGAGTATGCGATATACATTAGAATCATATACGGTATTTGCGTCAGAGCAAAGCGATAAAACTTCTTTTACACAAATATCCTGCAGAAAGTTAAGTTGATTGGTTCTGAAATGGGGTCCCCGATCTACCCGCTATTCATGAGGTTTTTTTTAGTCATAAGGGTCATTTTCCATAACAAGCTTATGTACAAAAATAAGGTTCATTGATCACACGGTTCGTTATTCATAAAAGAAGTATAAAAAGGGTTTATTATTCATAAGGCAAAAAGGTTTGATATTCATAAAGGCAAAAAGGGTTTAATATTCATAAAGGCAAAAAGGGTTTAATATTCATAATGGGAAAAAAGTTCGATATACATAAAGAAAGACAAGGTTCAATATTCATAATGGTTATAAAGGTTTACCATTAACAATAGGGAAAAGGTACGTTATTTTTAATAGGAAAAAGCATTTTCTATTCCCAATGGCAATAGCATTTTAGCCTGTAAAATGGAAGAAAAATTTTGTTATTCTGGAATCCCCACCTTAATAATCTTTGATCCTGCCCTGCCCCTTGTGTGTTATGAATAATGAACCATCTATTTTATTATGAAGAAAAAATCCTGTTTATTGTAAGTAACGAACCCTTTTTCCTATTATGAATAGCAACCGCCTTCCCCATGACGAATATTGAACTTTTTGTCATTATGAGTAACGAACCGACCCTTTTTCCTCTTACGAATAAGGAACCCATTTTTCTATTATGAATAACGAACCCCTTTTCTACTATGAATAACGAACCCTTTCCTTTATTATGAATAACGAACCTTATGATAAATGACCCTTATGACGACAGAACCTTATGAACAGTGACTCTCATGACTAAAAAGCCTTATGACTATCGGGTTGTCCGCGAAGGTCTCATAGACCTAACTTCTCTTACAAATATTACATAACTGGGTTGATTACTGAAAAAACTGAATTGCACTGATCCTGCTCAGCTCTTGATTAAATGTGTTTAAAACCAACCAAGTTTTCTCTACAGATTTTTTAATTAATTTCTCTGACAATATTTTGTTTTCTTAAACGGAATAGCCTACAAGTTGCGAGGGAGCTATTCACAATGTTTTGTTTGTCTTGAAGCAAAATGATTTGTAAATCAACAAATGTTTACAAAAAGTTTGATTTCATCAATCTAATTCTGTTTGCAATTGGCTGAATAAAAACGCTTAAACTGCAAGAACACTTTTCATTTGCACAGAAAAAGGTACCGCATATATTGGGAGAGATTCTTACGAACCGCATAAAGTTTATAACCTGAAAGCCTAATTATATAGCCTATCATAATGTCAAGTAGTCAATTATTAAGTTAAAAAACTGTTGTTTAACTGGCTAATGAAACCTATTTATTAAAGTCCAAATAGGTTTACGTTTCAAACATAACCCAGTTCATTACTTTATGCATGATGTAATATTAAAATTACGAGGGGGTACATACATAAAACTTGATTGCATCATAGGTAAACAAATCTATTTCGCCCAGTTATCGCATACGTATGAGGGCATACATTGAATGAAACAGCACCTTACTCGATGATTTATTCGCTGATAAATGTGTGCTTAAAACTAATGAACAAACATTGCCATACTTAGACTCTTTAAAATCATTTGATGATTTGGTGACTTGCTCTTATAAATAAGCTGTCCCTGTTACACCAAAGTAATCCTGAAAATGGTTATTCGTGATCATGAATAAATTTAAATAAATGCAATTTGTTTATAAACGTAAGTGCGGTTATTTTGTAAAATTTGACCTTTATAGCTTTACAAGACACAAATATAATGGTAGAGCTCAGTATTGAAAGAGAGGTATCATCAAACAAGGACACAAATGGGTATTGTATTTTAAACACTGTAATTAGAAAACAGAGTAAAGATATTATGTGTTTTAATTATTCCTTCAAAGGTAAACATTTCTGACTGATCGCAATGGTATATAGGGTAGTATAATTCGCAAATCAGAGAGGAGGAACTGATTTTGGAAAGAAAGAGGAAGATATTTATGACTGATTTTTTTTTACATTTGCTTGCACATAGTCAGACCACACATCATTTGATCGAAGTCACCCCTTCCACAATCCCCACGTTTCGTTTTACCGGATCATTTTAAAATGCACCTATTAGTCACACTATTATCTGAACTTTCACTTCCTGGGGCAATTTGACAAGCTCTTGAAGTAGACAACAGCATTTTTGACCTTGCGAAGGGAATTATCTATGCAACTTTCCTTTGCTACTGATGGCGAGGTGATTACGTACCGGTAATACACAGGATCATGTTCTAAATGAGTGACCTTCAAATGTAATCTAAAAGCCACAGGCATCTAAGCCACTGCAGTCTAGCTATAAAGGGCACATTCTCAAGCAGAGGTACTAATCATGATCTGTCCGAGCATTTTCCAGTTATACGGCATATATATATATATATATATATATAATTTACCTCTTGCTCTTTTCATGTCTAGGTGTATTTGTTTTTAGGTGTATGACTTCAAAATCAAGCATATCTATATTGAGGTTATGCTCAGCTGTCATGGTATGTCAGTTATTTCTTCCTACAAATTTTGATGAGTATTAATAGGGATCTTTAAATTAACCGAATCTTCCGTGACGGAGATTGCACGACCCTTCTTGTTGGAAACCACATCTGCTAAGAAAACTAACGCTTGAATACTTTATCGACTTCGTATTTATTGCTCGAGTTAAGATATCACGAGGAAAAAAGAGTTAATATATTCCCACAATCTCTTCTGGGTTTAATAGCCGTGTTAGCAGGTGGTCAATGAGAAGTCTAAAACCTCGCTAAATTGGCTTAGTGGACGATCGAATATTCGGCTTTGACAACAGCAGAGAGCTTTCGTTTGGACGGTAAATGGTAATGGCTTTAAAGCGTTGTTTTAGAAACGTCTAATTTCAAATAGGTACTCGTTGTGATTGATTTATGCCACTTGTTTTTGTAGAAGGAGACGAAGTGATACGTGGGAAGCATCCTTAGAGGCAATGTAGACAAAGGTGGAACGTGAAACCTCATAGTGTTTATGCAACTGACCAATTGGGGATAGGCGATGGGCAGATAAACCAGGAGGCTGCCACTCTACCGTTATAGTGGCAGCTCTCTGGATAAACCAGGGAGTTGTTAACACCTCCCTGGATAAACTGTGTACGCCACAGACACAGATTGTAACCAAAAGTAAAGACATTCCAATTTTTTACTTTATATCTGTACTGGTTTCTGATTGGTTAAAGGATTTTTACTTTTCACTTGATATCAACAAGTTTCCTTTTGTCCCACTGTTCGTCATGTTCATTAGCTATTCATAAATACCTTTTTGAGAATGATGGCCTCTGATTGGTCAGTTACCTATATTCTAATCCAGTATAGACATTATGCATTGGCGTCACCCGACGTCACGTGACGTCATTTTAGTGGCAAAACAATGAAGCACACTGCATGCAGGACGTGGACTTTGCACGTACTCGTAGAAGACAAAGAGCGTATCCGACCTGTACGCAAATCAGCTGTCTGCATTTGTTGGTGTAAGTTGCAATGTTACGCTCTTGCCTCCATTGGGGGCGCACTTCCTGTTCTGTGACGTCACATGCATAGGGTCTATGGACGTTAGGCATTGACATCACTGGACATCATTTCAGAGGCAAACAATGAAGAATAGAGCACGCATGACATACTCTTTGCACGCCCGTAGTAGACTGACTCGCGTATCCCACAAATGCCCAAATCAGCTTTATGCATTTGTTGATGTAGGCTGCAGTCATACGTACTCCTTTGGAGGGCGCACTTTCCGTTCTGTGACGCCATATGCTTAAGGGCTATAGAGAAATAGGGTATATGGAGAGCAAATGCGCGAATAACATGTCCCGCCTGTAAACATAGCTTTGATATAGTTAGTAAACCGCTGGTCTATTTATAGATGAACGTTTAAACAAGCCAGATACAATGATACTAATAACTGTATTTTTTTTTTTTTTTTTTGTTCCTGTCACCGTTCACAATGAACTAAAAATTCTTAGATTGACAGTAATGAAGCATTCGTGTTTAGGCAAATAACTAGCTCCTACAGGCGATATTCCTGGCTTTTTCAGGAAAATAAGCACAGGAGAATGTCACCGTGAGTGGTCAAGTTTAAGTGTGTCAAAACAATGTCTGCTTGCTTTGGCACATTGCTGATAAGAAGAAATTATACAGCACTTCTTAACTCTAACTGAGATCTTTTTCTGAGGCATGCAGGCAATCGATGTAGTTGAAAATGAATTCTTCGTCAAACTGCGTAAAAAGTGTACGCTATAAACTATTCACATATACGATTACAACAAACAGAATTATAAATATTCAATAAAAAGAAGACTAACGCAAGTCTTGATTACCATGCTGTTTCGAACGACAAATGTCAATGGGGTTTTAGCGTGTGATTTCTTCCGCTTCAAGCCCACACAATGAAGTCTCAATGATTTACTGTGTAAAAGTGAACGTTGCAGCTGAAGCCTTTTCGTGGTGCAATATGAATATTTATATATTGAAACCAATCAACAGTCGAGAGTAAAATCATATTGGTCTCATGAATGTAACGAAACTGGATGATCTCAGTCATTGTTCACAGGTGTCAGAGTATGTACGCCAAAGAGGAGTACATGCTCGACACCTGCTATGAAGGTAAGTACTTGATAGACATAAGTTATAGCTTGTATCGTTTGGATGATAGTCAATGATGACGTTGACCCTCACTGTAGTACACACAATGCATAGCACACATCTAATACACAGTAGAGTGTGAATATGGCTTTGTGGAATTTAAACTCAGTACGAGCTAGTCAAGGGTTCTCTGGGAGGTGCACTAGACATACCAGGCTTCTTTTTTGTAATTGGAAAAGGGGACTGAAAGTTAACTTGGTGGGTTAGATTTTACTATCTGAAGCGAGATTATTGACCCCTCCAAATAAGTTTCAACTTAATTATCGTGAACGGTATTATCACAGGGTAATCGAGTAGCTAGAGTTAACCGACCCCAACAATAAATATTGCAATGGTTCTTAAACATATATTATCTGTATGCGGTACTGTACATAACCTTTAAGGTCCCGCCATCAACTTGGGGGCACCGATAAACTGAAAACAGTTCGGCTCACTCGGTAGGATTTATACCTGTTGGATGCCGATCATAATATAAGTCTGGGAGCGTGAGGTAGTGCTTATTCAATGGCTGTAATTTTATGATGTTAAAACCAACTTAAAGATTCAGATAAAATTTAAATGTTTCACTTGGGCGTTCAGCTCAGTTTCAAAAGGAAATGCCAGCCGCACAGCCTTTTTGATTGTTATATAGGTTGCCTGAATCGTGAGCAACTTATTAACTCTGTTTTCACACCAGGCAAACAATTTCTTGCAGTAATTTTGATTTCCGAAAATGACGTAATTGTTCCTGACTTGCTAATTTCATAAGATTATATTTGAAGGGCTAATAGTTCGACGCGGCCCGAGATTTTTCGTGTCATCGCTTCTAATGCTACAAACAAATTTCTTTCTGTAGAGGTTTCCAGGCTGCTTACAAATTTCAGCCATTCTGTTACTGAAGAAAAAATTTAAACATCTACGCATTTAAAAACCCTCTTTTCCTTTTAAAACGCCGGGGGAAAACCCACTTTGTTTTTCCTTTCTAGAGCTATGAGTTTCTATTTTCTTCTCTACCCTAGTTCTCAGTGTTTGCAACTTCGACCTGTGCAACTCATGCACTAGTATGCCTCTTCTTTTTGTGTTTATTGAGGTATCCGCGACTGTAATCTTCGAAATAAAAGTAGATCACGAGGGGCAGTAGGGGTCTGAATCTTGGTCTGGTTGTTATGCGAATTGTTTGCCAAATCAATAGACTAAGTAGGTTGAAGGTAAAACTAAACTGTACGTGAAATGAGTTTTAAGTGGAACTTAAATCTGGTTGAGGTAAATGCAAGGTTCTCACCGGCAGGAAAACCTCTGAAAACCTACTACAGTACTATCCAAAATGGTTTCAATCATTAAAACATAAGATAGGCACAAGGCCCGTTTGCGTTTCCACAGTTTAGGACATAGGTAAAAGAACAATAACTATTAAAAAGCAACAACATTAGAGCTTGTCAGATTTAATATGCGCAACTCTAAACACAATATGCGGTAATTGTTCGCATTGCTGCGCGAAGCTTGCCATTTTAGATGTAAATCACAACACATGTCCCTGAAACGGTTATTTTGCCGTTGCTTTGTGCAGCATTTTTATATTTTCAGCCGAAACTGACGTCATGGTACCTAGGTCTGGGAGACAAACCTTACAAAGGTCTTTTATTAGTAAATTGACTTTGCAGAATTAATGAATATTGCTTTAATGTACCGAATGTAATTACACATTACTTAACTTTCATGTTGACTCGGTTTATTTAACGACAAACGGCAAGTACTTCATATATCACCGTTCGATAAAAGCAACTAGACTGTGTTGAATTCCCTTGAGACTAAGTGTCTCATAACCATAACCTTCTGGACAGAAATCAGCCGAAAACGCTTTTTAGTCATGGGCAAATATTTTAGTATGTCTCTCTTGTGTAAATTAATGTTGTTTTCAATTGGCTAATTTGTTTCTAGAGGGCTTTTACGTCATTCATCAGTAATGATGTCTCACCAAACTTATTCGCGTTGTTTAAACTAATTCATCATAAGGACATCAATCTTTTCCTCTGTAAGTTTACCCTTCTAGTATTCAGAGGTAAAAGTCAAGCAAGCATTAAGTTATTCACCAAAAAAATATTACATTTGCAAGAAAGTATCTTGCAAACTTAAGTTTATCATCTAAACCAATGCTCCCACGATCATAACATTCATCGCAGCTACATGATCATACCAATTCGTGGTCAACTGTCTTACATGTTTTTCGTCTGGAACGGTAAAGACCCATACTTAACTGCGAAAGAACTCATCTAACACAAACAGCTGAAATAAGTTGAAAGTTAAATCTGCTCCGCAGACTACCTTACAATGCCTGCATTTTTTACAACCCCTAAGTCGGCTTGACAAGACATCCAAGATATTTAAATACGAATTCGCGTTACAATAGTTTGTGCGGGCCCACCCAGAAAAAATAATAAAAGCTAAAATAACTTGGAACCACTGAAGAAAAGCTTTAAAAGCACAAGTTTACTTGGCAGGGATTAATTTATAAAATCTGTCATTAATCGAGCCTGTTTTTGTACAAACATAAATATTATTTAAAGTCACGAAAACTAGCAACGACACCAAAAATATGACGATGACATTTTGTCTGCTTTTCTTTGCCTTTCAAAACACAACTGTGTGGTGTATGCATGTGTACTTTGAAAATTACATCTTTAAAGGCCCTGTCACACTATAGCGTATCCTAGTAGCGTATGCGTGCGTATGAGAAAAATTGGTCATACGGTGTCATACGCTGATATACGCTGGGGGTAGGTTAGGCATAAGTCGTATACGTTTCAAGCACGCTGGCATACGTCGGTGCACGTTCGCATACGTCGAGGCCGCCAAAAAATTTTGAGCATGTTCAAAAATTTTCGCGCATGCGAGCGTATGAATTATACGTTACGCAGACGTTAAGCATACGCTGAATACGCTAGAGTGACGCTAAAGGTACGTTACTCATGGGTCAAATACGCTTCTCATACGGTGGCATGAAGGTGGTCAGTTAAGCTAGCGTATGGAAAGCGCATCAGCAACGTCATTGTAACCTATGTCTAGTGCAGGGATAAAGAGAAAGTTCGGAGCACGCTGCTCATACGTTAGACATACTTTTCGCATACGTTTCGCATACGCTTGCACACGCTACTCATACGTTTGTGAACGCTTCACTGACGCTGACATAAGATGACATACGCTCAAATACCCTCGCACACGCTACGCATGCGCTACCTCTACGCCAATTATACGGTATACATACGCTATTCACACGCTTTTCACACGTTCTTCAACGACAGTTGTCGAAAGTTTCCGTTCATACACTCAAAAGTTGTGCATATTCGAAGAATTTCATACGCAATTCATACGTTTCTCTCATACGCTATAGTGTGACAGGGCCTTAACATTTCACAATGCCAGAGCGAGGGTCTTCAAACTCCTGTTATTTAAGAGCGTGGTCCGATTTAGATGATCGAAATTTTCCTTGTTCACAAAAGAAGTAAGAGCTTATGTCTCTCTCTGGATGCATGGTTAAACTGGCCCCCTATCAGACAGAGAATAAAAGGCATAAACTCCCCCCCTCCCCCACTTCACACCCCATCTGACTTCATTTCCCCTGATATTAGTCATGTATGGGTGTTTTAATCACTTGACGATATTTTGTTAACGAATGCTAAATCTTTTAAATCACATGGCGATATGTGTATTACTGAATTGTTTAATCCCTGCAGTATAATTCCTAAACTTAAACTTAATTATGCAACTCTTGGGTCTAAAGCATCATTAAAGATACTTGTAAGAGAATTAGATGATATCAGTTAGATTTGACCGATTATTGGTGTACAGTGGGGCAGACTGCTGATTTCCTTAAGGGTATAAAATCCCCAGGCAGTCTTCCGTTAAAGGGTATAAGCATCCTTTCCAGCGTTACATTGAAACATTTCCCTGTTTGACGTACAAGCATCTGTCATCCTATGTCTAAGCATAAATATTGTATATCATAGGTACACGAAGAAAGTGTCTTGTATGAAAATTACCATTCAGTAACTTCAGTATTCACAGCGTTTGTATGACCAAGGAGATGCGACGACTCTAAGTAGTATCTCCCTGGTATCACCTCACCGCCAATACACGTCTTCTTAATTCCCTTTTCTCAAAGATTTAGCCCTAAGTGGTGCATCTATCCATGGTCAATTAAACAGATGTATCCAGTTCTGCGAGAGAGATGATACTTGATCGCATCTCAAGGAAGTCATATTTAATGAGCCGTGAATAACCTAATGATAATTAACAGACCTGCTTTGCAACAGGCAAACGCTGGCTAAGGACATTATTGTTGCACAATCTTTGAATATAGACAAAAGAAGGATAGTGTTGTAGTATATTATTACTGGCCAGCTCATGTGTGATACTGGTGGTATGGGGAATTGCAGGATTTCAAAAACTGTAACGCCAAATGTAACTCAGGTCTGTTTTGTGATATGAAGTGGAAGGACGATGTACAAACTTTGCTCCACACGATAATAAAGTTCTTACATAAATGATGATATATGGCTAAGTACCACAAATTGGGTTGACTACAGCACCTCTTTGAAGTAAATTATGTAAACAAATTTCTTAACAAAATGTTAGGTATGGAAAGAAAAAAAAAACTTTATTGCTCATCTTGGAAATAATATTTTACCACCACTAAGGATCCTTTAACCGCGGAATTGTCTTCTAAATTCAATAATTTACTTCGTGATTGCTGTCATTACATGAGAGTGGATTTTCATCTTGCGTTCAAATTCCCATGTGACGAGGATAAAGACGGTTCTGTTAGTTCCTATATGGTAAATCACGTGAAATTAATCAATGGAACATGGATTCAACGTGTAGGTGTTGTTTGCATGCAAATATGCTATACGAGGCCTATTTTCTTTCTTTTTTTTTTTTTCTTCGTGCATAATGTAAATCTAGTTGCGTTAAAAAGAAATTACCTTCCACGTCATGCCTTATGTTATTACCCTAAAGACCCAGCCTACACCATGGATAGATATATTTGAATGGTAAAACTAAAACTGGGGATTTCTCAAACTTTCCATTCCTCATGGGAAGCTCACATGCCCCTCATTTGTAAGGTCAATACAATGGACTGAAAAGCGAAGAAGAGTTAGCACTGCTCATCGATGGAGGAAATGACATCACTTCTGCTTGCGTAAAGTTCATTCTACGTTGCAAATGTAGTAAATTCATCTGAGAACTACACATAAGAACAGAATGGAAGTTTCATCAGAACCCTAGAGTTACACTTAAACAAATATTAGGTACACATCCCACCAACCCTTCAAGGGCACGTATGAGAAAATACTGAAAAGGGGACAAATTTGCCCAACAATTGTTGAATAATGGATTTCTCAAGAGGCTAGTTACCACTTAACTGTGTAACCAGCCTCTCAGGTAACCAAATAAACAACAATTATGGGGCAATGTTTGCCCAATTATTTTCTTTTCACATACAAGCCCAGTGTTTGTGAAATTTTTACCCAACTTGCTTAGAGTGTAGTTCCCCTTTAACACACATAAATTAAATTTTCACGAAAGCACTTCCTTTAATGGGGCATAAATCCCTTTAACCAGTATGAATTGTCTGTGAGCGGTATCCCCCCTGTGAGTCACAATAAGTAGCTGATTCAGATTTCATACTAGTATTTTGATCTATACACTCTACAAACAGTTGGGTAAACTTTTACCCAGGGTTGGGTCCGTATGCCACCCCCCGAACTGTTGGGTAAAAACTACCCAAAGGTGGCCAAAATATATCTATGATGGGTAAATTTTTCCGAAGTAAAAGGTAATTTTGTAACCAACTTGGGTAGTTCCTTACCCAAAAGTTTAGAAGGTGGCATACGGTTATACGGTTATAGCTTATACAGTTAAAATTGATAATGGTTCTTTAAATGTACAGGCTATTGGGCGGAATCGGTTGACCCAACCTTAGGTAAAAGTTTACCCAACTGTTTTTAGAGTGTAGTAAATAAAGGTGGTGGAATTTGCAGGCATGTAAACAGTCAAGGTATTAAGAGGAGCGAGACAGCTTTCACTGGGCGAGATTACGTTTGTTCTCAAACCTTATAAGGTGTAAAAACATGCCCATTCACAGATGTTCAGGCTCGATATCCGGCGTTGTCATATTAACTTGTGAGTTTCCCCGACCCGGAAAAGAAAAATGAACGTCGCCATTTTGCCTATTTCACGCGCAATTCCACGCATTCTTTCTGTATACTTTCAACGTTATGGTGAATAGCTTTTGTAACCCCCTTGCAAAGTTTATAGCTCTAATGACGTTATGGGATTAAATGTATATTCAGTAGGGGTATTCATAAGTTGCCATAGCTATCGAAAAGCTAAATTCTAATCGGCGGTTAACCACGCCGCTTTTGAGAATAACGCAATTAGTTCTTTAGTGGTCTTTCTTGTTGATAAACCTTGTCTATATGTTAGGCTGACGTGTCTACATACCGCATTGCATAAGTTTATCCTCATTCGGGATGCTCTATTTGTATGCACTATTTTACACCTATAGAGATATTGCATAGTATTTTTTTTTAGTTTATTGTTTGTTTTATTTTGTTATTTCGTTTAATTCCTTTACATTTGTCTTACCTCTTCTAATCTTTTACTCTTCGTACTTTTCTGGTATCTTTTATGTTTTATCAGTTTAATTTCGTCTTACTGTTTTTATGTTCCCGAAGCCTTTTGTGGTATTGTTTTATTCCGTCTTTCTTCTGTAGTTTGTTCTTAAATCAATTTTATATGTTTAGTACTTTTTATATTTTTATTTTACTTTGTACCCAGGGCCCCGTGGAAGAACAGTCCCTTGGGACTGAACGGGTTACCCTGGTTAAAGAAAGTTTATAAATAAATAAATTCGGGAGAAGTTTTTTTTTTCTCCCAGACTGGAGAATCACCAGGACTGATTACGTAATTAGCCCCTTTAACACTGCACGTCCGATACGACGCGACAGGACACGACAAAAGTTTCGCCCAGTCTTCCACGCTGACTTCTTTATCATCCAGCAAATTTTATGAGGCATTATATGTAACAAAATGACAATTCTGGCCCAATCTTGCTAACACGAAAGGGATAAAAGTTGGAGTTTTTCACCTCAATTTTATTTCGTCGGGTATATTGCAAAGTATCTCGCCTAGTTTGATAAGGGTCGTAGGAATTACATTGTGTCAACTTAGGCTATTTATCACGACTCATTGCTTCGCGTCACTCATTGTTTGAAAGGAGCCTAAATGGCATACCATAACTGCTTCAAGGTCAGAATTAAATTTTTTGAGCTTCAAAATGTGCCATATTGATTACAATCTACAACTAAAATCAGTCACAAAAAATGAGTTGGCTTCAGGAGCTTCCGGTTTGTAATATTTATCTCTTTTCCTTATTCTCCATTTTCGACATTCAGCGACTTACAGCCTGACATTTGATCCATCCATTCGTCCAGATTATTCAATTTAAGTCGCCACGAACTTAGGTTCCATGAAATAAACTATCCTTGAACTAAAATTGACCTCGTGATAGGATCAATTTTCTTGACTTTTGCTTTAAATTCTCATGGGAAAACAAACGTAAAATTACATAAATTATCGCAATCAAATGGCAGTTGCTTTATCATCGCGACTGAGTACCGTAGACGTTCTATTTCGTACGTGGAATCCTTTTAGCAGCAACGGTTATACTATCCGATATAACGATAGATCTCAAATTTACTTGTATCTTAGTGGGCAAGATCGCAAAAGAAGGTTTAAATTATGGATGAGGCACACCACCTTGCTATAATCAGAAGAAGAATATATTTAAATCGCAATACGATGTTGATAAGAGATAAGTGTAGGTAAGCATTAACAAATCAACCACGTCTGACAATGTGGTTTGAGGAGTACAACCTCTAGATTAAGCTCCTGCTATCTTAAAGCATTCACCTTTGAAGTGCATTAACAGATTAACATATAACCCCGTACAGATGTTGGTTAAGTGCGAATTAGGTAAGAGGAAACTTCAATTACAAATTTAAATCGAGGAAAGTTACGTATGCATACATTTAGAAAAAGGGTTTCCAATGGATACTGATAGTATTATTCGTAGTTGGAGTCTTGTTTAGCATAATTGCAGAAAGTACAATAAGTTTAAGATTATACATTCCGACTGAAAGAAAATTGCTTCCTGGGGCTTTACTTAGTGCAGTCATAGGTCAAATAGCCTAGCCAGTCTATAAACCTGCGTTGCAGCTCTCTGTTGATGCCGCTCCCTTTGGTAGCCGCAGTTAAGTTTTTCAAAAATAAACTGAACTTAAAAACATTAGTCAGGTCCGTTGGCTACTGTTTATTTAGTTTTTACAAGTAGTCTAGTCGCATTTGGCAATACAACTTTCCAGTAACACATCTTCCAAATCCTATACACCTAACTATATTTCGTCAATAAATCTAGATACTGTATGTGTAAATTACATTTAGACTTATTCAAATTTATAGTCAAGAAATTTACCTAGATTCTTCGATTCATAAATAGTTCTGTAATTCCGGATAAATCTTCTTCGGTTTTGCTTATATTCACCTGAAAAGATTGAACTTTTTTTTCGAATACTTCTGTTGGAAAATGTTTACCTAAAAATATAGTAAACAGTCCTTATTTCATTTGATTGCCACTTCACAGAAAGTTGTTAAAGCTTTACATTACCTGTCAGTTGTATCACAGATTTTCAGTAATGATTGCCAAACACATCTGTACATTGACTGTTTTGCTTCGGAGGGAAGGGGGTTTCTGGTATTCCCACCAAAGTATTCCTTTAAAATTACACCCGTTCTGAAACATTCTATACAGATCGTATAGAATATCTTAAAATCACTTGAGAATATCTTCTTGACAGTATTGAGAAACGACTTAATTCCACACTTTTTATAGTTCTGTACATGTATAATATGCCAAAGGATCACTGGGGCACTTCTTCACCTAGAAAGGTTCAAAATGGATCCTAAACATGCCTACAGTAAATAATTACATTTTGACTTACATATTTTCCCCAGTACGTCCTTGCCAAGGATATACCCCGGTAAATATGGAAATCCTTGCTGTAATACCTTAGTGTACGAAGTCTCCTCTAAAAGTGTACCTTACCTAAAGTCTAAACTTTCAAAAATATATGTTACAAAGCTTAAAAAATGCGTCAAAATGGTCAAACTTTCACGTTCACAGGACATTCCTGAGCTGAGATATAAAATTTTGAACCTTATTTACTCAATTCAAAATGGTAGACTGCGTAATAATTAATGATGTTATTCTTGTACTACTCAAATTACCGACTTTGTTTTATTTATTTATTTATTTGTTTGTTTGTTTATTTATTTATTTATTTATTTTGTTTGTTTGTTTGTTTATTTATTTTTTGAAAGCTACTGCACCTTGTGCCAAAATTTAATCACTGTCTGACTGTTATAGGGTGACTTGGCTGTATAGGCCCTCTCCCTACAACATGCTATGCAAGGAAACAGCATATGTTTTAAGGTAATACAAACATCTTAATTTCAAAAGAAAACATAAGCAGGTAATGTGAGTTGTACAAGATGGACATCGCAAATTTTTGCTCAATCGACTATCACAAATTAAGTGAATAAACTTCAACATTTTATATCTCAGCAATAGATTAAGCTATGACAATGGAAGTTGAATGAATGGAATTCTTTTGCCAACCTCTAAAATAAATATTCTTGTAATTGTAGACATTAGTTCCACTTTAAAGAAATAATCACCTTTATGCTATATGCCCTGTCCCAGCTGCAAAGGACAAGAGGGTCTTTTTAGGATATCTCTTCAACAAGCATCGAGCCTCAAATAACATTCCTCGGGTTTCCAGAATGTCATTGTGACATAATTGCTGAGTTCAATGACCAAATCTCCCTCCCACAACGATATCATCCCAAATAGTGTTAAACTGAAAACATGACCTTACGCAAAGAGCCGCTCTACATCCTTGAAAAGTGTAGCACTTTTCATGTTTTGTACGTGACTTATCAAACTTGTCTGATCCTGCTCCAATTATTTTAATTGCAGCCCCCATATATTGATCCCATCATCCTATCCTCACGCGAGGAGAAATAAGTGCTGGGGTCCTCAAATATTTCAAAGACGAAATTAGGACGGAACTTTTCCGTCACGGAAATCTGGTTAATTTCATTACTCAACAAAAAAGGGGGGTTAAGACACATATTTCTGAGAATCAGATTTGACTTTATCCTCCATAAATTGACAGCCCATTTGAACTCTCTGATTTAATACCGCCAAAAATGATCGAGGAACTGGCGAAGGGGCGTTATGAGAGCTGCGTTAATGGAGTCCGTAATGGTGACGAGAAACATTGCCGGCACGTATTTGTAAATATTAAAGTAAAAGGGCTCTGAGGTCGTTTCTTCTTTGGCTGCTTTCACCTGGGAACTTTCTAGTCAATCGCTCATGAGAAGCGTTGGTAGCATTATGACCCCTCTTTGTCACTAGGGACTCTCCTTAGCTACTCCTTCCACCATTGTGCCCATTAGCGGTTCGCCATAGGAGAACGGGGGGACAAGTACCCCCCGAAAAAGAATCTTGCAAAGCATGCATGGTCTTTAATCTTCGAAACAAAATGTTAAAGTAGATGGTGCAAATGAAAAGTATTTCCAGATTTGGACAGTATCATTCCTTCCATCTCACAAATGGCTGGTGTAATTTATAAAGTTGTTGATACTATGGCAAAATTTCTTCGTAATTGTCAACTACCTGTATGTGTTTCGTGACAATTTCAAGACTCAACCTAGGTTTCCTGGGTCATTTGACCACTCCACTGGTCATGTGAATTAACAGTATTTCGTGGCGTCGTGTTTTCACTGAATTTATTGTCAGGCTCGTATGAAGCTTCTCTAATGGGGGAATATTCTAGCTTATGATAACGAAACATGATAAAATGTTACACTCTCTCATAGGAGAGCCATCATCAGTTGGTGCGCAAATCACTAAAGAAATTTTCTTCGCTTTATAAAATGTCTCCTAAGTGGCCTACATTGCTGGAAACGAGTTGCTCTATAACATTTATTTTGTATTTTTATGCTTCAAAAATTTAACTTCCCAAAAAGGGTGAAAAGGAAAACGTTTATTTAGTAAAATCACTGAAGTCTTAATCACCTATCGCGAAAGTTGCTTGCTACATGCATGCGTGGTCTTCTAAGCCATACGTGCCCGGCGAATGTGAGGGTTAATGTTAACTACGATAAATTTTACATAGTAAAATTTTAAGTCCTGTGTAGATCACGTCAATTTAAATGCCAAAGTGTCTTACTTCAGGCAATGAAATTTCTCCTAAGTTTACTACTATAGACCTTATGCATATGACGTCACATAAAGGTGTAGGGAGCTCTTCTCGCCAAGGGGGGGGGGCTGAACGTTGTTTCGGACCCCCGTTCTAAGGGAGGAGTCTAGGGAGAGTCAGTGTCCCCCTCCTTTTTGGAAAACTTAAATATTTTGGGGTTCTTTATCATTGAAACGGCCTCGATCTACACATAGGAGTTAAAATTTTACCTTCCAGTGGAATAAATACTGATCACCCTAGAAAAAGTAAGACAGTTGAGAGCTAATACTTGGAAACCTTATGATAGGCTACAACAGCACTGACTGGACAATTTATGTTGATTCTGAGGTCAGAAGAACGTAAGTAAGAAGACAAATACCATTCCTGATATCGGGACGTTATGTGCTTCTTGAACTTGCATCCGAAAGGCGAAGTCATTACATACTGTTATTCATTGCTAAGCTACAAGGTTACAGTAAATCATAACTGCAGAGCGAACCTTGTGATATTTGTGAGCACACCCTCATAGCATACGTGTAGCAAACCCGACGTGCTCAGCGCTGGGTATTGTAACATGATCGGTAGAAACACACAAACTAAAATAACTCCAGACAATGCTTTCAAGTTAAGGCAGACAGGTCGTAAAAAAGAAAAGAAAAAAAAAGAAAACAAATTAGATTAAATGTTGTAAGTGGCAAACACTCCATGGGAACTGAATAAAATTCGAATGGTATAAATCTGAGAACTTCCTAAACTTATAAGGTTGATTACAATGTAACCCTTGCTTAAATCCCATTTTCCTCGTTCCATGCGGTTAAAGTTTCCAACTTAATTATACTGTTTTTATCTTAGGAAGCCATCCCATTAGATTTGAATTTTAAAGTTGTATGTAATATGTAAAATTACAGGCGCGGATCCAGACATTTCGAAAAGGGGGGGGGGGGCTCAAAGCCTCCTTCAGTATTTTCCTAGATTAACATTATACTAATTTTCGCGTATTTGTTATTGTTAATGTAGCGAAAAGGAGAGGGGCTGAGGCCGGGAAAGCCCCACCCCCCCCCCCCCTATCCGCGCCTTAATTACAAAGGTAAACGTTTGTTTCCCCAAATGTTCGAAAATACAACTGATGCGCCTACTAAGTTTATTCATTCATTTTAATTTTCCAGATTGCGCAATGATTTGTGATGCCTCTCTTGTTTGCCTTCGACCCAAAATTACTAGCTGTAATCTTCCTTTTTTCCTTAAGCTTCTGATTTACTCGTAGCTTTATATAAAAATGTAATCATGCAGCGCCTTCCATGGCCGTACTGGTCGGGGGGCTGGGGCCGGCGACCCCCAGAAATGTCAGAAACCTGACTAAATTGGGCATGATATTTTGTCTCAGTCGGGTGGAAAATTTGACAGGCTATGCCCCGGGGATGAGGTCCGGAGTCGGGCAAAAATCACGGCCCTCCCTGAGAAAAACAGTCTAGTAAGACCATGGTACCTTGTTGCTGCAGAGCCCAAGTTCTCAAGTAGCAGCCCAAATTCTATTTTCGGCCCTCAGCCAACCTTTGCAGCAGGTGTTGAATATGCACTCCTCTTTTGACGTACATAGTACTCTAATACTTGCGAACAATGGCAGGGGTCATCCAGTTTTGCTAAATCATGAGCCTAATTTGAAGTTACCTCTCGACTGTTGATTGTTTTCGATACATGAATATTCATATTGCACGACGAAACTTCAGCTGTAACGTTGTTATAGGACCTTTTTCACTTTTACATGGTAATTCAAAGGGGCTTTCTATTGAGGGAGCTTTAAGCAAGAGAAATCACACACTAAAACCCTATTAAGTTGACTTCGATCGTTTGAAATGCATGGTAATCAGAGTTGCTTTAGTCGATTTTATGTTGAATATGGATCCTTTGTGTTTGTTTTGATCGTATATATGAATAGTTAATGGCGGACAGTTTTTACGCTTTTCGATGAAGATTCTTGCATGCGAAGTTCGCGAAGGCGTGGGTAGTACGAGTGCAGCCAACATGTAGGTAAGGAGTAACACACGTCCGCCAAACTGTGAAACCCGCAGCATTTGATCAAGTTCTGGCCACTTAAGTTATTTGAAACATAAAACCTCAAATAAAATTAGCCCCGGCCAATACAGTACAGGATTTCTACTGCACAATGGCATAACTATACAAAAATGTTTCTCGCGCAGGTCACACTTTGCAAGACGTGGACCTATTTACAATGTCATCCGACTCTTTTTTTAAAAAAAAATATGCAAGTAGTGCCAACTCCTCTATCTGACAAACATCGTTAAATCAGTGTCGTAATCACTAGGTTCTAAAGTGGAAAGGCTCACTACAACTCAGTATAGTTAAAAGCATTTTTTTGAAACGAAGTTAACAATTTGAAAAGGGGTCAGGAGCCGGTGCCTCTTTCAACTCCCATAGCTAATCCACTTATAGAAAGCATCATAGAAAAAAGTATTAAGTAAACTAACTTACCGGTTTTTCCAACATTTTCAGCCCCTAGGACGAGTATCTTTGCTTCTGCCATTTTGTACACTTTCACTTTTGATACGTTCACAAACCTTGCACCGTTTATCCAGCCACAGTTTAGACGTAAATCAGACTGCGTTGGCACCTCACAGATTTGGCGACTAGGAACAAATTATGCATGCGATCGTCCTTCAAGATTCATATTTGCAAGCAAAAGTTTTTTTTTTTTTTTTCAAAATTCGGGGCAGTTCATTCCAGGTTTACTGACAAAATGACTTCAGATATCTGATGCTAAGTGCGTCGTATTGCTCATCGGGGATCAGTTTCTTCCGGAGGTTCGGGCTGACCTACTTCGGAGGCTATGTGGTAAGGTTGGATATCTGCGGGTAATAACAAAATGGTGAAATTACTCAACATACGATCTGGTCAATTAGAAGTCTTCTATTGTCGAGAGCAATCATGTGTCGAAACGAGGTAAGGTGATCAGGATATAAGTAAGTTATTTCTTGAGAAGGAGTGGGAAAGGTCTGACTGGATTACGTCTGGGAACAACTATTAAGGAATCATATCCCCGTGTTCTGGCAAATTGCCATTGCTAAGACGATATAAGTTGATACAACTGAACTGCCTCTAAATGTATAACGTGACGCGCTTTATTTGCATTTAAAAAAATGATAAAAAATAGATAAAAAATGATAAAAGAGAAATAGATATGAACTTCTATTACATTTAGAAGTACAATCTTTTAGAATCCGTTATGTAATAGTTGCGTTGACGTTGCTTGATTTCTTTCAACGTCTGGACTAACATCATAAATCATTATTACGCTTATACACTTGTCAGTTGTAAGCACGTTCGCCATACGTGGATTCATGTATTATTTATGTAGTCCCCGCTACACCGGAAATAGGACAGTACCGTTAGCCGGGGTGTGAATGTGAAGAATGGGGCCAGGGTTATTTTGGGGGATTCATGAGGGGTTTTATACAAACTATATATATATATATATATATCTATATATATATATATATATATATAATATATATATATATTATATATATATATATATGTATGTATTCAAACTATGCTCGAATTTTGAACAGATTGGCCTAGACGTGCAGCTGGATGATTCCCCGCTCTACCGGACTTATTTCGAATTTTGCCGGGAATGAAAGTACTTGCTTTGACCGCCGGTATGTGGAGCCGTAGTTACAATTGACGAAGTGCATTAGTTCCGAAAGTCTAATGGTGACGGAAGTATATGTTCACATTACGCACATGTCCATTTTTAGAGTTCATGTAAATCATTTCTTTTTATTTGCAAATGATCTTTGCACAACGTGATTGCTTCCTAACCGTTATAGTGTCTTTAGATCACCGTTGGTGCATTCTCTGTCAGGCAATAATGTTACTTCGCGGTACAATGTCATGAAACCTGGGAACTTGTCCATGATCAGCAAACGCGGTTATGGTGGCAATGACATCACATTTCAAAGAACATTATGACAGTGTATGTCACTTTTATTAGAGGCAGATGACACATACCTCCACTGATGACACCCTTCATGACGAATAAAGTTAGCTGTAAGAGTAGCAGCTCCATGGACCATGGAGCTACTTCATGCTTGAATCTTTCTAATGTTAGAAGGGACCACTAATACATTTTACTTTGCAGGCTTAGAGCAACTTGCAGTGCACCGACAAAAATTTCAACAGTCTCAATCCCTAAGTTTTGATTTGTCCCGAGAGTATTAAACTTTTTTTTTTGGATTTACGTACGTGTGTTGTGTACGTGACAATAGTGTTTTTCATTTTCTTATTTTATTATTAGAATCTTTGTTTTTATTTGATAGCTCCAAGATTTTTTCATTTCTTCGTTATTTTGTCATTTATAATAACACCTAAACTGGCAGTAATAGGTACAACATTCATGATTTCTGAAAAAGTGTGTACAAGGCCACATACTAATTCTTGTCATAAAACGAGACCAAGACATATCTCCATTACACGTGACCTTTCGAAGATGCATTTTAACATGGATAATCATTTTAAAAGACCTTTCTAGCTTTTTTTTCACGTCACCGTCTCCACGGTGAGACTTATCATCACACAAGTTCTCCTCCTTTGTCGTAAATTTGCCATTAAGTCTAATTTTTGAATATCATGACAATCAATGCACACTGTATATTTACCGTCTTTGACGTGTCTCACTGTGACAATGATCTACTAGGAACATATAGAAGCTAAGGCCACACAGTGGTGGCGCCAGTTGGAGGGTAGGCAAGACTCCCGTCCGGGAAAGCTGGTTTTGTGCACTTTAGACTGAGGTATTTTCTCCAGTTTCTTTCATACAGCTAATATTACAAACCCTCTCCCCTTACTTAAAGCGCCACTCCGTTGTGTTTTGACCTCGTTGGTGGCTTATTGGTAGTTTTATTATTCGAGTGCCCCCGCTTGGCGTGTGTTCCATATAGCAGTCATCGCATATTGTTGTTTTGCCTGAAGTTGTTCAATAAACAGTTTCTACTTGGATAATCGTGTGTGATATTTGTTGGATATTGTCTACTCCTCAACTGGCGAAGGGGAATTTTCATCATCCCAGACGGTTCCAATTCTCCCAACTATGCAACTTCTAGCTCCTCACATAACTGTGTGAAGCTCCTACTTGTGCAGGAATAAACCTGTTTTATTGCTTAAGGCCATGTCCTGGTGAGCATACAAGGCTATAAAATGTAATAAAAGCACTCTCTCTGCCTTGTGTGGAATGTGAGCTACTCTGCATCTTTCAAATTTTCAAACTTTGATATCAGTCAAAGAGCAGTTACCAACTGAGAATTTTGATACCCCCACACTAAAAATATACTTTGGGGTGATGATGTCTGTCTTTAAGTAACTTATAGGCACAATTTTATGTAAAGGTTGGGAATTTTATCCCATATCGCATAGCCTCATTGTTATCTTGTCTTTGTAGCATACGTGCGATAAGCGTCTAGCCGGGGCGGGGGAGGTTTGAGTGTTGCATCGAGCAGATGAGGTGAATATGATACAACGTATGGTATCCCCAATAAGGATCAACAGCCCCGACAGTTGATCTGTATTTGCTTTAAAGGAGACTGTTATGCAAACCCACAAATTTACGCAAATTTCGCTCGCTAGGCAATGCCACATTTCCCGGAAAACGCTAAATGAGCAAGCAACTCGGCACTCGATCAGCACTTGAAGAATGTATGCAAAATACGTCGTGCTATGAAATATTGGCCTACACTCTAAAAACGGTCGGTTCAAATTTGAAACTGGGTCGGAGGGGCAGCTAACCGAAATCGGTTCAAATATTTGACTAGATGAAGTTCAAAATTGAACCGAATTGGTTTAACTTTAAACCGAATCTAGTCAAATTTCTGAACAGACTTTGACTAGTTGCCCCTCCGACCCCGGTCGGTTCAAATTTGAACCTACCGTTTTTAGAGTGATATACTGCATAGGTTGTCTTCCTATCGCTGCCTCAGTCCACCCCCCCCCCCCCCGTTGACATCGTTCTCGCAACTTGTCGCTCGTCCTGTCTGTGGGTCTTCCCTTGTCCTCATAGGGGATCGTGGCCCCTGTGCGGCAAATCCTGGAGCCATGCACCCTTGCGGTCACACCAATTTCATTACGATAGCTATACCGAAAACGGTAATATAATATCGTTTTTGGTTAAGCGTATGGAACCACACAGCAATGCTGCGGCTATATTTGCTATAAAGTTACCATTATGTCCAATACCAAAACAGTAAGTACATTCGCAAAATCAACCTACATCATGTTGATGGATGATTCAATGACTCAAATAGTTTTCACTGCAAAATTTTTTGAGTCATATTCGAGTCGGAATAAGTTTGAATCGTCGGAAGTTAGCACAGTAGGTTTTATGTAAACTGACTGTGATGTATTTGATTAACCTGAGTCTGGGGCAACGCTTCATTAATGTGACGTCATAAATATGATAAAAGTCTAGTACTGTGGAATGACTCTTTCACAAGATACAAAAATACATCTCGTAGAGGCACATTCTCTTTCCTCTCATGCTAAGGTATCACCACTCATTGAACTCTATGGACACAGATAATTAAGATGTTGGTAAAGTAACAACTCGTGCACTTCGAGTGGAGGGAGGATCTAAGGAGAGGGGTGTCCCCCTTTGACAAAATTTTGTAAATTAAAGCTTGCTTCGATTCAAATGGTGCCATATTTGGTATATTTGTGGAACTGATCATGTATGGTCTGAAAATATCCGTAATTTAGTGAATTGTAATTTTGGGTTAGGTGAAAGAGAAGGGTATGTTGTCATCAAAACCTCCTGAAGCCCACCCCCACACCTTTTGGATACTGTAATGCCTTCTATTCGGGGAAGTTTTTACGTAAAAATACGTGCGTGGAGTCCACACAAACGTTCTTTGACTATTACAAAAATAGTTCTTTGCTTCATTGTGCATTATAAAAAGGTATCTAAGGCTGGCAGACACCGGTATAGTGCCTCCTGGAAGCTCTGAATTAATTATATAAAATGGGGCACTGATGATTATTACCTGACATCCAAATGATACTATAGTATAGAATATGATGCTGAGCACTTTACAACTATCGCATTTTTACTAAGTTTGAGCGAAAATCCAGACGAACAGCTTCCAGGCTTCCAGCAGTGGGGAATGGGAGGGAGAGTATAGGTGAAGGGAGGTAAGGCCAAAAAAATATTGTTTGTTTGTCCTCGAGACCTGCCAAAAAGAGCCGTCAGGCGGGCGTTTTTTTCTTTTTTTTTTAATTTTTTTTTTAATCCACCTAGCAGAGCACAGGACAATGAAACATATGGACATGCGCTTATAGGATAAACTGTTAGTGGTTTATTGTTAACATAATAACATGACAAAGGGATGTGCAAGTGATTAATACCCTTCAAAGTCCCGGCACTCCACAAAAGGCCGAGAAGACAGCGCTCGTATCGCCCCTCACTCTCCCTGACCAGGCAAGGGCTGTAAAACCGAAACACAGCTTTTACGCCATGTTTACAGTGCACGCCTAGCGTGTATCACGCCATGCTGACTTCTGTGTACATATAGGCCTATGCGCATTATATTCCCGCCGACCAGAGCATGTTACTGTAGTTCTCAGGTGTGAACTTGACTGCAGTGTGTCCACTCTAGTCCGAAAAATCAAACCTGCGTATAAAACATTCAGTTTCCATCAAAATTATGGAATGAGGAAAGAACATAGTAATTTCGTCTGACAGTCCCCCTCCCCCTCCCCATGTTGCAAGCCTCTCCGATCGCACACCTATGTGAATGAAAGGTTTCCACATTTTAGTCCCTCACGTTGGCAGTGAACAGATCAGTCCCAAACTAACACGTCTGGGAGTGACAATGTCGATTGAAGGAAACTTTTTTTTTTTTTTTTTGCTATTTTCGTAATAGGAAGGCATCACTGTCACTGACGTTGCAAGTGGGTGGACAATATCCAGGGGATCCGAGGGTTCAGGGGGCCCAACCTGCAAATGCGCAAAAATCTCAAAATATCATCATCCTGACTATGGTCTAACCATCCAGCACAGACCCGAAATGAACCAAAAAACTATCAACAACTACAGAACCAACTGCTTTTCAAGAACGGCAGGCAAGAAAGGGATTGGGAATTGATCCAGGATCTGATGCATGCAAGCCCTTGCTGTTATCCCGTTCTTCCCCACGAAGACTGGAGGGGTCATAGGAAAATGGGTTTATGATACCATTGGTTTGGGCCCCTTCCTGGCTCTTGTCCATGGGCCCCGAGGGTCTTGCCTCCGCATTTCAAAATTGACTCTTCGGTCCCTGTGAAATAGTTTTATTACCAACAATCGTGTGTATTTGCACCAGTTACGTACGTAGGTATTCTCCATACCCATTTTTGAAAATGGAGAAGTCAGTAACACGGAACTGCAGGGAAAAGCAGGCCTATGATTTCCCTCTAGTGTGTATGTATGTGTGTGTGTGTGTGGGGGGGGGGGGTGTGGGGGTGTGTGCATGAAGGAGGCGTTTTATTTATTTGTTCTGCTTCCGACTGGATAAATAACATACATGGGCCATTTAGTTCAAGGTATTTCAGTCAGGAACAAAAAGTTTTGTCGGAAAATATAAAGGTTTGTTTACAACACAAAAGGCCAAAAAAAAAAAATAAATAAATAAATAAACTAAAGAAATAATACGAGCGGACGAAAAAGTACTTGCGGGCGGTCGAGGACAAACAAACAATTCTTTTTAGGCCTAATATTAGACTTCTCTGATAGGTTAAGCAAAAGGGGTTAAGGACTAAAAAGCGCTCTCCAGAATGTATTTTCGTCATAAGTGTATTAATAATCACCGTCTATACCGGTAATGGCTGCGCGCGAAGCGGTCGGTAATTTTTTCTGAAAAATGTATAACGGCAAATATGTAATTTCAGCCTTCTACATCATGCTACAAATTTGATTGAAAGATCCCATAGGCCCCTACAAAGTTTGAAGATGTACCTCTGTATTTTCGGATAAGTGTTGCGATCAGAATAGTTCCGTGGCAACCTTAATAATGATCATGTGATGGAGTGAAAACAGTGACGAATGGGCGCGAAGCGCTCCGAAATTTTTCATTAAATAAGATAACCATGACAAAACCTGCATTCATGCTCTGCATCGAGACACTTTCAATTCTCCAACAAACCTATTTGCAATCACAAAGTCAGTCTTTTACCTGAAAATTCGTAAAAAGCTTTCAACATTTTGTTGCTGTGCTTCTGCGGGAGTAGCTACTGGGAGTTATCGATAATAAGGACAATATTGAGGTGAGGTTTGAAGCGCGCGAAAATTTTGATAGTTTGCGAAGGATTTGCGATAATTCTGATAGTTCGAGAACCACTTGTGATAGAAAATGGTTACAATAGATCCATCACTCGGTCGAAAACACACCTTACCCTACCCTTCACAGAAATCTATAGCTTAAAACGCCTTTTGGGATCATTTTAAAATTTTCAAAAAAAAAAAATCTGTAATCGATTGCGGGCACGCGCCCCAATGCCGGCACCACCTGCTTATAACCTGTCTTTTTTAAAAGTCTGTTCTTTTTTACATGCGAGTAATAAGACTTCAGTTGTAAAAGTACCGGAGCATGGTACATGTGTTTTCTTCCTATGCTCTTCTCTTCGTTGTGCTGGATGCTTTATAGTCTATCTCTTGTTTCGTCTCTTAGGGTTGACGAAGGAAATGTTATACCCGGTCAGTTTCTTCATCTTCAATCTTGATGTCGGGAACGGAAAACTTCCAAAACCCGCAAGTAACCTATAACTTAGCGACTGCCCATAACCTCCCAGCTAAAGTTGACACGGTTCTTGAATCCTCTCGAAGTATGTTACCCAAGTTACACATTAAACAACCAGAAACAGACGTACCGTAAAGAGTTCATCAACAAAGTACAAATTTAATGTATCTCCTATAATAAGATTTACAGTTATTTCCTATCACCCGTCGACTTTTCCTGTGACGATATTTCCTTTGATAACATTCGACTGTCTCTGCTAAAAGCATACAGTCAATGAAGCAAGAGTTGCCCATAAGTAACATTTGATGTGTAAATGGGTCTGCTTTTAAGATGGTAGAAAGTATATATCCTAGAAGGTTTAAAATAGAAATTAACCTTCTCCAAACTGTACAGGGACTACAAATATAAATCTACAATGCCCGTAACATACAGCAGAGCGTGAAATCGACCTCCGGTCATAACGAAGTGTTAAAATACATGTTTGCAGCGTCCTCATAAATCTCATTAAATCCTATAGGTCCAGTTTTAAGTCGCGGTAATCTTACCATGTACGCGAGGAAATCTGAAACATCAATCACTCAAAATTGGTAAGATTGAACTTTAATCGCAATGTTCCAATGTAGCTGTCCCTTAGGCGTAGATATCTGATGCTGTTCTTCCTAATCAAGACATGTGGTCGAGTGGAGTTTACGACGAGGACAAGATACCGAAGAAAGGTTATATGAGTAAAAATGACGGTAGAGGCAACAAGCAATCTTTACTTTCCTCCATCATATTCAATTCATAGATGAATCTCTCAGGGGAAATCTTATCGACAGACTGGAGATGAGTCAACAAAAAAAAGGGAATAAAAGAAAAATGGGAAACACCTCCAAAATAATAAAATTTGCTATGTGAGAGTTTGTTACTAGATTTGATTAAATGTCAGGAGAATGGTAACCAAGGCAACAAAAAAACAAATAATTATAAAATAAAATAAATAAAAAGGCTTGTTAAAAGTGATGTTCAATAACCTCTACCAGCGCAGGTTGTTCTAGACAAAAAACCACAAGTACGTGGCGTCGCCACGGGGGGGGGGGATGCAGGGGCACCTGCTCCTCCAAACGTTGGCTGTGCACCCCCGTGTGTCCATCAAATGAGATTTTAGGTATGAAAAATTACAATTAAATATAATATTTATCAAATATAATATTAATTAAATAGCTTCACCCTCTGGTAAATGTCCGTTTATTTTAAATACCGGTGCCTTCAAATTTGCAAGGGGAACTTTGCTCTCCCGATTTCCCGCCGAAGCCGAAGCCGGAGCCAAGCACCACACCAGGGGTCATAAAGCGGTGATACCTCCGAAAGGAGTATGTGCCCCTACGGCGGAATGCATAGCCCCCAGTGCCCCTTCCACTTCGAAAAGTCTGGTGACGTCACTGAACTTGCTATTTCTGGTGTGGTTCTTAAGTGTATTTTAAGTGAGATATGTGTATTGTTTGCCTGGGTTGGACTTACCTTTAGGGGCCCGTAACCTTTCATATCAGGGCCCCCTTTCAGTATCATTTGTAATGACACTTATGGGGCGGGACTACTATGTGGCACTGTCTAAGCGGAGCGCCACCGTAAGTTGGCGTCAGTGTATACCCTACAAAGAAATTTTTGGTTTAGAAATTGTTACCCTCACCTTAAAGAGGAGTATACCAGACACATATTATTCCGTAAAGTTATTGTGTACTAGGGGGAATACAGAACTTGGCACTAATATTTAACTTGCTCTTTATTCGTTTTTATTACGTGTTAAACAGGAAATCAAAGATCATATACGCACATGACATAGTACAGAAATCTAAGAAAAGTGGTTTTCGCAAGTCCCAGTCGTGTTAATTGCAATATAACGGGTATACCTGCAGATAGTACAGAAAGCGTTATGTCATTAACCATATATAAAAGGGCGCTTGGCGCATTCTGATGGAAGCCGCAGTATATGATGTACATAGAATTATGTCACTTTTTCCATCCCTAAAAAAATGTTGGTGTGGAAAATATCTTTTCAACCTAGGCTAGGCCTATATTTTTTATTTTCTTCAACTTATTAGTTCAAAAAATGATGAAATTGTGGAGGAGTTTCTGAAATTACGGGCGATGTGAGTAATTAAATTCGAAGTGTCGAAGTTGTATAATTATTGTTACTGTAATGTATACGTTGCCATAGAAAGCGTACAGTATGGTGTGAATGTGGCTTGTGAAATTCAGTGCAAGTCCCTTGCTTGTTGTGAGTCCATTAAATATGCTTATATTTTCAAACTTATTCGTGTGGCTTGAAGATAGGACAGGAAAATATGGTTAATTTATCTAAATGCGATGTTGCAGTTCGTTTGTAGTTCCAGAGGCAGAGAGCTATTCACTCACAATCGTGAAAACAGTCACACTGTGCGAATTCGTCCATAGCGATAATGACATAAGGCTTACATTCCCTCTTACTATCAATTTAACCCAATCTACGATTCATTTAATCATCAACTCAGAAAAGGTATTTTATTTAGTCTATGAATCCTGTTACTTCAGGATACCTGAAACGGTGAATGCTGCCTCAAAATTTCAGGGGCGGAAAACACCACTTGGGGGGGGGGGGGGGCGAATGGAACGGATCTATGTATATACACATACTGGGAATTTCACATTCCGTGAACGGCCACCTGATCAATGCCTCATGGGGTCAGTTAATATAAAAAGTTTCGAAATAAATGTATAACTATTTGAAATAAACAGAAATATAGTTCAGTCGCAGAGCTATGCATGAGTTTTGTTAGAGGGGGCGAAAATTCATTTTAGGGGAGATTGTTCCAAGTACTCTAGATACCTAATGCAGCGACAGAATACTACAGTGCTTCTCAAATTTTTCTTTTTGATTTACAACTTGGTTTAAAACTTTTTTCCATTTTTTTTCAAACATGTTTGCGAAACTGAACGAAAACTCAATTCACTTAATGTTCATGTAACTGTTGGGTGTGGATCTATGGTTTTGAAAAAAAAATGTCGGGGTTAGTGGCTCACTTTGCGAGAGTGAAGATTAAAGGTAAGACGCCCCGAAGGAGGGTTAGGGGTCTTCCCTGGAAAATGTTGGAGTAAAATACTCTCGGACGCAAATTCCTGAGATTTGGCAGTCACGATACTTGCACAAAGAAAAGCTTCATGAATCTGGTAAGATTATGAAGGCTGTTCACTCTACAATTTTGGAAAACCCATCATTCAAGGGTAATTTTTACCCCTAAAACATATTAGTACAACAAAATTACTATTGCTTAACAAGCTTTAATATATCTGTATATATCTCGCCCAACAGAAGTATGATCTCGCCCCCGCACGGACTTTGGAATATGTTTGTCAGTAAAACTATATGATCACATATTGTTCAAAATGGCAGAGACGGAAGGTATGACCCTATTAAAAATATGAGAGTAAAGACTGTTAGAGATTGTAAAGTTCTCGCTTGTGGGAATTAAGGTAAGTACTTACAAACATTTAATAACACTGTTAATTATTTTAAAGTGTCAAATTTACCGAAAGATCATATGTTTGTAAACATGAACAGGACGAAAAAAGACGAGTCTATTCATCGATGGGAATCCAGTGCTCCTTACGAAATTACACGCATCCCCATTCCTCTTTCTTAATTGACTCTAAGGTTTCTGTAACCTTCATAGCAGGTGTCGAATATGTACTCCTCTTTGGCGTATTACGAGTGCAGCCAGTATAGGTGCAGGAGTAATACACGTCGGCCGAGCGGGCAAAGGTTTCTGGGACCTCTTTTAGAAGCACTGATCTAAGCGAAGTAGTGCTTAGAAAATTTTAAGATAAAAGTAGCTTCAACATCGTCGATAATGAAATTTCCCCTTCCTTAAGTGCAGATAATGACTGCTTTTTGAGTATCTGGTTGCTTTAATAAACCCAAAGGATAACACGATTTGATGCTGATAATTGAAAAAAAATGTCAATAGTATAGCAAGTATGCAAATGAAAGCACTTCTTTCCGGCTTATGCAACAGTATAGCCTACATGTATACAATCCATCATTCCTCACAGGGCATGCCTCAGTAACAGCTTCCAGCTTGATACATCTTGTCAGTAATTTAAGTTTCAAATTTACGAAATTTTCTACCATATCACCCGATTTTCATAGCCTGTACATGGTTGACATCGCAGATTAAACCACGTGTAGTTAAAACTGGATAACGTTCTTTGAACTAGATAAAGTCTATTTCTGTTTTACTGTCATAATTTATGTACAGTTAAAACTCATAATGATTAACTTTAATCCATGCTACCAACCATAAGTTTTGTACAGTTTTTATTGATAACGTTCTTAAACCATTATCAGTTTTAACTATACAGGCTATGATAATCGGGTAACCAAATAACATTACAGATTGGAAACTTGAGGGTAGTTCTGCAGTCTATATTTTAGTTGGCGGAAATCAGGTTAACATTTCTATTTTATTTCACTCAGAAGCAAATGTATAAGCTGAGCAAAATGGTACTCGTTTATAGAAATTTTCAGGGACCGGCACCCCGCAAAAGTCAAAATATAGGGGGCCGTAACCCACAGGGCCCAGATGGTTTATTAATAATGACGAAAGGTATCTCTTGTCTATGCCATGTTCATGCAACATACTATGCTGTTTTCTTCGAACCGTCACGAGCAATGAAACCGTGATCCTGTGGTTTGTTTTGTTCCTTTATTACAATGTTTTTAATTGTTCTCATCACGGCATGTTAGTTTTTCTTGTTAATGTACATCTGGGACGGTAATTTTGAAATGAAATTTAGATCTAGAGCTACCGTTTGTCTTAAAGATACCTTAACCATATTCACAAAACGCACTATAACACTGAAAATCAGTGCTCAATAAACCCTATATAACAATGATAACGGATTAGCATATCATCACAATACACCTCAAGAATACTTACACCACTGCTGATTAAATTGAAGTTTCATTTTCCTGATTTTTTTTATCTTCTGAAGATAGATACCTAGCCAATATCAACTCCTGAGTGCCGAGTGTCTATAGCATTATTTCAATACTTTCTATATTTGATATTTCACTAATGCTTAGATTGCAATTGTTACCTCTCTCTCGCTCCGAAGACCTTGATATATCCTTGCTTGTTATTCCTCAGTTAATACTCCGACATGTAAACTGTGGTACTCGCCTCTTCCTCGGCTGTTCACTGCTCTCTTCCGTACCATTTGTGTAATGAAGTCCCCCAAAACAGCCACTTTATATACAACCGCGCTTTCATTCTTATGTTCGTTTCGATTAAGTGGAGAAATTCGTCGAGAGAAATCCCCAAACAGATGAGGCTGCAGGAAACAGCTGAGCTTGTTATTACAGACTGTTGTGTCACGTGGTTCATTTCTCTCTCCAGAAATTGTCGTGTGGTTAGATGAAAATCTTGTAATGTGTTAAAATAACAGGACCAGATGAATCACAATCAAGCAATTTCGAATCACAATGAGAATATGTCAATTTAAAAGCAATCACGCACGGGTGGTTAGATAGCCGGATTTTGAGGCCAAATTTCGCCTTTAAGAAAAAGGCACGCAGGCGTAGCTCCAGGATTTGTCCAACATGAGGCCAAGCTCCGAGACGGCAGGTTGGGGGGGGGGGGTAGAAGATTTCAGCCCCGACATCATGGAAGATGGACTGATGAAGGGATGGCAGCGGGGCACGGACGAGAAGGTTGCGAGAAGAAAACCTTAATACAATTACCTTTCCATGACAGAGCACATTTGGCACAGCGAAACACATATCAGTGACTCTCGAAAACTGGTTAATAGGGTACTAAACCGAGATCTGGTTACATCTTTGACTAGATTTTTGACTAGATGTTTTAAAATTGGACCAACGTATGTAAAAAGGAATCAAATGAGAGTATTAGAAATTTATTGCAGCGATAAGTTATGGTTGTAATGAAAGTATGAGTACAGATAATAAATTTTTAGTCGTTTATATTGGTAAAATGCAAGGGAGTAACATACAGAATTATTTTTTGGATGAAAGTGGTCGGAAGGTTAGTTTGGATGTTGCTATAAAAGAAAAACATACAGTCTGGAATCAGTGTCGCTAATAAGTTGAAATTTCCCAGTCATATAACTGCTCAAGAAAAGAACAAAGCAAATCGTATAATGGTCCTGATCAGAACAGAAGATCATTTGCTTTTCTTAGATTAGGTATTCTTTAAGAGATTATTTGAGGCTTTGGTTCGACCTCATCTAAAATATGCTGCAAATGTGTGAAATCCACTTTTTAAGTATGATATTGATTTGCTTGAAAATGTACAGAGACGAGTTACCTAGCAAGTTCCATGCAGGACTAAGTAATTTATCAAAAAGTGGAGAAAATTAACCATACCAAATTTGATGTATAGAAGATTAAAAGAGGATATTATTGCAGTTTTTAAGATTTGCATGTTCAATGCAAAGCAACGCAAGATTTTGGGATTTCAGATTAAGACGAGATATATCGAGGTCACATAATTTTAAGTTACAAAAGCAGATTTGGCAGTATATTTCGTCCAAATTTAATTAGATTTCGTTCAAAATGAACATTTCAGTCTACGATTGAGCTCAATATATTCAAATGTTTCCTTTTGGTGATGAGATCCAAGACCATAGTTAAGACGACGACCACAATCTTTCATTCCCAAAAATTTATCAAGCCCTCAGAGACTACGCTCCTGCTCCATGGGGTTGCATGGTCGAGTGCCCAGCACTTGTCCTCGATTAAAATCATACGAAATGTCAGTTCCTATTCAAATGTCCTATGCCGAGCACCATAAGGGGGAGAAGGTAGCAGGTTCCATTTTCAGATTTTTGTTATGTCTCGCCATCAGGGTGAGGACGTGAGGATGTTACATAATACCACCATCTCCATGGCAACTCCAAGATGCAAGCCCCTCGATCGACGGATGTTCGTCTACAATGTGGAAATGTGGTCGGTCGGTCATCCGTGTCTTTCTCCGTTACCCTAGCGACTTTGGAGTGAAAACAACGACTGCTGACTTCAGTATGACCATATGGGAACACTTAACGCACTGCAGTTCGCGCAATAAAGTGTTTTCACTCCAACTCATTGTTGTCGTGCGGAAGTGACGTGTCACCGACCGACCCCATATGTAAAGTAAAGATGCGCGTAGACCAAAACCGGCACCAAACCTAAACCAACAGAAACCGATGTCGGCTTTGGGTGGTCTTGGTGATGTCGGAACAGGGGTGACGCCAGTATTTGCCCGAAAGGGGACCAGGCTTCCCGACGGGGGGAGGCAGCTACCCGAAAGCCCAGCATAGGCGACGGGTTGCAGGAACGGTGTCGAAGAGTAGGGATTAGGACGGGATTATAAGGAGAGGAAGGGGACCTTCGTACCAAACCTTTACTTTGCAGAGCACATTTTGTGTAATATCCTTACATACTTGAAGAGCCGAGTTAGATGCTGATTAAGTTAGTGTTGTCCGGGAAATTTTCATTGTGGAATTGCATAGCGTGCGAAGCGGGCGGAAATTTTGGGTACACATGAAAGTCTTTACCCATTTAAAGCAAAAGTGGATCAACTTTCGGGGCTGCTGACCTTTATCGGGGATAACATACATTGTATCAAGGAGGTGTTATTAGCTAATAATAACGCCTCCCTGATTGTATCGTATCCACCACGTGTGCCCTATTAAATGCTCAAATCTCCCTCCAGGAGTCTCTGACCGTAATGAATGACAACAAACACAAGTCAGAGGACATTTACTAGGCAATGGCGATTTAAATGAAATTCCCCGGCCTTTACATAAAAAGCAGTGTCGTCCACCAGGTTATGTGGTAAGGAGTAGAAATCTTGTACTATTTATGTGTATGCCGACAGTACTATGGAAGATTCTAAAGGGTCGGAAGCGCGCCGAAAATTTTGGGTCCCTATTGAAGAAAAATGCCCTACTGAGAGCAAAAACTGGCATATCATCGGGCAGACTGGTCGCCGTCGGGGACTACATAGTTTGTCGTACCGACTAAGGCCCTCGGCGAAATTGGAAACATTCAGCGACGGATGGGGGAGGCAACCTTCCCCGACGGGGGCACCCCTGCACCCACCCAGATAATAAACGCGTCTTGGCGTTTACGTAACCGAAAAAACAATAAAATACATAAGCAAATTAAACGTCCAAAAAAGCCAACTTTGGCACATTGACGCCACTTTAACGCAATATCGTAAACACGTTTATGCGTTTATTTCATGATTACTGTAAACATTGACTTGTTTTTCATAAAGAAAAATTAACATGTATATCTAAGATATAAACGTGTTTGCGGAGTGCACTTTAATTGACGCCAATATTTTTATCATGTGTCAATATTCGTTCAGCCATTTACTGTGCTTATCCATTCTGTTGTTCGTTTTCTAATTCTTAAACGTTATAATGTGTTAAAAAATGAAAACGTCTCTTTTTACAGTGTTCAGTTTTATTAATCTACTACATACTGTGTTCACTAGTAAAATTAAAGGGACATATTGAGTTGATATCTATAACTTAACGAGGGTGTTGAAGGGTACTACCACATACCAATGATTATTATTAGCATAATCAGTCAAGTTTTACATCCAATAGTTATGCAAAAAGTTAAAATTTTGAATTTTTTGGTATCCTGGCTTGTAACAGTTGTGCACATAATTTGAAAAAGTGTCTGGTCACGAATTTTTGAAAACTGAATTGAATTGTTTATTACTCACTTATGAAACATTTATTTGTATGCAAGAAGTGGGTATTGTTTAAGTTTGACCATTTGTCATTAGTAAGTGAAGAAAACAGGTTTGGAAAAATTTGGTGAATTTCATGAACCAACTCAATGTGCCGCTTTTTAAGGCATGCATTGCAAGTGAAAGATTTTTGTGTCATTCAATTGCGCATACGAGCTCGCTGCTTTACCTGAACTGTACACCAATACATAAAACTAGGAAGACACTGTAATAGGTGACCATTATTAGCCAAGGGAATTAGCCAAATTGAATTCGTCATCTCTACAGGTCATTTGTCCTAGAGAAAGCTATTTACGAAATTCCGGGGGCATGTATCCCCCGACACACACACACACACACACACACACACAATTTTTATTTCGACTAGAAGACTTCTAGTCGAAGTAATGCGATCGCCACAGCGGTTTTTGGAGAGGCGTTCAGAGATTTTGTCTTTGAATTGCGTTATCTTGGCCTTTTTGCAAGCTATGAACTCAGGCGCGGATTTAGACATTTCGAAAGGGGGAGGGGCTGAAAGCCCCTTGAATATTCTCCTAGATTAACATTATGCATGCTTATTTTCGCGTATATGTGATTGTTGATGTGGTGAAAAGGGGGGGGGGCTAAGCCTGCGAAAGCCCCTCCCCCCTTGGACGTGTTACGTAAATTTCACCAACAAAATTTTGTGTTGATCGATGGTTATATGACGTCCCTAGAGCTTATTTTTCAATGTTTGGCCATGAAACCACCGGATATAGGAACTAGAATGCGCTACACTCCTAATACCGCGTACGTAAATCCGTTGTGATTGTATGGAGACCACTGGTCTACATGTAGATCAGTGATGGGGGACACGACTACCATTATAGGTGGAGGCAAGAAGCTATGCTGTGTGCGAGCATGTGTGTACAAACTGTATGGCGGCCGAGTTGGACCCATTCGATCACAGCTGTTTCGGGGAGTGAGCACTCTAGTTCCTATATCCTGCTCTGTGCATGATACCTATCTTCCTCTAGGGATTTTGATATTTGTGCCCGAAAGTTTGCACACTAGTTCATGGGTCGCCCATGTTCATATCTTCTTCAGGAAAAATCGGTATCACGAGAAACGATGTTTTCAGGGGGCAATTTTGAATTGAAAATAGACCGCTCCGCTTTGGCAGGATTAACTGCCGATTGAAACAAAAAATAAAAAAAAATTAACTGGTGCCAGTTACTTTTAAATCTTGTCAGTAATCTTCTCTGCAAATTTCATTTCATTTCGTTCAAGTACGTTTCCTGTCTCCCACCTGTTGACGCCATGGCTGTAGGACTAAATGGTAGTGACCCATACAGACACAAAGCTCTGAAAACTGAGAACTCATTACACATAATGTATTTTACATGTATATTCCATTTGTATAACAATAAAGAGCATTCAATTATAAAGCCACACGTCCTTTTACATGCAAGAGACAGTACACACGCCAAATGGAATAATTATATGACTTAAATGCCGCCAAAACGTGGGAACAGCGAGCGAGCTTTACCATCCCAGTATTTTCGATGAAATAGAAGTTTATAACGCGTACGCCTATTCAATTCTACTCAAACCGTGGCGTAGTAAATGATACCTGCCCTTCATCGCCTCTACACCTTAAGATTGGGCCTAGTTCTTTACACTTCCGCGCTGATCGATTATACGAGACATATAAAGGTAGCGCCATACCCTCCGCCCCTTTTATTCTCAATATTTTACCCTTCAACCGGTGCCGTTGGATACTAAATTCACCCTCAGTTCAATCAGTCCTATTCTGTTTGTTATCATTAAACAAAACAAAAGACGACTGGTCCACACACTGCAATATCGCCCCCCTTCATCACCAAAGTAGAGCCAAGTCATTTATGGTATACTGTGGCACCCTATGCCTTGGCGCCGAAAAGAGATTGCCCACTGGGAGTAGATAAACGTAACGCTGAAAATCACATTCCCCATGTATGACAATTTCTGGCAATACCGTAGTCTCCGGTTGGAACTTAACTTTTGTGTGGAAGCAGAACGTCCAGCGTCAACACTACATCTTTTTGAAAACTACTTCTCCTTAAACGCTCTCCGATCTCGCCAAAGACACTAACATATTCTCCCTACTAAGTTTACTTCTAGCCCCTCCTCCAACTTAAACAAATATAATGTTTAGTACACCTCCAACGTAGTGCACGGTCCTGTTCAAGGACAAGAGGCCACAGTAACACACAACCGTATCCGAGCTTAGTGACCGAGTTCGAAAATTCGTGTAAACATGGGCACACGGTCCAAATCGTCGGGATAAACAAAACACACCCGTACCTACGACACGTCTTTCAAAATTTGAGTTTGCTTAAGAAATTTGTCGAATCAGGGAGTTGGTTTGTGGGGGATGCCATATCACCTTTAAACAGATCTCATCCTCATTGCTAAGTGAGTATTCATCAAATATACTGTTAATGATTCAAAACCGTTCTAAATCAGCTTTTATCTGTTTCGAAAATCAACAGAAATAGGAAAAGGCGCCAAATGTCTATGTCCTACGAAGTAACTGCAACGCAAATAAATAAATATGCCTTATAAGAGCACGGAAGATAATCAAGAAGCTGACACCCTGCTGTATGGTCAACGAACCTGCATGCAACACAAAGCAGTAATAAACTTCAGATCTTTAACGGCGATATTTGAAACTGTTTCCATGACTATTTATCACAGAGATCATGTCTATCCTCTATTTTCGAAAAAAAAAACAGCTGATTAAACAGTCTCTCGATATTTTGGGGGCAGTACCACCGATTTAACTGCTGTCAGTTCAGAACCCTGCACTTACAAGATGGTCATTCATTACAAACTTGGCGTAAGTGGTAAGGCCATTCCGCTACCCCACCCTTTTCCCCCTTCCTGCAATATCTGATCATCGGGCGTTACTATTTTGAGTATTTTAATGAGAACAAGACTCCAAAAATCACAGAATGGCTTTACCAATGCGATTTGTGCGTGCCACTCTGTAAAGGCATGTCAATTACACATTACACAAATATATATGCACACAATGTCTATATATTCATCATTGCGATCAGCCTTCCCTACTTTAACCCAGGCCCCACCCTTAGCAGTAAGGTAAAACAAATACCACCATAGACACCAATCGTTGCCAGCCACATATGCATTGTCAGATTTCTTACAAGCGTACAATACTAATCTGGCAATAATATCATTACTAGATACAACCGTATTTCATTTAATACATCTACTACAGAAACCTTCAACTTTTGTTAAAACAAAGAAATTAGAAATTTAACCTAATATTCATTTGAAATTAATACTCATCACTATGCAACACGGACATAATACAATCGTCACATGGCAATATGACACTCAAAAATTTGAGGGCAAGAATATGCGTAAAGTCTCTCGGATTCCTATGTGAAGTTTGTACACATTGGACCACAAAAACTCGGCTACATTGTACTCCACTGACAAATGGTACATGAATTTGTACAAGACTTTTGTACAGTAGCCAAGTGACATCATGTCTAATTCATGGAATCTTGAATCTTTTTGAAGCTTTTTGAAAATGGGGGGCTGAGGGGGCAGAGGAGGGGAGTGAATGTTAGTGATCAGTGTCCTGGGGAAAGGGTCTAACTAGAGGTTGCCCCCTACCCTGTGGAATTTTTTGGACAATTTAAAGTGCCTTAACTGCAAAATGCTGCAATATTTGACAAAATTTGAAGTAATTTCCTCCTATTTAATGCTTTATTTGACAGCATATCATCCAAAGTGGGGGAGCAAAACGAGGTATCCGCCCCCACCAATCAGAGTGGGGGAGGTTATTCCACCTGTCCCCTGTTCCTACGCTTATGTGCCTTCTTTAAACAAATGATGTTCCTTTACAATACCACTGATAAATCCTGGGAGCCAATTGCTATACGACATTGGCCAAGGGGACAGTGCTTCCACATATCAAAATCCCAATTTCTCAGATGAACTCCAAATTTCATTACACTAAAACTTCAGTAGCTCATGTTCAATTTTCACTGCAGAAAGCCAGGGCCCCTCACAACCTTTGAGTCCCTTACAGCCTTGGAAACATTACTTAAATCTTCTAGATCTCCCCAAATTCCTTAATAATCACTTAACTTCCTTGGATGATGAGCCCCTGGAAAGGGTGACTGCATCCATCCCTAAAATGACAGAAAATGTGAGAAAAAAAAAGGGAAAAAAAAAGAGAAAAATCCACTTTACAAAAAGTTTCACATGCAATATAAACACTAGCTGTTTCAGGTTTAAAATTTCCCCAAGCTCTCCCTCTAGGAAGGCCAATTCAGCCTGTATATATGACTTTTAAAACCTTGAGCAGACCCCAATACTGAAATAATTTCTCAATATCAGGTACTCAGCATACTGACAAATTTTAGAACAACATAAAGGCTTTTAAATTCACCTTGATGGCAGCAAAAGCCTTACTGAAAAGCTTCAGGCTATGAAGAATATACACGAAGTGCGGGGCCCAAATGAACTAAAAATGTGAGAGTGGGCGAGTTTAATAGATATTGCCTTTAGCAGTATGACCAAATGGGTGACAAAAGTGTGAAAAAACCCATAAAACTGTAAGAAAGTAAGAATCCGGCCCTATCACTAATTGCATTTAAATGAATATCATGTCTTATTCAACGATATAACTTTGAACTGCATGCAATTAATTTTGACAACGGTAGTGAATAATATTTGCAGCTTTTATACTGGCTTTTGTTTCACGGTAAGCACTTTGATATCTCAACAAATTTGTCATTCTATTTGCAGCCTTTAAATATGCTCTTTGCTCATGTACAGCATGAACATAAAAGATATATATATATACTTTCACATTTGATTCAAGACATGACCACTAAGTCATCTTAACATCTTGCCCCTCTATTATCCCTTCAATCTGATCTCCCTGTTGGTGACCCTCTCTGACTAAGTCCTGACCCTGTCCATCAACTTGCACCTCTGCAACTAATTCCTGTCCCTCTTCTGCAGTCTCAGATTGGCAGGCCATCATGTTCTGACTCTCTCCTTCTCCCTGCTGTTCACCTAATAGCAGCTGTTCCTCTATTTGATGGTCTGCATCTACCAACTGTGGTTCAGATGATGGTACTAGGTTATGTTGTTCATGATCTATCCCCTGCTGTGTATCTCTGACTACCACCTTATGTTGTGGTGTTATCAAAACACGGTGTCCCTCTATGAAATCCTCCTCAGCAAGCTTTTGCTGGTCCTCCTCTTCATTTCCTTGTGAAGATGTAACAAGGATATGTTTCTCATCAGTCAGCTCTTCCTGAACAACTTGCTGTGTGTCCCCTATACGAAACTCCTGTCCTTCCTCATCACAGTGGTCGTCACCCGCTACTTCCTGAGGTTCCGACACAATGATGTTCTCCTCTGAAATGGGGATTTGGTGTTCCACTATTGTCATATGAACATCCTCACTTGGAATGTGATGCTGTATGATAACATGCCCATCAGCACCCACCGAGTCCAAGACCTCTTGTTGGGTCACCACCACTTGGTTCTGTATACCAATGACCTCATGCTCCTCCACAATCTGGCCATCTACCACCGTGATGTGTCCGTCGCTGGGCAATTCTCCACCAATCTGGTGATGCTGCACAACTTGTACCTGATGTTGCATACCATCGTGTTCCACAATTGCCATATGGTGTTCCACACTGGACAGTTGTTGGTTCACTTCAGCCATCACTTGACCAATCTCTTGTGCTTGAAGGTTACCAGCTGCATCTCCTTCACCCTTCTGCATACCATTTTGTATAGCCGCCTGATGGTTTGCAACAATCTGAGCTGCGGTCAGCAAGCTCTCAGCTGCAATCTTACCATCTTTCAGCAGTTTGGGGTCCATTTCAACCAGTTCATAAACCCTGTTGGCTTCACTAGTAACTGTTATGTTGTCCTTGCCATGTTTCTTCTTCTGATGTTTCTCCAGATACTGTCTGCGAATGAATGCCCTTGGGCAATACTGGCATAAGTGTGGCTTCTTGCCAGTGTGAGTCCTCTCATGATTGTCTTTGTTTCCTTTCTGAGTAAAAGATCTTTCACAATAACCGCACTTGTACGGTTTGACACCTGTGTGACAGCGTTCATGCCTCTTCCTTTCTGCATTGAAAGGGAAAGATTTGCAACAAAAATGGCACTTGTAAGGTCTTTGAGGATGACCCTCTTTGTGCCTTCTGACTTCTTCCTCTGTTTCAAAAGTTTCAGTACAATTTTCATTGTCACATTTGAATGGCTTAAATGTAGTATGAATCTTTTCATGAGCATCTTTGTTCCCTTTCTGAATGAATGTTTTTTCACAGTGCTGACACTGGTAAGGTTTGTACCCAGTATGTATCCTTTCATGTCTGTTCCTGGACCCACTCTCAGAAAATGCACGATCACAATGCCTACACTTGTATGGTTTTGACCCTGTGTGAATTCTCTCATGTTTATCTTTTTGACATTTTTGTCGAAAACATTTCCCACAAAACACACACTTGTGTGGTTTTAACGTGGTGTGTGTCCGCAAGTGTTGTCTGAGCTGTGAATTTGTCGGGAAAACCTTTCCACATGCACAATCAAAGACCTGATTTAACCGTTTGTTCTTGGGTTTTAATACCTTTGAAGGTTTCTCTTTCTCAGAAATTTCATAATCATTCAGTTTCTGAATCTTCCCTGCATCTTTCGTGTTTTCTCCTGTTTCATCTCCACCCTTATCCTCCTTCCTATCAGCATCCTCCTCATCACCTTCATCATCATCGTCATAATGTCTTTTCTTTGATCTACGCTTTCTCTTGCTTCTTCTCAAGCTGGACAAACTTTTGGCCAGGTTCTGCCTGTTAGCTTCTTCAGCTGTGGATGTTTCTTCACCTGAAATAAGTGGTTGAAAGTATTGTTCAACTGATGAAGGATGCAAATGACTTCTACATGACAAAGTGAAAACAGGATACCTCCTATCTACTGTAAGAGATGAAATATGATGCTAAGTCCAGGGCAATCTCCCTGGGACAATTCTCACCTGGATGATTACCCCTAGAGTACTTGCCCTCAGAAAACTCTAGGTAGAAAATACATTAGCCCACAAGCTTGAGGCCAGTTCAAAACACACTTCAGCAAGTGTCACTTTACCATCAAAAGAGCAATAAGTTAGTGCATAGTGCATACTGTACAATAGTATACAGGTACTTGTAGTGTACCATTTGTCTTATGGGGTATGTGCAAATGTTTTTTGGGTAAGTGGAATTTAAGTTTGTCAAATGCCCCTAGACAATTAATTTCTGGACAATTTCCACTTCATTGATTCTGACCAAGATAATTCCCAACCATGTACATTGTCAATTTTTTTTTCTGTAAACTGTCCAGGTGAGAATTGTCCAGAGTTTAGTTCTCTAGGTGGAAGCTACCTGGTGAGTCACATTTGAAGCCAGTATTTAAGTCTGTTTTATGTCACTCACTGCTTTACTACAAGACACTGGCATCCCACAGAAGTGTTGTTGTGGCAGATCTGATCGAGCTTACTTGTACACAATGGGGCAAAAGAATAACAGAAAATAATCGTTAAAAATATATTTCTATTAAAAATCCCAAATACCTTTATCAGAGGTTGTACACAAAATTCAAAGTATAATTTCTGATATTTTACAAAGGACCAAACTAACCAAGATGGCCAAAACAACAAAATGGCTATAAAATAATACAAAAAATAATCATTTAAAAATAACTTTGACACAGTTGCTCTTGATATCTGGCCATATTTTGTGATAAATAATCTGAACTTACTTTTCAAAATATTTTTTTAATTCAGGTCAACTGCAAGGTAGCGGAAAAAGCAAAATGGCTGCCAATGCAGTAACTACAGGTATGTCAATATTATAATAATAAGAACAATAATCATTAAAAAATAATTTTGACACAGGTAAACTTAACCTCTTTCCATATTCTGTTATAACTATTCAAAATGTACTTTTCTGGACATTTTTTGCAGAATCTGGGTCAACCAAGATAGCAGAAGAAGCAAAATTGTTGCCAATAGTATAATAATCACATTTTATAATAAGAAGAAAAACAATCCTTAAAAAATATTTTTAACATATTTAAACCTAAACTTTATCCCTATTCTGGAATAATTTTATGGACAGCTTTTGAAGGATCCAGGTCAATCAAGATGGCGGAAACAGCAAAACAGCTGCGAGTATAACAGTAGAACATATTGAAATAATGAGAAAAATATTCATGAAAAATATGATTGAAACAGTTTCTCTTTTTAAATTTTTGTCACAAAATATGACCAAATTTTAAGAGTAGATGTCTCAAAAGTATTTTGTCAGAATATTTTTTTATTATAATTTAATACAAAATATTCATAATTTTTGCTGCCATTTTGTTTTTGGCAGCCATTTTGAATGAGTGAGACCCAAAATATTTGCTGTTAGCACTTGATCTTGTGTTCAGGGCATCATAAGGTTACCAAAAAATATGGGGTCTGAGAGTTGTGGGGGGGGGGGGATGCCTGTGAAATGCCTATGGCCCATGCTCTATTACAACCAAAAATGGTCCTAACAACATGTGCCAAATAATCTCACAGAAGATGTTGTTTGACAGTGCTCTGTTGGGATAGTGGAAGGGTCATTTGTGAATTAAGGTTAGAATTCCAGAGAATTCTGTTGACCTGTGATAGAGTCATCGTCGAAATTGTGGAAGGATGGGTAGTAGTAGCCTTTGCGACTCTAAGTACAACAGCGTCACGCTAATAACAACGAAAAATGCTCTCAATTTCATCATACTCTCTTTAATTGAAATTTTCGATCTAACCTCGATCATCTTCAGTTAAAGACTACAATTAAAGAGAGTATGATGAAATTGAGAGCGTTTTTCGTTGTTATTAGCGTGACGCTGTTGTACTTTAGAGTCGGAATGGCTACTACTACCCATCCTTCTACATTTGTGAATTATCTGCAGCCATTAATGTACACTAGTCTTATATTAATTGCCCTCTTTCTTATTACATCTCTTGATAGGAAAAGTCCCCCTCCCACAATAAAAAGCAACTTAAAATTACTTGGATTAGTCATGTTGTATACTTCTTATTAAGTCACTCTCATTCTTTCCCTGCCAGGAAAATCCAGAAAATGTTCTTTTTTTTTCTTTTTTCCCATTAAAGTTACTCTAGCATAAGAAGCCTACTACCTTCTCTCTCTTCCTGTACGTCATCTGCTATCACCACGGTTACAACATCATCTTGACCATCCTCATCTGTTCAAAGACAAAAATAGAGAGATATCACACAACAATTCATTTAGATGGAGGATGACTTGATAATGAGCTACTGGCTCCTTCTAGAGACCGATAAGTGCTATTAAAAATTTGATGTATGCCAACCTGACTAGTCTTGTTGGCTTATGTGTACATGTACAAATGATGTTTGATAAATTGAAGAAGCATTCGCTCTATATAAATGTTTTGTGCATCATAATGCCGGGACAATGGTTCTCTGACTAAAATGCAATGGCACTCAGTCTGTCCCTGCTTCCAATAATATACAGTATCTTGCTTCTTTTTCAGACATGTTAGACTAACTAAAATAGTGGATATGGGATTTTAATGAATAAGCAGGAATCCAAAGAACACCTGCACTGCATTATGAACATTAGTCCAGATATGGAATGCTCTTCTGGCAGGTAAATATCAGGGTTCCCCCCCCCCCCACCCCATTATGAAACTGAACTTCAAGACTTGAAGAATAAAGAATAATTTTGAAAAGAAAAAACAAAAACAAACAAAAAAAATGGCTGTTGCTTTTACTAATTTACAATTTCTACACATATGTAGCAACATCATTTCAAGTACAACATGTGTTAAGTTTTCAGTTTTCCAGACCCTACAGTATGGCAATTTTTCCAATCCAATCACCCAAATTTTTCAGACTATTAAGACCACACAAAAATTCCTCAATTTATGTCATGTTCCCTGTTGTTTGGAACCCCTGAAATTTGTTCTTCCAAGCACTACTGTGCAGCCCAGTGCTCTGAAATTTTTTCCCAGGCCCCACTCTAACCAGGGCTCCTACACTTTCTGGGGAAGCAACTTTCATGACTTTCCCAGGAGCAAATAACGAATTTCCATGACCTTTTTCGGTAATTTTCAGTAACCAGGCAGTATTAAATTTGAAGTGAAAAGAATACTGTAAATTTTGATATTACGAGTGAGAGTACAATTTGATATTATGAGTGAGAATGGAACTATGTCATTTTGTGAAAATTTCTATGACTTTTCCACGAATTCAGAATTTCAAGACTTTTCCAGGCCTTAAAAAAATTTTCCAAATTTTCATGTCTTTTCCAGGTTCTCCATGACCACAGGAACCCTGTCTAACCTTTGGCAAGGAGTCAGAAACTTGTCCACATTTGCATACACTTCTCCCACTCTTTCTCTATTTTGAACAATACCATGTATAAAAGGTACCTAGTTGTTCTGTTCTATGCATGTTTACATTCTCATTTCCTCTCCTGTATACATATACAGCACTGCAGGTTCCCCAAACCCCGTACCCTCCTCTCACCTTCGACAATTCCCATACAGTCAATTCCCACCTAAGACAATATCCCCCTGGACAGTTCTCACCCATAACAGTTACCCTTCCAATATGTGAAAGTCTCCAAACAGAATTTTGGTCTCCTCACCCACAAGATTGCGTAGTGCTCGATGTCAATGTTCTGAATAATAAGATTACTTGGCTCACTTGTCTGTGGATATTTGCATTTCATGCATGGTTGATTTATCTTCCAGCTTAGACTAGATTATGCTGACTGTTTCAAAAGGTCTACTGTGTTACTTGGAGATAGTCCACAGAATTAACAATCTTGGGGTTTCCTTTTCATTAGCCACATGGGCCCCTTACTAGCCTGATAACAGATTTACATAATTTAAGATTTATCCCAAACTTAGTTGTCCAGGGGAAAGTTGTCCTGGGGTTGGGGTGGGGTTGCTGTCCGGTCAAGATGTAGCTACATACTCTATTTCTATTTATCATTCATTTAATGAAAGAACATATACCAACCTGTGCTTACACACACTGTTCAACACAAGTAAAGGTAGGTGCAGTAAGGCCCAAGAGAACAACTCTAAAGTTGGTACATGTTCTTCAGCTCCACTTTTCAACTCATGTTAGGTACCTTACATACTGTTGCAAACACACCTAGGCCTTGTCTGGCATTGTTCCTAACTACCTAACTCCAGGAACCATGAAGGGTATAACCAGTGTTGTAACTGAGGGAAGGCCAGAGTTTCCAAAACCACAAGCCCTCTGAGACCAAGGTCACACCCAACAAAGCAAAGATTAAGCCCTCTGTGGCTGATGTCAAGGCCTGCTAACCATGTATTGATATGACTTACAACGCAACAGACCCGTTAGAAGATAACCATTCAGATTGTGTAATAGTTTATACAACTTGACCATATACCACATTACAGACTTGGTGGGGCACACCCAAATTTCCCACTGGGAGACTCACTTTTAGACAAAACATTATGTACCTTCAAATGGCATCTTTGAAACATTATTAGATATCATTTAATAGCCAGCCTTGAAGATGTCTCTGCTGAATTTCAAAAGATAGAAGGTACAAGGATAGAAAAAGCCACAGTATTAGCCTATTAATGAGAGAGCATAGTGGCCTATTGGTTAAGGCGTTGGACTTGTGATCTAAAGATTGCTGGTTCGATTTCCACCTGGGTCATTATGTTGTGTCCTTGAGCAAGATGCTTTATCTCGATTTCTTCTCTCCACCCAGGGGTTAAATGGGTACCTGTGAGGTAACTTGTATAGTGACGCACTGTTTGTGGCTGCTCTTATGGGAAGTCCCCTAGGGGACACAATGAAGTGGCATTACTGTTCAGTGTGCCGGGTACGAACAGCAAGGGATGTGCACTCTATAGTGTGGGTTTGACAAGTCACCAATGACCAAGGGAAATGACTGTGAAGCACTTTGAGATGTTACATATAAAGGTGCTATAAAAATCCAAATCATTATTATTATTATTATTATTATTATTATTATTATTATTATTATTATTATTATTATTAGTAGTAGTAGTAGTAGTAGTAGTAAAAGGCGGAAGCCACAAAACTCGGCCTACAGGCTGGCCTCAAGAACTCCAACACTTGACTTTAACCGTTTGGCTTTACACAAATTTCAGCCAATAAATTCTGAACTACAAACACAGAATCCAACTTCTCATTGGTGCCACTATAAAATAGCCTAATGTCAAGGCAGCAACTGATTCATTTCTCAGCCAAGGTACAGTAAGCATGCAAACCACACCAAGGCACTACATGTTTCAATCTTCAGAAACTCTATGCTAACTCGTGTATCTTTCTTTTCACTTTTCAGGACATTTCTGGTATTTGGGAGAATGGACATTGGTAAGGCATATCAAGGAAAAAATGCAAAGGCAGAGGTCTACAGACTAGCTAGGACTATATCATACAACTATAAATGATTTTAACCACAAAGGTTTCAAATAGTCTTACGTGAAAGAGAAAAGTTTTCAGTATGTGTCATTGTATCATCTATATCCTGCATCTAAACTCTAGTGCTACACATAACTCAACAAATCCTATTTTTAAGATGGGTTACTTTTGTCAAGAAGTCCCTTCAGACTTCCCGGAGGTCACAGAACATGATGTCAATTAAAGCAAGCAAACTGCCTCAGATTCCTTTGTCATTCTTTACAATACCATGTTTGTCCCTGAAATATGATACTGTTGAAACGTTTAGATATTTTTTCTGTGCAACTCTAGATTCAGGCTGTTCCATACCTCTGGTATAGCAAACAAGGGTATGGAACATTCCATACACTGGTATCACCAAATTAAAGAGAAATACAAAAACTATGTCTAATCAGTCTGCCCAGGTGACATCACAGATTTTCCATCATACCCTGCAAGAGCTGAAAAAAGCATTTCTTCATATATTCGTACAGTAACTTCCATTTGCAAGATAATATTGAAAAAGGGTTTTCACTGCCAGCGACAGAAAATTTTACTGCATTTTTGAAAACATCAAATTCGGTCTTCAGAACAGGCTTTTAAGATAGGAAAAGTAAGGACTGCAGTCTTGGATAACAAAGCCTCCCTTGTTTCTCTTAAGCAGTTCTTAATCAAAATCCACATGATTGAACTTCACAACTTCAAACATCACTCCATGTTTCTACTCAGCCACAAAGTTGGTGCAAAACACCAATGAAAGAGATAAAAACAAAGAAAGAAAGGAAGAAAAAAATAAAAAACAGAAAATAAAACAATTGCCACAGTGTTACAAATGTTTTAATTATCTTGATTCATCTGACTGGCCTTAGAAAGATGGTACATACCAGCATTCATGGCAATCTGTGCCATATTTTGTACAAGAGTGCTAGCTACACCTTTCCTTTCAACTGTTCTTTCATTATTGTTAAAGACAACTGTTGTGACATTTCCTCTGTAGTCTTCAGAATTTTCTGAAACATGAAAAGAAAAACATGGCACCTGAGTATTGTTTTTTTTTCCTTTCCAAATGCATACAATCACAAATGCCTGATTTGCACCTGCACAAAAGCAAGCACTCATTCAGATCGTATTGCTTGAGACTGGATTACAATGAGCTCATGAACATCCACTATTAAACTGAAGTACTGTACATATTGTTACAAAGTCCATTCAAAAGTAATCAAATATTAAGCTTTTAAGGGGTTCTCCCATTACTAAGTGAAATATTTCCCACATTGTACGATGTATCTGTAATAGATTAATTTGTATTGTCTGGCAGCCGGTCAGCTTTAATGTTTAAACAGCTGACCGGAGCCGGTAGGCACAATTACAGAACAAAGTAACCCTGGAGTATTTTCATTACCGAAACAACTACCTGAGCTTCACACACTACTGTACAGTACTAAGACACATCACATGAGTATAAAGCAAACACACATCACTGAAGTCATTAGTTTGCCGCTTTGTACAATGTTAATTCGCTTTGGTAAATTTTACCTGTTTCTGTTTTTCCACTTTGTTACAAAAACAAGAATTTGTATGTTTTACAATTTAAACAATTGTTCTATTAACTAGATGTGGTTTTACACATCTAATACTTTCTAAAAAGTGGTAGCTTCACTCTGTGAATTTCAGCTACAGTACTGCAGGGCTCAAAATAAGCTTGAATAAGGGCTCAGCCAAAACGAGCAAATTGGCTGTCCGTCTATGCTATTTCATAGGACATTGACTGAGGGGAACCACGACTATCAGTAAGGGTCCAACAGCCATGGCTATCAGTGCTGCCTGTTATTTCAATCCCTGTTACTGTAGGCAAAGGGCAGCCCACAGCAAAAATTTCTGGAGTCAATTGAGTATGAGAAATTGCAATCAAAAGGCATAACCTTCCATGCATGTCTTGATACTCTTACTATACACCCTACCCCTTTAGCAGAAAACCCTGTGTTATAAAATAGTGTTTGACTGGGTCCAAAATTTGGAACCGGGTTCCCGAATTTGATGGTCGGTGGGTACCCGGGTACCCGAAAATATAACTTCTGTTAAGCTTCAACTTTGTTGTAAAGTCAAGAAATTTTGCTTTGCATGTTGATATAATATAACACCAACGTATCTTAAGTGTTCTTAGGCACGTGCGTGATAAATTTTGCCAGGAAAAAGTAACATGTTAGGTGTTCTGTCACACGTGCAATCTATGTTAGTGAAACTTTGGATTTGGGTAGCAATTTCAGAACCGGGTCCTGTCATCGTCTGTCGGGTACCCGGTGCAAACACTATTATAAAACACCAACATGATTATTGGTTGAAAAACAGAACTAATCCTCTAACAATGAGACAGGATCTGACTTCAAACATGAGATCACCCTTGTGGCATAAATTCTCCAGGACCAACAGTCACTGAAGATCAGCCCTGTGTCTTTGCCTACTGTCTTACAGTAGCACTGGAGAAGTGGCTTTTTGCAGCAAGATGCATTTAATTAGAAGCAGATGTCACTGTAAATATTGACTTTTGAACTCATTTTCATTTTTTACCACAAATTTCCCCAAAACAAAGACTGCTCTCAGTCAAACTCTTGGTACATGTTTGTAACTGCCTACTGCATCCCATATAGTCTACAAGAAAATACCATAATTTAAATAATTCTGCAAAACCCTGTAAAATCCTTATATCCTTAGAGCCCCCCACCTCGATTTCAGTGAAAAACCCCATCCTCCAAATGCACAGCCTTCCCCTCCCTACCCCATGAAACCCCCACCCAAGCTTCAAACTAATCCCCTACAGTCTACAAGAAAATATCTTAATTTGAATTCTGCAAAACCCTGCAAAATCCTTAAACCCAATTACAGCCCCCACCTCCATCACAGTGAAAACCCCATCCTCCAAAAGCATAGCCTTTCCCTCCCTACCCCTTTCAAACTAATGGCAATGTGGAGGTAGCTCAATAAAAACAAACACCCACCTTCTTCATCTTGTTGAGCAGCTTGTTTCTTCATCTCCTCCGCAACTGATGATGCAAACGCTTCTAGATATCTCAAGGCTTGCTCTTTCTTCTTTGTAGCTTGACCCTCCCCTGGTACTGAACTCTTCTCTTCACATGTATCCTCTGAAAGAGGAAATTACAGCAACAGTTTGGTAATACCAATATGGCATTGCACTAGTCAATGGGGTGATAAGGCAGTGGGTAGGGCAGGCAGCAGTCCCCAACTGCCTCTCCCAGACAAAATACTTGAACAATAAAAAAAATTCACATGACTTTACCAATTGGGAACGGGGAGGGGAACACCTTCCACTCCTTTGTGAATATGTATTCCCATATGCATATGTGGCAGGCCACCATTCAACAATGCTTTTCTACAGGAATAAGCTTATGTGACTGTTGCACAACATGAGCTTCTTTGCATCTCATTTGATCATATTGAATTAAGTCATCAGACAGTTTGGACACGTCTCTACTTGCTTGTAGACAGGTTCAGGTATAAGACAGTGTAATAAACCATATTATATAACACCTTATTACTTCCTCTACATCTGATTGGAGGATTGGTGGTCACATGCCATAACACACGATGGTGACATCAGCAATCATTGCGGTACGTACAAAGTTTACAAACTACTGTATGCCACAACACAGTAAATCAATGCAGGACTTCAGGATTAAGGTTTTTCAAGATCTTCACCAAAGAAAGTGTGTGTGCATGGGGTAGGGGAGGAGATTAAGCCCTAATTTCAAACAGAAACACTGCAAAATATTCAGTTTCATTCTTGAAGGGGGCACAAACCCTCTAACCCCTAACACGGGATGAAAGCCCAACCCCCCTCCCTGTCGTAATCCTCCACTGTCATTTTTGGATGGAACAACATAATCCATAAAGAGTGATTCTGTCAGAGAGAAAATGAAACATCTGGATTCACGATTCACTGCAAGTGCTATTAATTATGTTAACCACTATCACTGCACAGTTACAATTATTATGATGTAAAGAATTATTCCATTTCATTCATCACTGATATTCACTTGAATCCCCAAAACATGGGCTGGGTACACCGCACTGTAATTCAAGCATGCTCTCAAAGAACTTTTGACATTACCAGCCATTTCTTGCATTCTTGAGAAAATTTATAAGCCTTGGCTTTCATGGTTACAGTATATTTTAAAGAAATCCTGTGAATTGGTTCACTTTTCCAAGGTACTTAAATATATCATTCCTCCACCAATACCCCCTGTGGGCTGGGGGTTGTAGAATATGCCCACGGTATTCCCCGCCTGTCGTAAGAGGCGACTAAAGGGGAGGACTTGAAACGAATTAACTAGTTGACACTATATAACACATTCGTGTTGGTGTGTCGTTAAATATTATCTAACTAACTCCTCCACCAATAGAGGGATATCAGTCACGTGACTTTAACCAACTAGACGCAATTTTGAAGGGCAAGATCGCGCGCCTCTTTGGTTTTGAGGGGCATGCGTCCATTGTGTCACAGTAGTATCTATGGTTATGCAGTGCGCGTGAGCTGTAAATACGCTTACTGCGTGTGTGTTTTGCCCTTCAGTGCCCGGGAATCCATTGGGCGTGACGTCACATGAAATCCCTCTATAGGGGAAACAAGGAGCTATTACTGTCAGCAGGTAATGGTCCTTCAGGGCTTACAAAAGTGTTAACACCAAGTGACCAACACAGCAAAATATTTACTGATTGATGTAAGTTCATGTACAAGACAGATAAAGTGACCTCTGCCCATCATGGTGTGTGCACAGTGAAGAAACTGCTATTGAATAAAGGTCATGCTCATCAGTGCCCCACCAAACTAGCAACAAGAAAGCCCAAAGGAGGATGATTCCTTGATTTCAAAATATGTACTGCAAATTGCCACAATTTTATCACGAATTTCTCCTTAAGAAAAGTCCTCCAGGCTTTGTATTTAACACTGCAGGCAAAATATAAAGCTACCCTAAAAGGAGTTTACGACCATAAAAAAGCACAAGACTTGCCAATAACCCATCAGATATCTCTGCATTAATGACGGCAAAGACCGACTTGCATGGCTTCAAGAGGGTAAGGGCATGAGTATTTTTGGCATTATTTTTCATATAAATGTGGAAAACCCAACTTTTCACAGAAATGAATTTTTTCCAAGTTTCTAAATAAGACCAGTCTAAATGGTCTGTTTATTGAAGTCTCTTTGGGTGGATTTTAATGGGAAAAACCAAACATTACCCCCAAGAGGGCTGTCTTCCCAAAAGAGCTACAGTATGTCCCCTGATGGGTTACTATGACATAAAATGGCCTTTTCTCAGCTATCTGACTCTTACATCATACATAAACCTGTTCTAGAAAAGCCGAGGTTAGTGACAGCAAGAACAGAATTGTCTACACAGTCTCTTTTCTGTAAGTCCCTTTGGCTGGATGCCAAATGGCAGAAACCCAACTTTAACCCCAGGGAGCAATGACCCCTGATAGGACTTAACATGACCCATGTTTGGTCGTGGGAAGTACTTAGCAAACCCCAGGAATGGAATGGAATGTAGAAATCATTTTCCATAACAAAGTTGTACTGAAATTCAGAATACAATACCTCCCTTTAAGGTCTGCCCAGCCTGTTTTTGACCGGGTTGAAAACTAAATTCAACTGATACGTGACTATAGAGCAGTGCTGTAGTGAGACCGGTCTCGAGACCGGATATTGTCGGTCTCGTCTCCGAGACCTGTCTTGAGTCCCTGTGCAAACAGTGTGTAAAGCCTGCTGAGAGGCCGGTCTCGGTTCTCGGACCCTCCAGTCTCGACTACAGCACTGCTATAGAGTTTATTCAAGAGTATGAACCAGAGTTGTAATGAGCCTCTCAATTTTGCAGCCTTGTCAGGTCATTTACTACTTTCAATGTGACTCGAGTCCAGTCAGTGACTGGAGTCATTGTATTATTTCTATGAGGAAAATTATGACACAATTGCACTAGTTATTTCCATTTTGAAAATTAGTGACTTGAGTCATGACTCATTACAACACTGGTACTGTATTAACAGAATTCTCACAAAGTCATGGAAATTAAAATTTGACCAAGGGTGCAAACTTTAAAACCATGCCCTTTTTTAACAACTGTATCCACTTTAAGCTCTGTCCCCGCCCACCCCTGCTTATACTGAGTCATGCTTTGAGTAATAATAATGTTGGAATGGTCAACTGTTGTTACAGGTGCAATGAGGGGGAGAGGGATGGTGAGGGGGGAAGGAAACATGACAGAAAATTTGTAGCATCACTTGTGCAAAAGTAACTATATGAAAATAACCTGGCCCGAACAAAATACTTCAATAATTGTGGGCCTAATCCATTGTTGTCATAAAGTGAATTTGTTATTTTTTATATTTCTGTTGTAGGATATCTTAGATTTCACGTTTAGTTACTGGAAGGGGTAGAGAGTTGAGGAGTAGAAAGGAGTAAGAGGCATGTGAAAGTGAAACCTGGGTATGGTTCACTAGATTGAAGGTTCACTACTGTACATCAAAGATTCACTAGAGTGAAAACTCTAATGATAAACTTGATCCTAACCCTAACCATAACCCTAATCCTTACCCAAACCTTAATCCTACCAGACACTAATCCTTACCCAAACCCTTAACCCTACTGTACCTAACCCTTACCTGTCACCCGGAGTTGACTTCTTTGTCAAGTGGATCTTTGGTCTATTGAACCTTCCATATATTACATGTACAGTAGGTACTACTGTATCTCCCATGAAACGCTACAGCTGACTGCAGTGGTCAAGTGGTTTGAGCATCCGACTTGCAGCCGGAAGGTCTAGGGTTCAAATCCTGGCCGGGTCATACCAAAGACTTTAAAAATGGAACCTACTGCCTTTGTGCTTGTGCCCAGCAAAAACAATGGAGTAGGGAAAACAAGCCAGTGAGCCACAACTGGAAAAAAGGCCGTGGTCGTCTCGACTTGAACCAATTGGTTGGAAACTGGGACGTTAAACCTCATCTAACCTAACCCATGAAACACTACATCATCACTGGTAGAGTACCACATACCACTACTCAAAGGCAAATTCCCTAGCACCTAAGACCTTGTACAGTCAGTTTATAGCTGATCCACTGTTGCCATGGATAAAATGTTTGTTTTCTGCCTTTTGACAGCTCTAAGGAATTTTGACTTGCATTTTAAGTGATAACATATAAATTGTAGCAATAACAATATGAACAGTATCCATGGTTACTGTACTGTACTATTCGTGATTCCTGAGAAATTATACTTAGTTTTCAGTTTTTGACATCAGATAGTAGGGCTGTGCATCTCCGGTTAATTCATTTTCCGTTTAACAGTTTTTATTATATCCGAACGGTTACCCGTTAACCAAAAAGAAATCAAGTCAAGTTTTATACACAAAATCAACATTTCAGAAGAGCGCCACTACTTTAAATACCAAACTTTGAACAAACAAAATGGTGCTGTGAGTGATGTTCGCTGGAGTAGCGTGCAGCATGCATGTCAAAACGTTTGCATTATTCACGAGGTTTTGGCAAGTAGTCCGTAAGCAAGGCAAATCACGCATTTATTAAAACTTTTCACAAATATGCGTATTTTTCGGTATGCCACTGATGACTGTTTTTGAGATTTTGTGATCTAACATAGCATCGTAAGATGAGAAGCCTATGGATATTACTGGCATTATAGCAGTAGTAAAGAAAGCACCTGTCATTGCTACCTTGAGACATATTTACAACCTAAGCATAACAAACACACACATACACTTGGCAGCATGGTTGCATAGATTTCTTGGTCTTTGGCACACGGAATCAACAACTACTGTAGCCTGAGGGTGAAGTGTGCCCTACTTAATGTATGTATTGTATGGTCAGTGATGTTATTGTACATTGGTGGTTATGCCAACTAGTGCCTCTGACCACTGTCCACTGCAGGTTAAGTGACCTTTGCACCATGTATTGTGTAAACGGTGATGTAACTGCAAAATGAAAAGTCATAACCACTGCCTCTGACCACAGTTACACTACAATATTTAACTAAATAGCATTTAAGGTCTTCCATGTTTCACCTATTACGTGCACAGTCATGAATTTGCACAATTGAAGTCATAACTAGTTCCCCTGACAACAGTTGCACTTACAGTACAGTAACTTAATCGAAGTTAAGGTGTCCCCTTTTCCCCCTATTATTTGCAGTGATGGAACTGCACAATGGTCATAATAACACTGAGTGTCCCTGACCAGTGACCACACTTGCAATACTATAAGTAAACTACAGGTAAAGTGTCCTCTGCTTTTCATATTGTATGCATGATGATTTTCATTGGTGGAGTTTATTTCTGAATGAAGAAGTTCCTTGGCACTGTACATAGATTTCATGAGGATATTTACTGCTTGAGCATATGTGTAAGCAAGCTTTGTGTGCAACAGTATGGTACAAGTGTGTAGACTTGTGCCATGCTATTCCAGGGCTCAAAATAAACTTGAAAAAGGGCACAGCCAAAATGAGCAAATTGGCTGTCAGTCTATGTTATTTCATAGGACATTGACTGAGGGGCACCACGGCCATCAGTAAGGGCCTGACAGCCATGGCTGTCGGTGCTGCCGGTTATTTCGAACCCTGCTACGTATTCATATTTTGAAGAGCATTTGATGACTTATATCTGTATTATCATCTTAATTCAAGCTAAGCCATTTTCAAAATTTTTGGCACATTTTGATACACATCTGAGTCACACAGTAGAGAACAGGGCCCTGTTTCATAAAAGGTTAAAACTGACCTTAATTTTGATTTCAATAGGACAACTGAATGGCACATCAAACTTAGGATTAATTGTAACTCTTTATGAAGCAGGGCCCAGCTGTCATCCATTAGTGACTCCAAAGCTGTCCTGTAAGGTTTCCTACAATATTACCTTTTTCCTCTTCATGGATTTCTTGAGTAAGTCTCTCTTCAATGATGAAACGTCCTTCACTATCTTGATAAACCTTTGTGTGCTGGTAGGTCGGCTGCTTAGGCCCTGACACACCTGCGGAGTTGTAATACAGTACATAAAACACATACACAATGTCATGATGACAGAGTATGCGGTGTTCCATTTTAAGGGTAGTCCTGTCGCCCGAGACAACCAGAAATTCTGCAGGACTACCAGATTTTACAAAAATAGGTGTGTAAGGTTGTCCGTCGGGACAACCAAATCTTTTGAGGAAAGTGGTGTAATGTTTACATTTAGCAGCTCGATGAATTGTGCAAGCAAGGAACTTTAAAAATTGCATCAAAAGATTTGCAGCAAAGTGCAGTGATAACGCACATTCACCACAACTTCCCACACAGTCACTTTATGGAAATGTGCATAGCACTATCAAGCCAAAATATGTGCCCCGTACAAACTCCACTAGTAGGCCATTAGGCCTGCACTGTACACAGAAAAGCTGCATTCCTTCGTGCAAGCTACAAATTCGTAGTGCTGATGTTGCAACACCAGTGCTTTCAATCTAGAGATGTTAATTTATTAACCCGCAATGCGAACATCATAACATTAACTATGTCCACAATGTACACTAATTAAAACATGCCACGAGACAGCACTACTCTTATACAGTAGGTATCTGTTTTTGTTTTGTTTTTGGGGGGGAGGGGGTTGTCTAAAAGTGAAAGCCACTTTGATAGGCTGGTGATAATAAGGCGTTATCAATTCCATGGTCGTGAACTTGCCAAAATGGTTTCATTTGGGACTAGCTTATTTTGAGCTGGACAACCAAATTTTACAATGTGGTAGTCCTTCGGACAACCATTGCTAATTCCTTAAAATCGAACACTGGTGTGCGGTATTCAGATTTATGCCATTCAGTGTACAGAAAAACTGCTTCTGTCATAAACTGTTCCACATATGCCAAATACTGCAACTGAGCTTGGTTTAACTTTGCCTTTCAATATTTATGTTTGAAACATTATGAAACAATACTTGTAAGATAAAATGAGGGGATTTGTAAGATTTAGCTGATGTTTCAAATACTGTAAAGTTAGAGCAATGGCTTATACCCTTTAAATCACATACTTTGTAAATATGCAAGATGGCCATTAAAGGGAAAATGCAGTCACCCCAATCAGAATTAGTATACCCCATCACCGACCTACAGTAATTCATGAATAGCTTTTTTGGATCAAGTGACAATATTATTGGTGCCGAATTGCTAAATTCATGAAGAATAAATCCTTGCTTTACCTTTTGTTTGTAATAATTATGTTCAAACACACCTCTAGATGTACTTGTAAGGCAAATAAGAGGAGATTTACAAGAGTTTGCTAATATTTTAAAGAAATTTTAGGACAGGAATGCCTATTGCCTTTAAGCTGGGTCTTGATATGTAAGATTAATAAAGACAGGGAGAGGACTGAATGTCTTTAAAACCTTGAAAACTACTGTACTAACTTTGTTCATTCTGGTCCTTTCCACTAATGCCTTCTGACATTTTTTCTTCATCAGTCATTTCTTTTCCAGGGTCCTGCACTAGGGGAGTGACTGGGGTCATACTGGTCTCATCTCTGCCTTCCATGCTTTCATTCTGTTCCTTTTCATCTAGACCAAAAGAAGAAATGGAAAACAGTATGAAACACAATTTACCACAACCTGAACAAGAATGTATCATTTTTTGTATCAGTTCCTTGAATCTCCATCATCATAACATACAGCACAGTAGCAGAATTCATCACAGACTAGATCTTCACTCCCGTCTAAACTATAATTCAGGACTACAAAAAGAATCTAATCTAACCAGGCCAATTGTACAGTATGTACAAGAAAGGGTAGAAAATAGGCCTGGTGCTTCAAGTACAAGCCATGCACTGGACAGGTTTAATTTCCAGCCTAGGTGGAAAAAGTTGGGAAGCTGGGAGGCTCCTTCCCAGAAAATTTGGGTATTTGGAGGGAAATTTTGGTCACTGGAGGGCAATTTACACCTTTTATGTACATGAAAATATGGAAGGCACTGTGGAAATTTTGACTCCCTTCCCAAGAAATAAACATTTTTTCCAGCCCTGATTTCCACACTACTCCCAATAGAAATTTTCAGGGTTTCAATTGCTTGTTTGACAATCTTTTTGGTGCTGATGAATTTCCAAATTCTGAATGAAACATTTAATGTGCTTGAAGCCAGGTGAATGTGAGATGGATCAAAGAGTGTCAGGTTTGACAGTACTCTAAGAGTTAAAAATTTTGAAAGCAAGTACAGTACAGTAGAAATGAAGTACACCTTTAGAAACAGAATTCCCCAACAAAACAGCCAAAACTTCTTACCTATGTTTTCCATGGTATCATATCTTTCAAACAGGAAGGTTAATCCAACTTTTCCTTTAATGTTCAGCAAATTCCTTGGGGACTGCCAGGAATGGCACTGTATCTTTCAGCTGTTGGAAGGATCATGGAAGGAAAGAAGTCTCAATGGTTGCAATAAAAAGACACAGAAACTCAGTTAACATTGTTAATTTTCCAGTGTGTGATTTAGGATGACACTTTCTTCTAACCATCAGGACCAATGGGGTTGTAAAGCTACCAGCCAAGCAAAGAACTTACTGTACTTGTCCATCTTTCTAAATGTGTACATACCTGTAACATTCTGTAGACTGTCCTAAAATCAACTGACCCACAGGACCTGATTCTTAGAATTTCCCAAGTGTAAAACAAAGTACTGCATTTGTAGCATTCAACCTCCAGGCCACTGCTTACTGTAAACTGAACCCTAATTCCGTCAAATTTATTGACATGTATCCCCATAGGGCTCATCTCTGATCAGTGGTGTAGCCGGCGGGGGGGGGAGGCAGAGTGCCCACCACAGAAAATTTTGGGGACGCGATGGGTGATGTTGAAAAAATGAAGGAGAGCAAAAAAAGAAAGAGAAAATGGTGGGAAGAGGAGGGAGGGATGGGAAGACGGTGGGGCAGATTGGGGAGAAAGGATAGGGGGAGGGTAACTGGCAAATGTTGGCTTCACAAGTGTGATATTGTGATAATGAAAACTAAGACAAAACAGAATACCAGAACAACTGAAACAAAGTGTTTGGGAAGGTATGAAATTATCGTCAAGGTTTCCACTGGCCATACATGCGCCTGTTGCTTATATGCAGTCGAAAAAAAACCCAGCACAGTATGTGGCTCAGGGATGAGTTATGATGATGGAATCCACAGCAGAACGGATAGCATATTTATTTTATGCAGGACTCATTTGCAACAGGCCTCCAATCAAAACCTTGGATATCAATGATGTCATAGCTTCTGGAAATAGTGTTCTGGATCTTTTCTCTTTTTGTCAACAGATTATGCCTCAAGTGGGGACTGAACCCTAACCTTTTTTCAAACCCTAATCCTGATTTTGAAACAAAATAAATATCATTTGGCATATATATGTGTTATAAACATGCAGGCTTGCATATCATATTTTCTTTGTCATCAAAATCAGGAATTATAACTCATTGATAGAATGAAAATCAGGACATTTTCAGCACATGGATCCAGTGTTCTCCACAGGTTAAAAAACAAGGAGGCAGGCGATCAGGTGTGAAGCATGTGCACGGCGATCCTCGGGGCACGGGTTTGATGGGAGCGGGTGCCCCATTGGGCTTGGTGACTCAAGTAAATCCTTACGCCACTACCCCAAGCAATTCCCATCATCTATGCTGAAGATCTGCGGTTCTGAGTGCATTGAATGCAGACTGGTGCATGCAGAGTGAATGATTTCACCGATATCAGTCTTTGAGTGGATGTGCAGATGCTCTTCTTCTTCTTTCGGATCACGGTGACACATCCAAAGGACATTACTACACCGCACTGTATGCGTCAGGGGAGCCCTAATTTGCCCTAATAAAATTAGTAATATATTGAACAGGATCTCTATGACTATCTAAACCATCGATCAAAGCAGCAGGAAGGTTATTCCAATCTTTCAGAGTACTAGGAAGAAAACTAAATTTATAACAATTAGACCGAGAGTAGAGTTGACAAAAATGGAGGTTGTGCATCCCACGAGTTTTCCGAGTTGGATGACTGAGTTTGTCCATCGGAATATTAGCCTTACCAAAAAAACCTTTCGAGAAGAGAATAAGTCTTTTTTGCTTGCGACGATCAGCTAGCGTGGGGAGATCAAGGTCCTTCAAAATAGATGTCATCGACCCTGGCTCGCGAGAAAATTCGGAGCTTACAAAACGAGCCGATCTCCTCTGGATGCTCTCTAGCTTATCTTGTAAATAAGACTGATGTGGGTCCCATACGCAACAAGCATACTCCAAAACAGGCCGAAGGAGACCCTTGTAGGCAGCTAACTTCACATCGCGAAAGCAAAATGATAAATTTCTATAAAGTATGCCCAAAATCTTATTACCCTTATTGCAGATAGATTGAATGTGCTTATCCCAGTTTAAGTCGTTAGAAATCGTGACACCTAGGTACTTTATCGAGTCAACCTTAACTAACTTCACATCGTTCAAGACATAATCGAAGCTGACCGGATTTTTTTTTCTAGCGAAAGTAATGATGTTGCACTTAGAGGGCTGGAATCTCATGCCCCAAGTCTTGGCCCAAAGACCTAGATTATGTATGTCTTTCTGGAGCAAACAACAATCATTAACATTCTCTATGACCCGATAACAGACACAGTCATCAGCAAAAAGTCTAATATTAGAGGAGGCAGCATTTACAATGTCATTGATATGAACAAGGAAAAGAATGGGTCCTAGGACAGATCCTTGAGGAACACCAGAGACAACATCATCAAAAGGGGACCGAGTACCATTAACTACAACAGCTTGCTTACGATCAGAGAGAAAGTCGTCGACCCACCGAAGAACCTGTTTGGAAACACCAAGGCTAAACAGTTTGGTTTTTAGCAGTTCGTGAGGCACGGTGTCAAAGGCCTTTTCAAAGTCCAAGATGAAGACATCAACCTGCTTTTGTGAGTCCAGGGCCGAAGCCCAGTCTTCGACGACTGATACTAGTTGGGTATCACAACTATGCGACTTTCTAAAAGCATGCTGCTTTGTTGAAAGTGTATTGTTTGCCTCAAAGAAGTCCATCAAGTTGGAACTTATAATATGCTCTAACAATTTACAGCAAATACAAGTGAGCGAAACAGGCCGGTAATTACTAGGGAGAGAACTGTCATTTTTTTTGTAAACAGGGCAGACGTTTGCCATCTTCCAATCAGCCGGTATCCTACCGCTTGTAAGGGATTGTTGATACAAGTGACTTAACATACGTAGGAACAAAGTCAGAGGCAATTTCTCTAAGGACCCAAGGATGAATGTTATCAGGTCCAACGGCTTTGTTTTTATTCAAGCCCTTCAACAGTTTTTCAACTCCATGAGTAGATATGGTAATATCAGCCATTCTGCTACAAGCTGGTCTGCAGAAAGGGATAACACTAAACAAAGTCTTGGTAAATACACTTGTGAACTGAGCATTGAAAGCACAGGCCTTATCCAGATCAGTAATAGCTAATTTGCTATTCGTCTTGAGAGGGGGGATGCCATGTTTATCCTTTTTTTGGCCATTGATGTACCTCCAGAAAGGTTTAGTGTCATGTTTTATATCACCAATCATACCATTAATATAATTTGTATGGGAGATATGGACCTCCCTTTTGATTCTAGACCGCAATTCAGCCCATTTGTCATGCATCTTGGTATTGTTAGTTTTTTTGAAGATAGCATGCAGCCTGTCCCTTCTTCTAATCAACTTACGAATGCTATCGGTAACCCACGGGAGAGATGTTTTAGCTCCAGTTCTTTTGGTGGGAACATTCTTCTTAACAGTTCTTTCGAGAAAGGACTTAATCAGCTGCCACTTTTCGTCCACAGTACGGTTATTTTGCCCCCCATTGAAGTACCCCAATGTGAAACTCCGGGTATCGTTTCTCATAGCACCATAGTCACCCTTAGAGAATTGCCAGATAAGCCTACGAGGTTTCCTTTTGATCGGAAAGAGACACCTCAGTCTACAGAATAAAGCCACATGATCACTAAACTGATCTAAGGGGGAAATTTCAGTGAACTGATTTGGCGAGTTTGATATAACTAAGTCAAGGGTATTTGTGCCTCTGGTAGGGAAACTTACAAGTTGCTCAGCTGCAAAGTCATTTAAGATATCCAGGAGCAACTTTCCAGAACTATTACTAAGACACACTCCATTATCTTTATGAAGCCTAGTGGTCCAATCAACTTTACCGAAGTTAAAGTCCCCTAAGACATGAAACCGTGGCTGCTTACTAGTTCTGTGATTGGCCATGATTTTACTTAATTGCTCCCTGAACAAAAGGATATGTTCAGAAGGAGCATCAGGGTCCCTGTACCATGAGGCAACATAATGTGTAGTACCATTGACAGAAAACTTAGCCCAAATTGACTCCGATCCGTTTGTGAGGATACTAACGTTCGTGGGGGATAGGTTGTTTTTCACCAGCAACATAGTGCCTCCACCCCCAAGAGTACGGTCGTTTCTGAAAATGGTATAATCCAGACTGGAAGGAACCAGTTCACTTGAAGTAATGGAGTCATCAACTTTAGTCTCCTGGAGAGCTATAATATCAGGATGAGTCACACTAAGGAAGGCCTGAAGATCAATTTTTTTACCGCGAATACCATTGATGTTTATAGAAACAAGGGAGATCTCTTTTTTGATAGCTGTTTGATTTGATTTCAATGATGTGCCTGCATCTACACGTGAGGCACTAAGATCCTTTTCGTGTTCAGGATCAAGGGAATTGAATCTATTAACAAGTCTTATGCCAGTGTGAGGATTATTGTTAGCCCGAGGGGGCAAGGGTGTAGAGAGAGCAGTACCCAAATTTTTTTCATTACAGACAGGACAAATCCAGACACAGTTTGTAGCCTGGATGTTTTGATAATCAAGGTCAGAGACCTGCGAGCACCTATTGTGAATCCAGTTTTTGCAGGAGTCACATTCAATGGCAGGATCACTGCCCAAAACCCTTTGGTCACAAATACCACAGGGCAATGAACAACTGGGGCAGTACCATTTGTCATCAGAGGTTGAGAGCTGCAATTCTTTATATTCATTGCTATCAATGTTAGCACACCATGCATGAACCCAATTTTCACATCCATCGCATTCAACAGCTTTGTCCCAATTTTTAACCAATTTGTTGCATTGGCCACAGTAAGAGCCTGGGCCAGGGTTTAGCTCAATATCCCCCCCTAAGACTAAAAGTATGCACAGGTAGGTTAATTTAGATGAGTAGGAGTAAAATCAGTAATTAAATATGAGGTAGGATTTAGAACTCAAATTAGGCCTAACGCTAGTTCGATAAATAGGCCTAGGCCTAGACCCACAAGTACTAGGTCCACTAAAATACGTCATAACTCCCATGTGATTAAAAATGAAAAAGAGCATACTGACCGACCTTGGAAATACGATGTACGGTCTGAAAAGGGACATCCAGGGGTGAGTGGTATGACAATGGCTGGAATGCCATCGAGAGGGAAGGCTACAACTCATAAAAACGAAAATAAAAATGAGGCTCCTCCACATGATGCTGGGCAAGGATAGGCCAGGCCTCCAACATACATAAAAACACACAACCTAATACACAACCTAACGTAATAATAAAACACCAGAGAGTACAAAACGCAATCCGTAAAAATCACGACTAAAAACAAGAAAATAGAAACCACAAAGCAGAATCCACATCAAAACAGCTAAAACGCACGATTAAAACAGCAATCCGCCTAAAGAAGTAACAGAAGACTAAAAAAACAGGAGCTAAAAACAACAAGAGACACAGTAATAAAAATTACGTCCTACTACCCCGACGCATGCGCAAGTTTGCAGAGTGCTCGGATGCTGAGTCAAAGTTTAGGGTGTCACATAGCATCTGTGCATCTGGATGCTAGGTGGTGTTCAAGAGTGGCCCTGTATTTCATAGTTATACCATATAGTATCTTAAAGCTAGAAGAAAATATCAGTTCCAGCCCTGGTGTACAATGTATACTAGGGTGCCCATCAACTGTGCGTCTAGCCAAGCATTCCATATCAAAATCTTGGAATCATAGATTTCTTACAGTAAGTGCGCATTCGATGAACACCCCATTATACTGGCTAATAGTAATACCTGTAGGATGCGTAGTGGCCATAGACCTTATAACATAACATAACAGGTTAAAGGGCAAAGGAGGGCTAAGGCCCAATTAGATGCCCTGAAGTCCAAACAACCATAACTGAAAACAAAGAACCAACCAATACCAAACGAGCCCAGCACAATTAGATTCTACCGCACTTATAGAAGAACTTGTCAATGTTAACCTTAAAGCAGTGCACAGATGTGGAGTTAACTACCCACTCAGGCAGACTATTCCACTCGTTAACAACTCTATGAGAAAAGCTGAACTTCCTAATGTCGAGCCTTGCAAAATTCTTAACCAGCTTCTTACAATGGCCTCGAACCCGAGAATTACATTGAACCTTTAAATAATTGCAAGAGGACAAAGGATTCCTTTCAAAGAGAAATTTGTACACCTGAAGCATGTCCCCCCTAATCCTTCTCAACTCCAGGGTGGTAAGCCCAAGATGCTTAAGTCTAACATGATAAGGTAGGTGTCTCACCTCGGGTATAAGGCGAGTGGCTCTCCTCTGAACTTGCTCTAAAAGAAGCTTGTCCTTTTCATAGAAGGGACTCCAAGCCTGGGCTGCATAGTCGAGGTGGGGTCTTACCAACTGCTTATACAGATTTAGTACAATTTCTTTACTAAAACTACTGAAATTCCTCTTGATCAATCCAAGCACCCTATTAGCCCTAGCAGCAGCAGCTGCACACTGTCTAGATGGCTTTAAATCACCTGTAATAACTACACCCAGATCCTTCTCAAAAGTCACATCACTCAGAATACTACCATTCATGTTATAATCATAGCTGAAATTTTTAGGACCAAAGTGAAGGACTTTGCACTTATCTGCATTAAAAGACATTTGCCAAGTCTGAGACCATGAAAATAACCTATCCAAGTCTTTTTGCAGTAATGAGGCATCATCCTTATCACTAACCTTCCTATAGAGCTTAGTATCATCAGCGAACTTACTAATACTAGATGTGAGAGAGCTATCAATATCATTGATGAAAATTAAGAAAAGAAGCGGGCCAAGAACAGAACCCTGTGGAACTCCACTTGTAACTTCTTTCCAAGAAGAGAAATTACCATTAACAACAACTCTCTGAGATCTACCATTGAGCCATGAATTTATCCAGTCAGCACAACTGCCCTTGATGCCTAACCTATGCAGTTTAACCATAAGTCTACCTAATGGAACTTTATCAAAGGCTTTTGAAAAATCAAGGTAAATGACATCAACACTGTGACCACAGTCAAGAGATAAGGAAACATCTTCAAGAAAGCTCAGTAAATTAGTATGCCAAATAGAAAGAGGGCGCTTCAAAACTGCATTCTGGGAATGATTATTCCATGTTCAGACGGCAAAAGTAGATCGTTACCATGGAGAAGGTTGATCGTCACAATGCTCAAGCTCGCCATTTTGGAATTATCCTTCCCATGGTGCTTCACGATCTGCTATTTGGCATAAGGTCTATGATCTGTAGGCTGTAGGCCTAGCCTACAGTATCTTAGGTTGGGCTGATACTGTTGGTGGGCTACATGGTGCACCATATACTATAGGTTGCACATTAACAATGCACTGTGACTCAGCCTTGGCCTAAGCCTAACTGTTGACTAATACAACTAGGCCTAGCCTAGGTAAGTTAGCCTACCTACCCAGGCATTACTGGCCTGTGTTACTTAAGCCTAAGGGCCTAGGAGCCTGATTGTTAGGCCTAACCTTTATGAAACAGTTGAGTAAAATGATCTTCAAAGTCATATTTATGTCTGCATTTCTAAATTCTGTGCGAAATTTGTTGGAATCTGGGATGGTAGTCCGTCTTTCAAACTTCACATTCAAAGTTTGCGCAAATGAAAGACTAAAAGTAAGTCCAAAACACACATACGCTGACTTCTAGTAAGTTCACTGTTATCATGTGGCGAGAACAACAACATTGAGCTTGACCAAATCAACTTCCAATTTACAATACCCGTGATCAGGGAAATACGGTTTTCTTTCTCCTTTTGATGGACTGTAAATCATTCACATGGCATTTAAGTAACCTTATTGCACTTACTCTAAAGTATTCTATGTAGTAAAAACGTGAAATTACAAACACATTCTCTCTCTCGATATTCCAAAAATAAATATTTCGTGGAACGCGTGCATATGGGGAATACATACAACAGCTCATGAGTCCCTACAAAGAACGCATGCGTGGCAACACCCTGTTTTGGTAAAGATTTCTCAATATGCACGAACAAAACATTCTACTTTTTACTTCTTATATCTGACGAAAATTGGTCCGAACCTCACCTGTACTCCGACGATAGAAAATTGAGCGGATATTCGTTGATGATGTACGGTGAAGACTTTCCGCAAGTCCAGTTTTCTACTGCCAAATGGTGACCTCAAATCAGGAAGGTCATACATATTTTCCGCTAATTGATGTACAAAGCATGGCGGGATATCATAAACAGCATAGGGTTTTCCCCTACGTAATCGTGTAGCGTTGCGAGCCCGGCTGTATAAAGGAATGCGCGGGCCGCCTAATTTTTTTCCCACGAGGTTATGGGCAAATTTGATTTTCAAAATTTTTCAAATTTGTTTCAAAATCATGGTTAGGGTTATTTTAGGGTTGGCGTTACGAAAGAAATAAGGGTTATTTGGCCTGTTCTTTTATAATCCGGTGTCAGAATTACAATAAAAGGGTCGGAAAGCTGTCATTTTGGAACAAGGGGTGTGGCCTATTTCCAAGAGGCTGATTGGTCCATTGGCATGATTTGCCCAAAACCTCGTGGGGAAAAAATTGTGCACGCAGGCCGAACCATTGAGTAGCAACACCACTGGATTGGATTCAACACAATGATTTTTTTCCTGTGTAAGGCTATACTGCAAATTGATGGGAATTTAAAAGGTACTAAGAAGTGCCCTTTTAGGGAAATCTTCCCCAACAGCACACCATATTGGGTCCTAATTGGGGCCAAATTGGGCTACCGATTTGGGCCCAATCTGTTTTGTCACACGGATTTCATCTGGCCCCAATTGGGCTAACTTAGCCCAATTAATCCCAACTGGGTCCCACCTTGGCCCAAATGAGTTAACAGCATCTCTCTCATCTCTCGTATGAGCCCAATTGGTCCCCAGTTGGAACCCGAGGTAAACACCAGCCTCAGCCCAAGCCCAATTAAGCCCAAGCTTCCCAAGTAAAACCCAACTGGGACCCGATAGGGCTTAGGCCTACTTGCTGGGTTAAGGAATCTTATATACCAGGATACTAGGCCTATTACTGTAATTGAGAGTGTACCATCTTGTGATATACATGGGTCCTCAGATCAACTTCTAAGACAATGGAGAGAAACACCATCATACCAGTAGCCTATAACAAAACCAAATTTTAGGTTACCAGCATTTTGAAGGTGGTTGTAAAAAACATTGAAATTTAATGCCCAAAAATTCAAATGGTTGTGCGTTATGATCGCGTCAGTGCACTACGGAGGTACGAAAACTCGACAAAAAGGAAAATTTTGACTTTTGACCTCCCTTATCTCCATGCGCCAACAAGATCCCATATTTTTTTCAAGTTACTTGAAATTGATTAAGGGCTTTGAGTTCCCTCATGTGAAGTTATTTACTCCATGGGATCTTGTTGGCCCATCAAGTTATGAGGTTCCTGTGAGGGGCGCTAGCTGTTCGTCAAGGGTTCGGGTCACTTTAACACGACGCGCCAACGGGATCCCAAAAGATTTTTTTCATTCAAGTTTATGCCATGCACTCCATAAGAAGTTTCGAAATATGTTTTCCTTTTGTTGGGATGTGCTTGGGCACATATTTACACTTATGGGCCAACGTCACAATTTGATTACAATGACAACAAGTTGCAGAGACAGTCCATCCCTAATAACCTAATAATTTGGTTTTGTTAAATACCGTGTTTCTCTCCATTTTCTTAGAAGTTTATCTGAGGGCCATATATCACAATCCCCCCCGCCCCCCCCCCCCCAAATGGTACATTTTTACAGGCACAAACTCTTACTAGGGAAAGAGTCCGTGCAGGTCGGGTAGAAGAAGCATAAACAAGATGCCGCAAACCAGGTTGTTTTTCACCGTGGAAAAACTGCCGAGTGCAGCTTTCTTACAGTACATTTCATTACGTCATTTTCACTTTTCAAACTGTTTTTGTGTTGTACTTCTTGGTTGAGAGCAGTATAGTATCTCCTTCACTCTCGGACGACACAAACCGTATATAGAGCTTATGCACGTGACGTCAGCGCGTTTCAATTTGGCTTACTGGATGGAACTGCCATACGTAGTAGGTGTGTTAAAGAATACGCGCTCACGACAGCACCTTAGTAACAATTGTTGCACAATGTACGCCTGGATGGAAAAATAGAGAAACGTGACGTAGGTGCATAAGCTCTATAGGCTTTATTACCACTGTCCTCCTTGGTCTACGACCAAACGTGCCTCTCACAATAGTGCCACTGAAGCGCTCCCCTGCCCTATCCCATCCCTAACAACCTTCCCACATGGGAACCGTATGTGCAAACATCAGGGTTTCCCAGGATGTCCTTGCTCAGTTGGCACCACATGGGGATAACTGGTCCACGTGGGCTCATCATGAAAAATTGGCAATGGTTCCCTTGTACATGGGCCCCTCGTGGGAGAACTTACCCATTTAAAACTTGTATCGAAGTCGGCATGGTCCCCTCGATGGTCGGCTTATGCCATGAAAAGCCCTGCATGCACACAAATATCCCATGTGCGTCCTATATGGGCATGTTGTTTATTTATTTATTTTTTGTTAAAGGAGGGTAACTCGAAAAGCTTAGGCTTTTCTTCCCGAGGCCCTCGAGGTTAGACAAAATTACGCAAATAAAAGTGAGAATAAAAGGTAAAGGCAGCTGAATATAAAAACTCAAAGAAAAGAAATAAAAATAAAAATAAAAAAACCATGATGAAACTTGAAAAAAAATCAATAAAATTCTACACGCAGCTACTGAAATGAGTAAGTAAAAAGATATAAACAATCACATACTAAGTTAAACTGATAAAACACGTTACAAATGACACTTGAGTAAAAGCTATAAATTATTTAAAGATAGGTGTTGACAGGTTGGGATAAAGACATAGTACTTTACTTGGAAAGGGATACGTTGGTCGAAGATCGGATTAACTTTTAAACGGGCACATAATAGTCATGTATATGGGAGCAGGTGGTAAGTGTCGCCAGCAGGACTTATTTCTCTCTAAACTTGTAATTTCTCGGTACCGAGCCTCAATTATATTTTGAGTTAAAAACATAATGCCTATATTGCAAACAGCAGGCCTTTATAATGTTAGATATAGACATAATGTGAAACGAATGCTGCTTCATCCGTCTTTTTTTTTTCAAAAGTCCCTTCGGTGGGATACCACAAGGTGAAAACGAAACTTTATCCCAAGTCTGTAGCCAAGGGTGCCGGGGGGGGGGGGCTTCACTCTCGGAAGTCTTCGTCCCCGATCAAAAATACTATTGCCTTAATGCATTTTAGTACATTTTGCCCCACCCACCCCCGAAAAATGCCCCCCTGGAAGCTGTCTTGCCCCCTTTCAGTACGGTGTCTGGCTATGAATCTGCGTTACCCCCAGTGTGTTTGCTTCCCTCAGGAGCATACGTCCCCAGGAGGGACAATGGAACTTACCTGACCATCCTCTCCACCTCCAGACCTCAACTCATGGGTCTCTCCTGCGAATGCTGCTTCATCGGTCTGCCAGACTGGGTGCGGCTGAAATCCTGTTAAATAAAAATACATTCCTCTCGACCAGCATGTGCGTGTCTGTTTTGTGATGCATGACCGCAACAACCGTTGACATATCTATTTTCAATGACCCTTGGAAATCTCCTGTCGAACATTTTGCTTTTTTAATTTCTGTTAACTTTTGCAAGACAGAAGGTCAAAAATGCTTCAAGAATTGAAAAATTCCAGAATCAATCTAGTTATAGTTGAGAGAATAGTTAAATAGGGTCACTTAATCGGCTAAGTGGAACGAAAAGTGCAATTAAACAATCATAGGCGCTATAGGGTAAATGATTCCAACCCGGAGTGGGATGTTAAGTGGTACATAATGTTTATCCAAAGATCGCATACAAAACTGTCCCCCCCCCCCCCCACCAGAATAATTAGTAAGCTGCGAATGTTTATGAGTGCTTCTCACTGCCTAAGTCTGTCTAACGGTATCAAATTATATTGAAGTTGTATAAGGCCATAACTCTAACTGAAATAGGTTCCAGACTATTGCATAGTAAATAATGAAACGGTTAGCAGGCGTCGATGTCGAAGGGCATGACCTCGGCCTCGGGTCGTGACTCTGAGTCATTACGTATACCATCCAATAATTCTTTATTGTAGCCTACTTTAAGTCATCTTATGATGTTAGTATCCACTGGCAGGTAGCACGCCAATATAGTTCATATTGTTTAAACCTGAGAAATCTGGGCATTGGCCAACATTACATATCCCATATTGGGCCCACTTGGGTTGACCCTAAGGGCTGCACATGGGGTTGACCAATACGGATATCAAATGGGAAACGTTTGAGGACATCTGGGCACAGTTATGTGGGCAAGGCATGGAGATGGCCCGTGTAGGCAAGCTATTGCAGGCCCGTAGTCAGACAATGTACTGAAGGGTGCCAAAAAATCTTCCAGGGGCAAAACATTTTTCGGGGGACATACTAAAACGGATTAAGGCAAAGGTAATTTTTAATCTCCTAGGAGAGACTTTCTGGAGGGCTTCTACACATGTACCCCTTGGCTACGGGCTTGTGCAATGGGCAAAACCTGGAAAACTGGATGTAGGTGCAGTAAGCTGGCCCATATGGCCTCCATGTGGAGAAATCTGGATTGCAGTAAATGGGTATTATGTGAGCCATGCAGCTTTTATGGGTACCACTTGGGGAAGACATGGCACACAGGATACTTTTCAGAATCCCATTAGGAAATATTACCTGAGTATTTAAAAAAAAAACAAATAAAACCTTCGGATCGCACCTCCTTGTTCAGTGCATGTATATAGTTTCTCTTCCAGATCACCACAGCGTAGGCCAAGTACCACACCAGGGACCTCAAATGCGTGACGTTTCAACAACAGAGTTCAATTATTTGGACGAAACTTTCTGTAAACCAAATGCATGGTGCGGGCTTAGCTCGAACAGGAAGTGAACATGCATCATGCCCTATTTTTAAAAAAAAATCTTTTCTAGCATTATATTGCGTTTACAACCTGACTGCTATTCAGCCTCCCCATATGTTTCTCAACAATAAAGTTGTAAGTTTTGTTACCCGCTGACACTGTTAGGCTGAGTGTGCGATCATTACCTTTTAATAAAGGGCAGCTAAATTCTTTGTAACATCCACAACTTTGAAAATGGTTTCTCTGCTGTTTTCCTGGACCCCCAAACACAGGGAACGTTTTGTATTACCACTGATCCACTTAGACCTACATGTTTGCAAGCCTGTGCTGTGAACTTACCCCCCCCCCCCCCCAATGCCAAGCCTCTTTTCCCAAATGCCCGACGATGGTACAGTAGAGAGATGCATGGAAGCAATTGCCGTACTCTTAAATACAATCAAATAAGACTTTATTTTCAGCTAATATGAAGCTTGGGAAAGGGGGCTTGAGCGGGAGGAAGGGACTCGAGGGAAAAGTACCCCTGAAATAACCTTTTTGGGGAATTTGCTTTACTACTCCTTCAGTCGCTTCCCTTATGTACAAGTCGCTGTCAAGGGTAATCCACAGCAATGGCGCAAACGGGTAGGTATACATTAACCCTTCAGTACGGGAGTTAGAAAAAGCTCTTGTTCATAAAAGAGCGGAAATGAGGAAAGCGTTTGTGGGCGTGGGTGGGGAGGAGCTTGCCGTTGAGTCGCTTATAAAGAGTGATGGATGGATTTCAAAATGCCGTAACAAATATTAACGAAGAGAGAATAAGGAAAATTGACAGGAAATTCATATTAAGCCTTCTTTTACGCACTCTGCATGCTGTTGTCCATACAATAAGGAAATGAGCAGGTGAAGGAATTCATGAGCCTTCGGGTGTCTGTAATTCGTTGTTTGTTCACCAGGTTCCATTCATTCCTGGCCTATGTGTAATGGAGATGATGAATACCTTGTACTGGTTTATCTTGAAAGGCAGTGACGGATATTACTTTAATATTTTCCGACGAGTCTGCAGTCAATGAGCTGTAAATAGTTGATCCATTCTTCACCATTTTTATTTGAAAGACTATCGGTCGCATTACCAACTTTTTCATCTGCTTTAAAGATATTCGCTTGCCAAAGCGGGGCGTACAACAAGTTGGTGGTTCATTCAGTCAACTATACTTCGGCAAGCCTGTAACCAAGGGGAAAGGAGAGGGAGCCTAGTAAGGTTTTCCGTCCCACCCTCCCCCTGGAAAATTAAGAATTACCAGTGCCTTAAAACATTTTAGTATGTCTCTCCCCCAAGAAAACATTTTGCCCACGGGAAGCTAATTCACCCGGCCCTCTTTAGTACCTTCTCTGACTACGATTGTGTACTTTGGAGTTTCAATTGGATAGAAGAAAATGATACTTGGGACTACTTACTCACTTCATACGTGTAGAGTATGAATGGTTTATCGCCTTCAAAGGTTGTTAATATAGGGGGCCCTATAGGTCCACCCTAAAACCTTGTTGGGATTAAGGAGGAACGGCCAGTAGAATTTAGGGGCCGACGAGCTGCCTCTGTCTCGTGAGATAATGCCTCGGCTTCGTACCCTCTGGCCTTGGAAATTTAGTGACCGATGGTATGGCATGTGCAACCAGTATAAGTACAGGAGTAATGCACTTCCGTCGGGGCCAAGCTCGACCAATCCGAGGCCGCCTATCAAAGGCATTTGTTGGTTGTATTTGTCAGTAGTATTTCAGAAGGGACGTAAATGAGAGAGAAGAAAACTATCAGTGCGTGTCTTCCAAGCCCTATAATAATTCTTCATTCCCGACTCATTCCCCCCTCCCTCCCTCCCCTCCCTCCCCCTCCCTCCCCTCCCTCCCCCTCCCTCCCCTGCCTCTCTAGCGATTGGTTACTTTTGTGTAGAAATCAGTTTTATGTAAAGAGGAAACATTGCTTCAGCATCTGTTTTGTAAATTTATATGTACTTTAATGCCCTTTTTTGGAATTTGATACTATTGGAGCTGTTAGAGGGGTGACATTTGCAAAAGTCAGCTAAGATGTAAACATGGTGCTGTCTTTGGAAAAGTTTTAAACTGATTCTGTATGTTTCGAATTCCTATTTTGTAGTGAATATTCCTTACTTTTTCGGTTGGGTTAAAAGGAAGGGGTGTTGTCTTAGGAGAGAGGGGACACCCTTAGGTTTTGAATATTTTTATGTATGTTTAGATGAAAACTGATGCTACCTTTGTCAAAGTTTTGAACAGATTACATGGTTTAAACTTTCCATCATTGAGCGAATGTTCGATTTCGTTTTACAGGATGCAAAGAGATGTTGCCGCCCAAGACGCCAGTCTTGAGAAATTGTATGTACAGATGTATGATGGCTTAGATGAAAAGTGGCGCTATCTGACAAGGTAGTGCTTGCAGCTTTATTATCTGTTTAGAAAGTCTATGTATCTAGTTATGCATGTATCTAGTAATGCGTTTTAGCTTCATCTTCAAATGACATAAGGTGGGCAATTAACATACCACAAGAATCACAATTCGACTTTTGTCAATTATATTTTTAAAACTCCGTGAGACTTACAGTCAGATGGGATCGATAATGCCGAGGGCTTGAGGAAGTAAGGGGGATGGATTATTTTGACGGTTTACTGGGGCTTTGGAACAATAATTTTAAGAATGGGAGATTTAGTACTTAATTACAATGGGTGCGCGCGAAGCGCTCTTAAAGAATCGCATGTTTCATACTTTTCAGTGATATGAGTAATAGAAATGCTAAGAAAGAAAAGTGGTCTCAAGGAGAGTCCTCTTGCTCCCATCCCCTTTTGTCTAGCGCCTGTCCCTTATTTCGGTACCGGAATTGACAATTTCCGTGCCTGAAAACTTGCGTCTAAACAATCTTTAAAGCAAGGGCCGGATTTGATGCCTGAACGTTTGGGGACAAAAGCTGAGTGGACTGCTAATCGGCACCGAAGGCGCCGCAGGAGCGCGAAGCGCTCCTCCTGACGACGTGGGGTCCAAAGGCCGCCTCAGGACCCCTGACGGGGTCCAGGGGCAGAGGTCCTGTGGGATCCAGGGGGCGAAGCCCCCAGAAGCTCTGGGGTATTTTACGAAATTGTAGGCATTAAATGATGCATTTTAGCTTCAACTTCAAATGACATAATGTGGGCAATTAACAACCCACAAAAATCACAGTTTGACTTTTTTTCAATTATATTGCTACCTTGTGTCTAACAGTCAGATGGGATCGATAATGCTGAGGGCTTGAGGAAGTAGAGGAGAATGCATTATTTTGAAGGGGAGAATGGATCATTCTGAGGGTTTCCCGGGGCTTTGGAACAATAATTTTAAGAATGGGAGATCTAGTATTCAGAATGGGTGGGCGCGAAGCGCGCTGAAAAAACACCGCATTTTTCATACTTTTTAATGATATTAGAGGGCTCTTGCCCCACCCTCCTTCGCTAAGCGCCTATCCCTTATTACAGTACAGGAAATGACACTTTCCGTGCCTGAAAACTTGCAGCTAAACAATCTTTACAGAGTCGGTAAATTTATACAGATCGATGGTGATAAAAAATTTGCTTTGAAAATTTCTTGGGAAGGGGGGACTTCCCCTTGGCTGCGTACGGTTATGGGGGAATTGGTGGTTTCAATGATAATAGGAGAGTTTTGTACGAAGCTCTGACAAGTGGGATGTTCTATAGGAAGTAACCCCGAAACCCCGAAGCAATATTCGCGCAGATGACAACAGCGTTGAGACAGCGTTTGAGACAATATTGTTGTTACCTATTGTTTTTCTTTAGTTTTTTAAATGCAGTATTTTTATTGCATAAAAAATTTCCTACTTTCCCTAGGTGTCTGTTCTTTCCAGATATGGGAACCTATATCCTGCTCCATGGAGTCTTTCTTTCATGTTTCATTTTGTCGATGGTCTGAAACAAGTGTTCTTCAACTATTTTATAAGTGTGAAAAATAGGGTATTGTCGATTTTAAAGGTTGTAGATAGACTATGTGGTACTTAAAGAAGTCCATGAAATCTTTTGTTTGTACTTTTTACATGGACATTGTCAAGGGCATCACCAGTTAAAGTGCCAGGGAAGTAATTTTTACTGGAGGCGGCATCTTGGGAAGTTGTGGCCGGCGAAGCCATCACAGAAGACGCAAAGACGAAGGCTGGGGACTGAGAGTCCTCTCCAAGACATCTTTCTTAAATTTGACGGCTGTTGCGGCCATCCTGGAACATTTCTTGAGAAAACTCTGCTTCCAACAGATGTAGTTAGAAATGCTAATGAAATAAATTTCATATGATGATCACAAGTTTAAGATAGTAACCGTCAGTCAATTTGCTGAGGATGGTGGTAGTTGGTGAGAAAAGTGAACAGCGAAATGTGAAGGGAGGGCTTTGAAAATGGTTATTCAGTGAAGCTGTCCTGTACAGGAAGTAATAACGAGGCAATTCCATCAGTTTTCCTACGCACAGCAGTGCAGCAGTACTAATGAGACTTCGATTTACGTAAGGCTCATGCGAAGCAAGCCGACCTTTTTCTTTTTTTTTCTTTCTCGAGAATTGTAGTTCCGTATACATGGGTAGGGTTTGAAACTTTGTTTGCAAGGATTATGGTGCATTTTATGGCACACATTAGTACTTTCAGTGACCCTTATTTCAGAGCTTCAAGTCACAATAGTGTGGCGCGTAGGACGAAAGAAAATTTACGGTGCCAGACAAAATTTTCAATTGTATTAGGCCAAATCAGTTTTCTCTGGAGGTGCGCGCCTAGAAAAAATTTTCTAGCAAGTTTATGGTTTTTGATAATAATATTTTCGTTCATTAAACCTGCAAAATTTAATCGTTATAGGCTATGAAATTCTCTTATAATTTCTCTGGTTTCGCTTACTTTCGTTCATTTTTTATTATTTTTATATTTTAAGCTCTGGAAAAAAGTGGGGCAAGTGCCCCCGCTTGCTCCCCGTAATCCCTCCTATATAAAAGGGTGACAGATTATCACAAAGGTTCAAAAATTACTTACAATGACTGCTGAGAAAGAGTTACATTCAGAATCCACTGATCATATAGTACCAGAAACCCGAACAATTAAGTATGGGGAAATCTAATTAACTTCTCAAAGAGTTGTGGTTTTGGGAGTTTATAATATGCAGTAATGTTTAAAATGTTAAAACATTCTAAGAGTTGAGTCCTGCCGCTTCCCAACTCATCTGCATACGTTGTCCCGGTGTAGTCTCACTCCAACCGCCAGTCTTGCTACACGATGCGGCCAGTACTGGGAATTTTTGTGGCCCAAGGACTGGATGTATTCAAAAAAGCCCTTACCACAGTCTATGTCTCATCAAGCTAGTGAACCCTACCCGCCATGTACAGAATTGAATTGGTCAGTAATCGCCGACTCTCACCCCACCCGGACATCTCCACTTAGATCACTGTCCCCGGAATAATCCTATACGGACAATAAACACTCAAGTTACAGTTGTAGCGTCACGAGTTGAAAAGTTGTAACTTCCGATTTGTTTTTGAAACTTGAATAGGCCTACCTAGGCTGATAATAGACGAGTTGGGAAATGTTTCCACGCAATGCATTATGGTAATGAGTCAAAGGTGAAGTGTACCACGCTTACAGTGTCCTATGCGTGGGTGTTGCATGCTGAGCACGCAGAGCTAAACACTTTGCCGTTGTCTTGATACACTTGACCTTGTGACCCGACCGGAAGTACCGAATTTCCCAACTCGTCTATTTGATCGTAACATTGTTTGATGGTATTGTGCAAGTGTACCCCCAAATCTTAAAGGTCATCGCCCCAGAACAGATCCATCACGGTTCGAACTCAATCATCGCGTTGCTTTAGCACAGGCCTATTTTGGCAAATTATGCAATAGAACTTATGCATTGACATCACAGTGACGTCATTTTGGGTGAAAATAATGAAGCACACGTACACGAACGGCGTGGATTTCGACCACGTAGACTTACGCGAGTATACCATTGGTTGATAAATCAACTGTCTGCATTTATTGGTGTAACTTGCAATGATACGCGCTTTTCCGCCATTTTCCTCCAAAAGAGGGAGCACTTTCTCCACTGTGACATCATATGCATAAGGTATATATTACAAGCAAAGTTTAACTGCTGCTAACTATCATACCAAAGTGGCAGGGCTTGCTCTAATGCTAATGGGCTCCCTAGGCTTGCCTCGTACACCCTACTCTTATCACCCAGATTCCTATTTGGCATGTACAACAGCAATGGCAAAACAATCTCCATTGGACATATAACAACTCCGTGGTATAACACAACGAGTAGAAAAGAGCTTACAAAGTAGCGAGGCGTGATAAAGTGATGAAAGCTACCATTCACCTCTTCGATAAAAAAAGTTATAACGACAGGCTAAAAACCCCTCAAAAATTGGAGCTGAAGAATGTTCCCCGCCCCTCCTTCACGCTTTTATGAACGAATTTTCCCTAGGCTTAGTGTTCCTCCTAGCGAAATTTATCCAATGTTTCAATAAAAACACACTTTTTCAATAAATGTTGCTTCTAAAATGCAGAAAATGCAAGCCCTTTGCCAAAGGTGGTTTGCAAAGGAAGGTCCCCCAGAAAAAAAACTCTAGAAAAAAACCACTACTTCCTCACTGTATGAATAAATCACCCTCAAATATATTGTGCCCCTGGCAGCTATCTCGCACCTTGTATGATATTGCCAAGACAAAATGTAGCAACAAAGTGCATCGATAGGACCCTCAAGTACTCACATTTTTTTCAAAGCGGGTGATGTCCCCTACCCTTAGACCCCTGCCTCACGACGTCTGTCCAATCGCCCCCTCCATCCACTCCCATCCGAGAACAGCCTTGTTCCTACGACTATAGTTGACTGTTACGTATAACTAATCTGGGCACAAGGGTTTTGACTGCTACCAGTATTAAAATGCAGTCCTCGCTTAAAGAATACGAGGAATGCACACGATATCATATGGAGCAAATACTCAGTGCAACCCGCTAGTAGGAAGCAGGGGTGACGATCCTTATCCCCTTCACCAAAGCGGTGGGGATATGATACAGATATCCCTTCATAAGACCAGTGGCATCGCCAGGCCTTTCGAAGTGGGGGTGAGGACCAAGCGTTCCGCCTGAGGGGCACACCAAAATGAAGGACTGAGTCACTCTGGAGGCGTCGTAGTGACGCGCATCGCCCCTTGTAGGCCTGGGCCCCAGGGACCACTAGTGTAGGGCCCTTGGTGGGACTCAGGGGCAACGCCTCACTGGGGTTTTAGGGAGAGAAGTCCCCGGTCCTCTGGGGTATTTACAATTTATTAATTATCCTCAAAATGGCATTGGATGCGCAATAGACAGGCCACAAAAATGGACTGATAGAAATCACAATTTGATGATTTTTGTTAATTTTACTCGCACTAGTGATTTCATAATGGGAGGGGGTTGGAGGGAGTGAGCGGGGATGACGGACTATGTTAAGGTTTGCATTGAGATCTTAAAATTAATCTACTCATGCTACCCAAAAGGAATTAAGGTTGAGACAACTACCTTCCAGGTATGCCACTGAGAGGGAACCTTCACATTAAAGCATCGACGATGCAGGCTACGCTGCGGATTCGAAAGCTAGCGGAGAAATTTGAAAAAAGGAGCCCTTGAATCCAGCTCAATGGGTTTTGAGTGCCTTAAAATAATGATTACGACGGATTTATTCCCGGCATTTTCTTCAATATAAATGAAAAAGGGTGGCTAGTGCCGTCCGGTACCTTCCTGGTGTACGCGCGAAGTGACAGAAAATTATGGTATTGGGCATCTATGAAACTTTCGTGCAAGTTCTTATACACCTTTCGGAGGTATCACCACTTTATGACCCCTGCATGGTGTGGTGCTTGGCTGGGCCTCAGCGAGGAATTAGGATAGCAAGTTCCTCTCTTGTAAATTTGAAGAAACCGCTATATAAAATGAAAGGAATTTAGCCTTTGAGAGTTGAGCCATTTAACTATTCATTTTTTATTAGATACGGATTTGAAAGGCACCGGAAATTGCCTTTTTCCAGTTTTCGAACATAAAATCATACTTAAGAGATAGTCGATGTTGGAGTTGTACAGAAGGGATTATAGCATTCACGGCTGCAGTAGTCCCATAGCTGTTGAAAATAAATGTTGAAACAATAGCTGTGTGGTTACATCTCCCAATAAGGCAGTCCTTCACATAGTTCAACAAATAGATGCGCGCGAAGCGTGCAGCAAAATTGTGGTTTTTTTTCAGAACATTTGGTAAAATTTTGGCCCCATGTTTGACTGATTAAGTGACAATGAGTCTTTGCGTGAACGATGTGATTGTGCATAAGTTTTTTCATTACCCAAAATCTCATTTAGGGGGCACACGGGGCAGAGGAAACGTTTAGGGTATATGCCCCTCCCCTTGGCGACGCCACTGCAGAAGACTGGCCGAAGCCATTATTAATCAATAAAATTAAAACAGATTGGGGAAAAATTGTACTTGTGCCATACAAAAATGAAACAGAACACTACTACGTGTGTTAAAGATATCCTTTTCCTTTTGGCGCGTACCCATCGTATACAGCGCATGTCTCATATTATCAATTCACACACGATAGGTGGAGTTAAATTATTGCTCTCAAGCTGTATGTCACCCTGCCTTAATGTACACAATATTATTCACCCACAAGCCCCTACCCCAGCAAAGCGATTGACCTTCAGTCTAAAGTAGGCTACTCTACAAACAAAACGTTAACCGATTTTTCTCGTCCCTTTAGTGCACATCCAGTGCCATTTTGAAGATAGTTACCTGCTTCGGTTTAATACTTTAATCTGAAGCTGGGCGCCTTAACATGTGGCTTTTATACCCCTTCCCCCTACTTTTGAAACGGATCGCCGCAACAGTAATATGAGCAAGAGCGGCGATTTGTTCTCAATATTGGGGGGGGGGGGGGGGACATGACCAGAATTTCCAATAATTTACTGTGTGAAAAATCAAAGTCAATGGGCGATTTCTCAAATATTGGAGGGGGCATGAAACCCCCATCCCCCCGGGATCGCCGCCCACGAATATGAGGGCCACACATATCAGCTGTTTGGGACCACAATCATAAACTTGCACGCAATCGGGGTGGTGTTAATACTCTAGCTAGCTCGTCACCAACAGGCAGATTAACGAGTGTTACAAGTATTAATAAATTCGGAGAAGGAAGACAATGAACACATACAAGGATGCACTAGCTACGAGCTCTCTTATGTTTACGACGAACCACACCTCGCTGACTCCTGATGGGCCACCACCTACTTCTTTATTGGAACAAAAAAACTTACCTCACATTCAGCTGTTATTCAGTTGTGATCAAAAGAACTGAATGAAAAAGGTTACAACGGATCTTAAAAAATGCCAAAATCTAGTAGCTAAATGGCCTCCGCCCCACACAAACATCCCTGAAACCTTCAGTAAATCATGAAGTTTCAACCACCATCTACGAACCCACCTACTACACAAAGTAATGCCAACCATCGAAGGAAATAATTCTGTAGCATGATTCTCCCTTCCCATAAATCTGTGCGTGTAATGCAATTGACTCCCCCCCCCCCGTCGGATACTGGGGTTTATGTACCCAAACTTAAGTCCTTAACCAGCATGTCTAACGGGAGGGTCACTTTTCCATTAGAACAGACCTCGAGGTATGGTTTAAAACATTGGAATAAACTTATGAATGTGAATGCAGTTTATGGGATTGTAGTGTTTACGAAGGCACAGTTTTGTGATCTTCTTGAATAAACTACAGAGCTTTGTTTCTAACTTACTTGTAAAACATGCAGGTTTTGAAGTAAGTTTATTTTCAAGAGCGCCAGAGAGAAAACCTGTATTCGGGATCGTAACCTAGCTGACCTGATCGTTCGCCTGACTATTGACCCCTCTGGTTACCAGAGTACACTATATGATGGCAATATAATCTAAAATTACCGCATTATTTAATAATTTGAAAGTGACAGTCGTTGTTTAACAATAAGATTTATTTGAGACATTCTTGAAGTTTCCCAATCATACCTAAAATCAAGTCTTCACATCAATGCGAAGAAAGAGATGACTTGCATTCTTCCCTTTCCCTTTCATATTCAAATATCTCATCTCTTAATCCAAATCTTACAGATTTACTTGGCTTAATGCTCTCATCGCCTGGTTCTTCTTGACCTTTGACCTTAGGACGTTGCCTATGGCCGACAAATTTAGTGTTACTTATAGCTAGCGATATATAATCACTTTGATCCAGTCTCTGCACTGATGAATTGCCATATTTGTCATCAAACGACTTATCCACTGTTGGTGTCGGTTTGCTATTACGTGATGTATCGCCGATATATTCCACACGATTTATCGACGTCGACGGTCTGATTCGGTGTCGAAATGGTCGAGATGTACTATTTTTTGCGGTATGGGAGGTTTTCCTAAACGGGGGACTGGAAATATCTTTACTGTCTATATTCACAGTTACCATTCCTGAACCCAACTTGTCTCTGACTTGCGCAAGTCTAGCTTGTTCAATGGACTGGTCCATATCTGATAGAGAACGTCTCAATCCGACCTTTAACCCAGAAGATTTCAATGGGGTCGCATCGTGGCTTTTAGTCCTCGTCTTTTGAGAAGGGGAATTACTTTTAGAATCCGGCAGTTTAAGTCCATCATTTCGCACATCGTCTAAGCTAAATCCATGTCTAAAATTAAGTGTAGGCATACTTTGGCTGTATTGTAACCTTGGCAACGTTGTACTGTATGGCTTCCTTCCATATGGTTCCCATTTCTGTTCTGTTGTGGTATTCTCCCGGACATGCGCAGATGCATTTGGTTTGTTCTTTACTTTTAGCTTCGATACGGTTACCGGGTTCCACACTTCGTAATCCGTGACGTCACGTAGTGTTAGCGTAACGTGTTTTCGACCTGATTCAGCTGCCTTCGACGCAGCGTCGCTATTTCTTTTAGTGAAAACTTTTACCGAGACATCGTTTCTAGGCACCCCTAAAATTCGTCCGTCGGAGCTGTTCCTGTTGACCTTTTTCCCGCCTTGGTCAACCATTTTCACAAAAGTACATAATTTATTTAAATGAAGACGAAAGATGGATCATCCATCTCCAAAGAGGGTTTATATCATTCTTTATCCTTCTTCCAGTGAAAATCTTATTCTTGATCCGTCAGTTAAAATGGCAACCTCGTCATCATGTTATTAAATTATACCCAAATTAAGAAAGTTAACAGCTGCTTCTATATGCTTGAATGGTGGCTATTCAACATGATAATAAACTCGGGTTAAGTTATTTCTTGCGCACGTTGGGTGTTTCCACAGTTCATATCACCAACGACTATCAGAGATGAAAAATATATTGAAGACTGAAATCATTGCATATCAGTGACAACAGGCTTTCATCCAAACAACCGAAACGAACAAATTTAGTATATAAATTTAGTATATACGCTCATCTGTGGGATCGCTATGGCGTGGTAATGTCTTGTTCCCCCACGGTTGTTGGTTGTGTTGCGTCTGAGGCACCATTACTTCTCTGACTGGTATTTCAATATCCGGATCGAAGAGTTTTATTCGATTGTAACGATCCGCGTCCGAGATGATATTCTGTCGATAGAACAACAAAAATATTGGTTACTTATTACGATTTGCAAGTGACTTAACCAAAACGGACATGTGGGTGAGTGCCAACAACGTTTCACACAGATTTACAATGCAGGAACATGTACTGGCGGCTATTACTAGGGCCAGACTTAGCGTGTGGAGGTCCGGTGCACTCATTTTGTGGGGCCCTACTACTTCAGTAAGAACAATTGATACCGGATAAACGGAGATAGACTTTGCCCAAAACGGTCGATATTTATACGCATACACATACTCATGAAATCATCAGGCGCGGATGTGGGGGGGGGGGGAGAGGGGTAGACGCGTGGCCAAAAAGTAAAAGAAAAAATTGGAACTTTTGTTGATTTGTGTACCTTTCCTGCGGTTGCCAGATGCTAGGAAATCGCATCTAACACTGTTAAATCGCAGTAAAGTGTTTGGAGAGGACCCCACCAGCGTCTCCCTCTTTTTCTTTGGAGTCCTGGATTCGTGCCTGATCATGATTGCATAGATTCCTTTGGGCGCGGAATAAAAGATATTTACAGTTCGTTAAAGCAGTTGCTGGCGGATAGCGCTTTGACGTTCTAATCGTATTTGTGATGTGACCAGAAAACAATGGCAGTTTAGGTAAAAGTAGAAAGCGAATAGCTAGGCATCATGGAAACATTCGCCGTGTTGCAATCATAATTATAGGTCTGCCTGGCGCCTAGTTCTGAATTTGGTATGGTAGTCGGCAAAACATGATCGTGACAAGAGATGCATCCTGCCAACGTTACTTGCTAAAAATTACATGCTGTGGACCATAACATCATATTTCAACATTTTGTGGCCCCTTAATGTGGGGCCCGGTACACGTGCACCTGTTGCTCCGCCCTTAATCCGCTAACTACTCATTACTTTACAGTAGTGCTAGGACTAGCTTTTAAAACGTACGGGGTGACAAGCGATTCAACTCTCAGAAGCTAAAATTGCTCCCACGAGGATGTAAAAAAATGGCAGACGTTATGAAAACGGCCCTCCTCCTCGTCCTTAATAACTGTACACAAAGTAAGTAAATTAGCACATGTGGAACCGATAATAACCTTTGTGAACCATTTGGGAGATTTTTCCAAACATTTGAAAAATCGGAAAGCCCTAAAAATAAAAAAAAACAAAACAAAAGCAAAAAAAAAAAATTATTATTACAATAACAGTGAAGGCAATAACCATAACACTGCCATTACCATAACAATAATCATAATCATAATCGTAATCAAAATTATAATCATAATGCTAATGATAACCACTCCTGACAATAGACCCTTTTCCAAATAACAATTACAAAGGATTGTGGGATAAAGCTTTTGTATGCATGTTTGTCAGTGGCATTTTACTGTTGTCAAAAACGGCGCACACCAAAGCTGTATCCCACAATCCTTTGGGATTGCTATTTGGAAAAGGGTCTATTAGCGATACGTCGGGACAACCGGGGCACAGTTGGTTCAGTTTTTCTAAGTCAAATTCTGACTATTCTCCTTTATGTATAGGACGTTGGTTTCATTCTGAATGTGTGCTACTAGTAAGTTGATAAACCCTACTAAAAACAATCAAAATTTAAATTTCATTTGTTGTTAATTAAAAGGGATTAATTACCACAACTAACTATACAATTTATCAACTGTGAGCGATGCTGGGCAGAGTTGATCAAAGTAAACAAGAGGTGTAATGTTATAACTAAGTCTTTAAGGGTACCGTACATGTTAGAAATGTATACTGTCGAAATGAAAACAAGAAGAACACTAATCTGCCTAATATATGCAAAACAGGCACCAAAAATTCGCAATATTTTTTTATGAATTATAAAGTTTAATAATTTCAACATCAAGGCAGATTGCCTGTTAAAACTCTTCATCTTTTAAAGTATAAATGAGGTAGCATCCTTCATTTGTTTTATTTTCAAGGTGAATAATTTTGAGGAACACGTTTTATAATGATCAACTGCTTCCCAGTTTCCCCAAATTGTATTCGGTCTAAGGGCAATATTTTCATGCTAAGACCGACGTATAGTATCTTCTTTGAAAAAAAAAAATCAAAGGAAATTTTCACAAAATAAGCTATGATCTATGTTTATTACTGTAAATAGTAACATAATTACCGCATCCCAAAGTAAAGGTTTACATTGAAATTTAATCTTATGATTATAAGTTTTTCAAATATATATAAAAATATTTACCCTAAATTTTCTTTTACCGTATAACAAAAATTAGCAACCATATTTGTGTGGCACTGCTTCTTTGTGCTTTTTTAATATCCAAACCCTCAAAGTTGTTTCAGAAAATTTTATGTAATGTAGGTTTACTTTTAAGTTACTATCTACGGCGAAGAAAGGAACAATCGGCAAACACTGACCCCAAATACGAATGCTCATTCACGATACGATTCCTAGAAAGAAAACTTTGTAACTCAAAACATTAAGAAACATCTTCGTTTTGGTTTTCTCATCTTTTTTATTTTTATTGTTTTACTTTCCTGTAGTAGGCCTATATCCGGCGTAAGGTAACTACTTTGCCTCTTATGTTTGATGTTATTAGTCGTTGCTATTGACCCGTAAAGGGCATAAGCAATCACCCCAAACTTAATCTAAAAACAGCTAAATCTCACAAATATCTTCATTTTCCTACAAGTAGCCTATCTTTCATGATACTGTATGTCAGAACATAAATATTGCATATTCATGGTAAGCCAAATATATTTACTCTGCGTGAATTTCCCAATTCGCCGACTATTGTCACATGATTCTCAAGAGGCATTCATGAGATAGGGTACCCGGGTACGCTAATCCAAACCGTCGTGGATGCATTCTTTTTTATTAAAGGACGCCGTCTGGTTGACTTTAGTTCTCAAGGATGGCCTCAACTCTTTTCCGGGGCTGATGGATATAAAACATTTAACTTTGTCGGACAGGTGATACTGCAGCAAACAGTCGTTACAATGTGTCTTTTCGTTCAAACTGAAGGAGTTTGCCATGGAGACACTCTTAAGAGGACCTTCTTTGATACCCTCTTCTTTCCCTAAGTACACGCCTAAATCGATATTTGCATTCTTCTGCCGGAATATCCGTATCGATCTTTTTACAACCTAATCAAACGGTCAATTAGGGGCAAACTGGCGTTAGGTAATGGAAGAGGGCTTTATTCTACACAGCTGAATACGTGTTTGCTAATGACAGTGTTTGACTCATGTCAAATCCTATTTGCAATTATCCTTTGTAGTTACAAGTCATTAAAGAACAACGATGTGGCCTCCCCCAGCTTGCAGAGGTATAATGATATCTTCCAAACATTTGTTCAGCATGTCTGTCAGGAGGTAATTCTACCAAAGTTAATCCTACCATGATCAGTTGTATGTATAACAGACCAGGGAGCTGTAAGGGACACAGCTCCCTGAACAGACGTCGTCTGCTTGCTTACTACAAACTTGTTTTGGAAGTCATAATAGTGATAAAACCCATACTGATGTAACTCCCTAAGTACGATTAGATTGGCAAGGTTTCCAGATGAGTATCGTGAAGTAGCCCAAGTGAGAAACTTTCTGAAATAGCCTATACTCAATTTGACATAAAACAGGAAGAGAATGAACGTTCCAACGTATATTTTTACAAGAGCATTTTCGACATAAATAAACCACTAGGAGTCCCCGAATAAACGGTCGCCCCAAATTTAATTTAAAAAGTCAGCAAACTCTTGCAAAACTTCTCTTATTCGCCTAACAAGCACATGTGCATGATATTTTCGAACATACATATTACAAACAAAAGGTAAAGCAAGGAGTACTTCTAAATTTAACAATTAATTTACAAAAAATGCCACATGATTAAAAAGAACCACTCATGAATTAGGGTGCGAAGGCAACAAATTCTTATTGGGTGACTGCAATATTTTAACTTTAAAGTTGATGATTTAGCGGAACTATATGAACAAGCTTCATGAAGTGAAATTTTTGTAGGGCTGCATTCGAGTCCGTCTTGCCCGATTCCAAGCACACCTTGCCCGATTCCGAGCCATTGTCCGTTCCAGTGACTTGTACAATTCAGGGTCAATACTGAGTCCCCACCACATGGCAATGAAGCATATCAAAGAAATGGTTTTATGTTATTTTTAAACAGTTAATTAAAGAGGTACATTTAGGTGTTCCGCATTTCATAGTCCAGTCTACCCTATAATATGTGTGACTGTCCATGTGTGCGACCACTCATTTATTAAATTGTACTCCCATGACAGTATAGCCCAGAGTAACATTTGGATGGAGTCGGCTGGAGTCGGCTGGAATCGGCTGTATGTTCAAGTCCATTTGCAATATAAAATGAACTGATTTAAAATTTTTGTCTGTGCACCGCGCCAATTCTGATTTCAGTAAAAATGGAGTCGAGTGTGGAATGAAGTCCGAGTTCGGAATCGGGCGTTAATGCCCCGCTCGTGAATTGTATTAAAATTAAGAATGCTCTGCAACTGATATACCCAAGTAAAAGGCGAAAGTAAAGATTAAAGTTATATTAGTGTCAGATTAGTAGATTAAAAATCTTACTATGCAGAGCAGAGAAAATTGACCGCGTCAAGTTTCAATTTTTAGAGTCTTACGCCCAATCAATTAACTGACATACAGTATGACAGCATTGCGGTGTCTTCGTATATACTTTGTGAAGAAAATTTAAAAATGAAAGTCTCCATATTTGGTATGACCGTCACGGTTAAATAAAATGAAATCGAAACTTTTTGTGTAATTTATAAAATTGTCATACTTATAAAATAATGAAATATTTAACCTTTAGTATCTATTCCTAAATTAATGAATTGATGTGTTTTAATAGCTGAAGGGAGAGAGAGTAGACACATCGCTCGTGTCTAGTCTCTTACGGCTGCATACACAATTTAAGAATAATTTTAGGATGAACATTCTTCAGATTCACCTTCAGATTTCTTCAAAATTTATTCTTCGAGTCATTTTTTTTCAGAAGAAAACTATACACACAAGTTGTAAACATAAAGCAGTATGAGAAGACTGAAAGTGACTCAGTATCTTCATGTATTGGCTCTGTATTGGGGGACTCTAAGGAAACATTTAAATTAGACACTGTTAAATAGTATTCTTGGCAAGCTGGAAATCAAAGTTAGTATACATAGTGCAGCTTTGGAATCCCCTCCAAAAAGAAAGTGACGTAGAAAATGGGGGCTGAACACTAAGAAAAAGGGGTTTTATGGTTTTTCCTGGAGGACAAAAGGTGATAAAGGGTTCCAGGCAGAACCTTTTTTTTTTCTTAAGTAATTCCTGTAAATTATTCTCGAAGAACCTATAAGGTTCTTCATGTAGGACAAATAAAGAACCCTTTTTGATAAGAGTGCCTCCGGGAATTTTCCCCTCTGGATCTGCTCTTCTTACTAAATATAAATGGAAATAGCTTACTATGAAATATGATGTCGAAGTTGTGCTTGCGTTGCGGTGGAGATATTTGCCTTAACTTACCTTGTGTTTCGAACGGAACAGAAATACACACTATCTTCCTGTAGTTTATCTGAAAATCGGATCAGTCAAACTTCGTAGTAAAGCAGCGGGATTCAGTACATTGCAGAAGGTAGTAATATTTGACACTCAGTGACAAGGCATATGGATACAGCCAGAACAAAGTTACCTTGCAGGAGATAATTTCAGTAGGGATTTTCCTGAGTCAGGTGCAAAATCGTTATCTGTCAGTGCTATAGCTGCTGGCTAGATGCATGCTTGATGATTATGATGATGATCTGTCACAGTGACCACTCAACGGGATACTCCTTCACAGGAAGTATCTCCAAGCCAAATAGTCAATGTATTGAGCCAGTCAAACTTTGTTTGAACAACGGCTTTGTGGCGTTTAGCTAGGAATATATCGGTGAGTGACGTCACAGTCAATACGAAGGCACTGTGCGTATAAGCTGTACGTACACAAACATTTGCTTGAACATGTGCAAAATAACCTGCCGGGATGAAAACTTTCTTCGGAAGTTCATCTGAATCTTATCTGACCGAGGAGAATCTGATCAGACTGTAGTTTGGCATGACGCCACCAACTAAAGACGAGATCGGGGTATCAGAATACCTAGTACGTTTTATGACCACGCAAATTTTCATTTTTGACTTTTTCCAGCCAGGGAGTTGCTGTTTGCAACTCCCTGTTCCAACGTAAATAAATGCATTTCTTCTTGTCAGCTACAAAGGTGGAAATAATTTTGCAAGTCTAGTTAAGGATAACAAACTGAGCTTTGTATAACTCAGCAGTAATATATAAAACGTAATTTATTTAGAGACCATTCAGGAATCAGGCTTAAACAAGGGATTTCACGACCTATATAATTGAACTTTATACTCAAAATAGAAGTAAAATTATACATAGTTTTGTAAATTTTGAGTAGTAGGCTCGGAGCAATTTAAGCCTCCCTAACCAGTACGTTTCGAAACGTACTGGTCACTCGAAGGATCCTTCGAGTGATTAGGAATTGAACGCCTTTTTGCTCAAACTGTTTAAACATTGATATCAAACGACTTTGACTCCATATTCCTGGAAACGCTCTTTCTAGGACGCTTCTCGCATGTCATCAGTATCAGGGCCGGAGCCTATGGCTTTTGTAGTGACGGCACTAAAAACTAGGGGCACAGCTCCCTGATTATGACTAACAGCCGACCGGGACTGATGATGCAGAGAGCTTAAGGAAGGAGAGGAGGGTGGATTATTCTGAGGTTCCTTCCGGAGCTAAATAATTTTACCCAAGTTGTCCTACATGAAGAACGGGAGAAGTAGTCACAATGACTGGATGCGCTCAAAGCCCACCGTAACAAATGCATTTTAGAAGTTTATGGTGAAATAAGAAGAAGAGAAGTAAGAAATATATCCTCAAGGAGAGGACGTTGTCCCCCCCCCCCCCCCCGCTCACGATACGCTCCTGTCCGATATTGCAGGAAATTGCACTTTTCCTTCGTAGCAAATTGCATCTGAACACTCTTTATTTTAGAATCTCCGAAATTTACATAATCGATGTGGAAAAAACTTTGTTATAAACATTGGGGTGGCACTGACCCTGCCCCCGCTGCGTACGGCCATGGGTAAAAGTAGTATCTGATTACATACTGTTCAAAATGGCAAAGACGGAAAGTGTGATGTCCTACCCCAAGAAAATTTTGAAACTAAAGACTGCCAGATGTAAATTTCTTCCTAATGGTCATTACTCAAAATACATGTCATCTGTTCATGGTACCTTTAAATATTTTAGGGTCAATTGACTAGCCATTGACCGAAAGATCATGTGCATGTCATTATAAACAAAACAAAAAGGACTAGGCGATTCATAGATGGGAATCCAGAGGCTCCTTTTACAATCTCGCCCACAGTCCGCATTCTTCCTTCTCAGTTGTCGGAAAGGTTTTTGGGACCTGACCAGTGGCTTTGGGAGGCGCTAGCCCCCACAAAATCGTTGCGCCCCAACCGCCCTTCAGTGGCGATCTGGGCACAAAATCTTTACTTGACTGGGCTACTCAACTTGATAATGGTAGACTCTGGCTGTGGAAAATCTCCATTCCAATCAATCCACTGAACCATCGGGATAACTCCACTCCGAATAATTTTGAATAAATTCGGATAGATTGTGATAAACTTAATGTGTTTGAGAATAAAACCAAATCAAACTATACATTTTTCACCAAAATTGCACATCTTGATGACTGATATTAAGCCTGGCAAGTGCCATTTCCGGCGATTTTGAATGTATTAAAAAAATCTCAAGTTTTGTTGGAACGCTCGGAGCCAATTTATGGTGGCGCTCCGCTTAGATAGAAAACGGAATTCAAGCTTGCAATCCTCGGCCCACAAGTCCGGCCAGCTGAGCTAATCCGTCCTCACAGAAATGTGTTTGAGTATAAACTAAAATCAAACTTAACATTTTTTCAACAAAATTACACATCCTGATGGCTGCTATCAAGCCTGACAAGTGCCATTTCTTGCGATCTGGGATATATTAAAATCTCAAATTTTCTTGGTACTCTCCGCGCCAACTTATGGTGGCGCTCCGCGTAGATAGTTAACAGGAGCCCACCCCCACAAAAAATAGCCCCCAGAGCCCCCCATACAAAACATCCTAGTTTACTCCACTGAACCTGACTGAGAATTCACTGATCAAAGAGAAAGACCAAGGGTGCCATAAGTTAGCGCGTAGGGCTAAGTAGCTCCTCTATTGTCACTAATGAACCTTTCCACTTGCTAAAGTGCAGATAATGACCGTCTTTTGAATAGTTTTTAATAAGACCTCAAAAAATAATGTAATTAGATTCTGTTAACTGAAAACAATTTCAAACCACAGCAAACATGAAAAAGTACGAACAATCCTCTAGGACATACATGTAACCAAGTACCAATATTATACCCTTCGACAGGTTAACAATGCGTCATAACCCACATGATATGCCTCAGTAGCAGCTTTTGTGGTACATATCAGTAATTTCAATTCACGAAATTACCTATCACGTAAGGTCATAGAAAATTAAGACTAGTGCTGCAGAGTATATTTTGGTAGGAAGAAATCAGGTCAACATTTCTCTCCAACTCAGAAGCAGATTCGAAAGCTAAGCGAAACAGGTAACTCGTTTATGGAAATTTTACGTTGGGCCCCTTAAACGTCAAAATATCTGGATGGGAGGGGGGGGGGGGGCAAAACCTACAGGTTACCTCGATTATTGGGTACATCCCGCCCTGACACCAAAATTTTTATCTTTAGCGTTGAAAAATTTGTGTTCAGTAAGAGCCATGATATGCCCTGATGATGAGGACCAAGCCTTTCGGGGACAAAATGTTTGCAATAGTTGATTCCGAAACTTGATCTAGACAAATTGTTTGAAAAGTGTACCGACGGTAAGAAAAAGACAAGAATAGAAATCAGGCCTATGCAAATGACATTAAAATCCCCTAACACAACGGAACCTTTGTAGGTTACTTATAAGTGACGCGGTAATAAGGGGGCGGAAGAGTGTTATTTGACAATATCGAACTAAACGATAAATAACAACTATCTGACTATGAAAGTCTTGAAAGTTTGGATTTGAAATGTACAATTAATTGCCCTCCTAGAGAGAAAAACACGTAAATTGTCGGGATGTTTGGTCCCCGTTGGGGAGGATCGCACATAAACTACCTAGGCTCCTCGACAAATAAAAAAATTCCCGGAAAGGGAGGTGCCAGTCATCCCGGATGGAGGCCATGCGTATAGCAACACCCGTATTACAGGTAGCGGCTCTCAGAACTCAGTGGTCATATCCTCGCAAACTGAGACCATGGATCGACGTGTAGTTATCAGGTTAAAAGTACACCTTAGGTAATCGAAAGCGACACTTTTAATGGGTTGTACAGTATTGACAAAAACAATTATGTAGCAGGTTATAACAGTGTGTAACACAAACATTTTGAAAAAGTTTAATATAAAGCAAAACAGAAAAGTCCTGAAAATTTTGTCGTACTTTGCTAAGACACCTAGGAAAAATAAAATAATAATAAAAACCTTTGCAGACTATAGATCTGCTAAAATTATTGCAAGCAAAACAGCATGTCTTGAAAGTGGGTTGTAGTTGACAGGTTAAACCTGCATATTTCATTTTTTCATAAACTGGATGTTTTCTAAAACAAATTCTATTTTGAGGGTTTGTTGTAGGTACGGCAGAATCATTGTTTATCCTAAAACAAGAAGACATAAGCCAGAGCGGGATAGTTAACTGGTCCACCACAGGACGCTTCAGTTCAGCCCAAACACGATGGCAGTGTGAAGGTATGTTAATGCTACTGTTAAGGTCTACATCAGTCTTCAGCTTTCGACTGATGAGGTTTTATGGGAAAACAAAGGCTTAGTCAGGGACACGGCTATCTCTAGCAATAAAGGCTAAGTTAAGGCCCTGTCACACTATAGCGTATCCTAGCAGCGTATGCGTGCGTATGAGAAAAGTTGGTCATACGGTGTCATACGCTGATATGCGCTGGGGGTAGGTTAGGCATAAGTCGAATACGTTTCAAGCACGCTGGCAAACGTCGGTGTACGTTCGCATACGTCGAGACCGCCAAAAAATTTTGAGCATGTTCAAAAATTTTCGGCGTATGCGAGCGTATGAATTATACGTTACGCAGACGTTCAACATACGCTGAATACGCTGGAGTGACGCTAAAGGTACGTTACTCATAGGTCAAGTACGCTTCTCATACGGTGGCATGAAGGTGGTCAGTAAAGCTAGCGTATGGAAAGCGCATCGGCAACGTCATTGTAACCTATGTCTAGTGCAGGGAAAGGGAAAGTTCGGAGCACGCTGCTCATACGCTAGACATACTTTTCGCATACGTTTCGCATACGCTTGCATATGCTACCCATACGTTTGTGAACGCTACACTGACGCTGACATAAAATGACATACGCTCAAATACGCTCGCACACGCCACGCATGCGCTACCTATAAGCCACTTATACCGTATACATACGCTATTCATACGTTACTCATACGTCCTTCGACGACAGTTGTCGAAAGTTTCCGTTCATATGCTCAAAAGTTGTGCGTATTCGAAGAATTTCATACGCAACTCATACGTTTCTCTCATACGCTATAGTGTGACAGGGCCTTTACGTTATGCAGTGATATCGCAAGTTTGCGTAAGGTATTATGCACTGCAGTTGATATTTTCGTAGTAGTTGATATTTTTCCTCCAAAATTTTCGAAGACAACCAAAATTTTCGTAGGTTCTATGCAAAGTGCCTATATTATACCTGCAAAATAATCAGGCCCTGATCCGTGTCCGCCCGTCCATGTCCAATCATTTTCAAGACTGTATGGTACTTTGGGTGGGGAAGGAATGCCTTTTCTCCACCGGGTGAATGCAGCAGTATCTTGTGACACATGCTCTAAACCGCTAAAGGTATACGGTACATGTACACATCAGAAGACAGTAACGTAATGTTAATCCATTCTGTTAAATGTGTTAGAATTTTGAGTATTCGAATCCATCCCACGAAGTCCACCACCAAGAATATGTATCGTGTACTTTCTATAGAAAATTGCACCGTATTAAAAAAAAAAAAAAAGACTCAAAAATAAATTTGAGAAGTAATAACAATAATTGATATGTTATCGCTGACGGAGATTCTCTAGCTACAGATGTAAAAGTCTTTATTTCTAGTTGAAGGTGAGTATATAAAAGGCTTCACTTCTTGTACACCATTACAGTATCTAGCCATGCTGTTAATGTAACGTCATTTCATGACTGCGAATTAAAAAGGTCACTCAGGACAAATATTATGATAAAATAGACACCCACGGAGCGAAAATATAGCAGTGGGGATGCTGACAGTGGGACATCCCCAGTTTATTCATTTGCCAGGAGAATTTTATTTCTTCCAAGGTGTTTTATAACCATACACTAAAAATAATTAATTTCAAGTTCATTGACCTACTTATAGGCCATGGTATCTTCAATAACGCTCTTTTTATATGTACTTTGATTTCTTACTCACTTATAACGGGGCCGGGTAATCTTTTCGCTTGGGACGTGCTTCATTGACCCAAAGAGTAACCCTTATGCAAATAACCTCACAGAGCCGGAAGTACGCACTCTGATAGAGGCAAGCGCGTATCATTTCAACCTACACCAAGATATGCAGACATGCAGTTGATTGTGTTCCGATGGGATACGCATGCGAATTATACGACGTGCGTGCAGTGTGCTTCATAGACCCTTTTCCAAATAACGATCACAAAGGATTGTGGGACAGAGTTTTGGTGTGCGTCGTTTTTGTCAATGGCATTTTATTGTGGCCAAAACGGCGCACACCAAAATTCTGTCCCACAATCCTGTGTAATTGCTATTTGGAAAAGGGTCTATTGTTTAACCGCCAAAATGACGTCGCATGACGTCAAAGCACGCATAAAGTCTATGGACCTTATGCATTGACATCACTGAGCTATATAACTGGAGGACGCACGTCAATGCGGAATACGCGACGAAACTGAAGCCTACCTGGAGGGTCACGTGATGTAGGTTAGCTTACTCATGTCCATTCAATTGCCCTAGAAGCGCGCAGCTGCAAGTGAAAATAATGAAACGCAGAATCATTGATGTACACGCTAAAGCAATCGTTTGTTACTCATTATGTCTCTAGTGGTTTTGTTGTAATTACTTAGTAGAACATCTGTGCACAATGATTCATAATTGTGTGATCAAAAGATTGTTTTTTTTTTACAAACTTTTTTTGTTTTTAGGAGTTCCTGCCTATTTGAAGGACAGCGCGTGTGACCGCATTTCGTATGGTGCGTCGAGACGCGATGACTGCGTGACATTCGCGATAGCACCGTCACTGAACAGTACACACAGTAGACGCGCTTGTTACTGACTGTCCATACCTGTGCACAGATAATCTGTACAACGCGTCGAACGCGTCCTCTTGACAAAAAGGCACACGAAGGGAAAGTAACACGCGCGCACATGCACGCGAGCACTTTGGCCAATGATGTGCCTCAAAGCTTCCTACACGGTGAGCGTTTGGTGCTCTGTATGTTATACGGCTATAGAGCTTATGCACGTGACGTCAGCGCGTTTCAATTTGGCTGACTGGATGGAACTGTCATACGTAGTAGGTGTGTTAAAGATACGCGCTCACGATAGCACCTTAGTAACAATTGTTGCACAATGTACGCTTGGATGGAAAAATAGAGAAACGTGACGTAGGTGCATAAGCTCTATTGTGATGTATGCCTTTTCAGGAAGTTATTAAGGCAACTTTAACTCGGCGCAATGGCGTGCATGCTAACGCGTGGTAGCCGGCAAATTAGCGTCCAAAAGGCTGAAGAGACGCTAAGGCCGACTACGGCTCGTTAGCATGTACATCATGGCCTAAGCGTTTTCACTTCTAGGTACGCGTTTCTACGGCAGTGGAGACTTGAGTAAGCTAGCCTATATCACGTGACCCTCCATGATGGCTTCAAAACATTATTGTGGAATGATCCTTCCTAGCATATAGTTCACTGATTGACATCACACTGACGTCATTTTGGGTGAAAACAACAATGAAGCACACGTGCACTCACGGCGTAGATTTCGCCGCACGTTTAGTAGACTTACGCGCGTATACGATTGGTTGACAAATCAGCTGTTTGCATTATTAGTGTAACTTGCAATGATACGCGCTTTTCCTCCATTTTCCTCCAAACGAGAGAGCACTTTCCCCTTTGTGACAGCATAGGCATAAGGTCTATTCCAGATAAATAAGAAAGCATTAATAGTGCGCATACAAAATGCATTCCAAACTATTCCAGCAATAACATTTCTTGTAATATGTACTTATATTTGTCAACCGATAGCTAAACAGAACAGTTTGCCTGTCTAATGCACGCCTCCGCGCTGATATTTGCTCACCTATGAGGAGTCACTTTCCTCAGCAGTGTCCATAGGCTAAACGAGTTTGTCAGTATGCTTATATTTGGCGCAGCAGTGCAGGAAACGGGTAAATGGGGGTCCATTGCAAGTTGGTATAAGCCACAGAAAGTGATTACTTTAAATTTGTTTGTAAGATGTTTTGTCAGCCACACCTTTAAATAATTGTTTGTAAAGATGTAAGGCGGTTTTATGTTATACAAAGTTCTAGAGGAAACTTTCAAGGATATTAATTTAAATTAAAAACAAAATGAAGAAACACAAATTTTTATAAGAGAAAGACGTGTTTCAATTTACATATCAGCGAGTATGAGATTCTACAAATCAGTAATATCATAGTTTAAGTACAAACACCATTTATTCCTACAACAATGTAGCTAGATGGGAAGTGTTTTCACAGGCTTCTTATACCGAGAGGCTCCATATCCACCGTACACTTGTCACTTCTGGAAAGGGTAGTTGGCGTGATCCTTCCAGCTGTAACAGATGTAGGTGAATGAAAGAAATTATAAAAAACGTAATTAACTCGACAAAAATAAAACTGGACTTGGTCCGGATAAATAAAAATCTGTACATGTAGCTTCAAAACTCAATCGTCACATTTTAGTTAAAGAAAGTGTTTAGAACTCGACGCTAAGTACAACACTTACTCACTGCCAGGTTATCAAGAATCGTAGTATCAGCCAAAGATTGTTACGTCCCAGTGTTAATACCAAGCTGTGTCCAACACGTTACGTAAGATAATGTACCAGACTGTGTATTATGTCTTACATTCACTGACAGTTAAAAAAATGTGCATCATGTTTAATTTAACCTTGCTCTGAAGGCAGGGAACAGGCGGTTGAATAACTGAATCAATCTGCCACACTTCCCCCTTTGGTCCTCCTTACACATATCAGCTATAATCACAATGATGATCTAAATTAACTTTCCTCGTAGCATGTTCTTGTCAAGCGAACTAATGTAGTTTTTATACAGATATTAAAAATGAGAATCACCCTCGTATAAAGCTTTCAATCGGCAAAACTACAAATAACTAAATTTGCAAAATTCTGTTATTATAATTTTAATCGATCCCATTGTTGAACGTTACAGCATGTCTTGTCATCATTTCTTCCCCTCGTCAGCTGTAAACTCTTTAACCTCCCTGCTAACCACTCTCTCACATCCTTATAACCTCGGTTATTCTCGTTTTAAATTTCTTTATCTAGTTACTGTTAAAAGCACAAGGAAACTAACTTGTGCAAAACTGAAGGAAGCACTAACTTCTCATTCACTTAAAGAGGGAGCCCATGTTAGTAATCTTTTCTTGTAACTTAAATGCATTAACATTTCGACAATTTTACCACAGATCTCCTTGGCTAAAATAATCATACGTCTTCGAAACTGTAAATTGCTGTAAACGCAAATGTAAGGATCCGTTAATTTCCTTTCACCATGCAGCTCCGTGCTCTAGTGTTAAAAGGTTCCGTCGAAAGTTGCACTGTGAACTTTTCCGTGCTCCTACGACACAAAGAGCTCTTAACTAAAATGAGCTCTATCTCTAATCTCCTAATTGTGCAGTTTTAATACGATAACATAATCCCCCGTCCTTTGGAAAGACCAAAAGATGGCGGAGAGGGTTTTATACATTACTATAATTATAATGACTTGTTACTTACAAGTCAAAGGTACAGGCTTTGAAACCACTAGCCAGGGCATCCAATTTTTGAATCTCTTCATCTCTGAGTTCCACGTCATATGACTGCATAAATATTTACAAAAATTAAAGGAGACAAAATGTTGAAAAAATTATTTGTTCTTCAGTTACTATATGTAGCTATAGGAACATTTAGAACAGTCTTCATCAAAGCCCCTCTCCTTAATCGGTATTTTTTACTACAATATACTTCAAGTTCGAGATGATTTCAATAATTTCAGACTGACTTTGCAGTTTCCACTTATTGAGGTAAACAACAAAATTCATATACACGGATATAATACTTACAGGTACCATGCTGGGGGATGAACATCTCTGAACTCTTGTTGCAAATATGTGATTTGATGGGAGTAGGTTTGCACAGAGGGATCATTTTATGATATAATTCCAATGAATTGCTCATGTATAATTCATGGACCGCGATCCGAAGGGACAGGGGAAAATGTCCCCCAATATTTGAGAAATCGCCCATTGACTTTCATTTTTCACACAGTAAATTATTTGAAAATGGGGTCACGCCCCCCTCCCCCATATTGGGAAAATAGAACAAGTCGCCGCCTTTACATGTATTCTTACACAATGAACTAATATATCATGAACGAAGGCATTGCCAACACAATTCCGCCTTGACTGTCGATGATGCTACAGAGGCTTAGTCTGAAATACTTATCTACGGCATTCGTTGCAAAGAGCCACTTTATTGGAAACAAGGTAGGTGCAAATTATTGCAAGCGAAGGCAATAGCGATATGAATCATTAGCAAAAAGTCTTTGAGTCTTCGAGTATAAATAATCTGGCCTAACAATTTTCTGTTTTCGTAGATAAACTTCTCTCCAGATTCTTAGAAATTTAGTCATTTGCACCTTAGGTTACCGTCAATAATTTTTACCTTTATCCTAGCAATTTCAGAACTTGATCACATAGTCTCACTTGCCAGTTCTGCTGGTTTGCGTTTATGTATCTTCCAATATTATTAAACATGTGATACTGAAACTGTCAAAGCTAGGTCAAAGTTGAAAGTTTAATACACTCAGGCGATCACCTTGAAGTTCTCTTTGATCCTGGACGAGTTCACACTCTTCGGGACACATACAATACACTGGGAGACGTTGTAAGCTATGAGCACCTGTGCTGCTGTACATCCTTTAGAATCAGCCAATATCATTACGACTGGGTCTTGCAGATGTTTGGGATCTTTGTCAGTCACCCTTTAAAAGAAAACACATTAAATGTCTAACGTCCTTTTTTTTTGAAAGGAGTCTTTTATTTTTCACCACAAAGCGCTGATAAAGTCACATCATGAAAACATAGTGGGCAATCAAAAGTTGTAAAACTTTAAATTCCCGGTCCCTAAAGGCAATCTAGCAGCCCTATGCAAATGAGGGTCACGTCACTTGCTTCAAAACAAAGAAATGTAGCACGTTCGTCATAAATGTGTAAATCCAAGAAATGGCACTTGCTTGCTTCAAGATCACTTTTGGTAGGTAAGTACGAATGTTAATATCTCGAGAATATAACATACAAACTGAATGCGTGTTTGACTAGAATATGGTACATTACCCGTAAGTTCCCCTTTAACATATCCAAATAAATGTGCGTCTAGGACTCTAGGGCATTCCTTTTTTGTTACAGTCCTTTATATTTCAGCTAATCATGTAAAGGACAGTGATTTCCTTTCTATAATAGTGTATGAAGTGGAGATAAAAGTGACTAGCGTTTATGTCAAATAACACTACGCCCTCACCTAGACATGCTGATCTGGTACAGTATGGGACGATAATTATATTGTGTACTTACAAATGAATAGATACAGTATGAACACTGTCACCAAATCTTTGTAGAAAGTTATTAGCAAAGTAGTTTTTAAAAAAGTTGCAGAGCATTTGGAAATTAGGAAAATTTTGTTCTGGATTTCCTGTTATTCGATATTGCTTCATATATTGTTCCCTTGGAAAGTATAGTTACACCAACGCGACAAATTCAAGATTTGTATACTGCAATGTTTGTATCACATTACTCGTACATGTCATACTAAATAAGCGCCACTAAATTCAGAAAGGCTTTGAAACGTTAATTCCTTCTGTGCTGTAAAAGCTGGTTTACAGAAGTTTGATTTAGAGGAACATGTGTTTTGTAGTCTGTCTTTCAACCAGACTGGTAGTGTGAGTACAAACTTCGGAGTACAAGTACGAATACAAGGCGTCGAGTACGAGTATGAGTGCGAGTGCAAAACCATGGGTACTAGTATACGAATACCTGATTTTCAAACTCTCTGAATACGTGTGCGAGTACAGAGCGATGAGTACGAGTATAGAAAAAATGTACTTCTTAGAAGTTCTATTACATTAGAAGAGGACTAATGAAGATTACAGACATTAACATCTTGGACTGAAATGCCTTTACTCACGAGCACACATCTCAAGTACGAATAAGAGTACATGGGCCTGAGTACGAATGCAAAGGCTTGAGTAGGAGTAAGAGCACGAGTACTTGATTAACAAACTGAGTACAAGTACGATTACAAAGTCATTAGTACGAGTACGAGTACAGAAAAATGTACTCGAGTACTACTCGAGTACTAGTAAGTATTGTAGCACTTCAAGTCTGCTGTCTACATACCATGGACTACAAGGAGACACGAGAGGACAGTAAGCTGTAACACCGATGTTTTTAGATTTACAGAAATTGATCAGCTCTTTTTGGTCCAGAAATGGGTGATTTTCTATCTGTAAGAACAATTATGTGAAAAATGAAGATAGAACCAAATCAATCTTTTATACAAAACTAGGTCAAATAAAACGTTTCCGAATATTTTAAAAGTTATATTTAATTTCATGTTACTAAATAAAGTTTAAGGAATATGAGACTGACTTTGTGGTTCTGTTAGATGAAGTAAGAAGCTTTATTCGAATGATCCGTTTGACGATAGAATTAAACAGAAATGGTACGTTGCATGTGCGAGGTGCAAAATCAGATATCCCGGAATCATTCTTTTTACAGGTTTATCTGAAAATCTGATGTTGCTCGTGGGCTTTATCATTCTTGATAAACGTTTTTAGCGTAAGTATTACATGACCTTTAAATAGTCACTCTTTACTAGATATCGAGACCTGAGAGGTGCTTACAATGCAAAATAAGTGAGTTTCTCACCTGATTCATCACACATGGCACCTTGGCTGTTGGAAGAATTTCATTTAATTGAGAGACTGTAAAATTCGAGACTCCGATAGATTTTGTCAACCCTTTCTGGACCAAAGTTTCCATTGCCTGAAAATCAAAACATTAAGTTTGCAGTACATAATTCGTCCAGGGGATATAACCCTAAAACTGTTTATGTATGGCTCCTATAAAAATTATTTTATAAGTCTTAAAAATAACCTTTAAAACGGCAATTGACACTTTCAATGATGTTTAAACGACACTTTTTAAGTACTTCATTTTTACAGCTTGATTGCTAAAAAAAAGTATCACATAATTTAGTTTGCTTCAGTGTACCCACATTTGATCAAAGTAACTTATTCTATCTCATAAAATTTAGTACGGGAGTGAAAAATAAATATATTGGTTCACTTTTGGAAGTTTCATACATCAGGAACTGACAATAGGTAAATCCGCAGAGGCAATAGTCCACATTATTAAGGTTACGGTGACCCGGTATGCATGGAATTTTAAGATATACGAGGTAACTTCGATTTGAACTTTTCTCTCACCCTCCAAGTATCTGCTAATTTGACATCTTCAAAATAGGGCTTTCCATCTTCTTTCGTCGGTAGAAGCTCGCTGTCGGATTTATACTGCATGTAAACATAAATGTCTGACTGCTTTTTAGTCTGCAAGACGTGTTGATGCACTGAAACGGTCTGTCAAGTTCAGGCCCGTAACCAAGGAGAGGGAGTAAGGGGCGGAGACCCCTACAAAAACACTTGCCCCCAAGAATAATAGAAAATTACTTTTTTCTAAATGCATGCTCCCTAAAAATATTTACACTTGGAAAATACCTCAACCTTTAGCACCTCGTCTGGCTATACGGGCTGCAAGTTACCACTCTTGTCCATAGTCATAGAAACTATTTCTTAACTTCTAAAGAGGTAAAAATTCTGCAGTAACAATGCTGTAACTTATAAAATAACTTTCTGTCTCGATTAGGTCATTTTAGAAGTGATTGTCTCATTGTATTAATATACAAATAAATCTTGTATCGATGTCTTTCATTTACTTTCACTCGACTATCTACACCGATCTTATTACCGATTGGTAAAGAAAGCGTGGTTTTTGTAAAAGGAGTTATATGGAATACCTCGCCTACACAACGTAAAAGAAATAAAGAAAATACACACACAGAAAGTAGCTCAGCCGAAACCAAACGATTTTTATCTATATATCTACTTTATTGGATTTTAAAGCTATTTATATGGTCAAACACTGCGGTATACCTCGTTCTGGTAGACATGTCCCATAGACAAGGGGATGTTACAATCATTCCATTAAAGAAAATAGTTACATAGGCTGCAAATATTATTTAAATCATTTTTTCACGTCATGACTAATTCGTGACGTCTTGACAGTAAAAAATACAACGAAAAGTACACTCAAAAAGGCTTAGTTAAATGTATGATAGCATTAATTGACCCCACCTAAACGCCGGTTTGAAAATAAGTATGTTAAATTTATACTTCTTATGCATCAAATTGTGTGAAAGAAATCCTAGACACAATTCGAACGTAATTGCCGATCGACGTTTAATCTATTTGATAGTTTTTTTATTAACATAATGGTCGAAATTCTACCAATAAAGTTAATACTTACATATGCAGCCATAGGAGAGTGTATGAGATACAGGTCCAGGTAATCAAGTTGCAAATTTTTCAAACAGAGACGAATAGCGTGTTCCACCTTGTCCGGACGATGAAATGTTCCCCAAAGCTGTGTAGCAACGGAAGCAAAACATCAACCCAACTTATCAAAAGTCAAACTGTCACTCAGTTAAAGTGTACCTAAAGTCTAAAATTTCAAAAATATATGTTACAAAGTTTGAAAAATGCATCCAGATGGTCCAACTCCCATCTTTACAGGACATTCCTAAGCTGAGAAATTAAATGCTGAAGCTTATTCACTCAATTTGAAATGGTGGATTGCGCAATAATTTGTGATGTCATTCTTGTACTACTCAAATTACATTCTTTGTTTTTCTTTGTTTTTTCGAAAGCCACTGCACCTTGTGCCAAAATGTGATCACTGTCCTACTGTTATAGGGTGACTGGGCTATAAAAGCCCTCTTCCTACAGCATACTACGCAAGTGAACAGTAAATGTTTCAAGGTCATATAAACAAATTAATTTCATAAGAAAGCAAAAGCAGGTAATGTGAGTTGTACAAGAAGGGCATCACAAATTATTGCGCAATCGGCTTTTTCAAGTTAAGTGAATAAATTTCAACATTTTATATCTCAGCAACGGAATAAGCTATGAAAATGGCAGTTGGATAAATGGAATTCATTTTTCAACCTCTAAAATATATATTCTTGTAATTCTCAACTTTAGGTACACTTTAATCTGTCATTCAGTAAACTCTCTTTTTCCAGCACGATGCAAATGTTACAGAGTATTAAAATAATATCGTTAACGTTTTTACGCCCTTAAAGGGCAGTAACTTTAAAACAATATCCGGAATACATAAAAGTTACGGAAGATCCTCTTGTGGGTAAAATATTTGGTAACCATATCACATTTCGATGTGTAAAGTATTGTCACTTAAATAACTGGAAGGGCATAGGCAAAGGAAGAAAGGAGCTGAAAGAGGCCCCTGGTCAAAAGCCTAGGGGCTGAAGCATGATTCCGCTCCACTTTTCACAGAAGGTAACTCCTTATTTGTGTACTAATTGAAATGTGTCACAATCTTTTTCCGTTAAATAATATTTGTAATAATTTGTACTTCAAAATTGGACAATATGTACTATAACAGATTCATACAAGAATATCAAACATTAAAAAATCCAAAGGGTCCCTCCCATCAGATCTCTTACTTCGGATGATGGTCTGAGACATTCAACCCCCAGGTGAAAACATAAGAACGTCCAACGCTCAGGCGCGGTTCTAGATCGAGACTTTTGGGGGGAGGGGGCTTAGGGGGGCTTGAAACGGAAGAATCATAAAATTTTCTCTCAAATATGTAAATCGGCCACGCGCACGCTGAAACCAATGATAATAAAAACAGTATCATAACCAGGGACGGCGCAAGGTTATTTTGATAGGGTACATGGGTTGAGTGCTCGCCGTCCTGGGGGAGCGGTCTAAGGGGAGGGGTGTCCCCTTCCTCTGAGAAATTTTTGCTAATTTAAGGTTGCTAAGATGCAAAATGGTGCGTTATTTGGGTAATTGTTTGACAATATGACTGGAATATGGTCATAACTTTGTAAATTCTAATTTTTGGTTGGGGGAAAGAGGGCATTCTTAGGGGAGAGGTCTAAGGGGAAGGGTGTTCCACTCCCTTTGAGAAATTTTTGCTAATTTAAGGTTGCTAAGATGCAAAATGGTGCGGTCTTTGGGTTATTTTTTGACTGATATATATGGCTGGAAAATGTTCATAATTTTGTGAATTCTAATTTTTGGTTGGGGGAAAGAGGGTGGTCCTAGGGGAGAGGTCTAAACGGAGGGGTGTTCCCCTCTCCTGTGAGAAATTTTGGTTACTTTGAGGTTGCTAAGATGCAAAATGGTGCGGTCTTCGGGACAGTTTTGACTGATATATGGCGGGAAAATGTTCATAACTTTGTTAATTCTAATTTTTTGGTTGGGTAAAAGAGGGCTGTTCTAGGGGATAGGTCTAAGGGGAGGGGTCTTTTGAGAAATTTTGGTTACTTGAAGGTTGCGCAGATGCAAAAATGGTGTTGCCTTTGGGATATTTTTAGACCCGATCATATAGGTTAAAAACATTCTTAATATTTTTGATTAGGTGAAAGAGGAGCCTTTTTTGTCTGAGGGTATGTACCAACAAACCTCCTGAAGTCCCCTTTTGGACACATTACTGCCTTCTGGTCGGGGAAAGTTTTACGCAAAAATACGTGCGTGGAGTCCACAGAAATATTCTGGAACTATTAAGAAAATTTGCCTTGCTTCATTTGTGCATTATCAAATCGTATCTAAAGGCTGGTAGAAACCGGAATATGGCCTCTTGGAAGCTCTGGATTAGCTATATCGATCAGATATAGGCCTACCCCGCCCTCCTCTTTTCTTCTCCTTTCCGTCTTCTTTTCCTACTCTTTTTCTCTTTTCCTGCAAATTAAAGGGGGATAGACCCTCCCTTTCCCCCGAGTGGCACCGTCCCTGACCCTGACATAGATGTAACGTATATACAGGCATATATATTTTTTTTTATTTGGAAGAATGTAACGAACGTTACTGAGAGATTCGAGCAACTGGACCTGTTCACATTAATGGGAATAACGATTCGGCCTGTAGATTTGACTTAAAAGGACTGCTAGTATAGCTTGACGAGATCAGGGACGAAATGACTCGTTTTGAACTTCCAACAGATGATTAATCCGTTAACTTGATTTACATGTACGTACATACTATCATAGATGTTACTTATGTTACTTATCTGACCCAACTTCCATTGTATGAAATCGTGAACCTAATATGTGATTTCGAGACACAGACGAGTTTCCCTTGACAAACTAAATCCACTGGACCAAGATGTGCCCAAGAGTATTGGGCAATTTTGTTTTTCTCAGTACACGCAAATATAGCATAACACAACCTTTGAAAATTTTTTTTTGGGGGGGGGGGGCTTGAGCGAATTTTGGGGGGCTTGAGCCCCCAAAGCCCCCCGTAAAACCGCGCCTGCCAACGCTTATATGAAAGAGTGTGGCTTCTGAATAAGAGCATATGCAATTTTTTATCTAAAACGTGCATCTAAGTGTCATTGCTGTAGGTTCCAATGGTCAATTTCAAATTAACAATCGAGTCAACCAACCTTTGAAGTGATATAGAGATCCTCTCTTTTCACTTTTTCAGCTTGGAATATTTCCTTCAAAGCATCACCAATTTCTTTTTCGTTTTGATAGAGATATGCACAGTCAATATGTCGATACCCTGTATCAATGGCTGCTTTCACAGCAAGTTCCACATCCCTGGCAGCCGACTTAAGAAACAAAGAGAAAAAGCTTTGAAAGGTGGTTATGGAATAAAAGAAGACAATTTGCCTCACTCCTCTTGCTATAGTGGGTTCTGTAAGAGAACCTCTCCTCTTGAAGACAAGCGTATCAAGCTGAGCAAATAATGCATAAAGTGCGGGACCGCAACGTTAGATGAATTTGAATGACCTTTCTGTTTAACACAGCTTATTGACGTCTGGAATTTTCAATGTAAATATTTCATCAATTTCGTCAATATTTTCACAAACCCTTAGCCAATTTTACAATTTGTTCTAATTCTAACGTAACTCTGGGGTGAAATTTGACAACTATAATATTATACATTTAAAACTGCACGATTTGAAAAATTAAAATTGCTGGGAAAAATGTCTATTGTAAGTGTATTAACCACATATATGTTGCGCTTACTCATTACATCTTGAGACGGTGAAAATGCAGAATTGTCCTGTATTCAACGGAGCAAATTCTCTGATGTTACTTTTATGTAGTGTTGTACCGATATTGCGAGTAGCCGATATTACCGATACCAATATATCAGTTCACAATATCGGCCAATACCGATCCGATACTACCGATCCGATACTACCGATCCGATACCGACATTTGGGAAATAAGCATTCTGCAACTAAGCATAGGCTACGGGACACCACAATGAAGTGCAGTTTCATCTTGATGAGTCAAAATATTGGAACTTGCATTCAAAAATACTCAAATACTGTACCATTTTCATTCTTTAAAATTTTACCATTACCGATGCAGGATGAAAATGGAAATATCGGTCAATATCGATGGTGAATACCGATAATCATTCCAACACTTCTTTTATGTCAGGATACACAGGAAAACGAGAATAACAGAGGGTGTGTTGAAATGTAAACGCCATAAAACTAGACTAAAATTTAAAATTGGAAACTGGTATCAAGAGGTTAAAAGGAGAGTTTCAAGAGGTAGTTAAGAATGAAACTGTAGACAGTTGGTAGTTGGAAAACTATGTTGGCAAGTGCCCTCTGATTTTATCATAAGCTAATAATGCGTTTTGACATTCAAATCAAAGTGGCCATGTACTATAAGTCTGACTTGAAATATAAAAACTAAAGATTTAAAATTAATATGGTGCCTATAATGTTTCATTTTATTTGTTCTTTCCTGTGTAAATGTCAAATTTCATATTAAGGCGTCAGAAAATATATAGAAAGTAAAAGTCTTTTAAATAAATGTAAAAATGTTACCGTGATAAAGTTTAAATACAAAGACCAAACAATATATCCACATACAGAAAGGTTTATTACATAAAACGAAAGAGCAGACAAGACAATTTAAGTTCTTATATTGCATAGTGATAAGTTTTTAAAGAATGTATTTACATTGGTAAGGTGTGTGGATTATTTAAACTTCCTCGTCGATTTAAAATGCAACTTTTAGTGTAGTACAATGGATGATTCCGGTCATCTTTTAATCTATTGAGTCATCCTTATCTTATTGTTGAATGGTCATAGTTGTATAGACATCAACATTGTTCCAGATTTCATTTAAAGCTTTCATGATCATTTGGTCTTGAAAGTTCTACATTTCAATTTGATTAATGTTTGTAGTACCTAACTTACATGTAATGACGGCGGTCCATCCAAGGTGTATTACAAATATCTATTTCGGTGGCAATAAAAATCCAGCGCCTTTAACACTTACCTGCCATGTGCCAAGTCCAATCAGGGGAATCTTTCCACCATTAGATAAGGTTGCATAAAGGTTAGCCATTTTGTATCCAATTTTCAATCTGACATGAAATAAATCGGTTGTAAGGATGAAGATAATTTCATCATTGCCGAAATTTCTACAGTTTTATTTTGCAAGTTACATGACAGAACTTCAATATTGCAGTGCATTTCTATGTAAGCGTTAGCTTCTAAAGTTACAGTCGTAATATATGGGTGCTATATTGACACATTGTTTCCTATTGAGCATCGTTACGCTTCAATAGACCTTATGCATTGACGTCACTCAATGTCATTTGGGAGGCAAACAATGAGGCACGTTGCATGCACGACGAAGAGGTAGTAGACTTACTTAGTAGACTTACTCGTGTATCCCCAGTACAAATCAGCCGTCTGCATTTGTTGGTGTAAGTTGCAATGATACACTCACTTGCCTTCAACGGGGTCGCACTGTCTATTCTGTGACGTTATATGCATAAAGTCTATAGACCTTATGCACTGACATCACAAGACGTCATTTTGGAGGCAAAACAATGAAACACGTGGCACGCACGACGTAGAGTTTGAACGCGCGCGTTATAGACATAAAAGCCTATGGGTCCACAGATCAGCGGTCTGCATTTGTTGGCGTAAGTTGTAATGATAAGCGCTTGCCTTCAGCGCTTGCCTTCAACTTGAGGTCATATGCATAAGGTCAATAAACGACCGTACATTAAATGGGATGATTATATAATATGATAATTGACTCTTTTAGTACTTGGTTGATAATTTTCAGCGTGCAACCAGGAAAGTGTTAGCAAATTAGACTGTAACATCCAACGGATTCTTTGAAGCAATCTTTATTTCCAAGGGCACTGTTGCTTTTCCCCTCAAAATGTTCATTACAATGCCAACATCAATCAAGGTAAGTGACACGCTGTAATGATGACTATACACTCTAAAAACATCCTGGTTAAATCTAACTAGTATCGGGGTCAAAAGTTTTCCATACATTTCCTGGTTAAAATAACCAGGAAATCCGGGTCAAAATTAACATTTTCCTTGTTAAATTAAAGACTTGTTAAAAATCCTGATAGGAATTTAACATTTTCCTGGTTAAATTTAACCAAGATTTCTTTTTTTTTACTTTTAACCAGAAAATGTATGGTAAATTATTGACCCCATCCTGGTTAAAATGACCCTTTCATATCGTAGGAACGCAAAGGTAGTAGTACGGTACATTATTTGAACGTTATATTGACGTTACATTGAGTCTTCAATTGAAGCTTGATGATAGTCGGCATCAGACCACATATCTAAGCATGTCTTAGTCCGGGAATTCTCCCGTTTGGAGAAAAACCAAAATTCTCCCGAACGGGGGAAAACATATGCAACAAATTGTAAAGGCTTGTAGCATGCAAGAACGAAAAGCACTCGAAAACTTGCGTTTTTCTCAAAAACGGCGTGGTGAACCACCGATTAGGACGTGGCTTTTCTCTAGCTATGGCAATACACCTACCACATTAAGGCTACATTTAATTCCATTACATTAAGCTCAGCTGACAAATTTTGCAAGGGGTTCCAAACCCATTCGCCACTGACAATGTACACGAAGAACGCAAAGAATTATGGATAAAATAGACAAAATGGGGGAGCCCGTGACCAATTTTCCTCCCGATCGGGGGAAAAGTAGATTCTCCCTTAAGGGGGTAATCTTTTAGGATTAACAATCTTTTAGGATTAACTGGATACGAAGGTAGCAGATCATTATTAGGAGGGTTTAATAAGCAGACGCTAAGCCATGGCAACAAAGAGATTATCAATCATAATTATGTTGATACCTAGAAGTAGTGACTCCATTTTGTCATTTTTGTCTAACAGATTTGGTTGTAAATATGTCTCCAAGCACCTCCCTGATGTGAAAAAGACCCTCAGTAAGAGCTTGACCAACATCTCTTAGTGATTTTATTCAGGATCAAGTTAAATGAACTCTTTAACAGGCTGCTTGCAGAGCTAGGAGCATGAAAATCAAGGAAAGATTACAGCAACACGCTAAAGACCTTATGCACTTGCTGTGCTTAACCCACTCGAAAACAAAGAAACGGCAGCCATATAAGAAGTGAATTACAAATTTCACAGCTTATCGGCTATCGAGTAAAATAAGGTGACGGGAATTCGTCAGAACCGAAGGAATTTGTTCACTTGGTATGTTGTTCAGAAGCGCGCATTCGGTTCATAAAAACACGCGCGCAAATTGGTGACAAGCTAAAACGTTCAAAATATACAACAGATAAAATTCTAGAAGTAAATAATGACCCATACATAGGTTAATTCTCCCTTCTTTGGTAGCCTTTTAACCCCAGGTAGTAAATTATCATAGTCAGTAGTTTTCGGCTCTGTTGAATTCAAAGAAAATCCTGACAACCTTGAGAAATTGTAAGCTAGTTTTGAAATCCATTTTTACGGTTTTCATAAGGATGATGTTCCATTGATGCACAACGCAATCACCGTAAACGCATTGCAGACTGCATGTGGAATTGGTGTCTGGAATTCAACCAATTACCTCAATCAAACCCCTTTCCTGTGAGATTGTCCTTAACAGGGCTTTATTCGCTCTAATGAAATTACCGTCCCCTCATAACTATTACAAATCCTGGCAGTATTTCAGTTTTTGCAAGAGCAGAAGACACTTAAATATTTGGAGAACAAAATCCGGTCTCTCTATGATACTTTGACATAAAACAAAGTGGATAATTTCAGAAGCAGACCCCACATAACTTCTATATGAATACAAACTAAATTTTAAGCCATCGATTGAAAATAGGTTATTTTATTATTATATACTTTTATAAGTTATATAAGACCTTAATTAATATTTCCTCTACATCTGATTGGGGAATAGGTGGTCACATGCCATGGGTTATTCGGCCCTATCGCACGGTCGTGTGTTATCCTAGATTAACACACGACGGTGTCTGAGTCAGCTTTCACAGCGGTTCGTACAATCAAACTTTGACCATGATCTATTTAGGAAGTTAGGTGTTATATGAAACAAATAATGAATGCTTTCCATTTTTGCAATAGTATGATTAATATCATTCGTTGTAAGATTGAAAGTTATTTTCAACTCGGCGTCGCCTCGTTAAATAGAACGTTCAGTCTTTCAACTTATTAAATTATTCATACTATCACACTCATAAACATTCATTATTTATACACTATGTGATATATTAGATACTTACCAACTACAATGCGAATTAAACTGCAAACAATGTATCTTCCCAGACAGCTTAATGCGATTGACTTTTAACGTGTTATTCCAATGACAACGAAAGAGCCTGAATGCTACGGTATTGAATACAAAACTGTACTGAATGTAGATATTATCGTGGGGGGTTTTATAAAGTCCCTTTTTGTCAAATCAACTTTGTTACACAGTTGTAACCTTGCATGCATGGACAACCTTCATTTTATGCATCAGTGGGGCACCTGTCAACTTACCTACTTTAAACAGAGGCAATAGAATCTGGCTAGCAACTCGCACCTTGTTTTTTTTGTAGATATAATTGAAGCAGGTATTCAATGTGTTCCATACAGTACTTCAATACCAAGTGTTACGATGAATGAATACAGTATGCCCAATGCTACTGTCTTCACACTCTAATGTATATATTGTGTATCTATCATATTCTACCGACTTTGGCCAAATGTAGTAGATAAAAAGGAGATTGAGATCAGATAGACGATTCTTAAGCTGGAAGGTTATATAAACAGCGGTGTTTATTAAACGATACGTCAGCAGCGTAGTCGGGGGAAGGGGCAGGGGCAATGCTCCCAAATTATTTTGTAACACATTCTTGCCCCCAAATAATTTCAAGCGATGTGCTTAAAGAACAGAAAGAGTTTCTTTTGACAGACGAAAATAAGACATCTACATTACTTACAAACTTTGATAAATATGACCAGCTTGGCAATTAACCACTTCGGCCAGTTGGCAGGTACGAACTTAACTGAGAGCAATAACGTGTGTTTTTCAGTAAGGTGTCGGGGCACACACACACACACACACACACACACACATATATATATATATATATATATATATATATATATATATATATTGCTTGCCCCCCCCCCTCATTACGAAATTCTGGCTACGCCACTGCGATACGTACCCTTATCACTGTGAGGGCAAACACTACATACAACTACAATAATTTCTGTTATTGTATACCCTTATTTAAACGATAACTATTCCTATAACGATACAGACAAATACAACTTTTATGAACTCCAGGGGGTGCAACCCGAGCTTCCTCTTGTTCATGTCTTCTAGTCTGCAAATACATAAAATGGACATACTTCCTGAGTTGATAAATAGTATCGTTAACACGTGCGATTGAACTTTGAACGATATCTGGGGCTAGAAACTGGGAAGAATCTTAGTGAGAGGATAACATACCTACTTAATGAGAACTTGTTGCACTCCAAGCACTTTTAAAGGGGACAGGCAGTTATCCCCCATCAGGCCCATACCCACACAATGCATTCAAGAGGGCGAGATAAGTATTAGGGACAAAGTATTGGGGGGGGGGGGCAGATATGCTCAAATGCAGTTAAGGCAACAGTAGTGTTTCATTTTCTATAGGAACAGAACTTTTTCTAGGACGCCCTTTTAAGCTACTAGCCCCCCCCCCCCCCAATCGCGACTTCGAAACATTAATCGAGTTTACCAGATGCAGGGTTTTCTCATTCCTTAAAGGAAAGCAGGTACATTAGCGAGTTTTCCACAAGCTTATGATTGTCACGTGATGTAGACGAACCAAACTATTGCCAGTATAAAATTTAAAACTAAAGAAGATGCATATTAATGAATGTGAGGATTTCTCTACAAAAATGTCCAGTTCACTTCGTATTCTTATGTACGCAACTGCATCTGCATATTACACACGTTTTTGTGTACAACTCTTGTCATGCAACTATCGAAGCAGAACGTTTTGTACAAACAAGCACGTTTATAATCAGTCTGCTATGGGCATCTATTGCGAGGGGAGACGAGGAGTTAGAAACTTTTGTTCCCCTGTAAAATACATGAATAAATGTCCTCTGTAGTATGCACTAACGAAAGATTAATGAATGTATGGGTGTAAGAATCTAAAACTCTGTGGAAATACACATGTTCCCTTTGTAATTGGTTAAAATGTGAGGCGCGAACGTCCCCGAGGAAAAAAATATTGTGATCAGATGACGTAAAGTCATGCCGTGTTCATTAATACCATGCAGCGCTTATGATTAAGATGTTTAATCCCATACTGGGGAGACAAGGGTATCTTGCCCACCTTCCCCTAATAGACATCATGCACATGACGTCAAAGAACAGGTAGAGGTAAGCGTATATCATTAAAACTGACTAACACAAATGCAGACAGCTAATTTGTGTATCAGTCGGACACCCGCGAAAGTCTATTACGCGAGCATGCGAAGATAGTTCTCAGTGACGTCACAACTAGGCATTAGCAACCGCCATGTCTGAGGGCAGGCTTGTACGTACATATTGGGATTGCCCTCAAACATGGCTGAAATACGCCACGTGAAAAGAGTGTTTCATTGTTGGTCCTCCAAAATCACGTCATTGCATGAGGCTCACCACAATATTTGAGAACCAAGTAGCAGTTATTGTTTTCTTTTTCGTTTTGTCTTGAGTCTGTTGCCCATTGTTTGCTCTACCCGTTTTATCCTCCAATAGTTTTCTAGGATTGTGTCCCCTCCCCTTAATGCGCTGTTGGTAAGGGCCCTCCCCTTATGGTGCTGTTGGTGCAGGATCATGATTTAAACCAGTGTGTTTCAGGCTTGTATACTTTAATGGAAGCTTCCATTCATTCATGGATTTTCACGTTGATAGCATAATAACCGAGAGTTTTCCATGATAGAAATGCTTTTACATTTTTAGGCAGAACAAGAAAAGTCTATTTTGCCCCATATATTAATATGAGGGGCCACCCACGTTTTAGCATACATGTGCACTTTCACATAGATGAGAATAGTTAGTGGCTACTGAAACCTGTCACTCTTGTATATTGTTAGTCCGTAAAGGACCATCACCCTGTAGTATCTGTCCCAACAGCTATAAGTAAGTCACACATGGGCGACTACGTAGAACTCGATGAAGTCCAAGGGTGGTGACCTTGAATTCTTTGCGAATACTTGATCTATAGCGAGAATTTAGGCGTAAATTGTATTCATGCATATGAATCTTTTGTACTTTTGTATAGGCGGGACGTTAGATTGAGTGATAAGGCTCTCCAGAAAGCTTCTTGCTGGTCAGGAGTAATCCAGGGGCTAGTTATTCGGCTATTAAAAGCGAGTTTTTCAACCTGCCATTTTTTTTTGCGCTTAGCGGCTTTAATTACTGGAATCAACAGTCAACCCAAAATTTTATCCCCCCCCCCAAAAAAAAAAGAAATCTCCTCCTATACCCTTGAATGTTATTTCGTGATGCTTCAGAACCTAAATGTCACATAACGAAGAAAAGAAACGAAAAAATCATCATAAATAGTAGCAATAATTCAGTAACAGAAGACTGACAAATTTATATTGATGCATTGTTAACCCTCTTACGTCTTATCTGGGTTATACGAAAATCACACTTACGACCCTACTAAATGCATCTACTACAGATAAACCTTTTTTACAAACTACTTTTCGGGAAACTTACATCTCGCTTTCGGCATGCTGAAATTTGCACACAAAGACACAACAGTAGGTCTTCCGTAATCTACATTTTAATAATCAAATTAAGAAGGAGGCACGTAATTGGTTATAATGACAAAGCCTTAGGCGATGGAGCTTTTACCATGATGATATAACAAAGAAATGCAAGGTATGATCCACCGAAGGATGCCTTGTCACTCATCAAAAGCTTAGACGATAAGACGCATGTTAATATTAAGCAGTAATTCTCAATTGGACTTGATTCAAGCATTAAAATCAGGGATGAACAGTATGCATTTGGACACTTTACACACTTCTGCATATATGAATATATACTGATATATGTATATATATATATATATATATATATATATATATATATATATAGATACATATATATGTACTAGTATGTATGAATATATACTATATATGTACATATTTCAATATATTTAAATTTATATATATATATATATATATATATATATATATAGTAAGTAGAGTGACGTAGCGACTTTATATGAATGAGTCAATCCACGCTATATTAAATAGTCGCATAGAGACCTTAGGCCATTTTTCCTCTAACATAGGCACTTGCCTTATACTGAAAGAGGATATTTATTTGTGAATGGAAAACTGAGCCTCAAGCAGGATTCGAACCAGCGACCTTCCGCATACAAGGCGGATGCTCTGACCACTGAGCCATTGAGGCCTGTGTGGTAGAACGCGGCCAACTAAGCTTAAATACTGTTGGGTTAAGTTCTCCATTGTTACGTCATAGGAACGCGTCCCATGTAGTATTGAGTAGGTAGAGTGACGTTGCGACTTTATATGAATGATTCAATCCACGCTATATTAAATAGTCGCATAGAGACCTTAGGCCATTTTTCCTCTAACATAGGTACTTGCCTTATACTGAAAGAGGATATTTTTTTGTGAATGGAAAACTTAGCCTCAAGCAGGATTCGAACCAGCGACCTCCCGCATACAAGGCGGATGCTCTGACCACTGAGCCATTGAGTGGTCACAAATAAATATCCTCTTTCAGTATAAGGCAAGTGCCTATGTTAGAGGAAAAATGGCCTAAGGTCTCTATGCGACTATTTAATATAGCGTGGATTGACTCATATATATATATATATATATATATATATATATATATATATATATATTATATATATATATATATATATATATAAATATATATATATATATATATATATATATATATATATATATATATATATATATATATATATATATATATATATATATATAGAATACATAGTTGTGAAACAACACTGGAAATAGTGCTCAACCGATGGGAGCGAGTATAAATCCAAACAATAAGTAAACTCTATGACATTTTCAAGATACAAATTTGTTTCGTATGGGCTTGTAAATTTTAACGCACTGACGTCACAAAAAACTATTTACTATACGGCTGCTATCTTGTGCGTACACTGTTCGCACGCGACGCCGTTGCTCTGTAACCTACATATATTTTCATATAAGACGCTTTGCTTTTATTATACTACCGCTATCTTGCGCGTACACTGTTTGCATGCGACGCCGATAATAATCTGTTAAAACATAAAAGACGCTTTGCTCTTGTTGATGACGCATCCAGGCGCGCTTTCAGATTTTCATATTGTTATTATTATTGTGTAACGGTTAGGATATCACATTTTAAGACTGAAGAGTGTGGGCTACAAGCCCATACGAAACCAATTTGTATCTTGAAAATGTCATAGAGTTTACTTATTGTTTGGATTTATATATATATATATATATATATATATATATATATATATATATTGTTACAAGACGACCCGTCAGGAACACCGAATTGAATCCATCGACGAGCGAATGGAAAGTTCCAGAGAATTCAGCTTCAACGCACCCTTTCTAGAACTGTCTAGAAGTGAGAACTGTTTACGTTATGTCCCAATTATAGCAGCGACCTGGCAACACTTCGAAGAAGCTGCAATTATCGTTATTCAACTACTGTGTGTTCTAGAAGTTTCTATTAAGGAACGTTCTCGTAATTGCTTGACTGTGTACACTAGAAGTTTCTGTTAAATTCTGGAGAGTTCTCGAATAAAAGCCTAGCATATAAAAGGCAGTTCAACAACTGCTAACGAGAGAGATACCCTAATACTTCATCGAGAGACACCATCGAGTCCAGACGTTATTCTGCTGTCCGTTTGTTGACCGAATCATATGAGGCCAGCCACTGACAATTCACACTTGTGACAAATTGCCTTACGCCGTTTCTACACTGTGTATTGAGGTTGTTATCATCCATCGCCTACCTAGCCTTGTCATTATTCGCTCGTGGAACCAGTTCCTACGCTACAGCACGCTGCAGGTCTACCACTGTGCCATCGTCAACGTGCATGCACTACCAGCCCTTGGACCAGACCAGGCAAATATTAAGTAAAGGATTGTGAGTAAGTCTAATTAATTATTGTAAATTTAAGTAAGATAAGGAGATTGTAAATAATCATTAAGTTGTTGAATTTTAATCTCGTTCTTCTGTGATCTTTCGCTGTTATTGGTTTGACTCGCGACCACAAGCCGTAACAGAATTGGTGGCCTAACATCCGGGAACGAAAATACAAGAAAATTCGAGAAATTCTGTTGTGAATCGTAAGCAACTGTGTTTGCTCAGACTACTTATTTGTTTGTTGAAGGTTTGATACAATTTCAAAATGCCATTCAACTTAGATAAATTCGTGGCTAGTCCCTCAGTCGAGGAACTAGATTCATTAAAGAAGTCTGAGATTGTAAAGGTCGCAAAACATTATGGCATTGAATTTCAGCCTTTAATGCGGAAAGACGAGATTAAAAGATATGTTCTAGAATATCTTGTGGATGAAAGTATCCTGCCTAGTACAGTATTGGAAACAGCTATCACTGTGCCAACTGACAACACATTTGAACTGAAAAGGCTTGAAATGGAAATGAATAAGGAGATTAGATTAAAAGAAATGGAAAGAGAAAGGGAAAGAGAGGAAAGGGAAAGAGAGGAAAGAGAAATGCAAATGCAAAAGGAAAAAGAGGAAAGAGAAATGCAAATGCAAAGGGAGGAAAAAGCAAGAGAACATGAATTTAGGTTGAAGCAACTAGAGTTAGGGGTCATAAAAGGCTCAGACCCTAAGACAGGCTTGGATACTGGGGTATTTGATGTTTCTAAGCACGTAAAATTTGTCCCCAAATTTCAGGAGGATAATGTGGAGAAATTCTTTAACCATTTCGAAAAGCTGGGTGAGCAACTAAAGTGGCCAAGAGATAAATGGTCCATACTCATCCAGAGTCATTTCACAGGCAAGGCTCAAGAAGTGTATTCCGCTCTGTCAATAGAGGACAGCATGGATTACGATAAGGTTAAAAAGGCCATATTACAAGCCTATGAATTGGTGCCCGAAGCTTATCGCCAAAAATTCAGAAAGTATCGTAAGGCGGATACACAAACATATGTAGAGTTTGCTTATCAAAAAGAAAGGCATTTCGATAGATGGTGTGCTTCCAAAAAGGTCTCCACATTTGACACTTTAAGACAACTGATGCTAGTCGAGGAATTCAAACGGTGTGTGAATGATGACATTAAGACTCACCTTGAGGAAAATAAGGCTGACAACTTAAAGGAAGTGGCAAATTTGGCTGATCAGTATGCACTTACCCATAAATTCAGTAAAGTGGGTCAGACTCAAAACAAGGGTCAGTTTAGTAGGCCAAATAAGAAATATGGCAATAGTAGTGGCACAACAGGTAACAGTGGATCTCAGTCTGGTTCTATCTCTCCAACAAATTCTGGTAAAAAACAACCAGATTCAAGTCGTCAAAAGAACGACCAGGTCAGCTCAAACAAAGCTGCCTTTAAAGACATAAGCTGTGGTTTCTGTCACAAAAAGGGCCACACAATGGCAAATTGCTTCACATTGGCAAAATTAAAGGAGACTGAAACAGCTTCTAATGCCTTAGCCAATGTAGAGAACTCTTCTGAGGTGGTCGTGACTTTACGGCCTAATTCTAACGACCAAATTAAGGAAGAATACCTTCCATTCGTGTCTGAGGGGTTTATTTCCCTAGATGGGAATTCAGCTCATCCACCCGTAAAAATTAAAATTTTGCGTGACACAGGCGCAACTCAGTCGTTGCTTCTTGATGGAGTTTTGCCATTATCGGACTCTACTTCCACAGGGGCAAATGTACTAATTCAGGGGGTTGAGTGTGGATTTATTTCTGTCCCTCTCCACAAAATTAATTTGAAGTCAGATTTAGTTTCTGGGTCGGTCATAGTAGGGGTCAGACCTACTCTACCTGTAAAGGGGGTATCTCTGTTGCTAGGCAATGACCTAGCTGGTGGAAAGGTAGTAGCCAATGCAATTTTGACAGATAAACCATGTGATTATAACAACACAGAGCAATTAGAAAAGGAATTTCCAAATTTATTCCCTGCCTGTGCTGTCACTAGAGCTATGTCACAAAAGCTCGCCGTGGATGATAATCTTAAACATCCACCCTCCAAAAGTGAGGATACAGTTCCCAAAAGTGGAACAAGTAGGGAATCATGTAAGGATGATAATCTTAAACATCCACTCTCTAAAAATGAGGGTATGATTTCTGAAAATAAGGATGATAAACTTAATCATCCGCCCTCTAAAATTGAGGAATTAGTTCCTAAAAATGGAACAACACTCCCAAAGGAGGAGTCAGAGTCTGGAAAAGATTCTAGTGAAAATATTCATGAAAGTGAAGATTCTTGGTATGATCTCAGCCAATCTTTTATGACTAATCTTAATGATAGTCGGGATTGTGAGTCTACTGGCCCCACACATAGTGAGGGGGTAAAACAGGAAAAATCAAAAATGTCTGACACACTCCACAGAGACCAGTTGTCAGTCCAACAACAGCATGATGAAGAGCTTCAGCCATTAATAGCTGCTGCACTCACTGAGGATGAATCTAAAGACGTCCCAGTCTGTTTTTATGTTAAAAACAATATTTTGATGCGTAAATGGCGACCACCTGATGCACCATTAGATGAAGAGTGGAGAATTTACCATCAAATTGTGGTACCTAGGACTTATAGAAGGGAAATACTGAGTATTGCTCATGAAATGCCATTTGCAGGGCACCTAGGAGTCAATAAGACTTACCACAGAATTCTAAATCACTTTTATTGGCCAAAACTTAAAAGTGATGTGGCCAAATTTTGTAAGACCTGTCACTCATGTCAAATGGTTGGGAAGCCAAATCAGAATATTCCGGCTGCACCCTTAAAGCCAATTCCTGCTTTTGAAGAGCCGTTTAGTAGAGTCATCATTGATTGTGTAGGCCCCCAACCTAAGAGTAGGGCAGGACATCAGTATATATTAACCATTATGTGTGCTTCTACAAGGTTTCCAGAGGCAATACCTCTGAGGAATATTAAGGCTCGGACAGTCTTACAAGCTTTACTTAAATTTTTCACATTGTTTGGGTTGCCAAAAGAGATCCAATCAGATCAAGGGTCTAATTTCATGTCAACTGTATTCCAACAGATGTTGTATGAGTTAGGCATAGACCAAATTAAGTCTTCGGCTTATCATCCTGAAAGCCAAGGGGCTTTAGAAAGGTTTCACCAAACATTGAAGAATATGTTAAAGACATATTGTCATGATAATGAGAGAGATTGGGATGAAGGCATTCCATTTGTAATGTTTGCTGCCAGGGAGTCTATACAAGAGTCATTTGGGTTCAGTCCATTTGAACTTGTCTTTGGACACACAGTTCGTGGACCATTGAAATTGTTAAAGGAGAAGTGGTTATCAGATCTAGGTGAAGACGTACACCTACTTGATTATGTATCCCGCTTTAAAGATCGTCTTCATGGAGCATGTGAACTTGCTCAGGAAAATCTGAGGCACTCTCAGAAGAAAATGAAAGCGTGGTATGACAAGACCACTGTGAAAAGAGAGTTTAAACCTGGTGATAAGGTGCTAGTGTTTTTACCTGTTTCTGGTTAGCCACTTCAAGCTCCCTTTCAAGGACCTTATGTCATTGAGAGAAAAGTTAGTGACACAGATTACGTCATTTTGACACCTGACAAGCGTAAATCTAAAAGAGTATGTCATATTAATATGATGAAGAGATATTATGAAAGAGAAGATTGTGACATTTCTAAGGATGAAAGTGTACATGATGTAAATAGTAACACTAATGATACAGGTGATCAAGTGTGTGTTATCAATGCTGATCATGAACTTAGTAATGATGAGATCAAGGCTAATAATGTTCCTGACATGTGTATTAAGTTACAAAATTCTGATGTGTTGAAAAATCTTGACCAGAAATTAAGTCATCTGGATCACAAAGAAAAGTCAGAAATGAAATCATTAATCTATGAATATGCATGCTTGTTCTCAGATGATCCTACTAGGACAAATTTGATGGAACATGATGTTGATGTGGGAGATGCCACACCAATCAAGCAGCATCCTTACCGAGTTAACCCTCGAAAACGACAACATCTCAGGGATGAGGTTCGGTACATGTTGGACCATGACATTATAGAACCTAGTAATAGTGAATGGTCTTCCCCTTGTATATTGGTCCCCAAGCCAGACGGTGGGTACAGATTTTGTACTGATTACCGAAAGGTGAATGCGGTCACAAGAACGGATTCCTATCCGATACCCCGTATCGATGATTGTATTGACTTACTAAAGGGGTACTGGGAGATACCACTCACTGAGAGGGCTCGGAAAATCTCGGCATTCGTGAAGCCAGATGGGTTATTTCAGTATAAGGTCATGCCGTTTGGTATGAAAAACTCACCGATGACGTTTCAGCGCTTAGTAAATAATCTTACGTCAAATTTAGAAAATTGTGAAGTATATGTTGATGACCTTATTGTGTACAGCAACTCGTGGGATGAACATGTACAACATGTTAAGGCATTATTTGACAAGCTTGCCAAAGCTAATTTGACTGTCAATTTGGTCAAAAGTGAGATTGCTTGTGCCCATGTGATATACTTAGGGCATGTGGTTGGTCAGGGTAAAGTTAGACCAATTAAGGCTAAAGTTGAGGGCATTGACAAATTCCCTGCCCCAACTGATAAAAGGCAGCTCATGCGCTTCCTAGGCATGGCTGGTTACTACAGACGTTTTTGTCCGAATTTCTCTGACATTGCTGCACCACTGACAAAATTGTTAAAGAAAAATGAAAAGTTTGATTGGACAGATAATTGCCAAGCAGCATTTGAATTATTGAAAAAGGCACTAATGAGTTCACCAGTGTTGATTGCTCCAGATTTTGAGAAGCAATTTAAGTTGGCAGTGGATGCCAGTGACAATGGCATAGGAGCAGTTTTGCTTCAAGCTGATGAGCATGGTGTTAATCACCCTGCTTGTTATTATTCTAAGAAATTTGACAAACACCAGAAAAATTATTCAACAATTGAAAAGGAGACATTAGCTTTAATACTTGGTCTTCAACACTTTGATGTTTATTTGGGAACTACTAGTTTCCCTATCACTGTATACACTGATCATAACCCTTTGACATTTTTATCTAAGATGAAGAATAAGAATCAAAGATTGATGAGGTGGAGTTTATTTCTGCAATCGTATAATGTAGATATAAAGCACATTAAAGGGAAAGACAATGTTGTACCAGACTCTTTGTCAAGAATTTGATCTGATGCAGTATGTTGAAAATTTCACTGTAAGTTTTGAAATTTTGTGTTAACTATGGCACACTGTGTATTGATGATGTTACTGTATTCATGTATCATCACCTTGCAAGACAAATTATATGTTATAATTGTACCTTCCATTGAATATTGGACTACATAATATACATACTGTAGTTATTACTGTAAAGTTATACATTGTAAATATTGTAACTTAAGTTTTGTCCGAGACGTCCAAAACTTTTTCAAGGGGGGGGGGGAGTGTTACAAGACGACCCGTCAGGAACACCGAATTGAATCCATCGACGAGCGAATGGAAAGTTCCAGAGAATTCAGCTTCAACGCAGCCTTTCTAGAACTGTCTAGAAGTGAGAACTGTTTACGTTATGTCCCAATTATAGCAGCGACCTGGCAACACTTCGAAGAAGCTGCAATTATCGTTATTCAACTACTGTGTGTTCTAGAAGTTTCTATTAAGGAACGTTCTCGTAATTGCTGGACTGTGTACACTAGAAGTTTCTGTTAAATTCTGGAGAGTTCTCGAATAAAAGCCTAGCATATAAAAGGCAGTTCAACAACTGCTAACGAGAGAGATACCCCAATACTTCATCGAGAGACACCATCGAGTCCAGACGTTATTCTGCTGTCCGTTTGTTGACCGAATCATATGAGGCCAGCCACTGACAATTCACACTTGTGACAAATTGCCTTACGCCGTTTCTACACTGTGTATTGAGGTTGTTATCATCCATCGCCTACCTAGCCTTGTCATTATTCGCTCGTGGAACCAGTTCCTACGCTACAGCACGCTGCAGGTCTACCACTGTGCCATCGTCAACGTGCATGCACTACCAGCCCTTGGACCAGACCAGGCAAATATTAAGTAAAGGATTGTGAGTAAGTCTAATTAATTATTGTAAATTTAAGTAAGATAAGGAGATTGTAAATAATCATTAAGTTGTTGAATTTTAATCTCGTTCTTCTGTGATCTTTCGCTGTTATTGGTTTGACTCGCGACCACAAGCCGTAACAATATATATATATATATATATATATATATATATATATATATATATATATATTTCTGTTAATACCCTATAAGGGAGACAAATTGTAGTTATAATTGGTATATTAAGGAGACATTTTCACTAGGGAGACAAATTCACGTCTCCCTAATTCTTTGCACCATTATTTTAACCCCTTCTCTACATTCTTTCTAAAAGATTTTAATTTCTATGGTAGCGTATTAGCGCCCTCTTTATTATGCCACTGTGTAAGCTGCATAAATACATCATAGGTGCTATTATTTACCATAGAAATACAGGTGTGTCATGTGCTGCATGTAATTTATATGTATTATAGGGAGACAAATTAGTATTGCGAAATACTTTATAATATTTTGTTTATTTAATTAAACCTTGTGTGTAAAAGATACAGTTAAAACAAACGTACCATAAGTTAAAGGCATTCATTAAGAATTATTGGTATTTTTGTGTGAATATTTGTATGCTTAGATAAGGAATTATATTAAATTTCATCAATATAACGGATTGTCTCCCTAAGGAAGGATTTTATCCCAATGTCTCCCAAATGTTTAATTTAGTGTTATATATATATATATATATATATATATATATATATATATATATATATATATATATATATATATATATATATATATAAATATATATATATATATAAGGATGAAAATACGAAGCCACCAGACGCAAGGTATGTTAAGGACAATCCATAAAAGTTTATTGTACTACGTATGTCAGCTGGATTCTTAAAATCTTCAATATGATGAAAACTAGTTAAATCGTAAAAAGTTCAATGTGAATATTGGTAGCACGACGTTTCATAAAGTCATGCCCACTGGCTCTAAAGTATTCAAGCGCTCCACATGAGTTTTACTTCTTATACATATGTATATATACATATATAAATATATATTCTCTCTCTCATCCTTCCATCAAATTAACCTCCAATCACTCTCTTACTTTACTACCTTTTCTAGATCTTATAATCACCATAGAAAATTTATCCATCAAAACTTCGATCTATTTAAAGCCCACTGACAGGCATTCATATCAACACTTTTGCGGTCCCCCCCCCCCTCACACAAAGCAGTCAGTTATATACGACCTGGCTCTCAAAGATACAAACGTATTTTCTCTGATCAAACTAATTTTCGTACAAAATTGTTAAGCCTGAATCAACAATATTTAGCTCGTGGCTACCCTCTCCGATGGATCAATAGAAATATCAACAAAAACAAAACGTTCTCCTGCAAACAAAGTAATCCCACCTCCACACGAAGACGATCATGTCCTCTTTGTCATGACCTAATTCCCACAATGTGAAAAATTGTTCAAACATCAAAAAGTCCTCTGGTCGTCACTCAAATTCGTAGGCTCAGATTCTCCATGTTTCGATCGCCCGGCAGTGTTGGCACTTAAACAACCCCCTTCGCTCACATCACTCTTGGTCACAAGCCACCTGTCCCATTTAATTCAGAAACCAGGGCTGTAACACCCGAGTCCGGACTCGGACTCGGACTCAATTCCGGACTCGAGTCCAGTTTTTTCTGGACTCGGAATTGGCCCGGAATGGGAGGTCTTGGAATCGGAATTGGCCCGGAATGGGCTGCACCTGGACTCGGACTCGGAGCCGAGTCCAACCGAGTCCACTTAAGTGAAAATTTGATGCCCCCTAGCATATTAGCTCATACTTACCACTGTGCTATCAGCCTATTGTCTGGGAAAAGTGCCCCTGGGAATGTTTGCAACAGTGGGGGCATGGGAGTTATTTATTGAGAATCAGCTGGCGTTGAAACTTACTCAGGTTGGAATTTTGTAGGCAGGGCAAGGGCTTTTTCTTGGGAAAAGGATTTGCTAAGTCCTGCTGGGACTCCATGCTAGCCAGGTGTACATGTGAAAATTAATTGGTCTGGTCTTGTAACCAATGAACTATTCAAGAATGTATGAAATTAAGAAGAGGTTTTAACAAAAATGGCCCTCTAAGTTAGTTGGAAAAGTGCTACATGATAAATGCCTGGTTGAACTTGTATCGTGCCTAGTTCCTGTAATGGCAACAGTGGCATTAACCATTGTCCTTACCCAGCTACAGAAATTCTTTGATTGAAGAACTGACACATTCCTTCAGATTATTCAACTTAAACTGATTTATCCATTCAAGCAGTGACCACTAGTCTGCAAGATGTGAAGTTAAATGGGTTGGAGCCAAGTCCACCTGTCCCAAGTCTGAGCAAGGTCTGAGTTCATGGTCAGAATCCAAGTCAGAGTCCTGAAGGCCTCGAGACCAAGCTGTGTCCGAGTCAAACCAGGATCCGAGTCAGAGTCGAGTCAGAGTCTGGCAGCATTTTTGAACATATCTCTTTTGATGAGGTGTATACAGGTAGTGGGGGTGCTCACTGACCTCTAACTGACTACCTGAGACCTATATATGTTTACTTACACTAACTCAAAAGCAGTCTGAGAATTGTGCAATAGGCTATCAGTGATTATGCCAGGACTGCCTGAGGGGGCAGGGTGCCCAAAAGTGGGGGAAAGGGGGAGCAACCTGAAACCTGACAATGGGGAGGGTTGTGTAAGCACATCAAATGTAATACAGGCATCACCTAGAGCTTGATGTTTGGCCTTCAGAGGTAAATTTTTATCAACGTCATCATGGTAAAGTGAAATGGCTTGAAGGCCAAAGTGCATGCAGGCTGCAGTATCTCTGGTTATACTCCAGGCTCTTTAATACATATGGCATGGTATCTCTGCAGCTACTGCAGGCTTCAGGTTGCATGGACACGTTAGTCACTACTAAAGCCAACAGGACAGTGTTTGTCAATGCCCATGCATGCAAAACCAGCTGCAGTTATGTATGTCTTCATTCATGTATAGTGCAGTGTATATAAGTATTGAACCAATGGATCGTATACAGCACACATAGTTAAGTTGCAGCTTGAACAGAATGAGTTCTATCTGTTAGGCACAGGCCCAACAATAAACTGCGCTTCAAAGTCCTTATGCTGGCTGCATGAAAGTTCTACAGTACATGTCCAGCATACAGTACATCAGCAGCTGGTCTTGTTGGCAAGTGGTTACGAGTATTAGTGCTTGCTAGACAGATTTAACCTAAAAGTTTTTAAAATGCTTCTTACTCATACTGTGCCTGCACCATGTGTCGTCCATGAGGGAGATGAGTTGTTCATGCTGCAGTACTATACATGATGATGAACTCATTAGAACTGAACCATAAAAGTTAAAACCGTACCAGTCAATGAACTGTTTTCCCCAGGTAAGCTGCTGTAGTATACTATAGGTAGCAAGGAACGACTACGTAACTTAAATGTAATGCTGAACTTTCTAGCAGAACTGGTACTACATGTACAAATCTATAGTCTTGACTTACTACAGGTGCATTCTACTACTACTGTGTGGTACAACATACACTGTACTGCAGATCATGTAGGTCTATATACTAGTGCAACTGGGGTCAACTGGATCTGAGGACTGCCTTTAATTGTAACCAAGATTTGTGATGTTGGCAATATAGGCCTAAAGGCCTATAGCTTACTTACCCCTTCAGTTGATCCCCATCCGGCCACCACCTGCCCTCTGCATATTACCCTCATCAAAAGTACAAAGGTCCTTGAACTACAGTAAATTAAGTTTACTAAATTTAAGCTCCATTCATGCACATGACTGATGTGTACAGTTAGTACTGCAAAATTCATATATCAACAGAAGCTATTGATATCCTGCTCTATGTTTACATCTTATCTGGATAAAACTTACAAATGCAAGAACTGCCCCATTTGTAGCAGTTTCATACTAAGCCTTCCTTAGTATATAGTCTACACAGTATAGCCTTTTTGTAAAATTTGTCTAGAAGACAGGATGCAAAAAAGTATCACCTCCTTCAGAGCCTATAATAACTGTATGGTTTGAATAGGATTTAGGAGATCCACTGACAATGTTCTGCAAGGCAAGGCACAGACCTAGTCACCTATGTTCATTGTTTGCATTGTGTAAGGTGTGTAACAATCAATTGGCACATATTGTACCAGTGAATGGATTAGACGCAACTCGAGGTATTATTTAGGTACCATACAGCTATAGTGTAGTTTGTATTTTCCTTGAATCCTTGAATCTGAGTCCAGTGCTTTGGAGATTTGTATAGTCTCCTCTAAAACTCTCAGACCCAGCAAATCTGACTGCTTTTGTTGTAAAAACTGTTAATTGGCTTTGATTGTACTGTAAATAGTAGGTAGTTGCTCCAATACATCCTTGGTTCATACAACAAGCCCATGGTTCAAGTTGATTAAGCTATTCAAGCACTGACCATCAGCCTTTAGGATTACAAGGTGTGAAGTCCAATAACACAGAATGGCAGTGAATTAGCTATATGTTTATAGGCATCAGAAAATAATCAATACTAATTTTCCAAAGTTGTAAGTTTTGTGTACTTGAAATCAAGTAGTGTACTAGAATAGGCATGAAAATTGCACTTTACTTCAAACCATAGAGATGATGACGTGTCAGTACAGGCATCAGCAGGCGCAATTGTAAGGATGTAACGACATATTTTGGGGGGTGGGGTGGGGCTACAATATGTAGATTTAATTTGCAGCTGGGCTTTAATATATTTTAAGCTAACATTTCTGGGGATATCTATATGTCTTCACTACTAGCCTTTATGAAATTTGGGCAATTTTTGAGGGACTAAGAGAAATTTAGGGGTGGGCATGCCCCCCAGAGAAGGGCACCTGAGTACTAGACATTGCATTGGTTGTGTTCTAGAACTTTGTAAATATTCCAGATACTTTATATGATACTCATATAGAGTGGCTGCCAACTTATTACTAAGTACACCTAATATTATTCTTGTACCCATGATAGTAGCTAGTGGTGCCTATAATTATACTCATAACCATGTAACTGCACCCATACCACCTGGTCAGATCCTGTACCAGTGCTCATTAAATTCCTTCAAGTGTGAACTTTCATACCTTCACTTGGGTATGAAAGTTCTTGAGTCGTGACGGTGTCCATACTCGTGTTGTGTTACCCCTAGTCTGTGCTCAAGTTCGTGACCTGGGACTTCCACCCATACCAGCTTCTCACGACCTGGCATACATACCATACCCAAACTCAAAACCACATACTCATGACCAGTACCCGTGTCTGGGCTCATGACCTGTTACCCGTACCTGTACCGGCCCCCATCCGTACTCATGGCCCGGTTCCCATACCTGTACCCATGAGGCCCATGTACAGGTACCAGCTGGTCATGAGTACGGGTACCAAGCCATGGCTTGGTACCCGTACTCATGCAATGAACTCATTGCAATGAACTTCACTCGATTTGCAATAAGCCACAAAGCATAACAAGGCTGAAGACGTTCTAGGTTGAAAGATTCCTTGTGGTTGTTATACCTCTCCTTGAAGGGGCCGACGGACAAGTTGGTTCAAATCCTGCTTAATTTAATATGCCTTTTTCAGCATGATAAGCTATAAAATTTCATTTAATTTTCAGTTTCAGTTTTTAGGCCCATATTAAATTACAAAAAGCATAAACAGCACATACACGCATTGAAATAAAATAGTCAAGAAATAAAATACGTAGGGCCAAAAGACAAAACGGATTTGGAATGAAAGTAATAAGATCTCTTTGAAACTACATTCTGGATGAAAAAACATAGTTCTGTCAATGAAAGAACATCTGAAACGTATGATCCTAAAGTCTAACATGACTCCAGAATTTCTACAATGTCTCTTTCCAAAGTTTAGTCAATTCACAATGCGGGGGGGGGGGGGCGTAACCCTTACAGTGGGGATCTTTTCATTAATCTAACGAATTCCTTCTGGTAGCAACGGTAACTTTATATTTAAGGAAGTCGTAGAACAAAAAAGGCAAACCATGTTCCACACTATTTTATGGAAAACTCAACTGTTTCCTAAATTGTCTTTTACACCAACAAATTATTTTCAGATATTGTATATTTTCAAAAACTTGATATACTTTCATAAACTTTACGCATGTCAAACTTTGCTGCAAAAAATGGTTTGAAATATTTCAGCACTCAATCTAAAGGGTATTACAACCCGCATGATTCACCTTACAATATAAACTCACATTAACAGTTTTGTAGTTTTCATTGTATTGTATGGTGAATTAACTAATAATATATCATAAGCTGAGGTCAAACTAAGTCTTGCATGTTATTACAAGCTCAAATGATTTCTGCCGTTAAAAGGAGTTAGAGGTATATAGGTAAAGCTTAAGTCGAAACTTATGAGGGGACAAAACATGTTGAAGAGAAATTACATGAATATTCATAATATGAGTGAAATATTACAATGAAACTCCTTGCACGTCTAAGATATGTATCAATGCAAGAACGAGAAAGAATCATATAACAACTGAATCTGACTTGGATACTCACTGACTAGAATAAATAATGTCAAACTGTCTGATTAAAAGGGAGAATTAATACACGAGTTGGGAAATTCGGTACTTCCGGTCGGGTCACAAGGTCAAGTGTACCATGACAACGGACAACGTGTTTAGCTTTGCATACTCAGCATGCAACACCTGCGCTGAGACACTGTACGCGTGGTACACTTCACCTTTGACCCATTCCCAAATTGCATTGCGTGGAAACATTTCCCAACTCGTCTATTATCATCAGGTGTCTGGATTTCATTTAGTAAGCACCATGAAGTTTTGGAACAAACTCATACTGAAAGCATGGGAAATATATTTGATGTTCCTCATCTACATCTGTTGTATATGATCATTAAGGGCCTTTGGCCTCCTATCATTTAGTAGCCAGCCTGAACCATATGGAGATGCTCCGTTATGGAGAGGGTGGCGCTTCAAGGTAAATTCAAGGTAAATACTTCTCTCCGTCAAAAAAAAATGTTTGATTTAATTTCTTTACTTTCCTTTTTTCCATGCAGGTGATATTCTTGTAACTGATAACTTCAGAGTTCCCCATGGAAGGTCAAAGGACGACTCAAGTTCTTCTAGACATCTCTAGGGAGCTTACATGGACTGGGACGAAATATGTTCAAAACTTCGATCACTAGCGAGGTTACAATTTTTTATGAGTGCACTGCATTTAACTTCCACTCCAGAAAGTTTGAAGGAGAAAGTTACACTTTGTTCCTTTATGGCTATAAATATAACAGTCACAGGTTTACTCCTCGCCACTTCTGAGGTCGCACCTTGAGTGGACTATAAAGATAGCTTTCTCGTCGAAATCAGGCTGACTGGCTCAGAAAAAAGCAGCGACGGCGCCAGGGGCTTTAGCCCCGGAAAAAATTGTTCAGCCCCCATTAGCCCCCCCCCCCCCCCAACTGAAATGAGCAAATTGAAAAATAATTTAAAACACTCATTAAAACAATTTTATTAAGTGGAATTTTTAATGGCCCTAAAAATTTGTCAGCCATCAGCGCTAGCCCTACCATTAACCACCTCCACATCTGAAATGAGGGAAATATATGTATTTTTACGTAGTTATCATTATGCAAGTTCAACTGTTTTCATTATATATAACCCACGCCTTAAATCACCTGTAACCCGTTGTAGAAATGTCACACATTACAGAAATGCTACGCAATGCAACGAATCAGGGTGTGGCCAGGCGACAATAGTTTTCCCACCCCTGTTGTAGCACTCGTCAATAGGCCTATAGAGGGATTTCAGTCACGTGACTTTAACCAACTAGACGCAATTTTGAAGGGCAAGATCGCGCTTTTTTGTTTTGAAGGGCAAGATCCACCGACCTACATGTAGGACTGGATATAACATATACGTCTAAAAAGGAGAACCACTCCGCTCACAGCAACTTTTCCTCGTAAAACGCCTAGCCACGTACAAGCTCAATGGAGAGACGCTATGAGAGCGTCTTATTTTTAGAATTTCTACAAAATGTTAGCATATGCAGCCTACAATTGCACCAACCGTCAATGCAAAACTCGTCGTTAAACGCTACATACTGTAATCGTGAGCAATATGAGTTTTAAAAACTATTTTTTTAAGAAAGAAGAATAGTCTAACCGGACAATATATGATGACGTCACGGTCGACAAACCCATGCCATGATACGTATGTATGCGTGTAAAGTATACGGCGCGTGTTAAACGCTGCCACCGTTGTGCGCAGGAACAGACGAATAAGGATTAAGTTGCACATTGTGACGACAGTAAAGCGTGTAATGTCTGGTTATTGTGAATCCAGAAAAATCCTAAGCTTAGGATTTCTCTGTTTGAATCAGGGTGCGCGTTCTTTTGCTAACGAGTGATGACGTTAGGCATTTGATGGTAAAAATATACATGACCGTTACGATATCATTGTAAAGAAGTGCTCACTGGCAGTTTAGGCATAATCCTATATCACACTACGTTGTCAGGGCCAAGTTCTCAATACATTATGCTCTAAGGGCCATGGCATGATTTTGACATAAATGCATGCGTTCTGAAAAGCAGAGATGCATCTCTCCCCCTTGATTTGTTTCATTTCGCAAGTTACTTCACTTAACATGAAATGACAGGAGAGTTGTAGGTAAACCGAAATAGCAAAGGCAATATAAAACAAGTCTGCCAGAAAGAGAGAAATTTAGGGAGTAAAGAACGAAGAAAATTAGAAATAAAACAATATGTTCAAATATGTACAATATTCAAATATATTGTATGAGAACGGTGAAAATGAGAACGGCATTGCGAGCAACATAACAAGAGACCACATAAGGTGATCTCCGCTATCAATAAAGCCCTTAAATATTTCTTACTCTAGAAAGTTAAATCGGGTTCTAATAGATGAAAATAAGCACCTGTATATTTAAAGATTTCCTAATAACTGTGACACTCTGATCATTCTGTTTATCTGTAATCAGCATACTTAAACTCCAATATCCAACATCGGAAACGAGAAGTTGAGTGAAGAGGTATTAAGGAAGCTCAATAGGTATGTCCCTAGTGGAAACAATTTGCAACAGCTTTACAATTATAAATTATCAGAACATCAGTTTCCAATATCAACCATTCAATCAACGTCTTCAATATTCCTCGCACGGTGTTCTAAACTTATACGTAGGCCTATACCGCAAATGCACTAAAACCATTGTCTGCATGGAGAAAATCTCTTTGATTCACTTTCCATGTCAAAAGCTGCATCATTTAGATCGGTGGCAAGATCACGCATCTCTTTGGTTTTTACGGGCACGCATCCATTGTGTCACAGTAGTATCTATGGTTATGCCGTGCGCGTGAGCTGTAAATTCGCTTACCGCGTGTGTGTTTTGCCCTTCAGTGCCTGGGAATCCATTGCGCGTGACGTCAAAATGAAATCCCTCTATACAAGATAGAGTTTTGCACAGAACGTACTGCAATTCCACAGTACTGAGTATGCACTGGTCTTGGGGACACTGACCCTAAAAGTGGGCCTTTTGACGGCCCGCACATCCCACTACGACCGAGAGACGGGATGACTGACTTCGGATCTGTGATCAGCGTGGTCGATAACCTGTAGGACGCAATTCTTATCAAGCGGGAGTAGCTTCGATTTCATCCCCTTCTTCCCCTGGGGTGGGGAACGGGTGAGAGGAAATAACCTTCCTTCAGCTTCAGAATAACGATAATAACACTCCTGGGTTTTCGGACATGCCCATTTAAAAAATATAATTTTCAGTCATTTAGTTTTTGAAGTATCTGGTTTTTATTAGAGGATCCTCTATTGGGCCATAGACCTATGCAAATAAGCTGTGCCATCAATATGGCCCACCTTTATGTAATAAAATATGTTGCAGTCCTTTCATGATTATTTTCTTTATCGTAGATATGTCCTTTTTGGTGAGCTTGCGAAACAACAAGGGGGTGAGGGCGCTTTAAGTATATGAAAGAGAATTATGATAGTATTATGTAGTTGGCCTAGACAATTGAGAAAAAGTGACCTTCTATTCTTCTGCTGTCTTTAAATGTACCTTTTTAAGGGAAATATACCTGCAAGATGGCGCTGTTAAATAGGGGTGAGAGCCCCTTCCCCTGAGGTATCACCTACGACCTTTCTGAATTAACGTATGACTTATTTGATAAAATTCCAAGTTACTAATTCCATATGAAAACGTCCTTAGAACAGCTTTTACATTATTGGTAAATTTTTTTTTCATTATCGGTAGACGAGCGTTTTTACATTATCGGTAATTTTTTTAACATTATTGGTTCAAAGAGTTTTTTGACATTATCGGTAATTTTTTTACATTATCGGTTGTTTTTACAGTATCGGTAATTTTGTTTTTACATTATCGGTCGTTTTTACATTATTGGTTGATTTTTACATTATCGGTTGTAACACAGGCCAGCATATGATTCGATACAATCTCAATCAAACTTCACTTTAAGTGCGTTTAATTTTTGAGGTTATCCATGTTTCTTGTTTAAAAAGGTAACTCACCTTATAAGGATCTTGAAAGAGCCTGATCATCTAGACCAGGGCTTCTCAAGTGTTTTCGGTCGCCGGTCACATTTCCTTGATTTAATTCTTTATCACCATTGTAGTGGCCAGCAGGGGCAAATTCAGGGTTTGGAGAAAGTAACTTATTCTTGAGGGCTAAACCAACACATGGAAGCCTCAAAGTTTGTGCAGCAGGCAGTGACGATTCTAGGGATTGTAAATATGGGTGATGTTTTTTAATGAGGGCGCCAAACGGGATCACACCTGAACACAGTCTTCAGCCCAAAAGAGAAAAGTTAGTATTGCCATGGAGTTGTCTAAATAGCAACTCCCTGGTATTGCAAACTCTCTAGATCGCAGGAAATTCCATTTAAGGCATAATCTTGCCATTAGACTTTTACGTTCACCATGTGTGAATCACCAATAGGCCAATGGAAGAAACTGTGGCATCTAAATGCTCTAGATTGCACTTTGGAAATTGCACATAAAAATGTTCTCGGCTCCTCGAATCTTTTACGTGTTGCATATATGGGCGTCGGGGACGGCAAATTACCCGATGGCCGCCACTGGAAAACCTAGGATCTAGACACCCCTCCCCTTAGACCCCTGCCCCAGGACGGAGGTCCGAAGCAACGTTGACCCCCCCCCCCCCGTCGAGAATAGCGTCCTACACCTTTGTGTAAAGCGGTCACAACCATCGATTTGTAATAGAACATTCATTTCTTACACTTTTCATATAAAAACTAAAATCCTGACACTATTGTGACGACACACAAAGGAAACATTGATGCAGTCAGCTTTCCAAGGGAACGTCTTAGGCCTGAATCAGCTGAGGGCCTTTTCAGGGAAGAAAAAAGAACCATGCATCCTAAAGTGCATAGCGAAGTATGTTAAGTTCTACAGAGAATAGCCATACCCTCTATGTCTGGTTTTTGAGGACTACAATTATATAGCGGACTGATCGGTTTGGCTTACCTTATCGTCATTGTTTTTTTTTTTTTTAATATTTACACAATTAACTCCAGCCTATATGAAGTTATGGGATTATTCATCAGTGTTTAAGGATTCAACTTTCCAGCATTTTATTTATTAAATTTTCGTTTGAAATTTTGTTAACACGTTTGGATTGTTCAAATTGTACTTTTTGCTTGTGACAGAACAGTAGTCTGGGAAAGTTTTCTTACCCTTTTCTATGTGATTCAATCCACATTTCAAGGTAGGTTAGCCCTCTGAAATTGTACAAGCCCCTACACCCTAAAAACCTTGTGGGGTACATGAAAAGTTTTCTTTCTGAATGGCGATGATGTGTGCATCTCTCCCTGTACAATACCTTGTGCAATGTGTGCATACCACGATTAAAACTTTCACCTCTCACTGTTAGGGAAAACTTTTCATTTTTAACGTAGCAAGGGAGTTACCTCCAATTTCATTTGTCCCTTTTGTTCTATCTTCATTGATAGCTAGAACAACACACGTTACCTAGTTCTTTAAAGAAAGTTGTAATTGTGTCTAGCTAGACATTAACGTCATTTAAGATAGGTTGATAAGGATGGTATATTATTTTGTTCATTCTAGAGCAGCTTCTTTTTATTTTGTCTTTTTCATTGCTACATTAATATCATGCCACTCTATGTATATAGTCTAAAAAAATGAATACAGCAGAAATCTCACTTGGAAAAGTTTGCCTCCTCTTTTTAAAGCGGCACATTGAGTTGGATCATGAAATTCACCAAATTTTGCCAAACCTGTTAAGTTTTCTTCACATACTAATGACAAATGGTCAAACTTAAACAATCCCCACATCTTGCATACAAATAAATGTTTCATAAGTGAGTAATAAACAACTCAATTCGGTTTTCAAAAATTCGTGACCAGACACTTTTTCAAATTATGCACACAACCGTTACAAGCCAGGATACCAAAAATTAAAATTTAAACTTTATTCGTAACTATTTGATGTGAAACTTGACTAATTATGCTAATAATAATCATTGTCATGTGGTAGTACCCTTCAACACCCTCATTAAGTTATCGATATCAACTCATTGTGCCCCTTTAAATATATTTACCATAACTTCACTTGACCGTTGCATTACCTCAAACAGATTTAGGAACCCCCGGGTAACTCAGTTCACAACTGGGGACTGCACTTTTAATTGACATAATTCAAGCAATAGCTTCATACCTACTGGTGAACAATAACTTGTGCAGATCAGTAGTGTAGCCCAATTCGTAGCAAACAGCTCACACATTGCAGCTATATGGCTTTGTACAATTTAAACTCAGTACTAGCTACTTGCAGCTTTTTGTGAGAACACACAACTTGTTTTCTATTGAGAAAGGTCTAGAATTACACCTAGTTGGAAGAATTTTCACTCTTAGGGGTAATTTGAATTTTAATTGGATCATCTTAATATTCCTCACACTATATTTATAGTTGACATGAATCCCTGGCATGGTAATGTATTACCAGTCAGTAGAAATTACCATTTTTCTCTTTTTGGAAAGAGTTAATTACCAGGGGTGAAACTATGAAACCCTGTTGACTGCTTAATAATTCAATATGATATTTCGAGTAAAGTAACCTTGAGAGATCTTGCTTATACTGCTGAAAAGGAGCATTTTTGGTCAACAGGCCACCAAATGCTGATGGATGAACTCACACTTAACATGTACATGAGTCATACTGAGTGCAAGAATCTCATCACTTTTGGTTGGCAAAGGTCATCTGAAGTCATACGAAGAGCAACTCTGAGTCTGAGGCTTTAATATGTCGATCCCTCATACAATGTACGTTAAGCCTAAATTGACTTATTTGAATACGGCGAGCTCTTCTACATTCGTTATCCATTACACTTGTAATCTATGGACCTACAAGGCAACTATGGCACAAAAACGGCGTACAAAGTTCTGTCAGAAATATTCAAAGCCGTGTATTTATACGTTTAACATCAAGCCAAATACAGTTTCATGACCCACAACCAGGGTACCAGTGATTGCATACTTCGACAATTATTTAGTTTACTTCTCCAGATACCACTAATTATACATGCAAAAAGAAAACTACACCATGCAATGTAATCTATGTGAAGTTATTTTGTTTAATTTTCTGAAACGGTAGACATTTTAAAACTGGTGTTACTGCCATCCGGAGAAGTCCGTATGCCGGTATGATGTTAATCCCTGGAAATAAAACAGAACACATAAACCAAAGAGAGAGTTACTAACTGAAAGTCGACAATGAGGTATTGTGGGATTAACAACATAAGACAATCTGGATTTTTTAACATTTTAACCCTGCTATGAAAATATAGTTGCGTGGCAATAAATGTCAGCGAAAAGTGCTTCTAAAATATTTCCCATTCAAATAACATTCAAATAAGGACATCTGAATCGTCTGTTGTGAAGATAAGGACCAGTAACGCAATTTCAAGTAAAATTTGCATTTAGGTTTCTTTCAGAATTGTCAGGATATAAGGATGCAATTGACATGATGCTAAAAATAATTCCAGTCGTTTCAATTACACGAGAGATTTTGAATAAAATGTAACAACTGAAAGAGTCAAGCAAGACCAAAAAGCCCAGAAATAAACTTGAAAACTGAAAATGGTATGAAAGAAAAATAAAATAACCCCCTAATCTTTCCTAGGCTGAAAGGACTTGATTCAACAAAAATGAGCAAAATCACAGAAAGCTCGAAAGTTTGTTGCATCAGATGATACACAGCTGTCTCATAAAGGAATATTATAGGAGAGCTTATCGTAGGGGGGGGGGGGGACACTGCTTGTAGGCAAGTACAAATCGAAGTCCCCTTAAAATAGTATAAAACGAACATGCAGAGGCCAACTAAAAGTGCCACCTGATATCTTCATCAAATAAATATTTAGCGTGGTAAAAAAGAGGGGAACATGTATTTATATTAGACCTCGCCCGTATGTTTAAGGTGAAATACCAGGCATGACTTCTCTTCTTTCTCTTTACCTCTGTCACTGAATGGCCCACCATACGTAATTGTGCGAGCAAAAATGTTCTGCTCCCAAATTTTTAAAACCGACTTTATGCAAAAAACAAATCTTCTAAGCAGGCAATAGGAAGCGGTAAGAATTTTCTGTCCTAATTTCGGGCCATTGAGAATGTGCAGCTTAAGCTAAGACGTTCGAAGGAGTTAGTGCAAGAGACCCGCTTGTTAAAAATGAGGAGATTTCAAAGTTTTGGTTGCCTGTCCCCTGCATCGCCTGCAATAGCCTTCTCGGGGAACTTATCTTTAGGGCAGATCGGGTAGATGCGACACAAGGCATCGTATCCTAGGGGTGGTGCCAGAGTAGGACCGAGGGCCAAAGCTACCCCGTAGGGAAATTTTTGCATTGTTGTTGATAATTGTGGTATGCTAAAGAACGTAATATGTGAAGACCGTCAGTCGCCTCGTGGTTTACCTGCTTTTGCTGTTATGTCAAAAAGGAGATTTGCTAGCGGAGCCAAAACTTTTTGGCATAATTCGAGCGATGATGGCTGTAGTTTTTCGATGTTTCCTTTCAACGGGGCCTAAATAGTACAATCCATCTAATCAAAGAACCTTTAGGTAGCTTACAAAGGTTTTCGTTCAGGTTGCAATGAATGTAATGCATCACATATCACTTACTTGCTCTCACATATTTCTCGTACGGTGCGATATGGGACTCGCGGCGGGCAGTTTGGCTGTTTATCAAACAGCCGAGCTAGATATACTGCAATACAATGCATTTTATCCTAATAGAGGGCATTCGCTAATAAAATGATCCCATTTTCCTCTCAGTATAGAGTCTTAAACTCTTCAATACGACAGCACCAAATTTTTGGTACGCTTCGCGCGCTGTACAAGTACCGTAAGTTCATACTTTTTGTCAAATACGACCATTATGATAGATAACATCGTGCACGACGTGGCCTTAGTGATTTCTATGGATATCTACTAGCCACAGTTGACTGTAACAGTCTAAAAAACTTACTGTGGTAGACAATGTTTCAGGCATTCACGTGGGGTCTCGAAACAGGTTGAAGATGGTGCCGGTATTGGCATATCACAAAAGAAGCATTCACAGTCCCGACAGCAGTAGGTGCCTAGATCACAAACTGAAAATAGTTTTAAGAATAGGATCATTTAGCTCAAGATATGACCCTTTATATAGACACAACAGGGAGGTGGTAGTAGCTCCTCCCTGATCACAGTAAAGCTAGGTTGACATGCATGCCTATAATGTATCTATATTAGACTTCTATGGACCACACAAAGAATTGGATGAAATATACATGTAACTTTTCTCAGCAACAATAGTTCTACCCTCTGGCCAGTGTTGTAACGAGTCACCCTTTGGTCGAGTCACAAGTCAGGTCAAGTCATTCGTCACATTTTCAAGTCAAGTCAAGCACATTTTCAAGTCAAGTCCAGTCAAGCCCATTTCCAAGTCAAGCCAAGTCAGAAATTGGTCGAGTCAACTCGAGTCAGTTGCTGGTGTCTACAAGTCAAAGCAAGTCACACTATATTACATAATCATAGTAAATTTAAAACTGGTATTTCTTCTTGGGTATGACCTATAGACAACTGGTTCCTTTCTGCCTCTGAAGTGTACCTGTCACTGACTGCAATCTTTTTTCTATATGGGATGCCACAGGTACATTGTTTTCACATATCTTTACATGAAATTTACTAGGAGTACGTTGCACATTCCAAGGTACCACACGTGACTTGTGCCCCACACACGAATGCTATTACTACTCAGGCAAGCAATATTAATGTATATCTGCTGGCCGTGGCACAATTTCACTTTCACTTTGCCACCGTGCCACGTATGGCTAACGTTAGACGTCGTCGCACAATGATCCACAGATGGCCAAGCCATGGCGTAACATACACTTTTATCGAACAAGAGGTCAAGGACCTAGCAGTAGCACTGTGTACTTCTCGGAAATAAACTTTCCGTCAATAACGAATGAAAATGGCCACAGTGACCAGGGGCAGGATTTGATTTCTGAAAATGGAGGAGGGGGAAACCCGTGTGAACTGCCAAAGGCTAGTCTCGGGGTCTAAGGGGAGGGGGTGACCCCCTTTGGAACAATAATTTTATAAATGTGAGATCCAGAACTCAGGGTAGGTGCGCGCGAAGCGGGCTGAAATAATCGCCGGGAATGGCACTTGCCAGGCTTGATAGCAGCCATCAAGAAGTGCAATTTTTGTGAACAAAATGTAAAGTTTGATTTTATTTTATTACACATTTCTGTGAGGACGGATTAGCTGAGCTGGCGGACGTTTGGTCCAAGGGTTGCAAGCTTGAATCCCGTTTTACTCATTGGCGTACCCAGGATTTCTCTCATGGGGGGGGGGGGGGGCTTGCAGTATGTTGTGTGATCGCCGGGCTGGGGAAGGGGTCTAAGGGGAGGGGGTAACCCCCTCCCCTTTGAAAATTTTTGAAAAATTAGGTGTCCTTACATGTAATCTGGTGCCACATATGCTACCTTTTGAAGTAAAATTTGTGTTAAAAAATTTACGTATTTTTAGGAACAAAAAAATTGGCATCAGTGAGGGGGGCATGGCCCAATGGCCTTCTCCCTGTGTACGCCACTGCGTTTACCATCTAAGCGGACTCGGGCCTCTCTGGACTCGGACTAGGCTCGGACTCGGACTTGAGGCCGATTCCAGTCGAGTCCACCAGGATTAGGCCTAATTACTTTAAAATCACAATTTTCAAAAACTGCATGCTGACTTTCTGTGTAATCAGGACTATTTATCTACAATCTTCACCAGAATAATAAAACAACTGCAAACTTGAACCAATGGCTCTTGCTGTGTACAGTACATGACCATGGATGTGCATGTAGTAGTATCTATTTCTCAAATCAAAGCTCATTAACAGATTAAATTACAACAACAGCAGTTAGGCTTCAAGAAGTTGCTGAGTCTTAAGATCAGTGGAAGTTTAAGAGGAGGATTACACAAATCTTCAATTACTGAGAAGATCCAAAGAATAACAAGTACTGTACCTTGAACCTCCATATTCATTGGTGTAACAGAATGCCTAATGCTTATTGATTACTACACATCTTGCACAATGCAAACAATGAACAGGTCTGTGCTTTGCCTAGCACTAGCAGTACATGTAAGTGAACCTGAATCTCCTTAAAGCTTCCTATTCAAACCATTAAGTTATCATGCACTTTGCAGAAAGGGCACTTGCTGTTTTCATTGTTATGCTCTCTGTGTGTTTACAAATTTTACAAAGAAAGAAAAATAATCTACTATACTGCCATAAAAAGTCAAACAATGCTAAGTAACTGCTACAAAGGGACTTTTTGCTTTTCTGTGTCATCCTGATTAGTCTATTTGAATAAACTCTCCAGCAACAAAGGCCAATTGGTCGCTGCTGATATGAAGTTTAGTGAAGAGAAATTATGTAGGCTACAGATTGGTCATTTCGTCACCTGTTGCAAGACCAACAGTCATTTACATGCATTCCCATTGTAGAACTTGAATTTTTAATTCATTTTATTCAGAGGACTATTGTGCAATAGACCTATATTTGTTAATGTGAATGTGTAAGGGGATCTGGGTTGGGATGAACTGGGTGAGTACTAGCAGGAATTGGTGATAGTGTCCACTTTACAAAGTCTGAACACAATAACTTTACAGTCTCTCAAAATATCTGACCCTGTAGGCAGCCATGCTAGCTTTTTATAATAAGCTCGGTTTTATGCAAAGGCAATTATTTTTATAATTTAGTGTGTACTGAACATACCTCAATGGTACCAATTTACATAATGGGGATTCTATTGTATGTGCCCCAGTCCCAATGTGTACCTAGGTTTTGTACATGTGGTACTAGTTCTGCTAGAAAGTCATTGCAGTAGAACATTAAGTTACACACTAGCTTGTTGCTACCTTACCTGGGCAACAACCTTCACTGAAAGCCTCAATTTAGAGTATCCTTTTTGTTGTAGAAACTTCATTATGGTTACTACTCTAACTTGTGGAGCTCACATCCCACATGGAAGACACAGTTCTAGTATGAGTAAGCAGCTTTGTAGTCGAGTCATTTTCTAGATAAAGCTATCAAATAGTTATTGCTAACCCTTGTTGTTGTAGGCTACAGGTGAAGCATGATGCTTGTGAATAAACACCACTTACCATATGCATACCAGTTGTATACGTAGTCTTTAGTGTGTGACGCATAAATTGTAGGCAGTACTTTGAATAGTGTGAGGCCGAAACTTCTCAGCGATAAAGCAGGAACTACGTACCTAGGCTATGTTCAACTCAGTGCTTGTGCATATGTGTAACTTGCATTCACTAACACTATTAAAATTTCCTTTTACTTGTGCTGTACTGTACGTAGTAGCTGTACTTTAGGTAAACTACAAGGCCTAGGTATGTATAGACATAAATTGCATAAACCATACATAATGATCATAGGCTTGTGTCTAGTTAAAACAGGGAGGGTTGAGGATATGAACAGACTAGCATTCTACTGCAGTGAGACTTGCACATTAGCTTAAATAAGGCAAGCAATTCAAGTGGTGGTCCATGTGCCATTTCTGGAAATTGAGGCCCACATGCAACAGGTACAAAAATGGTCTGCAGAAGATTGCTCTCTTCCTTTCACAATTACTTTCCCCACTCTCCCAAGACGGTGGTATAAAATGCTCAGCAACTCCCCATCCATCAAAAACTAAGGGCAGCTTCCTGTGCCTATGCAAATAGTCATATCAGAACAAAAATTGGCCTACTTCAATAGCCATGCATCTTGTTGTATAACATACCGTATCTTAACAACATGTAGACATAAATAAAGACTCTGAAAAGGTAACTATTTCATCTTTATTCCGTATCTTGTTGGTACATCTTTCCAGTAGGTCCTACTGTATTTACTCTGATAAATTCACCGGGGCGTGAAATATTTCGTCAAGTGGGCGTTTATTAGAGACAAATCTACCGCTAAGGAATCTCAGCATTACATACAGAATGCTCACAGTGGGCAGACGCTTAGTAATTTAAAGATTGCCAGCCACAAAATGTTAGTTCATAGGGACCTCTGATCCACCAGCAGTCTTGCTATGTCTGTCTTTCTGTACTTGTAACAGCGATTCTCCCTCATGCTTTACAAAATACCAGAAGATAATAACAACTATTTTCAGGGCAATGGGGTGGGGGTGGGGGTGTTTATTAGCGAGGAAGCATTTATTAGAGCAAACGGTAGATCCTCAAGTCTCTGCCTGCCAGTGGAGTCAGTGCAGTGTGCACAAAAGTGGTTCACAGTCTTCACAGAAGATTTGAGGAGTTCCAAAATTTTAAAATTCTAACAAGCCTTTTAATCAGAGTCAAGTCCTGGCTAAGTATGGTACATACTGTACAGTGAAAAACAGAACTAGTGGCCTTTGGCTTAAAACACTTGAGAGCTGTTGCTATAGCTAGGTACGTGTTTAAGGAAAGAACATGTACAGTCAAACTTTGCCTAGGGTATCTAGGCCTAGTTTTCACATACACTTTGTTCCCTGAACTAGTCCTAGGCTATTGCAATACAACTTTTTGACCACAAAAGATCCCTGTGGGATCCTGCTTCTACCTGCATTATTGCAGTGCTGCTGTTGCTAACTTGCTATATACAGTATGTGCATCTTGGTGTATGACTGTAAGCAACTGGGAGGCATTTGATACATACCTAACAATTTTGGGTTGCAAAGAGGTATCTTTGTTCTTTTATGGAAAAGCCACAAATACATTTATGACCCAAAGCTGAAAACACATTAGGTGGGCAAAATTAACAAATTTCTTGATTTTTTCTCTTCATATCTTACCAGTCTCTTCCCAAAAAGGTCAAGTCACTTTGATGGGAAACCAAAGTAGCCATAGGGAAATTAGGCCCCAGTTTCTATGCTTTATGCCCCACATGCTTGTTCTGTACTTATTACATTCCCTGCCCTGCATGTTTGTTCTGTACCTATTTTATTCCCCTTCTACATAAATTTACATAAACTGCTTCGAACAGAGGCTGTACACCCAATTTTGAAGTGGGGGTGGGGGCTAATCACCAAAGCAGCCCAATGTTTAAAAAATAAAAGCAGTTTAAGGTGGCCCTAAATGACCATGGCAGAAAAAGTGCAGAGGTCATAATTCCAACCAACCCCCCCCCCTCTCCGCAGTCCTTGTCTCTGCCCATTGGGGACCTAATTGCCATCCCCATACGTAAGGTCTGCAGGTATATAACAACACTGATAGGCTACAGTTTCATTCTCAAAAGACTGCTTTTTTGTGAAACAATTTTAAGCATACATGTTACTCTAGTTATCAAGAGGCTGTGAGCTCGCCCAACCCCCCCCCTCCCAGCCAACCTTTAAACCTCATCGAAAGAGAGGTTCCACAATGCAGTTGGACCCGGACTCGGACTCGGAGCCCGTGGACCCGGACTCGGTTCGGACTCGAGGGGTTTTGGACTCGGACTCGACATATATGGACTCGACTACAGCCCTGGTTCTGTTGGAGAAAAATTGTACATATTTGGTTCTTGCTAAGAAAATTTAGAAAATTTAAGTTTTTATGGAAGAATCTGCCCCTTCTCCTCCCAGAAAGCTCCAATTCTCCTAAGTTACTCCTAGCCAATCCCAATCTGTCTTGAACTCCTCCGTCCTTGTGCAGGAACAAACCTATAATACATTGCCTATAAGGTCATATCCTGGCGTGCATACGAAGCCGTAATATCACATGTAATCAGAACACTCTCTGTGCTACGGGCAGGGGCGGACTGAGCAGTCAAGCAACCGGGCACTGCCCGAGGGGCCCACACTGTCATTCGGAAATTGTAATGAAATCGGAAAGTTCGGACATCCAGGGAGATGACAAATCGGAGAAAATAGGAAATAAAAGTTGTTACTTGTTAGAGTCTTTAATGTATATATACTGTTAGTAACATGCATGTATAATAAATGTGTATTATGTTTTATTTAAATCATATTATTATAATAATTGTATTTAAACATAACATGATCTGTTCACTGGCATTAGACTTTTTTGAAAAATGAACTTTGTTAATTTGAAGACTGGTATTAACATGGTAACCTGTGGGATAGGTTGTGGCCATTATAAGTAGTGTCGGTGAGGGAAAGTTGATTCAGGTTGGGAAGGAGGAGGGCCCAGTTCATTGTCAGTCTGCCCCTGGCTACGGGCCTGGTCATAGGTCCCCTGTTGGGGCCCAGGGGCTAAGCCCATGGAAGACAAGCAATTTGGTGCATTCTAGAGGACACAGATCACACATTTCTCATCAAAAGTTTTCCCCAGCTGCCATTAATACTGGAGGCTAATATCGCAATTATTCATATCGAAAATGTGTGTGACAACATTTAAGTTTTTTCTGCATACCTCTAAACATTGGGGGGCATTTGATATTATGTCCCCCCACTAAAAATATTGGGGGACATCATGTTCCCCTGTCCCCCCCCCCCCGTGATCGCCGCCCATGAACATGAGAGGAAATTGAGATGGGCCGGTATTTGTACCTAAATTGCCACGCTTGACACTACAACGCCGCCATAATGCTACGAGCATAGGCTAGTAGCATTATGACGAGATTTTGCGTATGCTTATGCGTATCTTTATGAAATCCGCTTTGTATGAACTTGTTTTTATTTAAGCTGGTATCGTTGTAGTTTTATATTAGTCGCCTTTGTAAAAGGGTTCAATACCCGAAACGTTGGCAAATCACAATTTTAAACCATGACATGAGTACATCTGTCTACTTTTTCTTGTATATATATATATATATATATATATATATATATATATATATATATGTATGTATAAATATATATATATATATATATATATTTATATATATATTTATATATATATATATATATATATTTATATATATATTTATATATATATATATTTATATATATATATATATATATATATATATATATATATATATATATATATATATATATATATATATATATATATATATATATATATATATATATATATATATGTATATATATATATGTATATATATTCATGAGCAGTGTATCGTGAAGGGCCGGACTGATGCAGGTTATGCTTGTGTCAGTCTTGCTATTCAGTCTTGTAATGCCCATTGCCCACCAACTGCGAAGCCTGCGTTATCTTGCGATTTTTAGCGCCATTTTTTCCGCAAGTAGTTGCGCTGTAAGTTCCGCTAAAAAAAATTACTGTGAATCGTTATTCAGGCCATTGCCCACCGGCGAAAATATTCGCAAAACGTGTGCACTAGTAGGATATTCAAAAGGCAAATGATCACTGCCTATAATTGAGAGCATCAGACGGAGACGGGACCGACCATGCCTAGCATACACGCTGTATTTTCCAGGGAACGATTGTGCCGACTTGCGCGGCATAGCGCTCCTTGCGTATGCTTGCGATAGGCCTGCTCACCGCTTGCGATGCATTGCGAAAGACTTTTAGCGCAGCCTGGCTTGCGCTTTTTTGGGAAAGGTTCAAAAATAGCGCAACAGCCAACGAAGCAATTTTGCAAGGAAAATTTGCGCAAGCTTTTGCAAGACCACTTGCCCACCGCTGAGCTACTTGCGCTATTTTGGCTTCGCAAGCTGGCGCAAGCAGTTTCGCAAGTTAACGCAGTTGGTGGGCAATGAGCATAACTCCCAGCTATATATATATATATATATATATATATATATATATATACATATACATATATATATAAATATGTATATATATATGTATATATATATATATATATAGATATATATATAAATATATGTCTCTATATATATATATATGTATATATATATATGTATATATATGTATATATATATATATGTATATATATATATATATATATATATATATGTATATATATATATATATATATATATATATATATATATATATATTGCGATCAAGCACTGAAGAAGAGCTAGTATTGCTCGAAAGCTTTTCAAAAATCTTTGATGGCTGTTTTATTTACCAATTTCCAAGTTTCTACTGCTGTTACGTATAACTGAAGAAGAGCTAGTATTGCTCGAAAGCCTAGCAAAAAATTTTTATTGTTGTTTTATTTACCAAATTTCAAGCCACTACTGCTGTCACGTATCTCTTTTGAGATGCAGCCATTCAGTTCCTTAGCACTGTTGTTATACAGTATTTTCGTTAACAGCCTATTTGCTTCACTGTATGCATCATTTTTTATCCAAACGTGCTACAGGTATGGAGAGTACTCTGGAAACTTTCAAAATTAATTTGACGCCTGTACGAAAAACGTGTCAGGTATCTACATCACCTCTCCAACTACAAAACTTACCGTGCAAACAACTCAGAAGGACTTCAAATTCATGTCCCGACCGGCTTGTCACACTGTGATAGTGGAAGCTACTCCCACAGTTTCAAAGAGATCAGATCACTTCAAATCAAGGGATTCTCACTCCAAATCAAGTGAGTCCAAATTCCAAAAAGAGCAGATCTCGAAGATTTCTCCAAAAACCGGTGACTAACCCTCCCACGGTCATCAACGCGGTTGTCACCATCTGGTGTCAGCTCTCTACAAAAGAAACCAAACTTCTCTCGAAGGGACTCAATTTCTACCCCAAACCAAGGCATACTGACACACAAAATTGCCCTTAGATTTGACAGCGTTCTACCGAAGCTTACGTCTTCGGGAGTATTTTGCCGACGACTGAAGACGGGCCAGGCGCGGCAAACCTGCCACTTCCCGACAACGACATAGCTTCTAAATTCAAAGCAAAAAGCACATGGAAACCACCACTTGAATCATTCGTCATTGAAGAGGAAGTAAAGACTCACACCTCTGCCCCAGATTTTCGCGACAATCTCACAAAAAGTGAAAGACAGGCCATTAAAAATTTACGGCATCGCTACGACATCGTCATTAAACCGGCCGACAAAGGTTCTACGATTGTTGCAATGGGCATCAAATTCTGAAGGAAGGAAGCCTACAGACTGCTTGGCAATCCCGATCACTACAAACGACTTGATTCAGATCCCACTTCAGAAATTGCAAAGAAGGTGGAAGAGGCCATACAAAAATGATTCGCAGTGGCTCTATAGACTCTGAAACTGGCCCCAATCTCCTCCAGGTTGATCAAAAACCGAGCCGTTTGTTTTTTCATCCAAAATTTACAAGACCGTGGTAAACCCAGGCAGACCTATCATATCCGGAAACGGGACTGCCACGGAGAAAATCTCGAAATTTGTTGACCTGCTCGTTCAGTCCCTTGTCCCATCCCACCCCTCCTATGTTCAGGAAACCGCAGACTTTATACGTCAAATTGGTGAGATACCGTACAAAATCTCCCACAGGACACAATTCTGGTCACTCTTGACGTGTCCTCTTTGTACACAAACATACCAAACGAAGAAGGCATCTCTGCTTGTAAAGCCGCCTTCAGATGCATCCAAGGCAAAACGCCCACCAAAAAAGACTTTGGCGAACTGATGCGTCTCATTCTGACAGTGGTGGTCAAGTGGTTAGAGCATCCGACTTGCAGCCGGAAGGTCTAGGGTTCAAATCCTGGCCGGGTCATACCAAAGACTTTAAAAATGGAACTTACTGCCTGCTAAACAATGGAGTAGGGAAAACAAGCCAGTGAACCACAACTGGAAAAAAGGCCGTGGTCGTCTCGACTTGAACCATTTGGTTGGAAACCGGGAAGTTAAACCTCATCTAACCTAACCTAACCTCATTCTGACAAACAACAGTCTCATTTTTGACGACCAGCACTATCTTCAAATTCATGGTTCCGCCATGGGAACCAAGATGGCTCCCTCTTTTGCAAATTTATTCATGGGCAACCCCGAGAAATAATTCTTGTCTCGAAAAATTGAAAACCACAAATTCGGTTACTTTTCATCAACGATGTCTTCATGATCTGGCCCCACGGTGAAGATACCCTGAAAATTTTTGTGGACAACATTAACTCGTTCCACCCCACAATCAAATTCATGGCCGACTCCTCCAGAGTCAGTGTGCACTTCCTGGACACAACTGTGACCATAGAAAATGGTTCACTCAAAACAAGACTTGTTCAATAAACCCACGGACAAGTACAACTACCTACTACCGAGCAGCTGCTATTCCCCACACTGCACCAAAAATATTCCATATAGCCAAGCACTTGGTGTCAAACGTATCTGTTCCTCTGAGACAGACTTCGAAATTCGCACTAACAAACTGTCTTGGCACCTCTAAAATAGACAGTACTTTCGGGGTTCAATTGAAAATGCCGTCAAAAAAGCTAGAGACAACCCGCGTTCTGAAACTCTGACATACAAAAAACGTCAGTCCAATTCTAATAGAGCGCCACTGGTAATTGAGTACAATCCCGGTTTACCACCATTCGCCAAATTCATCCAAAAACATTTACCCATACTTCAAAGCCCCGCTCGCTTTGAGTCTATTTTTCCCGCTCCCCCCGTTGTTGCTTTTTTGCGCCCCCCTCCCCCCCCCCCCACAAATTTACGGGACATTTTGGTACGGGCAAAATTTCAGGACAAACCTCAGTCGAGGCTAGCAACGAGAATTTTGGTTGTTCACCTTGCCCGTCCTAATGATTGATTCAACCAAATAATTTCAAAGCCACCAAGCGGCACGCACATTTCAAATTAGACAATCAATCAATTGTCTTTCCAAAAACATATATCTCATCTACTGTAAATTATGTGAAACCAGGGAGTTGTTATCCGAATGGAGATACCTCGCCAAAACTTTCTTTGAAGTGACGTTTGCGCATTCAAGGTCATCTAGTAATCATTCAGTTATCTTGCTCTTAAGATTTCTGTACGAATGTGCTGGATTAAAAAGTTAACACAAAGAGGTTTGTCATCTGCTACATCTGGAGTAGAACTATGGCGATTTTATCCATTGCCATAGCATTGCCAGTCGCCTGCAACATAAGTAAATTTTCTCTCTGATATCACTTGGTGTCGCAAATGAGACCACATTTGTTTGATTTTATGTAAAATTGTGAAAATAGATTTATGTCCAGTTATTTTAGGAAACTTGAGGAAACTTTTCAGAATGCAGTAAAAGAATTAGGCTTCTGTCTCTTTAAGCTCATTTGCATACAGTCTCTTTAGATGGAGTAGGGGCATTTGTATTGATCTAGTTCTATTAAACAACCGTTTTTAGTGTAAAAACCCTATCATTACTATTATGGCGGTATACAAACCTACACATCAAAGCATTATTCAAGCCGTAAGACAAAAGGAAATTTCTGGGAATGTTGCCTAAAGACTACGTCGCCATTCGGCTTGAATATTCGAAACGACGTACCAGCATACTGATTGAAGGGATTACACTCTAGGCCTAAGTAATCCTATTTGGCCGTCTCCGTAACGCCTGTTTCAATAGGCTTACTCAAATTACCTAGTCTCGCCTCTTTCAAAAGAGATAGTCCTAATTGACTTATCAGTAGGGACGATCGTCCTCTCAATTTAAAAGCTGTAAGTTCCGTACACTCCTTGTCACTCTGGTGATCAAGCACCGAAGAAGAGCTAGTATTGCTCTTTGCAAAAACCTTTTATGGCTGTTTTATGTACCAAATTTCAAGCCTCTACTGCTGTCACGTATTTCTTTTGAGATCCAGCCATTCACTGTTGTTATACAGTATTTCCGTTAACACACACACACATGTGTGTATATATATATATAAATATATATATATATATATATATATATATATATATATATATATATATATATATATAAGGTCAAAGTACTGCGTAGCACTTATGAAATAGGTAGGTAAAAATGAAGACGTAAATAGTGCTAAAAGTTTGTAAAAAATTCCACGACGTTTCGGGTTTGAACCCTTCATCAGGTGGCAAAAATGCAACTGATCGTTCACACGGCCAAACGTACAATTTAAAAAATACACAATAAAATTGGGCACGGTAAAACTCGGCTAGGAAAACAGACAGTGTTAAGTGGTTACCACAAGTCAAAACAATGCAGGAATTGCTGCGTTATAACAGTTCAAGTCGAACTGTCGGTCGGAGATGGATAATTCCGTGTTTAAAAACACTACTGAGGAGTTGGAAATACAGTGAGTGAATTTCGTAAAATCAAGTCCAATCTCCACTTTAAGCCCACTGACTCTCACAACTACCTCATGTACCCTTCCAACCACCCCAGATCTTGTACCAATTCGATTCCTTTCTCACAACTTTTACGGGCCAGACGGATTTGTTCCGACGACCAGGATTTCGCTCAAGTTTCCAAGCAGATTATTTCTTTCTTTGAACAACGCCAGTATCCACAAAGAGTGCTCTCTAATGCCCTGAAACGCATACAAGGAATTGATAGAGCCTCTGCCCTTGCCCCCAAAACTGACAATACACCTACCAGACGTATCCCGTTGGTCCTATCCTTTCACCCATCTGTAACCCCCATTGTACGTGCCATTTACAGGAATGTAGAGACCCTCCGTCATGACCCATCCACCCGTGACCATTTCCCTGATCCCCCCATCACGGCATTCAGAATTGAAAAGAACATATCTAAGCACTTGGTCCGTGCCTCTCAACCTCAAGCAGTAGTGCCTGACACCCCAGGAACTTTTCCTTGCAACCGTGGGAGATGCAATACTTGCCCGGTGGTCAGTTATGACAAAAACCTTTCCATTGTAGGTCCCAACAACAACCGGTTTAACGTTCATCAGCATTTTACCTGTACTTCAGCCAATGTTGTTTACGTTCTCGTATGTAAACGCTGTAATATACTGTACGTGGGAGAAACAAAACGTCGTCTTGCTGACCGAGTCACGGAGCACCTGAGATCAATCAAACAGAACCTCCCAGGGTTACCGGTAGCCACCCACTTCAATCCCCCGTCAACATGCTCGATCCGTGACTTGATGGTTTCGGCGGCCATCTCGTGTCGAGGTTCCGATCATGACCGCCTAGCTGCCGAAAACCGCCTAATCATGAAACTTGGAACCCTGTCCCCACATGGTCTGAACGTTAGACTATTTACTACTTTATTTTTACCTATGTATATATATATATATATATATATATATATATATATATATTGTAACGGCTTGTGGTCGCAAGTCAAACCAATAACAGCGAAAGATCACAGAAGAACGAGATTAAAATTCCACAACTTAATGATTATTTACAATCTCCTTATCTTACTTAAATTTACAATAATTAATTAGACTTACTCACAATCCTTTAATTAATATTTGCCTGGTCTGGTCCAAGGGCTGGTAGTGCATGCACGTTGACGATGGTACAGTAGTAGACCTGCAGCGTGCTGTAGCGTAGGAACTGGTTCCACGAGCGAATAACGACAAGGCTAGCGATGATGGATGATAACAATCTCAATACACAGTGTAGAAACTGCGTAAGGCAATTTATCACAAGTGTGCAGTGTCAGTGGCTGGGAATAACTTCTCAACAGCGTCTGGACTCGATGAAGTATTAGGGTATGTCTCGATGTCTCTCTCTGCCACAACAGTTGTTGAACTGCCTTTTATATGCTAGGCTTTTATTCGAGAACTCTCCAGAATTTAACAGAAACTTCTAGTGTACACAGTCCAGTAATTACGAGAACGTTCCTTAATAGAAACTTCTAGAACACACAGTAGTTGTAATTGGGACATAACGTAAACAGTTCTCACTTCTAGACAGTTCTAGAAAGGCTGCGTTGAAGTTGGACGTCTCTGGAACTTTCCACTCGCTCGTCGATGGATTCAATCCGGTGTTCCTGACGGGTCGTCTTGTAACACTCCCCCCCTTGAAAAAGTTTTGGACGTCTCGGACAAAACTTAAGTTACAATATTTACAATGTACAACTTTACAGCAATAACTACAGTATGTACAGTATGTAGTCCAAAATTCAATGGAAGGTATGATCATAACATACAACTTGTCTTGCTAGGTGATGATACATGAATACAGTAACATAATCAATACACATTGTGCCATAGTTAACACAAAATTTCAAAACTTACAGTGATATCTTCAACATACTGCATCAAATCAAATTCTTGACAAAGAGTCTGGTACAACATTGTCTTTCCCTTTAATGTGCTTAATATCTACATTATACGATTGCAGAAATAAACTCCACCTCATCAATCTTTGATTCTTATTCTTCATCTTAGATAAAAATGTCAAAGGGTTATGATCAGTGTATACAGTGATAGGGAAACTAGTAGTTCCCAAATAAACATCAAAGTGTTGAAGACCAAGTATTAAAGCTAATGTCTCCTTTTCAATTGTTGAATAATTTTTCTGGTGTTTGTCAAATTTCTTAGAATAATAACAAACAGGGTGATCAACACCATGCTCATCAGCTTGAAGCAAAACTGCTCCTATGCCATTGTCACTGGCATCTACTGCCAACTTAAATTGCTTCTCAAAATCTGGAGCAATCAACACTGGTGAACTCATTAGTGCCCTTTTCAATGATTCAAATGCTGCTTGGCAATTATCCGTCCAATCAAACTTTTCATTTTTCTTTAACAATTTTGTCAGTGGTGCAGCAATGTCAGAGAAATTCGGACAAAAACGTCTGTAGTAACCAGCCATGCCTAGGAAGCGCATGAGCTGCCTTTTATCAGTTGGGGCAGGGAATTTGTCAATGCCCTCAACTTTAGCCTTAATTGGTCTAACTCTACCCTGACCAACCACATGCCCTAAGTACACCACATGGGCACAAGCAATCTCACTTTTGACCAAATTGACAGTCAAATTAGCTTTGGCAAGCTTGTCAAATAATGCCTTAACATGTTGTACATGTTCATCCCACGAGTTGCTGTACACAATAAGGTCATCAACATATACTTCACAATTTTCTAAATTTGACGTAAGATTATTTACTAAGCGCTGAAACGTCATCGGTGAGTTTTTCATACCAAACGGCATAACCTTATACTGAAATAACCCATCTGGCGTCACGAATGCCGAGATTTTCCGAGCCCTCTCAGTGAGTGGTATCTCCCAGTACCCCTTTAGTAAGTCAAACTTTGACACATACGTAGCTTTCCCAATCCTATCAATACAATCATCGATACGGGGTATCGGATAGGAATCCGTTCTTGTGACCGCATTCACCTTTCGGTAATCAGTACAAAATCTGTACCCACCGTCTGGCTTGGGGACCAATATACAAGGGGAAGACCATTCACTATTACTAGGTTCTATAATGTCATGGTCCAACATGTACCGAACCTCATCCCTGAGATGTTGTCGTTTTCTAGGGTTAACTCGGTAAGGATGCTGCTTGATTGGTGTGGCATCTCCCACATCAACATCATGTTCAATCAAATTTGTCCTAGTAGGATCATCTGAGAACAAGCATGCATATTCATAGATTAATGATTTCATTTCTGACTTTTCTTTGTGATCCAGATGACTTAATTTCTGGTCAAGATTTTTCAACACATCAGAATTTTGTAACTTAATACACATGTCAGGAACATTATTAGCCTTGATCTCATCATTACTGAGTTCATGATCAGCATTGATAACACACACTTGATCACCTGTATCATTAGTGTTACTATTCACAGCATGTATACTTTCATCCTTAGAAATGTCACAATCTTCTCTTTCATAATATTTCTTCATCATATTAATATGACATACTCTTTTAGATTTACGCTTGTCAGGTGTCAAAATGACGTAATCTGTGTCACTAACTTTTCTCTCAATGACATAAGGTCCTTGAAAGCGAGCTTGAAGTGGCTGACCAGAAACAGGCAAAAACACTAGCACCTTATCACCAGGCTTAAACTCTCTTTTCACAGTGGTCTTGTCGTACCACGCTTTCATTTTCTTCTGAGAGTGCCTCAGATTTTCCTGAGCAAGTTCACACGCTTCATGAAGACGATCTTTAAAGCGGGATACATAATCAAGTAGGTGTATGTCTTCACCTGGATCTGATAACCACTTCTCCTTCAACAATTTCAATGGTCCACGAACTGTGTGTCCAAAGACAAGTTCAAATGGACTGAACCCAAGTGACTCTTGTATAGACTCCCTGGCAGCAAACATTACAAATGGAATCCCTTCATCCCAATCTCTCTCATTACCATGACAATATGTCTTTAACATATTCTTCAATGTTTGGTGAAACCTTTCTAAAGCCCCTTGGCTTTCAGGATGATAAGCCGAAGACTTAATTTGGTCTATGCCTAACTCATACAACATCTGCTGGAATACAGTTGACATGAAATTAGACCCTTGATCTGATTGGATCTCTTTAGGCAACCCAAACAATGTGAAAAATTTAAGTAAAGCTTGTAAGACTGTCCGAGCCTTAATATTCCTCAGAGGTATTGCCTCTGGAAACCTTGTAGAAGCACACATAATGGTTAATATATACTGATGCCCTGCCCTACTCTTAGGTAGGGGACATACACAATCAATAATGACTCTACTAAACGGCTCTTCAAAAGCAGGAATTGGCTTTAAGGGTGCAGCCGGAATATTCTGATTCGGCTTCCCAACCATTTGACATGAGTGACAGGTCTTACAAAATTTGGCCACATCACTTTTAAGTTTTGGCCAATAAAAGTGATTTAGAATTCTGTGGTAAGTCTTATTGACTCCTAGGTGCCCTGCAAATGGCATTTCATGAGCAATACTCAGTATTTCCCTTCTATAAGTCCTAGGCACCACAATTTGATGGTAAATTCTCCACTCTTCATCTAATGGTGCATCAGGTGGTCGCCATTTACGCATCAAAATATTATTCTTAAAATAAAAGCAGACTGGGACGTCTTTCGATTCATCCTCAGTGAGTGCACCAGCTATTAATGGCTGAAGCTCTTCATCATGTTGTTGTTGGACTGACAACTGGTCTCTGTGGAGTGTGTCAGACATTTTTGATTTTTCCTGTTCTACCCCCTCACTATGTGTGGGGCCAGGAGACTCACAATCCTGACTATCATTAAGATTAGTCATAAAAGATTGGCTTAGATCATACCAAGAATCTTCACTTCCATGAATATTTTTACTAGAATCTTTTTCAGACTCTGACTCCTCTTTTGGGAGTGTTGTTCCATTTTTAGGAACTAATTCCTCAATTTTAGAGGGTGGATGATTAAGTTTATCATCCTTATTTTCAGAAATCATACCCTCATTCTTAGAGAGTGGATGTTTAAGATTATCATCCTTACATGATTCCTTACTTGTTCCACTTTTAGGAACTGTATCCTCACTTTTGAAGGGTGGATGTTTAATATTATCATCCATAGCGAGCTTTTGTGACATAGCTCTAGTGACAGCACAGGCAGGGAATAAATTTGGAAATTCCTTTTTTAATTGCTCTGTGTTGTTATAGTCACATGGTTTATCTGTCAAAATTGCACTGGCTATTACCTTTCCACCAGCTAGGTCATTGCCTAGCAACAGAGATACCCCCTTTACAGGTAGAGTAGGTCTGACCCCTACTATGACCGACCCAGAAACTAAATCTGACTTCAAATTAATTTTGTGGAGAGGGACAGAAATAAATCCACACTCAACCCCCTGAATTAGTACATTTGCCCCTGTGGAAGTAGAGTCCGATAATGGCAAAACTCCATCAAGAAGCAACGACTGAGTTGCGCCTGTATCACGCAAAATTTTAATTTTGACGGGTGGATGAGCTGAATTCCCATCTAGGGAAATAAACCCCTCAGACACGAATGGAAGGTATTCTTCCTTAATTTTGTCGTTAGAATTAGGCCGTAAAGTCACGACTACCTCAGAAGAGTTCTCTACATTGGCTAAGGCATTAGAAGCTGTTTCAGTCTCCTTTAATTTTGCCAATGTGAAGCAATTTGCCATTGTGTGGCCTTTTTTTGTGACAGAAACCACAACTTATGTCTTTAAAGGCAGCTTTGTTTGAGCTGACCTGGTCGTTCTTTTGACGACTCGAATCTGGTTGTTTTTTACCAGAATTTGTTGGAGAGATAGAACCAGACTGAGATCCACTGTTACCTGTTGTGCCACTACTGTTACTACTGTTGCCATATTTCTTATTTGGCCTATTAAACTGACCCTTGTTTTGAGTCTGACCCACTTTACTAAATTTATGGGTAAGTGCATACTGATCAGCCAAATTTGCAACTTCACTCAACTTGTCAGCCTTATTTTCCTCAAGGTGAGTCTTAATGTCATCATTCACACACCGTTTGAATTCCTCAACCAGCATCAGTTGTCTTAAAGTGTCAAATGTGGAGACCTTTTTGGAAGCACACCATCTATCGAAATGCCTTTCTTTTTGATGAGCAAACTCTACGTATGTTTGTGTATCCGCCTTACGATACTTTCTAAATTTTTGGCGATAAGCTTCAGGCACCAATTCATAGGCTTGTAATATGGCCTTTTTAACCTTATCATAATCCATGCTGTCCTCTATTGACAGAGCGGAATACACTTCTTGAGCCTTTCCTGTGAAATTACTCTGGATGAGTATGGACCATTTATCTCTTGGCCATTTTAGCTGCTCACCCAGCTTTTCGAAATGGTTAAAGAATTTCTCCACATTATCCTCCTGAAATTTGGGGACAAATTTTATGTGCTTAGAAACATCGAATCCCCCAGTATCCAAGCCTATTTTAGGGTCTGAAGCTTTTATGACCCCTAACTCTAGTTGCTTCAGCCTAAATTTATGTTCTCTTGCCTCCTTTTCCCTCTGCATTTGCATTTCTCTTTCTTCTTTTTCCTTTTGCATTTGCATTTCTCTTTCTTCTTTTTCCTTTTGCATTTGCATTTGCATTTCTCTTTCCTTTCTTTCCCTTTCCTCTCTTTCCCTTTCCATTTCTTTTAATCTAATCTCCTTATTCATTTCCATTTCAAGCCTTTTCAATTCAAATGTGTTGTCAGTTGGCACAGTGATAGCTGTTTCCAATCCTGTACTAGGTAGGATACTTTCATCCACAAGATATTCTAGAACATATCTTTTAATCTCGTCCTTCCGCATTAAAGGCTGAAATTCAATGCCATAATGTTTTGCGACCTTTACCATATCAGACTTCTTTAATGAATCTAGTTCCTCGACCGAGGGACTAGCAACGAATTTATCTAAGTTGAATGGCATTTTGAAATTGTATCAAGCCTTCAACAAACAAATAAGTAGTCTGAGCAAACACAGTTGCTTACTATTTAGAACAGAATTTCTCGAATTTTCTAGTATTTTTCGTTCCCGGATGTTAGGCCACCAATTCTGTTACGGCTTGCGGTCGCAAGTCAAACCAATAACAGCGAAAGATCACAGAAGAACGAGATTAAAATTCCACAACTTAATGATTATTTACAATCTCCTTATCTTACTTAAATTTACAATAATTAATTAGACTTACTCACAATCCTTTAATTAATATTTGCCTGGTCTGGTCCAAGGGCTGGTAGTGCATGCACGTTGACGATGGTACAGTAGTAGACCTGCAGCATGCTGTAGCGTAGGAACTGGTTCCACGAGCGAATAACGACAAGGCTAGCGATGATGGATGATAACAATCTCAATACACAGTGTAGAAACTGCGTAAGGCAATTTATCACAAGTGTGCAGTGTCAGTGGCTGGGAATAACTTCTCAACAGCGTCTGGACTCGATGAAGTATTAGGGTATGTCTCGATGTCTCTCTCTGCCACAACAGTTGTTGAACTGCCTTTTATATGCTAGGCTTTTATTCGAGAACTCTCCAGAATTTAACAGAAACTTTTAGTGTACACAGTCCAGTAATTACGAGAACGTTCCTTAATAGAAACTTCTAGAACACACAGTAGTTGTAATTGGGACATAACGTAAACAGTTCTCACTTCTAGACAGTTCTAGAAAGGCTGCGTTGAAGTTGGACGTCTCTGGAACTTTCCACTCGCTCGTCGATGGATTCAATCCGGTGTTCCTGACGGGTCGTCTTGTAACAATATATATATATATATATATATATATATATATATATATATATATATATATATCAAGTCGTATTGCTAGCCATGCAGAGTCGCATCCCGTCAATATGCTATCGTCTAAAACGAAGGTAAAATACGCTTTGGTGTGCCCCTTCTCGAATGTGTAATTATGGGTGGTTGAATTTGGGTGGGAAGGTGGGGGGTTGGTTGGGTGGGCGGTTAGTGCATAATCATGGTTTGTCTTCTCTTGCTTATTTCTAGTGGAGCACTCTTCTGGATAAGCCCGCTGGATTTCCTACAATGCTCCTTTTCACAATCTTCTTGAAGAACTTATTTGTTCATGTAATGTATAATGTAAATAATTTTAACGTTATTGTACTTCTTGAGAATGTGATGAAACAAACAAATGAAATATAATTTGTCCTCTCAAAATATTTTGCCTTCTCAGGTTTTCCGACGTGTCTGTTTTACGGCTCAGAGTAATGAATATAAACGCCCAACTTAAGAAGTTTGAGATGATAAATGTTAAGTGGTGATTGGGTTTATTGGCCTACTACAGACCTTGTGCATTGAAGTCAAGCGACGTCAGTTTGGAGGAAAACAATGAAGCACACGTGCATGAACGGAGTATATTGCATGCGCACGTGTAGTAGTCAACCTACGATTGGTTGATAAATCAGCTGTCTGCACTTGTTGGTGTGACTTGCAGTGATACGAGCTTTCCTCCAAAGGAGGGAGCACTTTCTGCTCTGTGACATCATATGCATAAAGTCTATAGATTCATGTGACGTCACGCGCGTGGGATTCCTAGGCACAGAAGGGCACAACACACACGCAGTAAGCGTATTTACAGCACACGCGCATGGCATAACCATAGATACTACTGTGACACATTGGACGCTTACCCGTCAAAACCAAAGAGCTGACGCGTGATCTTGCTCTTCAAAACCAAAGAGACGCACGATCACGTGATGTCAGTAAAACCCCTCTATACCTACAGACCTAGGAAGAAACTTGTTTCTTTAACTTAACAAAGATTATAATCAATGAAATATATGTTTAAGAAACGAAGATGCTAGTGCTCTAAAGGTTACTATTGAAATGAGAAATTTTGAATTCAATAACTGAAACATTACCACGGAACTACAAACCGGGGGCGGTACTGTGATCTGAATTTGCGACAATGAAATTGAATGTTGTGTACAACTGCCAGAGAAAGCCATTCTCATTTCGTCTTGGAAATACTTTAACAATGTTTAAAATGTCGTTTGTTGTTTGTTTTAAAGTGTACCTAAAGTCTGAAAATTCAGAAATATATATTACAGAGCACGAAAACTGAATTCCAATGGTCCAATTCCCATCTTCACAGGACTTTCTTAAGCTGAGATATAAAATGTTGAAGTTTATTCACTCGATTTAAAAAGGTAGATTGCGCAATAATTTGTGATGTCATTGTTGTACTACTCAAATTACAATCTTTGTATTTCTTTGTTTTTCTGAAAGCCACCGCACCTTGTGCCAAAATGTGATCGCGTTCTTACTGCTTTTGGGGTGACTTGACTATATAAGCCCTCTCTGTACTGCATGTCATGCAAGAAAACAGGAAGCAGTCAAGGTCATATAAACATTTTTAATTTTAAAAGAAAACAAAGCATTTAATGTGAGTTGTACAACAAGAATGTCAAAAATTATTGCACAATGAACTGTTTGGATTTAAGTGAATAAATTTTAACATTTAATATCTCAGCAATGGAATAAGCTATGACAATGGGAGTTGGACCAATAAGATTAATTTTGTAACCTCTAAAATATATATTTTTGAATTTTTAGACTTTAGGTCCACTTTAAGTCTAAATAATCATTGGCAAGTCAATGCCATCACTCACCTATTTGAAGTAAATTCCTTACTTAAAGTTTAGCACAGTCACACTCACTGCATGAGAGTAACATCACTTAAATTGACTTGAGATTGAAAAACAAAACATATCTATCCAAATTTGTTTATTCTACCTAAATTGTAAATTACGGTACATAAAAAGTCGGTTAATCAATAGTTATATAGTCCATGCCTCACTGAATTGAAACTATTACTGTGCACTTACTATGACCGACTTTATCATATGCGTCCACAATAGCAGCCAGGATAACAATGGCGAAGAAAAATGTAGTCTTCATGATGAACTGATTTTCAAATAATCTTGATGGGAAAAGACAGTTGATCTGTTGTTGTTGCTTGAATGAAGTAATCTGTGGTGTTTCACGTTCAGCATTTATAACCCTGAGGCTCGAAGAATTTCAGTAACTTCAAGTCAGGCATTCTGATTACGTGTGCTTCTTGTTCTATGGTGTAAACTACCAGTAGACATCTTTGCACCTGCGTATTTGACTTCGGCCGTGACGGCGGATAGGCTCTTCCAGCCAATAAATTATTATTTATCAATCTCAATGAACAGTTCTGCACTTGCGCAAATGACACATTTAGGCGTTTCCAACTTGAATGTTTCTAAGTGGTAACTTCTTGCTTCCCTTGTAATGGGTATGCATGGAAACATGAAGGTGATATTGAAGAATGTAACACCATGATGAAAGAAAACAAGATCCAAGCATACGAGTACTGAAAGGGGGAAGAGATAGCTTCAGGGAAGGGAGGAGAGATACCTCTCAGGGGACGAGATGTATTAAGGCAATAGAACACGGTAGCTTCTTCTTGGTGTGCTGTAGACTGTCTGTTCTATACTACTTTGAACCACATTAGATTGCATGGGATATTGCATGGAAATCTACTAATACTTAAGTGTATTAAATTGTATTGCACTGCACTCTACTGTGTTTTGTATCGTGTTGTGTTGTTTTGCATTTCATTGCATTTTATTGGAAAGTTTCAATTTAACATAAGTGTAAATAGGTAGCAACAGTATTACAAAGTAATGAGGATGTTTGAAATAGCTTTAAAGCTTGTAGCATACCGCTAATAATTTAATATAGGAACTATAAACGATAGGAATTAGTGTGAGGCTACCACATAACAATCATTTGCTTCTTTAACCTCTGACGTTTCTAGTCACGTAAAGGGAAAACTGTGTTGTCACTTGCATCGACTAGGCAAGCTCCCGACGGAAGACGAGGAGTGGTCAGTCGTCAGTGGCTAGTGTGCACATACAACATTCAGAGGATTACTTCTACTAGTATTCCTGGGAATTTCAACGTAGTGGTATACTAAGTCACCTTTGAAAATAAATGCAACCTAGGTTATGCATTAGCCTGCCCGTAGAGTGGACGCTGTTTCCAAGCACCATTTTTTGCCTTCCTACACAAACCGGTTTGTGGTGATACATGACGCATTAGCTCACAGTAAACATATAGAACTTCATTTCTTTTATTTTCAATAACATTTGTAAAAGAGCATAAAGTTTTCATGTGGCTGTTCAGTTGCTTGACTTTGCAAATATGCATGCACCCTTGTCGGTAGGAGCAGGACTCAAATTCCCAGAAACAAACAGTTATACTGGTACTGGCAGTTGCTAGGAAGTGTTTCTACCAGTCACATGCGTGAGAAGTCGCTCTAACAGAACTCGCTGATCTAGACCTAAAGGTCTGTGTACACTTTCAACATTTCAGGACACATGTGTCGACACAAGTTGCTACAACACCTTGTTACCGTAAATGTTGAAAGTGTGTACAGACTGAGCAAAAAAAGTTGGCAACATGTGTCTCAACAAGTGTCGACACATGTTGTTAAACAATTCAAAATCAATTTTCCGGCAACATGTGTCCAAGCTCTGACCAATCAGAAATCGTATTTGAATCAGCAGCTGAGCCACCTGTAGGTAACGCACCACTAATTCAAGGAGGAATATCCGCTCAGGATTTCACCCTGGCTACGAATTTAACACGCTAGAATTTTTTTTTTTGGGGGGGGGGGCAGTTTAGATCAGGTTGCTGAAAACATGTGTTCCAGTTGTGATGTGTATCCGGTAGGAAAGGAATTGAAGTACTCATCCTGCAAAAAATAGAGAAAATTGAAGACATTTCAGGCACTCTCGTGAGCTCTCTCGTAGGCCTATGAAATTACCCCCGGGCAGGTCACTCAAGTGGGTGATTGTCATGGTGGCTATTTTGAGGGAGGGGGAAATTTGACCGGGTAATTGCCTAAGGGGAATTGACGAGGGAGGTGGGCAATTGTCCAGGAGGATCCTGATACCGGTTTGGAAATATTCCACTTTTGGGCAAGAGTATGTATCAGTGTTCTCCAGTTGGTGTAAAAGGGTGGCGGGCCCCAGCTAATTTAAAATTAGTCTTTTTCCCCCTGCTATGAAAAGTACCACGAAACAAAAATCTCCTTTTGAATAATGGTTTTTCTATACAACCAGCCATCTCAAAATCAGGGGTGGTGCCAGAGAGCCCTGGGGGCTATGCTCAGTCGGAGAAGCCTGCCCCCCCCCGTCGGTGAAGTTTGTCGTTCTCGTCGAGAAATTGAGGAGGGCCAAACGGGATATATGGAATTTTCCCCAATGTTAACTGTCATCTCGTGGCTCCCATGTCGACTGCCCCTCCTCCTCCCCATCATGCCCTCTCCATCAAAACCATTGAAAGTCCCCCTCCGAACCGCCTGTCAGACCTCTCCCCCTCCATAGTTGCGGACCCAGGTGGCTAGACCCCTCCCTTTGTGACGGAAACATTCAAAGAGTAAAAATAATAACAAAGGGAGGGAGGTAAAAACTTAAACATAAAAAAATTACGTGGTGATGTCAGTGGTGGCGCCAAGCGGGGGCGGGGCATGCCCCCCCCCCCGTTTGGGAAGGCTGCCTTTCGGGGAAATTTTCTGGTTTGTCGGGGATCTATTATGAATACGATAAAATATGTAGTTCCCGACATCAGCCAGTCGCCCGACGATTGACTTAATTTCGGTCCAAATTAGGGCAAATTCTTCATTGCAAACCCAAATTTTTTATAATTTTCTTGGTTGAAAACTCGAACGTTTTCAAATTTCCTATGGGTAAAAGCTCAACTTTCTTCAATTTTTTTTCCAATAAGGGCCCGAAATTTTCGGCGCGCTTCGCGCGTCCAAATTTCGCTTCAAACATCGTTTCGGCACTCTATCGCCCTCATCGAGGCTTCGAATTACTAACCCCCGTCGAGGAGCTTTGCCCCCTGTCGAGCAAATCCTGGTGCCACCCCTGGTTGGTGTAGGGGGGTAGGTGAGGCCCACGTAGGGGCGGGAAACTGCTGGACCCCCTCGGGGAACGTGGACCCGGTGTACAATTGTCGCTCTTTTTTGACAACAGGTTGCTCAAGTGTGTCGCAACATGTGTCCGCGACATGTGTCTAGTGTATACAAGGACAAAATTCTGTGTCCAGGTGTGTCAGCAACATGTGTCGACACATGTGTCCCGAAATGTTGATAGTGTACACGGGGCTTAACTGTTGATCCATGAGAGCTCACATGGTATTAATTACCACAGAGACTTCGCCACGCTCACTCCTTAAGAAGTCACTTGCGGCTTTTGTGGTTTTGGGAGCCTAAAACGGGATGAAATCTTAAGCTAATTTTGTCATTTCTGCATCACATTCGTTTAATGTTATACTTTTGTGAAGGTAAAGTGTCTGTCTAGAACTTTGGTTTTAAAATCTAAGGCATTGCTTCTTATGCCAAAAATACTATACCTCAGAAAACTTTCTTCCCTCTTATGACTCATTTGCGGTTTTGACAGAAAAGTGTAATATCAGATCACGGAATTAGGCCCATTAGTCCCGAAAAGAGGACGGAAAGCGATCAGTGATTTCTGTTAGATCGACCTGGCATGTGGTAAAAATCAAAAAAGGCTTACCGCAATTTAGAAACTTTCACTTTGCCGTTTGTGAAAAAAAGTTTTCCGAACCCTGCAGAACTGAAGTTTGATGGTTTTACAAGGCAATATTAATGGACCCATTTATATGTCTTGTTATACTAGTATGATCAAGTCAGCTGGCTCACGACTTTATTACTGACAACTTCCAAATTTCGGTTATGCAGATGATCATTGCCTTAACGGGTCGTATAATCTTTGTGATGATCTTAATGAAAGAATATGTCACTTTCACTGTCACCAACAGTACATAATATTAAACAATGGATGTGTGGAAATAGGTTCAAAATGCACAACTCAAAATCTGAAATCATAATCCCATGTTACCGAAATGCCTTATCCACGAAACAGCTATTGATGAATCTTCAGTACGCCGATAAATTACTGCGAGTTCATTTAACACATTAACAATTAACACCTTACTTTTAAAAATCATGTCTTCCAAATCTTGGGTTGCAGCTCATTGGGGCACAATCTTAGAATATTACGTAACTATTCGGACTTATCTTCTGTACTAAAACTAGCAAACAGCGTTACATTTTCAAAAATGGATTACGCAAATGCGCTTTTTGTCAACCTGGCCAAATTATCGCTATGGCCGATGCAGCGCATTGGAACTGCTCCAATGAGTCTTGGCAGGTTGTAATTTTCAAGCTCCACAGATGTTCTTAAACAACTACATATTCTTCCCATACATTTCTCAGCTCAGTGTAAACTGGTCGTTTTGGTATTCAAGTGTTTGCTTCACTTGCGTTCGCATATCTGGCAAACCTAATTCAGCGAAGCAAAAGCCATTTTCTACACGTTCTGCTGATGGCTGTCCACTTCTCGTTCCCCTACGAGGGATTCAACTTTCCGTGGTAGATTCTTCAGTGTCGCTGATCCATAATTGCTTGGCAATCTACCTATGGATGCGAGAGACAATCAATCGATTGACAGCATTAGGTCAACACTTTAAACGTACCTTTTAAATGGAAGTATCAATTAATTGAACCTTCATTTGTGTGTATTTCATCTGTTACTTTTTCTGTTTGTGAAACGCCAGAGAATGAATTTGTAGTACTGAGCGCTAAATTAAATTCAATGAACTTAATCTTATACGTGCATTATCCTGCATATATACCTGCGGATGGTATTATTTCTTTCCCATTCCTACTGCACCGATTATGTTGTTATATTTGTAAACAATATAAAAATGAGTTGTTTTTCTTGTTTACAAAATTAGAATTTGTTGTTTTGCTTATACACAGGGTTGGAAACTGGCATTTATGTTACGAGCTAACGGTAGGAAGCTCATTTTACTAGATGATAACCTCATGCATCAAGTAAGTACAGTTCATTTTAACAGAATAAGAAGAAATTATGTTATGTTTAAATGTGAATAAGGAAATCAAAATTCTCATCTAAAGAGGGATAGCAACTCCCCGACCAAACATATTTAGGGATAGCCCTAGAGTTCTAAATACATTTGATGGCTGCACTTTGATTGACAGTCATCTAAACAATATAGCTCCACTTTGATTTGTCAACAATGACTTGTCGAAGTTTCTCCCAAAATTTGATTTCATTGACTGTTTTGCTTTAAAATAGGGGTTGAGCCATATAACCTTCCTATGTCTTAGTCTCTTCGATCGTCTTTGGGCTAGCAGGCTCTCACCTGGGTATTCTGTTTGTGGTGATAACCGCAAGACTCCAGTGCCTGTTGGTAGGCAGGTGCTGCAGCGTCAAAAGCTGTTCGGTTGCAAGAAAGCTCGGGAACAATTGTTTACTCCCATGGGGATATTTTTAAGTATGTTGGGTGGGTGATTTGACTGAGTGAAAACGCTCTCCGGAAGATTCGCTAACAGAGCCTGCAAGGATTTCAATAAAACCTTCAGCGAGTTTGGATTGAAAATCACCATCGAGACTAACCTCCACGTCGTTAATTCCTCGATGTTAAGCTTAATATAATGATAAATAATAGTACCAAATATTTTGCTTCATCTTGACGGATCTCGCTCAGAAGTTCTGTACATAATCAAAACATAATGAGAAATCATTCACCGTAAGCAATTGTAAATAAGTAGGTCTTCAAATGTTTTTTGAAAGTGGTTAAATTTCCACAGTCATTAATGTCATTTCGGATTTTATTTCAAAGACCTGCTGCAAGAGAGAGAAATGTTTTGTCGCCGTAGACAACTGTTCTTGTCCTTAAGTTGGAACTACCAAAGAATGTGAGCCAAGGGATCCAAGTGCCTACCTTGGTTTGTACCGTTGAAATATATCAGACAAGTAGCAAGAGGATAAACTGTTCAAGGATCGGAAAGTCAGCATGAGTACCTTGTACTTTATTCGAAATTTAACTGGAAACAGTGGCGTAGCCAGGTTTTTTGTCGCGGGGGGCAAGAGCACCAAGATTTCCCCCAATTTGTGATCTGCTTCCTAATAATCAGTGTTCTCCGCAGGTCCAAATTTTGTCCAGGTGCTTTCCTCTGACCTGGCTGATGTGAATGATTGCCGTCCTAAGGGAGGGGTCTAAGGGAGGGGGTGTCCCCCTCCCCTTTGGAAATTTTTGCTCATATAAGGTGGGCTAGATGCAAAATGGTGCCACATTTGGTGCTAAATGTAAACTAAATACATCACCAAGAATTCCAATTTTTTTAGGAAGCTTTTTTATCTTGCTTGTCTTCAGGTCTTGGTGAATTTTTCTTGAGTCCTACTGGTAGATCAGAATCACAATGGGTGAAGTACAGTAATTAAACGAACCCTGGTACACCTTTCCCTTCATCAGTTCACCACATTCACCACAATCAGTCCAAATTTTACGAGGACCTTCCCTTGTAGCAGAGTATAGCACTTGACCACTGACCCATTCTAACAAACTGCATATACCACAATGCTGCTGCTTTAATTATCAAGAAACATTGGAAGTATACAGTAAAAGGACAGAGTCCCTTGTCTGAGGTCCAGAGATTCCATGCTGTATGAAAGAGATAGTAAAACATAACTAGTACAACTATAAGCATGGTGTCATCATGCCATCTCTGAAAACCTTAATGAGGACTGGTTGTGCCAGTGTGGCATATACTTTTAAATAAGTAAAGTGTACTGGTTGAGAAATTTAAAATTTTTCCAGATCATGCGCAAATTTCACCATATATTCACTTTCAAAATTTCCCCCAAGATTTTCCAGAGGGGGCAACTCGCCCCCCCCGTCCCCCCCCCCCCCGGCTACGCCACTGACTGGAAACCAATGAAGAACTTTCAGAAGAGGTGTAATGTGGTCATATTTGCGGGTCCTTGTGATCAATCTAGCTGCCACGTTCTGAATTCGCTGCAAATTTGATGTCAGGGATTCAGCAGCACCACAAAGCAGAGAGTTGCAGTAGTCCAGATGTGAAGTGATTAGACTAAAGACTAACGATTTGGTAGCCTCAGCGTTCAACAATGGGCGAATTAGTCCGATGTTCCTAATTTGAGCATTGCAGGACCGACATAGTGAATTGACATGCTTTTCCATGGACATCTTACTGTCAAATATAACTCCAAGGTTTCTTGCAGATGAAGTCAGTTTTATTCTGTCCCCACCAAAGGAAATAGAAACACCCATGTAACAACGGCTCAACTTTGAACTGAACAGCATCACCTCAGTCTTATCACAGTTCAACTTCAATTTGTTATTGATCATCCAAGTGTTGATGTATGACATGCGCAAGCCTCTGATCCTTGAATGCTATTTGTTTGATCGGCAGGATTTGTTGGATTGAATGATATGTATATCTGCGTATCATCTGCATACATATGATATGTTAAATTGTGCTTCCTGATGGGGTTCCCAGAAGGCTCTGTGAACATGATATAGAACTTAGGACCCAGAGCAGACCCTTGAGGGACACCAAAGTCTTAACAGTTGGCAGGCTGGGATGAATGGCTATTTATGATAACAATCTGAGTCCTATCACTAAGTGCTAAGCATAAGCAATAGAGTAGGGAAAACAAGCCAGTGAGCCCCAATTGAAAAAAAGGCCGTGGCCGGCCCGACTTAAACCAATTGGTAAAAAATTGAGCCGTAAAACATCATCTAACTCTAACCCTATCACTAAGGCCGAACGCACACGGACGTCAGAAAACACGGAACACGAAAAAAGTTTGTTTCGAACTTGTTTTGCGTTTTTGTTCAAGTATCGGCACACGGTGAAAGGTCAACAATGTTATAACAAAGCTAAATGTAATACCAACAGCAAATGTTATAAAATCAACACTAAATGTAATAAACGTCTCCCGGTAAATGTTACACGACTTTAACGCTAAATGTAATAAATCGGACTGGTAGGCTCTCACCTGGGTACTCTAGCTTGCGGTGATAACCGCTGGAATCCGGTGCCTGTTGGTAGGCAGGTGCTGCATTGTCAAAAGCTGCTCGATTGCCAGAAAGCCTGGCCACACTAATGTGGATCACGGGCATTTTTGTTAAATGTGTGTTATACGTTTAAAAATGTAACAAGAAACACAATTTATTATCTAGACGGAAAGAGTTGAAGGTGTCACAGGTGCATTGAGTGCAGCCACTCCCTGCAAAGTTGTATCAAATTTGAATTTGAGAAGTAAAATTATGGGCTATTAATCATTTAAACCTCTGACAATCCACAACTATGGGTACTTTGAAGGAAACTTATTTGGAACCACATGTATGAACGTCGGCTTGATATACTTGTCAATAGGCGTTTGATATATAGAATTGTCTTCATGATGAAAACATTGCCTCTACAAAATCCAGTAACAGACTGTAAGAACTCCCAATGGAAGAAGTGTTTTCCTACCATTCTGAATTGGCCTCATGAGATTAGTAGGCCTTGAAATCCCCGTCAGCTTGGATCACAGGAAGATTCGTTTATTTTGGTTAACTGGACCTTGCTGGTTCGTAGGTTGTACAGAGTATAGGCAGATTATTGCAGGCAAGTGGCTAGCTATATAATGGCTGAATACTTTATTTCTTACTGCCAGGTTTACATTTATTACCCATATTGAAGTGTTATCAAATGTTATTCTTCTTGATTGATGTTGGTCGGGTTGGTTAATGGGCAACCACAGTTTTCAGTCAAAAAGTGTTGTGGTCATGTTTCCTGTTTCATAGAGTGATAATTTGCTTAATGTTTCAATTAAGGGACAATGTTCTGGAACAGTGTAAGTTAATGAAATGTAAAACGGTCAAGAAATTGACCTAGTTATAGCTAATCAGAACAACTGTCAACATAGAAAATATCTTTAATAATTTGTCACTGTGTCTCATTCGAAAGCTAATAATTGTACAAAGATAAGCATAATTGTGTAGTGCGTTCTTGAACAAGGCTAGTGATACTTTTAACATACGGGTTCAAGATGGAATCAAGAAACCCTGATAAAGTTTCGGTGAGGGTGCTTATTCCTGAGATAATGGGTCTTCCTGGAGGTATAATTTTCAATGATTTGGATAGTTCTGTTATTCCTTTAAAACTCAGTTTGTCAAGTCAGTGATTTGACTGGAATGTTTATCTTTAATTAATTTGGCAATTTGTGCAGTTTAGGAATAGTGTAAAAGACTGCGGGTTTCAAGTTCTCAAGAATAAGCTCTCTCACCTGTTCTCGTAACTACGGAGTGTGTAACGATTCAACAAGTTTCTTAAGTTCCTCTTTCAACTGCGTGGTGTGAATCTCTTCTAATGGTTGATAAAATTCCGAGTTGGACAGCTGTGTTTCTGCCTCCCTGACGTAATCCTTTGTAATTAGGATCGTAATAGCACCACCTTTACCCACACGTTCGATGCACCAGGGATTCAATTGGTGTATATAGAGGAAAATAAAGAAATGACATCAACAAACATATTTCTGTTAAGCCACAAATATAAATTTCAATTAGATAAGTAATCAAATCAGCTTTCATTTCATGGTACATAAATTATATTGACATCAGCGATGTTAGTTTTAAACAATGATATCACAACCCAAAAGATGAACAATACTTTTAAATGAGACCTTTTGGGAGAAATCTGGTTTTTCTTCAACTTGTTAGCTAAGGTAGCAAATATTGATTGTTGTTGTGTTACAAAAGCCAGAATGCCAAGTACAAAAAGTCTTATCTGAGACAAACGATTTCGTATTCGTGGCTATATGCTTCATACTGAAATATTCAGAAGACGCCAGTCAATTTAATGTACTATGCCAAAACCAGAAAACGTGCACTTGGATGGTAATCAAAGCGGTTTCGGTATAATACCGAGCTTTACTTAAACATTTCAAGAAACTGTTGCAGATGAAGAAACATCAAGGAAAAAGCTGAGTGATTCTAAAACAATTGCAATTATTATTTAAAACTAATGGCAATCGGTCAAAGTTATCATTTAAGTTATTAGTCCTGACAGTACACTCTAAATGAGTCTTGTTAATTTAAACCGAATTTGATCAGCCGGGCACCGACCCGGAATCGGATCAATTGGTTTTCATGATTTGGTTCAGAAACGAACAGAACTGGTTCATTTTTTAACCGGATTCAGTCAAATTTTTGACGAGATTCCATTTCGGTACCCCTCTAATCAGACCTCCTTTCAGGGTGCAGTTTTACATTCTTCCATTTTAATTTTACTGCTTTGAATTTTAAATAGTGTCCTTGTTGAGAACGCCATTCCTGCATTAGAAATACAGATCTGCATAAAAATGTGACCACTTCTTCAGACATCGGTAGAGGAGATAAGGTGTAAAGACCCCATCTGCATTTCTTTGTTCTAAGAGAATACTACCACTTGTAGAGTTATACCTGGCTACGGTAGAGCAGTGTATATTTACCTGATCACGAAATAAACTATAAATGAAAAAGTGTAAACATCGCTCAGTACAAAACATTTGTGTAGGGTACATACAAAGAATAGCTTAAATGCCACTGCTTCAGCGGGGTGCACACGTACCACTACGTAAGAGATGCACAGTGTGTGGATACCGGGATGTGATGTGTACTTTCTTAGCAACCGGGTACCTAATTGTAACCAAGGTCCCACAAAGTCTAACTCTTAGACATACAATTACTCCACATTTTCCAAATGTTGTACCAGTTAGCATCTGGACATCTTGACCAGTGAAAAATTTTCAGTATCTTTCCCTTTAAAAAAGGCCACGATGAGTCCCTGGGCGACGTTTGAATTTCTAAATTTATCCAAATTTTACGAATTCTTTCACTTGTTTCGTAAATAGAAAAGAGAACATTCCAACCTGGTTCCTAGCCTAAACGACCTACTGGCTCTGACATCAAGCAGCATTACTCTTTTTGGTACGCATAGCTTCCTGGTTTCAATTAATGTCTTCTAAAATTGATTAAAAGTTGACATCCACAGTTTTAAGCTTTGGGTATCAATTACGTACACATGGTGTAAACGTGGTGCTAAAAAGAAATAAACTTCCATTTAATGTCTCTAATACTATGGAAGTACTACCTCGGAGGTACTTCCATGATGATACATGCACAAGCATTTTATTTTTGAACGCGTAGCTTTGTATAAACATCAATACGAACACGATAAAATAATTAAAGCTTTGCTTTCCTCCAATCAGGGAACAATGTTACAACTTGTGAGGATGCATTTGCTATTCGATATCAACTAAGGGTAATTCAACACACTTATTTGTCAATCGTCACTAGACTTTTACAACTGTTATACTTCATCAGTCCTTTTGATCTACTACAGATGAGTAATAACTAAGGTTGATACAAATTAAAAATGGCACCACCCGTATGATCATCGTTTAAATTCCTTCCGACTGTTACGGAACTCACATACTAGCCTATTGGTTGACAAATTTATAAAACACATGGTGATTGGGCATACGTCATCTTTGTTAGTTTTCATACAGTTCTAATACTTTACTAACTACTGTCCTCCTAACTGGCCTACCGTTGCAAATCTACTTTTATAGTATGATAGATCATGAAGGTAGCAAAATGCTGTCTTTTCCTCCGTCTTGAATGACCGTTGAAACTTCTTACTTGATGCATTATTTTTTGAAAGGGTAGTGAACATGTTGATCCCAACTGCAAAATAAAAGCAAAACGTAGTGATCAGGTTGGAGTGTCACACCAATAGTATTAAAAGTAATCTTCCATATGCCACTAATTTCTGAATAACGTGTTTTAAATTTAATTTTTTGTGTTCTATTTCTCCAATTAAAGTGATCTACTTTGGCATTCGGATATGACAAAATGTCCTTAATGGGCTGTAAATGGTGTGAATGGTTTCCTTTCTGTAAAATCCATGGTTTGTAAAATCGTTGCTAAAGTCCCGATATCCACAATTTTTCAGTTTTTCGTTTCGCAAAATAAGTTATCATTTCGTTTTAATCAATATAAATAGCATAGTACAAATTTAGAAACAAACTTTTGAGCAGCTTCAAAATGCTATCAGAATTCAAAGAATATCGATGCCTCTACGTTAAGCAATAATATAAACACAAAATGAAGTAAACCTTTAATTGATTGATACTCATTTCTGCTTTTTGGAAATATCATTCTGGAATATGCAATAATGCATTTCCAATGCTGTATTGACGTCGTCACAATTCGACAACTGAATAAAAATATACGGCGGTGCTGACAACCGTTCAATTAGCACTTGCGCAGCGTAGTTGTACGTCTTAGCACAGGGTAAGCGTTGTTTTCATTCCAATTTTTAGCCGGGGCATTACAATTAACAACCACTCTGACCGTGCGTAGTTTTTCCAGAGTTGGGTGGGGAAAGGGTGCATCAGACCTAGCAGAAGGCCACCATCAGCTGGCTTTTAATTAACCAAGAACAAAGTTTCCACAAATGGCTCAGATATTGCTGAAAGTAACACTTTCCGTGTCTAAATAAACTTTCCGTAATTTTAGTACCCAAAGATTTAAAAGATGGGGAGGGGGGGGGACTGCTGCCAGCTGATATGTACAACCATTACAACAACGAAGGAAAACACACTTGAAAAGGAAACTTCTATGATTGCTAAATGCCACGCCACGCTCGCGAGTTGGGGTATGTTTCCGTTCAAATATCGAGGAGTGCCAATTGATCTAGCCAACTCAGTACAATCATGTTTTCTTTCTGAGAATTTACAACATATCGTCAAGAATATAATGTTGAAAAAGTTAGTGTTTGGCATATAGACCTTAAATATGCACATAACGTCGCAGAACGCAAGATATTATAAGCATAGATTCCAAACTTAAAATGGCGCGCTGACTCCTCATGGAGGCCAAAATATCGGGACGGAAGTGCTGATCACTGCTCAGTCGTTTTGAAAACAATCAGACAGATTAAAGTCTTGCGCAAGTTGTAACTACTTGTTAATTTGGAACTTTCTTAAATCTAAGAAATCATCACTCCTCAATATATTCCATTCCCAGAGAGAAGTATGTTTCTTCCCCGTGGCGTGCCAAACAAACACTCTGTCATGAACCTCACAATGACTGTTTTGAAGTCCGCAATTTATAAATAGGTCAGTTACCATAGTCTCGTCAAAAAGACGCAGTTAAAAATGTGCGTCGACTTCTTACACGCATTTAACGGGAAAGCAATTAGCGCGTTCTTTTTTAAAGGTTGTGTGACATGAAAATAACATAGTTGGATATTCAATGTAAAAAGCATTAAAAATCCATAAAATAGCCAAAATTTCCATTAAAATCCATCAAATATTGACCATTTTACAGGGAAATTTCTATTTCACACTTGTATCATGAATAAACATGAGCTAAATATGCAAATATGTGACATCGAAAGAGGGACATACCATATATGGCTAATGTTAGCCTTTGTTTTTTCAACCTTAATTTCAAGGACACTGGTCTCATTGTTATTCCCTGAGGGGTTTATTATAAAACTTAAAATTTTTTCCTTGAAAAATATTGATATCACTCATGAAACTGTAATCTATATGATTGGTAATTAAGAGATAATTTTTGTAGGGTTAACAAAAGAAATCATACACTGTGCAACACTCCACATCATTATTTTTGCATAGACAATTAGTTTCTTCAGAGACCATCAAACTTTGAAGACGTATATTTTGAGAACGGTAATTGATATTCAAATAATTCCAACGTATCTTTGATTGGAGGACTTAATTCTTTAACTGACAAGCGAAACAGCTCTTTTGATGGCATGTCACACGACCTTTAAGTGTGTGGTAGTGAGCGTCACGTAGTTTAGATAAATGCACAGAGAAAGGTATTTTGCGCGTAGGAACGCACTGTCAAAGCACACGTGGGTCAACTTTTTTTTAACAATGGCGTTGTCCGTAACAAGCTCTTCTTTTCGTACGCAGATTGTAGAATAGAACGGCGCGCATGTCAAATCCACACTTCCGCCCCGATATTAGCACCTCCATGAGCAGTCATTAAGCGTAACAGTGTAGGTATAGGAGTTTGGAATCTATGCAATATATCTTTGGCAGAACAGAATAAGTGCACCCTCCAATGGAGGAAAACGGGTATCACTGCCACTTTCTCCAGCCAATGCAGACAGCTGATTTGTTTACCGGTAGGATATCGGCGTAATTTTACTACGGGCGCGTGCGAAATCTACGCCGCGCGTGAAGCGTGCTCCATTTTTGGGGCCAAAATGACGTCACTTGAAGTCAATACACAAGGTTTATTACCAAGTGTATGGTTACATAGATGGAAATTCTGTTAACTTTGCGTCAAAAATGTAACAGTTGGACAGGCAATTCGTGGGGTAGCAAATCTCAACTCCCTATATTCTGTATATACCTTAGGAATAAGAAATTTTCCAACATACTGATAAGCAGTTCATGACAAAAGGCTTTTTAGGTCAATTAAACTTCGATCTCTGACTTGAGAAAACTAGAATGTTATATTTAATAATGTCTCTCATCACTTTTTATACATATTAGGCTACATCTCCTCTGACATACTGGTATGCATGCAATGGATCAAAACCAAGTTTAGCTCATTTAAACTTTGGCTTCTTCATTTTCGACATATAAAGCCAACGATTACACATGAAAAAGTTTCCATTTTAGGTACCTATCCACCAACTTCGAATCTGATAAGATATGGTTCAGGAGGACGACGGATGGGCTTTGGGAAAGTTGAAACTTATAACTCTACTTTAATCTTTAAACTCGCACATCAGCAACCATAGTACATATTTTTAAGGTTAGGCAAATTACGGCAAAAGCAGTTATCAATTATGCATGCACAAGTTTTCATGGTCAGGTGCCTACCCACCAGGTTTGAACTTCACTGCATTTACGGTTTAAGAGGAGTTCGTGACACACTTTTTCGCAAAGTTTGCAAATCTGAAGTTTTACCTTTTCATTTTGACGCTTGACCCCGCGCAGGCCAGTGGCCGGGCGGGAGCACCACTGTGTCCCCCCATTTGGAAAATCAATGGAAAATATAAAACTTTTCTACCTGTGAATATTGGCCCGGCATGCCGTCAAGAGACCATTGAGCAAAATTTAAAATGATGCCTGAAGGCTTTTTAAAGATGAATTTATTTTGTTTTCTGTAACAATTCTTTCTATAACTTCAAAAAATTTTCTCGCGCTTTCATCTTCAGTCCTATCTAGAGCTAACGTCCTCCTTTTCAAACATATTGGATTTATTCAACGTTACTGGTTCCACAAACCGATTCAGTGGGGCAGCTTCTTCTTTACTAAAAGCTCAAACTTTTCCAACTTTTCTTACTGAAAACAAAAAATGTTAATTCTTTTCAGTATAACCACAATTTTTTTGGTGGCCTGGCTTAAATTTCGACCTTTCGCGATTGCATCTGCCGAGGTTTAGAGTAGGTCACCCCCACTCAGAGCGCTTGGTCCACTGTCGACAAATCCTAGCACCACCTGGCTGAGCCTGCATGCAGTTTTTTCCCTTGGGCAATGAAGTATACTTCAAAATTTCGGCGCGCTTCTCGTGCAATCCTCACAATCCAGGTTGTATCCCTTATGAACATTATGAGCACATTATAGTGTACATTATAGTGTACATTATAGTGTACATTATAGTGTACATTATAGTGTACATTATAGTGTACATTTCATCCTGTTGCAAGCTTTTGATGCAAAATTTTGTTCAAAATAAAAATACGATAACTGGGAGGGGAACTTTTCGCGCGCTTGGCGCACTTTCACACGTAGGTACGATTTCTTTACTCTCTTAATGTAAAAGAGTGAAATTCACTCTTCGACGTTTGCTTACAGTGAGAGCTTTTTAAGTACATAGAAACAGGCACTGTGAAACAAAGAACCCAAACCGGACCGGAGCAAAACGCAACCGACAACCACCCACAGAATCGCCAACATGCTCCCACCATCCACACCCAGCAAAGGAAACGAAAGAGTCTTTGCCACCACCAACAAACAGAAACCACCACCACACCCACCATACTCAACGATCACAACAACACAAGGCCAAAACAACACACGCCCAAAGGCAACAAACACACCCAAGGCAACAACACGCCCGAAGACAACAACACGCCCGAAGGCAATCACAGCGCGGAGGGATACGGGAGGGGGTCCACCTGCCACACTCAAATCACTATTTACAGTTTATTTACAGTATAAACAACTATCTACATGCAACAAAAACAAAACTCCCAAAGAGATCGAATGAGCCCGGCGGGGGATCGGGAACGTCCACTCTTTTCGGGGACCTACCTGAACTGGGCAAATACAGGCGCACCTTGCCCAAGGGTGCCCCGGAGGCAGTTGTGGCAAAGGGTAATCTCATTATCCCCACGCTTAAACAAGCTCCACAACCGGATGCAGTTTAAAGTCCTACCCAGGACCCAGTCCTACAGTGACCACTCTTTTTTTTCGAGTAGAAATAGACTGAAATTCCACTCTGCTCGGAGTGGAAATTAACTCTAAATGAGTGAAAATTCCACTCCGAGGAGAGTGGAATTCCACTTGAAACACAGAGTGGTCACTGTAGTCAATCTTTTTGCTGGATTTTTACTCTTTTACATTTAGAGAGTAAGCTATCACTGTAGGGCTTGATGTATTATTCCATGGTCTGTTATTTCTGCAGACTGCCATCATCTGTTGGCACCACTAGCTACAAACACAGTCTTCGTCGGTGCCCACCTTTGTCTTACCGGTGCCTATGTCAGAATTCCTGGCTACTGTTCTGACCACACCCTTAGCAACCAAACGCACTACTTTAAAAGTTATCTTCCCGGTCATAGCGTATCATGTCGTTTTATTACTTTCTATAACATACTGTTCAGCAAATAACGACAAAAAACCCAATTTTACGCTTATTTGACCTTTGACCTCGGACCTTTGATCTTTGGCGTCATCAGTGACGCATTCACGAGTTTGGTACAGTTACCTACCCAAGAGTTTGAACCCCATGGGACGTACGCTTTAGAATTCTCGACATACTTTTTCGTTCACATACACACACTCAACTACTCTGACAAACAAACACTCAGACACGGACACAGCTTCACATTTCTGATGTTAGGTAAGTATGATATGTCGTCTCCCCCATACATTACATTCAGGGAGATGAGATAATAAAACGCCATTTTCGCATTATTACAAATTCACTCATCATGAAACTTTTATTCGATGGTTATTTTAAGCCGAGAAACGCACTTTCCTTCTCCAAATGACCAGGCAAGGATGCAGGGGGATTATCAGGCTCCCCCTCCCTCCTTCGGCATCACTTTCGTCTTTTTTTTTTGAGACGTCACACTACAATTTTAATCTATGCTTATGTTGATCTTCAAATGCCAGGAAATACCATTTAAGTGTTTCAAGTTCAAGTCTTACCCTAGACCCCCCTACCATGGAGGCTTCCTTCTTTTGAAGCTCCCAGGTGCAAATATTTGTCCTCACGGAGTACACTAAGCTCGCCCCACCCCTGTTTTGCTTAATGTGAATCCGCCCCTGATGACACTAATTTAATGCCATTTCTTAGGACAAAAGTTAAAAAAAAGATGTTCCTTACAATTGTAACTTCAACACCAACAATAAAAATCCTTATGGTTATTCTCACAAACACACCATCAAAAACTTCATGTTGCGTTAAGTTGCTATCATTAAACCATTTATTAGCCAAAAAATAATTTATCATATTTAGTGATGATCAAAAACTTTCCAGTAACTTACAATTGAAATGGAACAGCCCTGTGGTTACACGCTAACGTATCCAGCTTCTTTATGTCATCCGTCGAGAGTTTAACATCTAAGCTCTATCGCAAGAGAGAAAGGACAAGTTTTTCTCAAATAAATTTGAAACAGTGAAAACGTTGCTAGCAATTGAAAACTTTTCTGGTCTACTTCTAACACGTCTTTACGTTAAACATAGAACGTTTGAGAACTTGATACGTGTGTTTAAAGGCAATAGGCAGTCGCCCCAAAAATTTTCTTTGAAAAATCAGCAAACTCTTGCAAATCTCCTCTTATTGCAATGCAAGCACCGATGAAGACGTTTTGAACATAACTATTACAAACAATAGGTAAAGCAAGGAGAAATTCTCCTTGAATTTCACAATCCACTGACAAAAATATTGTCACATGATCAAAATAGGCCAGTCATGAACTAGATTGACAGGGCATACTCACTCTGACTGGGGTGACTGCATTTTCCCTTTAACATTCAGACATGAACAAAGTGGGTTAGAAGAGTGTTGATGAAAGTTTGTAGTATCTGTGTTATAGAGCCCTTGCAGCTCTACCTCAGCTTTGACCCATAAAACCTCCACGAAGCAGAACAGGCCACTCTCTTTATTCTTTAGAGTGAAAAGTCACTCTTTTCGAACAAAATTAGGGACCAATCTAAATTTGGATTGAAAGCTTTCAATCAGAAAAGAGTCATTCTCATTCTTTTCGAGTGAGAATCCAGTCTTAATTTTAGGTCCGTCCCTAATTTCACATTTGGATTTAGAGAGCAAGTAATGCAACATATAAGTTAACGATCATTGTGGCGCGCTAGAGGCACCATAGGAGAGCCAAGGACTCCCATGTCGGCTTGGTATCCAAAAGGGTACCATAGGGCACCTGGTTTGGTAAAACGGTCAAACCCCTTTCATGGTATAGGAAGCCAAGACCCAGGAAACTCTTAGAAATATTTCCATTATTTACAAAGATAAGAGCATTAGAATGAAGCATTTGACCACATTGGAATGGAATTTGATGTGCAATGAACAGACCTCAAAAATCACCGCGTGACCAGTTTTTGTTAGCCTAACTCAGACTAACGATTTAATGATCAGGGAAATGGGTTGTTTGGCAGGAACGACATATCTTGTCAAGGGTTGCACTGGGTTTTGCACATCACATACAGTTAAAAAGGACAGAATGCTTAGCCAATTATCTACCAGGTATCCCACGGGAAGGGGGGGGGGGGATGATCACAGAACAGTACCATCGATGCACTGGGTCTAGCTGAGATACCGTGGAAAGCTAAAATCCCTTGCATTTGATTTAGTAGGTTTCTGGCACCTTAAAATTACAAAAAATATTAAGCTATTTCCTGTATTTTTTATTAGCAATTAAAAAGAAGAGGATGGCTAATGACCCAACGTGGCACGAGACCACCCTAGTGCACGTACGAAATGCACAAAAAAATTGTGGTGTATGGTATTTAATTTCCTTGCAAGTACTTATATCCTTTATGGAGGTATCACCACTTTACATACCCGGATGTGGTGCTTAACTCCTCTTCGGTGAGGATTCAACAGGGCAAAGATCGTTAGCGAGCTGTAATCCTAGGCTGCTTTATTTAATATAAACGGACAGTACTAAATAAAGCTATACCAAATATTTTCAGTGGTAACTGGATGCGGAATAAGAAAGGGAACAAAAATCGCAGTCTTGAGAGTTTTCGAAAACAGATTGAATTAACAGATAATCGATTTGTATTCAATAAGCCGGAATTACAGCGTCAGTGATCCTTTAGCTCCTGAAAGAAGATTTGGAAACTAAAATTCTGGAATATTTTTCCCACTCATTATTCAGTGCTTTAATTACAAACATAAGTGCGCGAAAAGCGCAGCAAACAATGTAGTTTTAAGAGTAGTGTGCACTTTGATCTTCCCGATTGACTATTTAAGTAACCGTGGGTCCTGGTGTTTAATTCGATGTGTAAAGGGTGTGTTTGTGTATATGTTTTGGGAAAAATTCTATTTTGGGGGGCACATGAGGGCACTAAAGATTTGAGGGCCGTTCCTTAATTTGGGAGCCCATCGAATTGTCTGAGAAACACATAGATAGCAAAAAGACAGGTAAGGTGCATAATGCATAATGAACACAAAGCAACATGCCAAGATGATTCCACAGAACTGACCGTCGTAAGAGTTGGCAATGAATAGGGAAAGTCTGGCAACGAATTGGGACGATATGTCCTTCACTGCTACTAAATTTTATGGACTTCTCGAGGTTGACTGGTAGTGGCTATACAATCTACACCTTCCTTGATATAAATTTTCTCAAAATCAAGCCCCCAGAAAGTTTAAAATGATAGAAGAAAAGTAAGCAATAAATCACAATAACTTGACAGCTAAGCGACAGCTATTAAACTTACTCCCTGCCGTCAAGAGGAATGGTGGCACCACAGAATTCTGTGGTTAGCAAGAACTTGGTAAATAAAATGGGATATTTGTAAAACAATCGGTAAGGTTAATGAAACATGGGAGTTCACTGAGTCAATTGAGGGAGTCGGTGCAGCTATGGAACACCTCGTTTATGAGCTCTGCTTTTTGACTAGATAGATTTTAGGATGACAGGTATTTTATGGGATTGTACGACTGTGTCTTCTGTGGGATCGACTTCTCATGAATAACTCCAAGATTTTTTGATATGCCCTCTCGAAATGACTGGGATCTGTAGACCCGTAGCCAGATAAGTTACGATAGAGAAGGAATGGACGAGAAAGCTTCCGAGGAGCGAAATATTTTCAGTGGACGAGATGCACTAAAATGCATTAAGACAAAACTACTTTTCAATTTTCAAGGGGAGAATATATTTCTAGTAGGCGCCACGTCCCTGCTCTCTTTTACCTACGGGCTTGATCGAAATTCCTGTGCGATATTTATTTAGGCCAAGTTACGTTTCCAACTAAATTCGAATTATGCAACCTTCAATAGATCTAATTAGGCTAAATGAGTAGAAAACGGTCCCTTTCCGACCCCTTTATAAACACAAACTATAAATTAGAGCCTTGTTTTACCAGACATTACTAGATCTGAATAAGTAGCACACTCTAAATCATGTTTAACCTTATGGGTGCTATAATATTATATAATTACCAGTTTGGGCACTCGCAAAACGTTAAAAAAAAATAGCAGGCGTGTTGAGCATTCAAGCATGTCTACTTAGTAGGAAACCATGTGTTTTAAAAAATATTTTTTTTTTCTAATAAACACTGTGTTCATAGTATAGTTTAATAAAAAGCGGTTACATCAAAAACTCAGTTTTGTTACAATGAGTAGTAAAGTATAGCTTAAAATTGAATCATACTGTGATATCTTCGGCCCTCATATTCTTCGCAATAATCACATAGCGTCTCCTGTAAGAGCTAGAAACCCTAGTATGCAGATAACTCTTATAACACGCACCTTTTCTGTCCACATTTTATGACTTTTTATTTTTGTTCTGAATTTTCCATGTGCAAAATTTATCTCAACTTCTTATTTTCTGTTTTCAGGAAACTCTCTAGCATGATATGAAAACCTTAGGCCATAACAAGTGAGGTATTGTTATGGTCGGTGTTTTTCACCAAGTAAGTTGAAAAGAACCAACCATGGAATTTGTTCTTCTTGAAGATATCACACTTACCGAAAAGTTTTGTTCGATTCTGGATGGTGTGACACTTTTCGCTAGGCAGGCTATTCCTTGACAAATATGGTAGGCAAGGAGAACTTGAACTGGAGTACATGCTTTATTTTCGGCGATTTCTTTTACCAAGGAGTTTTCCCGAAGATTGGGGTCTTTAGCTGATGCCCTTGATGAAATTTGAGGAAAGAAGTAAAGAAACAAAAGGCGAAAACATGGAGCAATGTTATCAAGGATACATGTGGTTGTTAATGGATGGCTGAGTCTCATCAAATGGAAGAATAAAGTGCAGCTAATCATTGTCATTACCAATGAAATCACTTTATATGGCACAGATATGCTTGCAACCTTATTTAACCAACTTACATGGCGCCCTCTAATTACTAGGTTCGGTGGGCACGGGTATGCCGTCTAGAACGTATATAGACTGAAGCCCATTCGAATACGCTCTCTTGCTTTGGATGGGTGGACCCAGAATAATCAAATTCTCTCACGAGATGTGGATATTGTAAGGGCTGTTACTCTCTCTTTCCTTTCTACCAAACCCAAATGGTTCACCGGTGGAACCTGTCTTTTCAAAATTGAGGGAGTAGGCAAGTGGGAAAAGAAGGAATAGGGGCAAAAGCATGTCAGGTGAATCTGTAGCATGTTTAATTGGGATGATTTGAGGGCAAGCGAATACACTTGGAGGCAAGTGCCTCCCAACCCATCTCCTTTGAGCTTTCAATAATGTAAGTATTTAATCTTACCATGATCGATCCGGTGATCCTAAAGGACTGTAAGCAGTAATTGCAATATTATTTGTCTTGCAGAAGTTGATGAGTTCTGACTGGTCTAAACACGGATGATTCTCTACCTTTATACCAAAAAAAAGACACCATATCACATGAAAGCAAAACATGGTCGTCCTAACTGCACTTTGGAATGTTGCTGGTTGGCCAGTGGTTGCTATGTCTCATGCATGGCTCTTTAAACCTTTAAGTCTCTTTTTCCTTGGAGTATATGCAAATTTAATTTTCCGAACCTTAAACATATTTTTGAGGCCAACTCAAGACAAATACTGATAGAGAGGCATTCTTACCCATACTGTGGCCATTTTTGATTGAAACAAACGTTACTCAGCACACTTTGTTCTGTTTGTTCAACAAATATTTTTGTAGGGGCAACTGGAAAGGCACAATAGTACACCGGTCTTACCTGGTTCATTACACATGGTACTTTTGCTGCAGCAATAATCTCACCAAGCTGGTTAACGTTAAAGTTGGAGACTCCGATTGACTTGGTTAACCCCTTCTCGACAAGCTTTTCCATTGCCTACGAAACAAGTAGACACATAAGCGGAGAAAACAATAAGAATGATCACAATGGGTGGTTTCAGAGTGTCTTGGATTTTAAGTCACAGAAAAAAGGGATTCTGGAGGTCCAACCAGGTTGAAGACACCTTTTTTTCAATTCCACCAAAATTCTTGTTCCATTAAAATATCGCGAAATATGGCAGGCTTTACCCTTACCTTACCCATTTGCTTTTCTGATCTGAAAAGTGTTCTTCTGAGTAAGGTTTGACAAAAAATTGTATTTAATCATCTTTGCTTTTTTCTCTGTATCGCATTTTGTGAAAGCCGCCTTATTATCAGCCAAGTACACTACTTCCTTCGCGAGTAACAATAATAGTTCTCTAATGCAAAGAGGCGAATGTTTCCAAAGGTCTGCTATAGGGAGCGTGCACCAAAGGTCAAAAGGTCAAACTGCATCACGCACCACATTGCTTTTAGTACATGACCTAGCGTCCGCGTGTGCTGCTTGTCCTCCAGAACGCAGTAGCATTAGTTAACTTTTGTACGCGTGAAACCTTATAAAGCTGAAGATCCAGTGCATTCGTATTGCTGAAGGCCGGAGAACGTTGCACCGACCATAATCCATTATGAATGCATCATATTGCATTTGTTTTTACACCGTTTGGAGAAAGGTTTACTTGGCAGAGCCCTCATGACTCCGCCTTGTGTTCCCAACGTCAATTATCCTAGGATGATTAATCAATAATTGTGAGGAAGGTGAATCCCCGAAAATCGTTCTAACGTGCTCACACAGTAACCTGTGTATGTTTTTAATCTTTTATCTTTAAAAAAGGGAACATATTCGGGTCAAATTTCATTGATAATTTCTTAGCCGACTTCTTTTAAAATACACTAAATGAAAACATCGTGTTGTAACTTCATACCACTGAATACAAAGTAGGTGATTACCAGTACGTCGTTTGAGAGTAATTTTTCTTTCCATTACCTTCCAGGTGTCAACATAATGGACATCGTCCAATTTGAAGTGCCATCGTCATTTTTCGGGAAATTGTCTGTATCACTGATATACTGCAACAGAAAAAATTACACAAGGCTTGGTTGGTAGATACTTACCAATATGTAATTTTATGTAAATTGTAAACCAAGGTTTTCGGCCTAAAAGACTTTTGGTGGGGAATCTGTAAAGACCACAACACTTACTCCAATTTGAATTAGAAACATTATTCGTGTTATTTTAAGTAAGGTCTTTTATAATTAAGTCGCTATATACAGTAGCGTGTTCAAAGGGGGGCCGGGGGGAGGGCACAGGTCCCCCACTTCCGAAGTCAGTCGGGGGAAAATCCCTTAGTCGGGGGATTTAAGGGTTGGGGAAGAGAAAAAGATTGGAAGAGACACACTGAGCACTCAACAGGGATGGCCCCAGGTGGGAGCAGAGGGCCCGCATCGGGGAGTCTTAATCGATACAATAGAGTATGCAGTCCCCGACGGCGCCTGAGAGAGGACAATTTCTCTAGTAAGAACCCAAAATTTTCGGCGCGCTACGCGCGCTGTACAGTCACTCCATGATCTTCAGCAGTTCCATTCCATATCGCTAGATAGCACAGGTCCTGCCAACCTTACCACGAAACATGTAGGCAGAGCACACTGTTTATGTGGAGGTCGAAAGTTCCATCCCATGTCGCTAAGCCTAGTTCCTATTCTCTTGTGTGTATCATGCGGTACGGTCAGTTTGCGTACGACTCACGGACCAAAGTTTGGCTATTTCATAGGGTGTCCTCCAGGTGTTTCGATAAAATGTATGTTATTCTCGATATGGTCTAGAACCCCTACAGTTTTTCTTCTCTTTTTCTCTCTATATGTTCTTAATGATCACATATTTCTTTGTGTAAGTCTATATACCAGAAATTTTCGCCCCCTTTGCAAATTCAAGTTTCAGATTCCAAAGAACACTATATGTAAAGTGCGCAACTCGACTTATGAAGAATTAAGTGATATTATGCAAAATATGCCCTGAAATGGCATGGGATAGTAAGCCATATCCCACTGTCACCACCTCTTAGACAGAGGGGCTGTCGAAGCTTGGGGTCGCTGGCATGGCCCAGCCCTCTATCGGGAAATTCTGTCGCCATTTATGATCGGTTAACTTATTTTGGCTTTCAAAGGGTCGTTTCTGCAATGAAACGCAAGATTTTCGTTACGCTTTGTAGTTTACAGAATAAAATTAGGAGAGAAGTTTTTCATTATATGGACGTTTACCAAAGGATAGAGCTCTTCCAATCGCTCTTCAGTGAATAATCAGACAGGATGCTATCAATATCAATATCTGGCCCATGGTGCAGGTAGGCATACTATCATTAAGTTTCCTTTGCGCTTCGCCCTTCGCGCTAGTCACTTTAACCATCTGTAATGGTAAAACTGTATAGGTTTAAGGATGAAACAGTGGGGGCCTGTTAACTTTTGCGATCATCTCAAGCAGCCTTCTTGACTGGCCTCGTGATCTTACAGTCCTCGTGATCTTACAGTCCTGTCAATGTAGGCTACGTGACACATACTGTGGCATACTGCAGCTTACAGCTTACTTGAACTCTCCGTCATTGACATCGAATTTCACAAAATCTGAAACAAACGAAACCTGATCAATAAGGCCTCTAGAACCAATTTAAGGCGGTCTTATTACCTTATATTGCAGGAGCTTCCGGGGACTTCGCCCCCTGGGCCCCCACAGGTGCTCTGGACCCTGCCAGGGGTCCTAGCGCGGGCTCCTGGACCACACGCGTGCAAGCTCGCGCTTCGCGCTCGTGGTGCACCTTCGGTGCAGTTGTGACACCCCTCCATGTCAGTCGGGGGAATCACAGGTTGTGCCCCCCCCCCCAACTCCGAAATCCTGCACACGCCACTGGCTATATAGGCTATCTGTTACTGACTTGTTACTAGGTTCATGCAAAAAAGAGAAAAAAAAGAAAGAAAGAAAAAAATTTGTTTACCTTTAACGACTCACTTTAGTTATTCTTATGCTCTGAAATATCATAAAAGATTCATGAATATAAAAGGAAGAGATTCGACCTATTGGGCTGATTTTTTTAAAGAAGGGGTAATGTGACTGTTTTTGTCTCTCTGGTTTCAGATCCGTAAATGCGAGAAAACTAACTCATGCTTTTGTAAGATACTTCTTTTGTAATCTTAATTATCTTTGATCATTTGCTGTTCAGTTTAATATTGCTCTTTCCTTTTATTTTACTAATTTTCAATATTAAAACAATCATTTAGGCAACAAATATCAGACCCTATATTATTTAGCTACATTTTATACACAGTCACGTTGTTATCGAAAGACGAAGATTAATATCTTGTCATTGGTGTACTGATGAGCAAAGGTATCATCAAGTTGACCCAGGGTGAACCGTTGTTTGTCAATTTGGATTATTTGTTTTAAGTATTAAAAATATGAGGACAGCATAAATTTCAGAGATGGCCATGACACTATAAACTTTCATCATTTTACAAATTGCAAACGAATCGTTAGAATGTTTGACTAAGTACAAATTCACAGTGGGTCTATTGAAGTTAGGCCATTATTATTCTTGTTTACATAATCACTCTGGTCGGCACTCCACAATGATATTAATATCATTCAAACCTACATTAACGGTACAGCAGTATGATATGGCAGTTGGTGTTTTACCTACAGCAGTGAAGTAAACAGATACCGTACTACATAGTGTAAATTGAAACGAAACATTTTATTCTTTGAAACCCATGAAAGCGTGGTGTGTAACCAATATTTGTTCTTACGAGCACTCCCTCTAAAATTGGTAACGCAGTACTGGACCATACTGTTAGCTTTTTGAAAAAAAAAATTGCATAAATATTCTGCTGGTTTAGGCCAGAAGAAAGTTATTCATTTCTTAATTTAATATTGAGTAAACTTTAAACATTTTCATTACGCAGTGAAATGTTCTATGAAGATTGGAAAGGACTAGTCAATGAGTATCATTTTCTGCCATTCATTTTCTAGATGTTAAAGGTTGCCATAAAAAGAAGAAACTTGTTAGCATACCCCGAGAGCCATAGGTGAGTGCATCAAGTAAAGATCCACACTGTCCACTTGTAGTTTCGCTAAACTCAGTCGGAGGGCGTGTTCGACCTTGTCGGGGTTATGAAAAATTCCCCAAAGCTGAAAAATAAGGGTTAAAAGTTTACTGTACTCTATGTAAAGGAGAGACAAGACGAACGAAATAAATACATGAAACACGATATCCTTCTAAAAACTTCAATTATAACGTTTGTGAACAGCTAACTTGGAGAGGACGCCATGAAGCCTGTTGTAGAGGTGGTACATTCCAAAAGACAATATTTTCCTACCTGCAGGAGCCCGGTATAAACGAGGTTGGTAACTTTAATTAGTAGTTTGAGACTTCGATTGGTAGGACATGTATCATTAAAGCACATTTACCTAGAGTGATAATTTAAACAAGCAGAAATGACTAGTTACCCGATATCTGTAGTAAATGACCAATTTCGATGCCAGGTCAATGCCAGGTCAATACCACGTCCCTTCTACTTTCTACCTTATCTGTATAATGCATACGGCAAGGTTAATTTACCTTCGTTGTGATGAATAGTTCGTCCCTCTTTACGGTGCCATCTTTGATTTTTTCCTGAATGGCCTCCCCTACTTCGTCCTCGTTCATATGAGTGTAAGCGCAGTCGATGTGTCGATAACCAAAATTAATGGCTGCCTTCACCGCGTTTTTGACTTCTCCTTCTTTGGACTAGAATCAAAAGTCGTTATAAACGATTTTTAGAAAATTATGACTAAGTCTATCGACCGGCATCCATTCCGAACTAAAATTACGTCACACCTGTCAATCTACTACTTAATTGAGCAACTTATGGTTCTTCAAACTGTCAGCTATATATAACTATAACCAGACGCGTAGCTACGGGAGGGGGCTGGGGGGCCTGCCCCCAGATGTTTGCTAGGCCCCCAGAAATTGTGTGTGTCCTAATAAAATGTGCAAGAATTAAGGAAGGCAATCAATGCAGTGACACCCACTTGATACCTAGGCCCCTAAAAATTTCATCCTAGCTACGCCCCTGACTATAACGGAGACGGAACAACTTAAAAACCGAGGTGATAAACTATACAAGAACAGCTCTCAAAGAGGTGGACCATCCGGTAAACTCGTTAAGGTAATTTTCAAACTTGGGTAACGACAAAGCTTAGAATGATGAAGATTTACAGTCATCGGGGACCTTAGCACTGCTCTTTGGTTTAGCTTTTGTAACTTAAGGCAAAGGTGGGTACATCTTGTGAACAAGCTTATAGGCCTATTGGCAATATTTTTTGCAGAACAGATAAATAAAATGGTTCTTAAAGCCTTGTATATTTCGTTTCAAGATCAGATCTAGGTTGAAAGAAACAGACGTTACGGCTAAGGAGAACTGGATGACCATTCATAGTGATTCCATTCAAAAGAAATGCAAACCATCCTTTTAGAAAACAACAGTGTCATGATTGATGTTCATCAAGGTGATTGGTATCATTGGCTCGTAATGCAAACACGTCTTGAAAATAAAAAAGAAAAACTTGTGTGGTTAACACATTAACTTCACAAAAGAAAAGCTTGGGTGTACCTAGGTTTGGGGTTATGAGCAGCTATCCATCCATTAGGCAATGCTTAATATATAAAATGGTTTTAAGGATAATTATTATCTAATAATGCTGTATTTTATTAGCTTGTGAAACAGAAAAATAACAACCTTCCATGTTCCTAGTCCGAGAGCAGGAATTTTACTCCCATCAGAAAGATCGATATACAAATTCTTGTTTGCACCCATCTTATCTCCTGTTGTGGAGAAAGAAAAACAATTCCATATCATTGTAGAAAATGTTAGCAAGAAATAAACATGCTATCTTCTGTGTGACTCCTGGTAATTTGTATATGTCCGTTGCATCATACTTCAGTCTACTTTTTAATATTCATTTACATTTTTATACAACACGTGTTAATTGCATGAGAAAAATAGGTAAAAATTTCAGAATTATAAAAAGGAAAAAGACGTTTAAGCTTCACGAACATCCCAGATTCAAAACTTGAGGTGTTTTTTTTGTTTTTCTCGCCATCGGCCACTTAAATTCGTAAACTTGAAAGAAGTTAGGGCACAAGTACAGGCTCACGTACAAAATGTCGCATAAATAAAAGTGATTAGCTTACAAAATATATGTGTTCGATACTCGCAGGAATATCTAAGGAACAATCATGCCGTATTGAACCCGTTAAAAATGTTAGATTTCCGACCCCCAAAACTTGGACTTTCGTGGGGTATGATTAAATGTCACTCTCTAATGCCCGAGGGCTATCTCCATCGCCGAGCCAATTAACTCTTTCCAACAAGCTGTATCACATGTCATGATCTGGACAATGGCAACGTCCAGCCTTGATGCAATTTGGTGTATTAAATAGAGGAGGGAAAAGAGGTTTTTAGTAGTTTTAACGTGATCAATACCTCATGCATTTGTTAAGCACTTGACTTGTTCATTTTCATCCTTGCGTTCGTTTATCTTTACACTGTTTACACCATTTCTCTCTACAAGAGGAAAACATGTGCTTGTCCCTCAAAAAGTTCCAAAAAAGTCAGCAATAAAATATAAAGTTTTATCAAACTGTAATTCATCCCCAAAGTAACTTAAATCAGGGAGGTGTTGGGACATACTGTAATCAGTTAAAGTTTGCGAAATACCCCTAACATTTTCAACATTTTTTTTTTTTAAAGCGAGAGGACACGTGCACACTCCTCAGTACCCCCTTTTCTGGGATAGCATTCTGTGCAAGTTGTGCAGAAGAATCCGTCTCGATACCAGAATACTCCAAAGCGCCTTTTTATTCTGTCTCAATAAGTGACCGCATTGAATCTTTTGAAAGATAACATCCTTTGGAATTGCATGAAATCTGAATGATGTCCAAATTGAAATCGTGAGATGAACGCCAATATAACGTGTGTTATACATGCTTACCTTCAAGTTCTCCACCGACGTAGAATATGTTAGTTAAAGACAGAAAGTGTTTCCCTGAGATCTTGGATAGCTACTGGAAACATGCCCTTCACCAACTAATAGTTACCGTAAATGCTAAGCGTTCGGTCACGGACAGAATGAACAAGGTGTATAAGTCGCGACTAATCTCTTCTTTAGGATTAAAAATGCTGAATCACCATCGTAACACACGAATTCTCTTAAGGCCTAATAGGCTCTTCGATACAGTTACCAGTTACTATTTACTTGACTATACCTATATTTACTTTTTCAACGATAGTGTTGACAATCATGGAGCGAGAATAGAAAAGGCAAAAGATGTGCTAGATAAGCGTGCTTCTTCACTCCCGATGCTGTCTCACTCACCCTAGCCGGACACTTGGAAAACAAACATAGCCTTCCTTAATAATTGAAAGATTATTAAGATTACAATTAGTCCTACATATATCACTTGTCAAGAAACAAAACACGTTCTGAGGCCGGTTTAAGCCTCTTTGTATGTAGCTTAGTGCATGTATAGTTAGAGGAGCTTGGTAGAGGCGTACTTCCGAAATGAAAAAGTCATACCAAACGAGATGCTTACCCTCAGGGTGAGGCTAGTAGTGAAAATATTCCTCTTAGTACGTATCAAATTCTCATTTAAATAATTTTTGCAATGTAATTTAGTGATATCGTTCCCATTTATGTATATATATATATATATATATATATATATATATATATATATATATATATATATATATATATATATATATATATATTTGTTTTCTTAGGTTTTTGATTTTCCTATTACATATATTAGACAATTTGGTTTTTGAATTTCTAGTTCGTTACTATTTCTTCTGGCCAGTGCCGGATGGATAGGTTCATCGGCTTCGGAAATCGATAAACCAATCATAACCGGATGTGACGTAACAAAGTCGGCGGTTCCGAGAATTTATTCTGTTTTGGCGGCTACCCTGCTCCTTTAAGATATCGGTACATCAAAATTGTGATAATTAAGCTGGTTATAGTTAAAGGATTCAGAAGCTATAGGTAAAATTTGAAAGACTCCTGGATAAATATAAAGAAGCGTCTATCGGCATACATTAAGGTCAGCAATATTTATGTTCTTAAACGTTATGTATGATACTTCACTATGGGGAGGAGGAGGAGATTCCCAAGATTGAGCTTATATATCAAAATAAGATTAGGACGATTATTGCCATGTATAGACCTTATGTACTGACGTCAAGCCGATGTCATGTTAGAGAACACGGGCGGCGATCACGGGGACAGGGGGGAATGTCCCCCTCAATAATTTTAGTGCAAGGGAAATACTGTCCCCCGATATTTTAGAGGTATGCAGAAAAAAATAAATGTTGTTACACACATTTTGGGTTTGGATATTTGTTATATTAGCCTACTAATGACAGCCGGAGGAACTTTAGTACAAAAATATGTGATATGTGTCCTCTACAATGCACCAAACCTATTGGCTGTTGGTGGTCACCCAATAGTTTTAATAGATAGCCCTCCCCCTCCGTTAGAGAGTTAACAATGAAGATAGCTAGATAAGACTGGTACACATACTGTGCGCACCACGTAGACTTCCCATGTGCTCGTGGACTCGGGGCGTATCCGACCGGTGCGTAAATTTAGGGGGCTTTTGGATTTACCATCACAACAAGCAGTACCGCTTTGTCTGTTTGTACTACGCTGGGCCAGGCACACACCTTGCAAAGGCTGTATGCGTTTCTAACCCGATAGCCTTTATGAGCCACTATAACTTTTTCTTATTGCTTAAAAGTCCACTGGTTAGATATATCTCATACACACTCTGTACTGTGCTGTGACACCTGAAGGTCACCAAACTGTGTGCAGACTTGTGCAGATTTTCAATGTTTACAATTCTAGTTAAAAGGAGCTTATTAACGACGTATCATTTACCTGTGAATTAGGGACCGTGATTTCCTGTATAAATTAGTACACAAGTTACCACGTACGAGTGTCATTAATGATATCCCTTTATTTTCAAAGATTGTGTAATACAAATAAGTTTTGTCCCTCTGCTATACTAATTTCTACATTTTTTGGTAGAAAAGAGATGTCTTTGTGCATTTCAAGATTTAGCTTCACACACACATTTGGTAAAGCAAAGCAGCTTCTCAGCATTAACTCAGGTGCGTAGCCAGAAATTTGCCCGGGGGGGGGGGGGGAGCCTGTAGGCAAACAGCTAAGCGTACAACGCCACCATAGGTTGGCGCGATGCGTACAAGAAAATTTGGCCGAAAATACCTCCCAGATCGCTGGAAATGGCACTTCCCAGGCCTTGTAGGTTGCAACTAAATATTTTTTTTCATGTAGAGTTTCTAGCAATATCATAAAATATCATTAAAAGTGCCAAAAATATGCTCAGGGGCGGCTGCTCCTAACCCCTACCACCCTTGGTTACCCGCCTGTATTAACTAATATGCTGATGATTTCATCAAAAACAGAATGTGAAGAGCCCTTGCGTGCCAAGGGTGGGTTGACCAATGGGGTCTATGACATAGGGTCTACCTCTCAAGTTAATTTAAATATTTGTTAAACCCAGCCCCACAGTTGAAGTTGAGGAAGGAAGAAGTAGAAATACATATGTTTTACAAGTTTTGTTTTGGAGTGTCTGTATGTCTAGAATCCATATACATTTATAATATTTTCAGCCGGAGGCTTAATGACTCTTTGGATAAATGATGTGAGACTCTACTAGTTAATGTTCTCACCATGCACGCCTGTATATAACACTTAGTTGTTAAATCCCTAGTTTGATATAGTAAAGTTATGTTCTAGTGGAATTAATGTTTTGAGACTGTATGTGACGAAAGTTTACCTCCTGTCGCAAGATTGAGGACCGCCAGACTGTGTAATGCAAAAGTTGCTTAAAATTCAGTCACCAGTTTACAACTGATAGACCTATTCGTGAAGGACTGTCAAGTTACCCTCACATGGATCAAGTATTTATTTGTACATCCATTTGATGGAACATTCATATACTTTTCGTTGGACTATATTTGCCGGACTGGACCGGATCAGTATTGTTCCAGTGGACTGTTTTAGGAGTTGAATTGTTCCTGTTGGATTTGCTGCTGGTTTGAGGATAGCCCTTGAAAAGCATCCCACATCAGAAACGACTAGAGACTAAGGCTGTGACGTCGACTGAGATAAGATTATCCCCTTTCTTAATGTGTAGATATACTTAAAATGGCCATTTAGGAATTAAGTAATTATCCCATAATATTTTGTAAGCTCATGTATGTTATAGTATTTGTATGTTAAAGTTAAAGAATAAAGGGGAGAGGTAGAATTGCTCGTTTTAATATACTCTTTTGTATTAATCATTTTATCATTTTTGTGTGGTTTCTCGTATCACTTACTCGCTTGCTCCAACTAGTTTTAGTTTTTAAATCCTTCTCTTGAAGTTTGAATTTGGACTCCCCAGTCCTCTTCCTCGCTTTCCGCCCACCTGATATAAATATTATTAGTTAGTCCTCAGGACATTGTTGCGTCCAGTTTAAAAGGGCTACGTCACGCACGTTTTATTCAAACATGTGCTTCAACTTTTTTTCGTTTCATTCATAGCAGTTTTTCTTTGGAAAGGGCATGGAAGGGGGACGTTTGCCAACCCCATATGGTAAAAGGGGACGATGAGCTGAAAAAGGTTTGGAACCACTGCTCTAAACCATTAGAATGTCCATTGATGGACATTATAAGCGGTGGATGGAGGGCGCCAGACACCTTGCAATGTCAGAATCAAGTTGCAGAAGTAGACTTTGGTAGAAAACACTTCTCTGTTACATATTGATCGAATGGTACACTCCAGACAGGAAGACCTGATATCACATAATTTGAAACTTCCAAAGTGACCAGTCTCTCGACCGTCTCAATGACTGAAATTTACTTTTAACATGAAAGTAACGGTTTCCTATTTATTCATTTTTATCATAGTTCCTACTACGCGTATTGTTCAGATTCACCATCCCTTTGATTTTAGTGGAACCTACCAACAAACACTACAGACCTGTCAACTTAACAGTAACAAAAATTAGATACCCGACAAAATAGAAAGAGGAGCAACCGAACTCATGAGTAAAGAGAAACCAAATATTCATACAATATCCAGACTAGTCTAGTAGAAAATGGATTTTAATAAGAGTCTGGAAATTGTTGTAAGCAAACTTATTTTGGTATTATTGGAATGATTTCAGGGATACACTGTACTCCCGGTACCCATTCTACCTAAAGAGTGTGTGTAGCCTACAGGCTAAGTTGGACATAACATGTCGGCCTACACAATAGTATTCATGGATATTAGGCCTATCTTTGAAAATAACTTCGGTAATACCTAACTTAGCAGCTTATTCCCGAAACATTGTAATCTTGAAAAGGGGACGATCTGTTAGTCCAAATTGCTGCGGGAGCGAGGGGCAGGGGTGGCGTCAGCAGGGGGCATGGACCCCGTCGGGGAAGGCTGGCCCTCCGTCGGGGAAATTTCAAGTTTTGTCGGGGAGCCTTAATACCTACGATTAAATATAAAGTCCCAACGAGCTTCAGTCGCCCCGACTATCTGCTTGATTTTGCTCATAGGAAGGGCAGATTCTTCAATAAAGACCCCAAATTTTCTTCCATAAGAATCCAAACTTTTCAAATTTTCTTCAATAAAACTCCCAAATTTTCAACTTTTTTGTAAAGAAGCCAAAAGTTTTTCGGCGCGCTTCGCGCGCCAAAAATTTTGCGAATTTAGTCCTTTTTGGCCTTTGTCAGGGCTTCGGGCTGCTGACCCCCCCCCCCGTCGGGCAAATCCTGGCGCCACCCCTGCGAGGGGGGGGGGGTTGTCACCACTTACCAAAATGTAAAGCGGTACTACCATTTTCCCTCCTCTCGATTGAACAAAAGAGATTAACAAATAATCGAAATTACATGGGGCTTTTAAATTAATAGATTACATTTGCAAAGAAAATTAACGAGTAAAACGTTTACCGTAATTACTAAAATGTCTTTACAATGCTTTGTGGGCATGCTTGGAGCGCATATCACATAAGCTTATTGTCCAATAATTACTTCAAGTAGGATTACGTGATTGGGTTTATTGCAAAACCCCGTGCAACCTCTATCCACCCAACCCTCCACCCTGAGGCGCTACTCATGAAAGTATCGACTGGACATTATCCCTGGCAAACTGCGATCTTTAAGTTTGTTTAGCGGTGCGCATTTAGTGTTCCATGTGGATAGCTAAATGTAATGTAAAATGAAAGAAAGCATTACATTTCCTTTAAAATGTTATTTTCCGGGTCACTTTGGGCACATCCACTTCATACCCTGATTGTCTCACAATTTTTTCCCATAGGGGTTAGAAACTGAGCCGTAAAACCTCATCTAACTCTAACCCCATAGGACAACCTGAGTATTAAAAATTATGTTCAACTCTTATAACGGTTATCAAGGAAATCAAGGAAGTCTTTTCTTAAAAACTTGGCAAGATTCCAAATCCATAATACTCATACTGGCCACGTCTTTCTTACAGTGACTTGATACTTAAAGGTGGGTATTGTGTTTGGGAATATAAAAGTTTTTCGTACATCTCCATGTTGATGAATAGTATAGAATGATGCTTAACTGGACAACTTTATTTTCAAGAAAACTGCTTGTAGCTTGTGAATAATTTGTTTACCCAAACATGCGAATTTCCTAATCATGCAATATTGATAGCTCTTCAAATATGAAGTATACGAGGGAGAAAAGCTATTTCAGAGGTTGTGGGTATGAGAACTAAACGTGTAACAAAAATAGTGGCTGAATTTTATTAGCGTTCAAAAAATTTAGTCAGTCGTACGTCTAGATGCTATCACTAAGCAGTCACTATTAGTCTAACGTTAGGCTAGACTAGTCTGGGTGAGCCTAAAGATTTGGGCCTGGGCTAAGTTGCGGCATCTAGTTCTTTCCTAACTGTTTTGATTATAAGTTCGACATAAACATCAAGTACTGCTCAAAATACATTGTGTTCATTTACTCTCAAACACAATCTACAATCCTCAAACCAACATTCCTCAAGGTAATCTGAGACTTCCATCATCGAGTCTGTCGTCGTTCCATTAACTATAATCCTGGACAAAATTATTGGGAAACTTCCGGACTTTTCCCTTCACCCCTCGTTCAATGTTGAGAAGAAATGAAAAGCGCGCTCTTTTCTTCAGCGCTCAACTTTAATTCACCTTCAAAACCAACATTGAGGTGGGGCGCGGGGATTTGTCCCAGATAATTTTGTCCAGGATTGTAGCTATGTCTGTGGACGTGAGGTACGTAAGTTCGCATGTAATGTTCACATGTCCGTATGTTCAATCCTTTTATCACATTAACATATAAATGCGGATTGCGCAATATTTGAGCGAGAAAATTGCCCAAAGTTGGACAAAAATGTTTTATTAATAATTGGCCGATCTCTTTTTATTGTTTTTAGCTTAAAAAGCCTAATGTTGGTAAAAGGAATGCCCAACACTGGTCATGAACACAAGTGTCCAACTTAAATTACCCAACTTTTTGAGAGTGCAGATGTTTTGTTTGAGTACGTTAATTGTAGCAAGAGAAGATGTTGGCCTGTCTGAAATTTTCAAATCATTGTGAAATTAAATTTTTAATTATAACACCCTTCTGAAAAAGTCACACATAGTTCTCAGGGTGACTTAATTTGATGTTCAAATCTACAACTTGGATTCATTGAGCATTTTTGCACCCCATTTGATGCCATATAGTTAGCTCTGTTTTGGGGGACAGTTTCAGGAGTCCACTCTTTTTTCGAGCTCTGCTTGATACATTGAAAATAACTAACGAAATAATGGGGTCTTTGAAATACGTTTGGATATGTTCGAAGAATTTACAGTTTCAGAATTTCAGGTGCATAGTGCTTACCGAATAGGGCCCAAGAAACAGTGGCGCCGGCACGGGGGCATGGGGGTGCGTACCCCCCCAATCGATTTCAGAAAAATTTTCTTAAAATTTTAAAATGATCTCAAAAGGTGTTTAAGCTATAGATTTCTGTGGGGGTAGAGTGAGGTGTGCTTTCGACCAGGTGATGGATCTGTGGTAATCATTTTCTGTCACAAATGGTTCTCAAACTGTCAGAATTATCGCAATTCTTTCGCAAACTGTCAAAATTTACGCGCGCTCCAAACCTTACCTCAATATGATAATATTAATATCCTGTAGCAACTCCCCCAGAAGCACAGTAACAAAAGTTTAAGGTTGTTTTCGAATTCTCTGTTAAAAGATAGGCTTTGTGATTGGCATATAGGTCTAAGTTTGTTGGGGAATTGAAAGTATCTCGATGCAGAGCTTGGATGCAGGTTTTGTCATGGTAATCTTATTTAATGAAAAATTTCGGCTCGCTTCGTGCGCATTTATCACGATTTGCACCTCATCTTATGACCATTATTAAGGTTATAATACATGCAATCGTTACAACACCTTTCCTAGAAACATTAACTACATCTCCAACCTCTGTAGGCCTATGGGATCTTTCAGTCTAATTTGTAGCATGATGTGGAAGGTTGAAAGTACGCATTTGCCGTTACACATTTTTCAAGTGCAGCCATTACCGGTATAGAGAGTGATTGTTAATACACTTACGACGAAAAAGCATTTTGAAATGCGCATTTTAGTCCTTAACCCCTTTTGCTATACCTATCAGGGAGGTCTAATATCACCTCCATGCACCTATATTCTCCCTCCAATTCCCCATGACTGGAAGCTGTTCGTCTGGATTTTCGTTCAAACTTAGAAAACATACGATAATTGTACAGTGCTTGGCATTAATTATACTCTATATTATCATTTGGATGTCAGGTAATAAGCATCATGTCAGTGCCCCATTTTATATAATTAATCCAGAGCTTCCAGGAGGCCCTATAACCGCTGTCTGCCAGCCTTAGATACCCTTTTATATAAATGCACAATGAAGCAAAGGAAAATTTTCGTAATAACCCAAGAATGTTTCTGTGGACTCCACGGACGTATTTTGACGTAAAAACTTTCCCCGAATGGAAGGCATTAATCAAAGTAGCCAAGAGGGTGGCCTCAGGAAGTTTGGTGACAACATACTCTTCTCTTAGACAACAAACTCTTCTCATTCACCTTACCAAAATTAGACCCCTCCCCCAGGACGGCACCTTTATGAAGTGACAAAGGAAGAATTATCACTGCTGTATACTATCGCAGGGGCGCATACTCTCCTCTTTCACCTAACCATACTCTCCTCTTTCACCCAACCAAAACTCAGAATTCACTTAATTGTGGATACTTTTCAGCCATATATGATCAGTTCTAAAATATCCGAAAGATGGCCTGAAATTAATAAAAAATTCTCAAAGGGGGAGGGGACACCCCCTCCTCTTAGACCCCTCCTCCGGCTGGCGTCTTAATGTAGTAACAAAGGAAGGATTCCACACTGCTGTATACAATCGCAGGTACGCATAAATAGGTGCAATTTACGCAGACGGGGGGGGGGGGACTGAGGTGTCATTTTGACGTAAGCTGTGGTGCCCCATCACCAAATTCTGGCGGCGCCACTGCTAAAGAACCATTCTGGTATAGTGACTTTTTTCGAATGGAAAAATCATTACAAGAAGGCCACAAGATGTACAAATTCAACTAGTTATCTACCTATACAGCCATGTTGCGATGTACCATCAGTTGGATTGCATCATATAGATATCCAAGCATCTACGACTGAGAAATCTCTTGGTACTTGCCTTTAGCGTTGACGTAATTAGTACTTGTATTGGTCACGTATGGCGCTATCTCTAACTACACCAAAACGGAAAAGCAGAACTACTGCACAGATGTTCTAAACATTGCCTTGTAAGCAAATTACTTTTTGTGGCTACCCTCGATGCTTAAAATTACATCAGTGCAGTTCAGTCTTGCCCTTACAAAAAAATGTGGGGCATGCCACATGTGAACATGCATAATCACATGTGGCAGGGCATAGGGAAATACATAACTGGAAAAGTGAGGTAATGAGTGGTAACACATGTGGGATTGGAACCAATCTGACACACAATATTCTACTTTACCCCACTTTGCCACATGTTTGCCTTTTTAAAAATGTATTTTGGTTCTCTACTCTTTGTCACATGCGGCAAACTGCGGTAATGCAGGTAAAAGCATGGCACCTTAAAAAGTGGGTCAAATTTTTATTAAAATCACACATTGCCCTAGTAGACGAAAAATCACATAAAATTCACTATTTTTCACACCCAACCCTAGTTTTACACAGTATGACACGGTTTGTCCAGTGTGTTATTGGAACTTTTGCCACACAATTTTTTTGTAAGGGTGGTAACTTGGCAAAATGCCATACCCAGAATAGTAGGCAAGTTTTCATTACACATTGTGGCTGTTGCTTTTGAAGTAGTCCACAGAAAAGTTTCCAATTTAGAATCATGATGTGTTTGTACAGAATGCAGTGCCGGATTAACCCCATGGCAGAACCGGCATATGCCGGGGGCCCCGCGCTTTTGGGGCCCCCAAAGTGTGTGTGCACTTTTGCCATGCCTTAACACTATCTGGCATATAATGTATAATAACTGTCATGTATCACTGTATAATGTGTAAAAGCAACTATTAGTTATTAGCGGTTATTCGCTAAAATTTAATCTGTTGAGTGTTATAAATTTTGTGTAAGCGGGTGAGCGAGGGGGAAGGAGGTTAAATTTGTAAAAGGGGCCCGGCTATAGCAAGTGCCGGGGGCCCCACACAACGCTAATCCGGCCCTGACAGAATGATGTTCAGCTCATGATGTACGTTTGTACAGAATGATGTGCAGTTAAATTCTAGGTATATGAGGCCCTTCAACCTGGTAAAGATTGGTCCAGATCAAGTACTTTTTCCGCCACCTTTTCGGACCCCTAATAAATGCCTTCCTTTCATCCCTCCGATATATGCTTGTGGAAACCCTACCCCACCCCGCTAAACCTTTTCCAGCGTCCACCTTCCTTTCCCCGGGAAATTCATTAAGCTGAAACTCTTGAAGTATCTGACATTGTAAACACACCTTGTAGAAACATGTGTTCTCGATGAAAGTAGTTGTAGCTACCGAAAGATTTGAGAATCTGTAGGAAAAATCTTTTTGTAAATTCCCATCCACAAGTCCCCTCGACAGGTAGTTAGGCCTACTTATGTGTAACAGCCATTGTTTTCGTCATAAGGTAGTAGCAACGAAAAACATGTGAACATCTCCTACTTAGTATGAAATTTCAAAGTCACATAAACACGGTGAAATGTGTGTTTAGGCTATATAGACCGAAATCGGAATCCAACATCGCGGTATCGGCCGATAGTTCTCATGATGGCCTTTATCCATATCAGTAAAATTAACCTTTAATGTCATTCAATATTAAATTTTCCCTAAATGATTCATGCGAGATATAAAGATGGTTCATTACTTGTCAAAAAAGAGTTCTTGGTTGAACATTTCACCACACGAGAATGAAACGATGTTTTGCGGAATAGTTTAAAAATTGTCAACTCAGCGTGACACGATATCACACTGACATTAAACAACTTCTAGGTTGTGCGAGTTAAATATTGAAGCGCAGTTCCGCTGGTCGAATATGTTTACGTTTCATGTGTTAATCGTAGGCTCTCAAAACTATGACCTTATTTGTCAACAGCCTACACTCATTTATTTTTATTTCGTCTTTCCTTCACTGGCTTTCTCTTTTTCCTCTGTTTTTTTTTTCTTTCAGTCTTTCTCAATGGCGTATATAGATTTTTTGTTGGGGGGGGGGCGGGGCTTTGGGGGCTCCCGTTTACTATCAAAGCGGAGCGCCACCATTATAGGAGCGGAGTGTACCAAGAAAAATTGAAATATTGATACATTCCACATCGCCGGAAATGGCACTTGCCAGGCTTGATAGCAGCCATCAAGATGTGCAATTTTAATGAGAAAAATGAAATGTTTGGCTTTTTTATTCTCCGACACATTAAGTGTGTCACAAACTATCCGAATTTATTCAAAATTATTCAGAGTGGAGTTATCCCGATGGATTTCAGTGGAGTGATTGGAATGGAGATTTCCACAGCCAGAGTTTATCATTATTAAGTTGAGTAACCCAGTCGAGTGAAATTTTTGTTTTGCCCAGATCGCCAGTCGAGGCCCTTGGGGACCCTGACAAATTTGTGGGGGTGGGGGGTTGGCGCCCCCAAGTCCCCGTAGCTTTACTTTCCCTTCTTTCTCTTTCCTCTTTCCCCCTCTACTTCCCGCTTTATCCTCTCTCCCTTCCTTTCATTTTCCCAACTGATACAGAATTTTGACCACTGAATCCTTCAATTAGGGATGCCACCGCCCTCCACGTCCGCTCTGGAAACGGTCCTGCATGGAACCTATCTCGCCGCCGTTCAGTAAATCGCCTGGTTCCTAGTCTGATTTTAGCGCCAATAGGTCAAGAATGCACGAACAGGGACCGATCGATGACAAGTTCAAGGAGCCACTACTGGCGTTAACGACAATTCGCAAAATTGATCTTGGACTTACATATTGAGAAACCTATGTTGATAAAGCCAATTCTTTTAGAACGGTATACTGCTTAAACTTATTACAGACCCAAATGATATATACAACCAGCATCATTCGGCTTATGCATGGTTTTATTGCCAAGTTCAAGGTGACATCTTGAAAATAAATGAACCACCCATCGTTGTTGGAAGAGTGCCAAAGCCGTGGACAGAATGGCGGCTACCATAGTAACGGCAATTATGCAAAATACTGCAGCTTATTGCTCTAGGGAATATAATTATTTTATCAGAACGGAATGTCGGAACTGGTTTGTAGTTAGCACTGCTGGTACGTGTTAAATCACATACCCATGCATGTACAGTTACTTCGGTTTAATAGTGCATGCGGTCGTACCAGTCAAATACAACACTAACGTCAGTATCGACGAATACATAGAATCTGGATGGGTAGATTAGGATTTTAGGGTTTCATCTGCAATTGGCGTGTGGATATCAGGATATCTAAAACCAGGTAAGTTCATTTCTCAATGCACCTGAAATTATTAGTTTAATGGGATTAGTTAGGCCTAGTACTAACTTTTAACTTTTTTTTAAACAAAGAAGGTTCATTTCATATTACTATTAGATGCACGCTAACCACACCCTCTGGCTTACCTTACAATGGTCACAATTTTCAGGGGAAGACAATGTTTATCGTAAAATGTCGTATTGGCTACAGTTAAACAATAATTTCTAGATTCATCGGACAAGTTTCGCTTGTTTAACATAAGGTTACTTTCACCAGATTTCTCTTGGTGCAAAACAGTGTCACATTATAACATGGGATAATTATAAGAAGTTACCGTGAGTTTGCAGGAATAATGTTTCTGAAGGTACCTTGATCTGCCCTTGTATATTCCCGGGGGCTTGTTTATTTTTCGCTTCCGCAGTGTATGTTGGCTAGTTCTTATAGCCATCCATTTGTCCGATATGCGTTATGCGTTATCCGTATGCGTATAAACTTGGTGTACGTAACGTGTGTGCGTATGCGTAAAAGTCCCATCCATTCATACGTCAAAAACATGTGCTGCATTGCGTATATAATCTCTAGTACGGCTATTTTCTGCCGTTTACTGGCCTGGACTGGAAAGAACAAACACACCAGACAACCTTCACCATGCTCCCTATATTTGCGCGAGGAAGAGATATTGACACTTTCAGCCCTCGTGTATCTCAGGGTGAAGAGAAAAAAAAAGGAAAAGAGAAAGCACAAATACTGGGTTAGTCCCAGACTAGAGGGTCGAAACGATCACGGCGCCTACAAACATCTTGTTAAAGAGTTGGAACTAGATGGCATTTCTTTTCAGAAGTACTTCCGTTTGACTAGGGAACAGTTCAAACAGGTTCTGTACCATACTGAGGAAGATATTAGGAAGTATTGCTTAGTTGGCACACTTGGTTGCTGATTTAGTTTTCAAGGGCCAAGATACCGGCAGAAATTTTTTATATATCCAGGCTATGAATTATGAGCTATATTATATATCTTATATGAATTTGGCTCGTTTGCATCATATTTGAATGACAACTTGGCCCGATTGGTGTTGAATATTTTCGTCTTCGTAGCTTTTATGATTCCGCAAGTAATCTGCTCACTACGAAAGTGCGAGGACCGGCGAAAGGGCACCTGCTAGGGATCATTCTTCCGACATTCAGACTAGACAAAAACTGTTAACCCTGTGGACAAGCACTCTCACACACACGCACACCTCAGTATAATGCTGTGCGAGTCGAGCAGTGCCTCTAAATAACATAGCTTAATATTATGGAAAGGAAGGCTACATATGGGCCTACATACGTACCAGTCATTTCAGGGTCTTCCATTGCCGTTGCAATACTTTTCGAGATGTTACTCAGCCTGACAGCATCTTTACGTCCCTGCAACTTGGGATCATATAGGACAGGATTTTGCCTTACCAATTCCACAAGCTTTTCCAGCATTTCTGTGGTTGTCTTTCGCTTGGGCATCTTATATTTTGGCAAAAATTAGCAGGAGAAACACACGTGCAACTCACGAAAAGTATGTCAGTCACAGCATGGAGGGAAATGAGGCCCGGGGAATCCCCTCATCTGACGTCATATTTCTGGAGATGTCCTGTCCGATTGGTCTGCGTTTACGTATGTTACGGCTTGTGGTCGCAAGTCAAACCAATAACAGCGAAAGATCACAGAAGAACGAGATTAAAATTCAACTTAATGATTATTTACAACCTCCTTATCTTACTTAAATTTACAATAATTAATTAGATTTACTCACAATCCTTTACTTAATGTTATTCTGGTCTGGTCCAAGGGTTGGTAGTGCATGCACGTCGACGATGGTACAGTAGTAGACCTGCAGCGTGCTGTAGCGTAGGAACTGGTTCCACGAGCGAATAATGACAAGGCTAGGCGATGATGGATGATAACGATCTCAATACACAGCGTAGAAACGGCGTAAGGCAATTTATCACAAGTATGCAGTGTCAGTGGCTGGCTTCAGGTGATTTGATCAGAGAATAACTTCTCAACAGCGTCTGGGCTCGATGAAGTTTTATGATATCCCTCTCCCACAACAATTGTTGAACTGCCTTTTATACGCTAGGCTTTTAATCCAGAACTCTCCAGAAGTTAACAGAAACTTCTAGTGTACACAGTCGAGCAATTACGAGAACGTTCCTTAATAGAAACTTCCAGAGCACACAGTCGAGCAATTACGAGAACGTTCCTTGCATGCACGGTAGTAAACAAACAATGCCAATATTTCTTAGAAGTGTCGCATTACGTAAGCAGTTCCTTTGAGAAAATTCTAGAAAGGCTGCGTTGAAGTTGAATTCTCTGGAGCTTTCCATTCGCTCGTCGATGGATTCAATCCGGTGTTCCTGACGGGTCGTCTTGTAACACGTAAAAAAAGGTCCTCGAGGCTTTCCAAAACGCATACGCATGACGGACACAAAATCGCATAACGCATGACGGACATATGGATGGGCGTTTTTTAACGCATACCACGAACAACCATTTAATCATAGATGTAAAACATTTTCTTCCTTCCTTTTGTGACGTTAGTGATTTCATGTTTCAAGTTGTTAATGATGATACTTAAATGGTTGTATACATTATTACTAAGACGTCATAAGCAATATAGCAATGCCCACTGAAGAAAAATCATTTAGTTTTAATGATGGTTGTAATTCATATTATTATTGGCACATATCGAAACTCTGAAATGTATACCTTAAGTTCTGATTCAACTACCTTGTATTTACTGAGTGATTAATTCCTTGACAGCAATTAAACTCGTGCCAACTGTTACAAACAGACCATTCCACAATCTGTTACGACTGGAAGCAGTCATCCTCTATTTTTAATATTCATTTCTCTCTTAAGATAGCACAGGCTAGTCAAAAACAAAACTCATTCATGATACATGATACAGAATGTACAAGCTTATTTCCTTGTTTACATGTGAAGCTATTGCCCAACACAGTAAAGCTTTTTACAAGAAAGCATAGCTTATTAGCAAGCTCTGGAATTGATCCAAATTATCATGAAAGTTAAAACGAAACAAACAGGGTATGACGCATTGCTGTCCTCTCTTAACAAATACCGCTGTTTTCATTTGCATGACCAATAGGTAAACACATGGATGTGTGACTATCTTTCCATTAACAACTAATTGTATTAGTTATAAATATCAACTAGGCCTACACGCAAAATTTCGCTACGATAGGAAGGTGAACTCAACGTGAAGTTTCATACAGCCTTATTAGGCTCAATGGGAATCTTAATGCGGACCTCAATCTTGATGTGATTACAGTATCAATATTACAGGGAAATGACAATTTAGAGACTGCTATAGCTTTACCGGGATATGAGACTAACTGCCATTTACATCCTGAGCAACTGATATAGTAAGCCGAAGCGTATTCATATTAGGATCATGCGATGAGGATATTGGTTAGCGATATCATATATTGCTAAACTGTATTTTTGCAAAATAAAGGACGGTTAAACAGCAGAGATGCAGGCCGGCATAGGCTTCCCCTCAAATACAGGAAAAATGATATATCTGTTGACAATCATTGTTTCCTCATTGTTCAAATACGACAGTGCGCCCTTGCCATGGTGGGTACCGATTTAATGAGTTTATTGGGACGGATGGACAACCCAGTCTCTAAAACTGAACGAATATGAAGTCTCGCTTTCTAAGAGCGGGTACCATTGATGGTTGTCATTCTTAGAGAGTATATGCACCTTTATATTTTCATACACTCAAGTTTTGTTTGAGCAAGTTCAAACTGTGAAAGCTTGTTAACATCATATCTCCAGAAGGAAATGCTTTATTGAATCTCATACTTGGCATGTAGTTGTCACAGCCTTAAATACTGAGTGAGGGGGAACATTGATTTTGGTGGATTTCAGATGCGATTGGGTGCATTTCCAAAGTTTCACTTGCTATAAAGTTATAAGAACCATATATGGTTATCCCTTGCACTTCCCGGCCAGTCACGGCAATAGCTCAGAGTAGAACAATGATCAACTTTCATAGCTTTATAGCGCTATCCTGAAGTATGAACCGGCCTGAAGTCATCCTAAAGATACAGCAGATGTTAAGGTTTTTCTTTCTGTTACTTCTGACCCAGTGTTGTATTTATGGATATGGATTTAATGAGTCAAATGTCGACAGGTGAGATGATAAAAGAGAGATTACCGAGGTAACATATTACGTTTCAGGGAGAAAAATAAACAGGGTATAAGGCCTGTTACCTACTATCCTTCGTATTGCAACTTTTTTGAAAATGAAAATCAATTCGTAAACAACGGATGGTCTTCAACGTAAACTTTGGAAAAGGGGCCCTAAATAAGTAGCGGATAAAGGATAAAGCATTTTGCCATGGAAAATAATTTACTGTACATCACTTACATGTCTTTCACTAGAAATTACGTTCACCTATACCAGGATTTACACCTTAGAGTAATGGCTAGATAAGGCTTTTTCTGGTTACCTGAACGCTCATGTAAGTTGATAAAATGCCATGCCAGGTATTAAAATCAAGTTTATACAAGATTAGAAAGTCAACTTTAATATGGCGTTTCAAACTAAACGTAAATATAAAAATGCGATTGTCAGATTTGCAAGTCAAGCTTTATATGGCCGTATCAAGCCAGAAATAACTTGACAAAAGTCTATGAGAATGTATCCGCAACTCAAGTTTCATATTGCCATAAGATGATTTTTATACCTTGATGAACAAATTGGTTAGAAACTGAGTCGTAAAGCCTCATCTAAGTAAGTAACTAACTAACTATAACTTCATGAAAGTTTTATATGGACATATCAAACCACAAAACTCCATTACAGAATATCATATGGCTATATGGCATGAACTTCCAAGTATAATCACAGTTGTTCAATTAGTCGAATCCTCTAATTAAAACCGTTCTTATTATTTACCAAAATATTTGCAGTATATGCAAATTATGAATACCTATTGGTAATGCAAAAGCTAGCATTTACAGCTCATTTTTATGATTAAGGAAATTTTACATCAAATGTTTTCCAGGCCGAAGACGGCATGATTTTTAGTCAAGTAGGCGCAGAAGTTGAAGAAATAATAGCATGGCAAATAGGTATTTTAACGTAAAGGATTTTGGTCTGTTCCCCGGGACGAAGGGTGACAACTTCATGTCAGTACAACCGCATGGAGTAGTAAGCTTTGGTGAAGCCATAAAAGACAGATTTTCTTGCGCCGTCAAGCCACTTTCGGGAGAAACGCACCCATTGGCATCTAGTCAAAAAGTATTGTCAATTTACAGTCACGTTAAGTCTTAGTGCACCGTCATGGGACGTAGCTCCTCTGGGGAGCAGAGCCCCTTCGAAGATGAATCTTGGTTTTCGCCTTTAAACTTCCAGGTCAAGAGACTATAAAAAGAACTGTAAAAGATCCTCGTCCTTAAATCTTCTCCGAAGACTCTTAGAATAAATACACTGTGCAAGTTTGATTGACCATGCGTGGAATTTGTTCTTTTCGGCTAGTTGAAAACGGTGTCATGCATTCCAGACCTAAAAATGTATGGATCTGACTGCTAAGACGATTGTAACGTTAAGCCGTAGTACCTCATTATTGGTAATAGCCCCTCAAAGGTGTAGAGCCTCGTCGTGGTTTACGGTTGGCAAAGTGGTTGACTCGAGTCGCTGACTTGGATTCGAGTCCGACTCGTGTTTTCCTTTTCCTGACTTACGGACGGCAAACTTTTTATGGAATCGTGTAGTATTATGTGACCTCTGATATTCCGGAACAGGGTAGCCTGTGCTGATTATTCATCACAAATATGACACCTAAAAGCAATGCAGATTCCGCAAAGGGGACAAAAATATTCAACAATACAGTACCAATGTGATTTCCATCAGTCCTTTTTTGATAAGGGCGAAAAAGAACTGCAGAGGACTTTTTGGCATTAAGTGTCATCGATCAGGTATTTTTCAGATTTTGCATTACCATAAGTACAAGTGTTTGATGGTTGGTTTGCTACAAAGAATGTCGGTATCATCAACATACAGGATAAGGGTAAATATTAGACCAGCTCGCGGGAAGTCGACGATATAGTTAGAGCAAGGGAAAAATAATTTACCTTTGTGGTCCTCCAGTTTTAATGCTCCCCAACTGAGACTTAATGTTTGGAATGTTGACAAACTAACATACAATTACCTTGACTTCAAGACGAACAGTTCAACGAATACCATAACATTGCACTCCTCATGAAAGTACCTTGTGATCTAGCGTATTAGACTCCTTGGAAGGATCTAGAAATATCCCAGCAGTGGAGTTGCTACAATTAAAAGCATTTATGATGACAAGAAAATTAATAATTAGATGTATTTACGGAAGCGCGTTATGAAACATTCAGTAGATATTTCATTTACTAATTTTAAAAGGAAGGGAAGTCCATAATACAAAGTTAATTATACACTGTAGCTGACGATCACAGTTGTTCCAACAAACACGATTACTTTTAGTCTTTACTAACATCAATTTGTGTAGTGTTTTGATTTCAATGATAACACAGACCTGTGCATTCATGATTACGTGTGTGTATGTATGTCCTTCGTATGTTTGTGGGTGTGTGTGTGTGAGTTTGCAACAGTTATCTCGTTAACACGATATCTCAAGAAGAGAAACTCGAACTTGGTACATAGATGCCGAATATTAAGAGAAAGAACCCTATTGTTTTTGGTGGGGGTCAAAGGTCCCCTGGTATCACTTCGGATCAAACCCTGAAAATCCCAAGATGGGAAACTTAGATAAATTTCATACTTAGTATGTAGATGCCTTATGGTGACAAAAACCCCTAAAGTTTTGGTGGAGGTCAAACGTCATCTGGGGTTACCGGAGATCAAACTCATTCATATTTTCTGCATAAATTTATTTAGGGTAGAGGGAGTTCAAGTTTAACAACAGTTGATTGTAAGTGACATCGAATGAACAGCCTAACATAATTTTGCATAGGTTGTGCATAACATTAGGCCATGAAGCACATCTTTCATTAAAAACTTCATTTGGGAGCCAGTGCTGTAGCGAGACCGGTAATTGACGGTCTCGAGTCCCTATGCAAACAGTGTGTAAAGCCCGTTGAGAGGCCGGTCTCGGTCTCGGACCCTCCGGTCTCGACTACAGCACTGCTGTTTTATGCTAAGACGATCATTTGGTGGTTTAGTTGCTTGGGCACCTTATTTAGGCTAACAAACTTCTGTGTCAAGCCTAGCCTATTTTGTGTTACTTATTGATTTTAGATTAAATAGGAACACAAACCTGTATTTTTCCACCACGTTTAGACAGCAGTTGACTAGTAAGTGAAAGATGTGGGGCGTTATGACATTATGTGGAATAGCCTAAGCCTAGCCAAGAACATATGTGATCGAACCTTTTGACATTCTGGTTTATGATGTATTTCCGTGTTAAATGATGCAAAGGATGGTTTGTAGTCTTTAGAATTCTTTAGAATAACTCAAGGCGTGTCAAGACTCAGAACATACAAATTATGATCCATGCAAGGTGAAATTATGAAATAGGTGTTCTTCACTCCTTCAAAACAGAAGGAATTTAAGTAAATAATGTGAATATATTCTATTAGATATGAAGCAGGAAGAAATTTTTAATGTCAGTTCAAAGTACACGCAGTCAAGGTTAACATCTTTTTAAAGTCACAAATGTATGAAAATAACCCCCGTCATTGATCATGTTTTACATGCTCTGCAATGTAATGTAATGATGTCATTGTTTGGAGGCGAAAGTTAAAAAACTTTTAAAGAAGATCTTTTTGGCTAATGAGATAGTAAGACAGCATTGATTTTGATTATTTAACCCTATTCATCTTCAGTCTTTTCAGCTGGAGGCAGACACGTTCAATTAAAAGTAAAGCAACACAAGTAGAGAAAATTGTACTCATCAGCATTTCATCACTCATAACATCTTTGGTTTCAAACTCTGCATCAGCTAATCATGGAGAAATTACCAATTGAGGTTTGTTACCTTCAGTGTAAAATTTTAATAAACTAATGGATGTAAAGTCCGAGTCCGGACACGAGTCCGCTTTTCATCGGACTCGAATGGGCTGTGTCTGGATTCGGACTTGAAACCAATTCCAGCCGAGTCCACAAAATGAAATTATAATAAATTTTACGTAATTGTTAATGGTTCAACCTTTAACACCTGAATGGCCAAATACAGTCAACTGCATTACAGGGAGCCAGGGCATGAATCGAATCGAAGGGCATTGGACTCGGAATCGGCCCAGAATGGTGGCCACTGGATTTGGAATTGGCCCTGAATCGGGTTAGTTGAACTCAAAAGCAGCCCTTCCTAATGTTTTCCTAATGTTTACCTTCGTTTAAGTCTTGCTATTAGTTTCTGTACATTGCAAAGGTCAATCTATTTCTGAGAGAACTCCCCTCTGCACCTAAATGCACCTGTATGTGGTCAATTTGCAAACATACCCTGTTCTACAATGGTGGCGACACTTGATTACGGCTATGCGAACCGTGAATGACCCCCATAGTGACACCAAGAGACCTACGTAACAGGGAAATACGGGCTATGCACGTAGATGCAATATGATCTTCGAATAGACCTTATGCATTGACGTCACACTGACGTCATTTTGGAGGAAAACAATGAGCATACGTGCACTAACGGCGTAGATTTTGCACTCACATGTAGAAGACACGCACGTATACGATTGGTTGCCAAATCAGTTGTCTGCATTCGTGGTGTAAATTGCGATGATACGCCCTTTTCCTCCAAACGAGGGAGCACTTTCTGCACTGTGACATTATATGTTTAAGGTCTATAGTTAAGGGGGTATCTCCTCGCTTAAAAAAGTTAAATACAAGTAATTTCAAATTGGCCACACAAGCGTTGCACTGCGAAGGAGGGATCTTCTCTGTTTTGTATCCATTGTGTTTGACTTTTTCAAAGAATGGCAACAGTGGGGCGCACAGCAGTTCAGCGTACGGTATGGACCCCTCAGGTGACTAACATTTCACTTACAATAAAAATTAGTAATAACAATCCTAATCCGACTTGTCTAGCTTATCCGATATGCTAAGTGCTTGAACTGCGTCCTGCCGAGTGGCGAGAAAGATGTGTACACCTTGTTCACAATAGACCGTGTGTATGGAAGTCACGCGACGTCATTTTAGCGGCAAACCAATGAGGAAAACTGTACTCAAGACGTAGACCGCATGCGCGCTTAGTAAACTTACGATCGTACCCTACCGGTACACACCTCAGCAGTCTACATTTGTTTTGTGCAAGTTGCGGTGTTACGCGCTTGCCTCCATTAGAGGGCGCTCTTTCTGCTCTTTGACGTCATGTGCATAGGTCTATTGATAGTATATCAGGAAGCGTTTGACAAGTATTTGAAACATCGACTTCCGATAAAAGCACTTTTTGATTTCTTGCTGAAGGCAAAAGGAATCTATGCATTTATGCGGGAAATTGTGTGTGTGCGTGTGTGCGCGCGCGTGTGTGGGTGTGTGTTTGTGACGCTTGGCTTGTAAACACGTTATCTCAAGAAAGCACTGATGGATAATTTTCATACTTGGTATATAGAATTTTCATATTGAGAGGAATATCCCCACTGTTTTTGGTGGAGGCCAAAGGTCATGTGAGTCACAAAAGGTCAAAAACCGAAAACCTTGTAAACACGATATCTCTAGGTGCAAAACATGGATAGTTTTCATACATAGCATGTAGATGCGTTGTAGTCAGAAGATAAACGCTATCGATTTGGTAACGGTCAAAGTGAGGTAACCGGAAGTGAAAATACGAAATTCTAAAAATTGCCTGTAAACACGACATCTAAAGATCGCAAAGGTGGACAATTTTCTTACTTGGTACATAACTGTATGATATGAAAAGGAAGAACGTCATCATAGGTCAAAAACCGAAAACCTTGAAAAAACACGATATTTTAAGACAGGGATGTTGGATCCTTTTTATACTTGGTATACAGATATGGTACTTTAAGAAACTGAGAGGGAACCCAATGAGCTTTTTGTAGGTCGAAGGTCATTGAGGTCATCAGAGGTGCAACTACGAAAACCTTATAAATTAAATAGGCAGTGGACGGTACCTCTTAATTGTGTCCGCAAAGTTAGGGCAGAATTTTTCTACCATTCTAAAGATGAAGTTATAGAGAACAACTTTTATTTTTTCCAAGCATGACTGTTGCAGTTAATACTAATTGAAATTTCCCAATTATGAACAAGTGAAAAGGATCCTGTGACTATAGCATGATCGGAAATTCCACAAGCTGAAAGAGTTCATTGATTACGTAGGGGACTGGGGCTCGGTTTCTCACGCAGACCGTCCGGGTACGAATCCCATCTAAGACGTGTTCTTTTCTTTTTGTTTCATTTTTTTTTTTTTTGTTATTCACTTTTTGGTGGAGCTTAAAGATCATATGAGGTCAACAGAGGTCAAATTGTAAAAACATCGTAAAAATGATATAGTGCAGAAGTAAAAATTTGATGAATGAACCTGAGTGCAGCAAATCAACCCCTTTCAGCAAGGAATCGCTAACTTTTTAGGCTTTATAGTGGTATAATTTTTCTTTGTTTCCATTGGACTTTCCCGGTCAATGATACCTTACATAGTTTGCTCCTGGTCATGTCATTATCCATATACGGCCTTTAGCATTTTCCAGTTTCATGTTATTCCGTCAGACTGTCAACCTTTTTCATGCCACCTGAAGCCATTATTGTAACCATCCGTTTTCGAAAGTCATAACGCTATCTCAAATCGCGAAATGGTGACTTTTTTAATGTCTCCAGACATGTGTTCACTAATATAGTTTTACCACTTTCAAGTTGCTAATGAAAATACTCAATCAATTTCTAGTACTGTGCTACGCTATTCCTTTTCTTTCCGTCGTTAAAAGTAGTGTGATCATTTGTAAGAGCTTACGTTTTACCTTCTTTCTGTATAACTTTGCGTCATAAGGACCTAACTACGAAATCATTGGACGCAAAATGCAAGTTTTAATAACTGAATTACTGAAGACGTTAGAGGCGCTTGATAGGAGGACACTGTGCCATGATAACTGACATAATTAATTCACAAACTTGTACTCATTCTACTTGAAAACAGGTTCTTACTCATATAATGCTGTTCCTTCCCACGAAGAATCGGAAATTGTGCGCATATGTTTGCAAAAAATGGTACTCTGCCATGCAAGACCGCAGGCTCAGCTCGCGATTATTTTGCAGGTTACTCATTTTCGAAGAACCTGAAAAGTGCCGTGAGATTGCCAGCTTCGCTCATCGTCGAAATATCACTAACTTGTCTATTTGCGGTTGCTCCCGAGGTCATATTAATGGGAAATGTCAGATTACAACATCGGCATGGTATGGTAATGAAGGGATGTTCTGGAATACCATTTCAAACCAGTTTCAAATGATCACTACCTTTTATTTGGCAAATATTGGTCACACAGACCTAATGGAAGAGTTACTTGTGAACTTTGCCTCTCTATTTCCCAGTGTGAAGACTCTAAAGTTGGAAGCTGGTTTCTTGTTTGATGTAACAAAATCCACCTTAATGCGTAAGAAAGTACTTAGTGGGCTGGAGAAAATACAACAGCTTATCCTAATAATGAAAGGTGAAAGCTATAACAGTAATAATCTCCAATGGTTAATGGAATTGAATTTAAATTTTCACACTGTTTTGGTTAAAGAGTATGATTTTGTTATTTGGAATGCCATTAACGAGACATCAACCTATTTTAAAAGTGATTATAAGTCCATAACACCGTTGAGTGTTTTTACTTCCTTTTGTTCTAGACTTGGATGTGCAGTTCACTTCGAGTGTATTAATGTTAACCTACTTGAATTGCCAGAAGTTGTAACGAAATTGGGTAGTATTCCAAAGTTGAAAACAAAGTGTTTGAATTTACGCCATTGCTCAAACTCGATTACCGACGAAAAAAGCTCGTTCTTGCATCAGATTTCAGAGTTTGGTTTGACTAGTTTATATGTACATTCTCAATTTTACGTTCACAATTGGCTCTCAAAAGAGTTCCTTCTATCTGTAATTGTGAAGTTTCAAGCACTAGAAACGATAGAGTGCTTCGGAAAATTTGACAAAACTACCTTAGATCAGATGTTTTCGTATTTCACCTTTACGGAATCAGTCCATGTCTCATTCTTACAATATGGAAACTTTGTTAGAAGTATCTGGATAAAAGTTAGGTTTAGAACATCACTCCACGGCCATTTGAGGACAATAAGCCTGATAAGCAAAAACTCCGAAGACGTGAAAGTGCTACCTCATGAAATATTTTATGTTTTACCTTTGCATTTGCGTGAATTGGAGGTAATGGTTGACAAACTTGACAAAGCTACCATTTTAAACTTGATCGAATTACGCAAACGCTGTCCAAAACTCGGGAAAGTTCCGTTGAGATTTGCTCAAAACACTGTGAAAGACTGGGGTACATTTATGAGCCAACTTAGAGAAAAGAATGAGACAGAAGGGTTAGAGTTACATCATGACAGACGCCTGATTGTTTCACCCTCTGATAGGGAACGGGTTTTTGTAGTCCCATCACCCCCAGATGAAGAGAATGATTTCTTCTTCCAATCTTGGTAAATAGAACATGCATGTTGTTTTAAATGCGTCAAAAAACTCTTCTTCATTCCCCGCCATTTTATCGCTTTAGTGAGGTATATCACGTCACCTACTCCATGGTTATAAATAATGTCGGAACGCTAATTTCATAGGTCTGACAGTAACAGTTTTCCCAATCTTTTGGTGGTTGAGTAGTCTAAAATTCCTACAAATTACTTCCCTAAAATGTTCTATAATCGCTCCCATAGTTTTGTCTATGTGAATATCCAGGTCATGTAAAGCGGTGAACTTGAAGGAGCAATTGGTCGACATACATTTCTCCCGCAAAATGCTTTGAGACCTATTTGCACTTGCCTTAGGAGATGGAGTAGGTGACATATGGAAACATAAAATTAAGTTCTTCCATAAAATTTAAAAGGAGGACTGTTCCCCTTATCCCAAATGAATGTTTCCAAATGAAATAATATTTACCCATGAGTTCGATTATTCCAAAGTGGTTTACTTAAATTTAGAAAGTTCCCTTAAAAGAGGACGTATTAATACAAAATCCTTTAGCCTTTACCTATTAACCATCTTGCAAGTATTCTATGTATTTACATTATTCATCTTTTCACGAGAAGTCATTAAAAGACAACGTTTTTGTCGGTTTTCCGTATTGAAATAATTTATTCCAACGAGGATAATTGCGAAGAAAACTTAAAAAGTTTAGAAAACAATTTAGTAAGAGATTATTCTACAGAGGTTATCAAGTTTAAAATCTAGGCGGCTAAAACATTCTTCTTTATTTCCTAATTGAAAATAAACAAAACCAAGAGTGTCTCGACAGCACCCGAAGACCCTATGTTGCGGTTACTCGAAGTCCTGCTTACCACCCCACCACCCCACCCCCACCCCATAAGAAATTGTTACTAAACATTTCAATATTCTTTATGACAAAATGAGCAAGATTTTTGAGTCGCCACCAAAAGTCATTTGCATGCAATGTCCCAGTATAAAAGATTTGCTTAGAAGAGCTAGACTGCTGAGAAACACAGCAAAACTTGGGTAATTACAGGTTACACGGTAAAAACTGCGTTACCTGTGAGGCCACGTTAGTTACTGATTGCTTTAGGAGTTTCTCTACGGGAAAAGTTTTTAAAATACTGGGTACTTTTTACTCTATGTCAATTGGGGTCATTTCCCTTAAAAATGTAATGGTTGTGGGAAACAGTAAGTAGGGGAACGGGGACCAATTACAACATAAACACCGGGCCATAGGAAGGAACTGAATAAAGCTAACACTCTAGAGAAACACTCTAATACGGGCTGCAAACATTTCAATGTAACCGCTATTCAATCAGTCTAGTGCCTTAACAAAACACAGCAGAAACAAAGAAAAAGTTCTGGATACACGAACTCCACACTTTTTCACTGACAGGGATAAACTTTCGAAAAAGCAACAGACCATAACTGTTTATTTGGCTTGGGCCTTTTATAGTTATCTTACTTGGGGTAGCTTTCGCCTCACAGTGTTTCTGAGAAGGACATCGATCTGTTCAAAATGTTGTATTTCTACAGTTTTGATCAAAGTTTTCTGGTGGAAATATTTAGTCAGTGTTTTCTATTTGTCCAAGTATCTTCCTGGAAACACGAGGAGAGCTTTTGAGGACAGCTCAGCAAAGCCAAGTTTAATGAGCCTTGAATGACTATAATCGCAAATTTCGATTCTTTTCACATTAAAATAGAAAACAAGAGTATGCACATGACTGCAATATGGTCTATCGTCTTGTCCAGTACAAAATCGAGTATGCCGTGTATTTGCAAAGTGGTGAGGATGATTAACACACTATGAACAAATCTTGGAGCCATTTTTCTGTTTAAAATGTTACGTCTCATAGATGAAAGCTAGATTGAATAGATTAAAGGCTGGCGTCCAAACTAGAGAAGCCAGTTAGTTGCCAGTTAGTTATGTGACTTCACGGGCTACCGTCTAGGACCTACAGTCATAAACCTTTGCTGAAATTATAATTTGAACAATGGCCAGACGATAAAGAATAAGACATTGATTTGATGAGTCCTTTCGGAGTTAGTTATCATTATGTCAATCCCCCCCCCCTCTAAAAAAAAGCAATTTCTGGACTACGTATCTGTAAAATCATTTCTGCCTCTAACGATCCTCATATTTTCCATGCCTTAATCTGACTTAGGGTTGTACTCTGCATGCTTCCAACTGACGTGTACAATATCGTTCACTGTTTGGATGTAAAATCTGCTGTATATTTTAAAGTGTCCAGTTTGTTGTGATTTCAATTATTTTTACGCTCAGGTAAAATTTTAATCAACCTCACTAGTCTAATGTAGAAGCACGTTTTGTTGACAAGGCAGTAATTATAAATACATGGTTATTATTTCAAAGCAATAAATGTGTTCAAATGTGGTTGCAAGACTATTTCATTTATCTCTATTTATCTCCATTTATCATCAAATCAATGTTAATCATCCTCACCACTTTGCTAGTTTGTTTTGATTTCAATGATTTTTATGCTCAGTTTATTATTTTAAAGCGATAATGCCTTCAAATGTGGTAACAAGACTGTTAACAAGACTGGTAACAAGACTATTTATCTCCATTTATCATGCAGTAATCGAACTTTGGAAGGAACAATACTCGTTTAATACAACCTCGTGAGCTGTATTGTGTATTCTTTTAACTGACGTGTACAATATCATCCTCCTTTTAAATGTAAATTTGCTGTATACATTAATGTTTCTAGTTTGCTGTGATTCAATGATTTTTGTGGTCAGTTGAAATTATAACCAACCCCAATACGCAAATGTATAATCACGTTTTATTTACAAGATAACAATTATGATTGCATGGTTTATTTCAAAGTAATAAATGCCTTCAAATGTGGTAACAAAAAATCTTTTTGGTCTGTGATGTATTTTTTGTAACATCTTTGACAATGCAAATGTATTCCGCCCTGCTGGGTAGCGTGGGAGGTGGCGTCCCACATCTTCAGTGACCAACGTCTTGCAAGTGCCTGCGACCTGAACGAAGTAAAACACAGAATATTTGTCAAAATAATTGATGAAAATATTGATAAGTCTCATTAGGCATCTTAGTACAGCGGCTAAGGGCCCACATTGTGGGTAAATTACGCACTTTATGACAAAAGCGTAAAAATTTCCCTATAGGTACTTTCAAGTACGCTGATTCACATTATGCTTGGTACCCGGCCGCCAGTTTGAATTTAAAAATGGCCTCCATTGGAGACTATTAACTAGGGTTTCTCAAAGGCTAGACAACGTACAAGTGATTTAAATGTCGATACCTACATTTGTTATATGTGAAAATGCTTTTTTTTTTGTGATTAACAATATAACGGAAGGAGATCAAACGGCCGCCATTTTGAAATCAAAATATGTTTTGCTTAAGGAGCTTCCTTACGAAGGTATGGAGAAGGGCTGACAATAAGAACAGACTACGATGAGGATGTTAAGAAAAAAAGTTGCTGCGAAGTTGCAATCTCCATGTCAATAAAAAGAGAGTTATTTTGTCCATGAAAGTACCAAGGATCTGTAGAAACGAACAACTAGGACACTAGTGTTGTCCTATTCATATGAAGGTCCAGACTGCAGTCTCATGATCCTACATGGAGTATTCACGAAAGCTTAAAATAAATCGTCACTTATACCATTAGAATGTACCGTTTCATGTGTATTTATGTTATTTCAATTTGGATATACACAAGAAAGTGGCTTAGCCCACAACAGGTGCTTAGCTAGACAGCCGCCTTGCCTGGATAGGAACAACATGTTTGGAATACTCCCCTGGCCAAGGAAGTTTCAATTCGAAAAGAGGGGCCTTACTCTTATAACTATAAATAAAGGCTAAGAACTGCAACATGTCATATTCTATAATTGATTTTACAAAACCAAGAAGTTAAAAAATATTTTCCTCCATATGTAAATGTAAAATTACAGCAAGAAGCTTTCCTATAGGTAGTGATTCTGCGAAATAAGTAGCATATCTTCACTAGCTTTCAAAAGGCTCAGGTTCAAAAGCTCTGTTTTCGAAGGAGCATCATAGCTGGCTGTTTCTGTGCTTGCTGTTACCCAGATAAATTGCCACACTTTGAGGGAAAATGTGAGTGCTTGGAGATGGCTGGCAAAAGGTCAGAAGGGACTCTTTGTTCTTGGCTGTCATACCAAGGGGATGCAATGCGGAGTTTACTCCAGCAATTTCATAATGTAGTGCATGTCTGGAGTATTGTTTTCCTCTAAAGGGCCACGTTGATAGTCATAATGCCATTTATGGGCCAGTTATTCCGTACTCGGCAAGTAAAGACAAAGCTCTCCTAGCATGGTGCTTCCATCCAGGTTCTGCAAGGTGCAGTCCCTGGTGATATCTAGTGGCCTGCTCTTGAAGTCACTCTTCTTTGAGGACTAACATGAAACTTAAATCGTTCAAACTGCTCCAGAAGTCCCTCCTCTGTTGTTTTATCAACTTCAACAAGATGGTACAGAGAGGCTTCTGAAGACTTCATCTCCTGATTGTGTTGATGACATCTAATTTTGCTGTGTCGGGCTGCTACTGTAAAAGTACTGCCCAGGAATTGGAGAACTGCCCACCTGGACTGAGCGGAACCTGTTGCTGCCCTTTGAGCACCTTCCCACCTATGCCGACCGTATAGTGTACTATATACATACTTATGGCTCTATTAAAAAGGTTAGATTATTGAAGTAAATTTCCCTAATGTGGCAGAGGAAGTAGTTCAGGAGTAAAAATGGTTTCCTGCAAGCTTGGCCTGCAATTATTTGATCATTTCCAGGTGTTATGGATGACATAAAGCACATGGGAGAAACAGTATGGATTGAGGAGTGCTTTGAACCCTAATTAAAGATCTTTAATTGCAGTTAAGTGTAAGGTTAGTGTTCGATATTCGCTTCATAATGGTGCATCCAACTATGTCTCCAATTGGGCCATCATTGCATCTGCAGACATGGGTTCCGTGCAACTGTTAAAGTTGCACGGTTTACACAACATTATTCTTATCATTTGGGAGTACAGACCATACATTCGTCATAGTAAAATAAAATATGTAAAACATACCGTAACAACGCCATTAATAAGCAGCAGGGAAATTATTGAAACGTAACACACCCCCATCTTGTATGATTAGTAATGCATTAACTTGTGCTCCTTAATTTCCCATAAGGAGACACATTTGGACAAGTTTTAGATATGTTACCAAAAGAGAAGTCTTTTGTAATGTTAATATACAGGAAGGGTAGTCGAGGCATTGTTGCGAAAATGAGGTAAGTCGAAGCAATTTTGAAGAAATTATATGCTTAGAAGCTAGCGGCGGAATATTAAGCTTTGATTAAGTGATTTGACCTAGTTGAGGATAAGAAAAGTTTTTGCCTTCTTCCTAGAAAAAGGTCTCGGTCATTTTATGATAAATTGAAACTGCTGTAATATAGCAAACTTGTTGTCTGTCTCGGGAGTGGATTGTGTGTTTCTGACCAAAACTTCTACAAGGTTGCAAAGGCCACTTAACTTTTAGGATTCGAGTTTAAAGCTTGGCTTTATTGGGGTATGCTATGGTAACTTAAGTTAGCTTATGGCTAACTTAAGTTAGCTTATGACGGCAATCCTGAATCAAAATATGGTGACTAAGTCATAGAATTTATTTCATCTGAGAAAATGACCATTTGATGTAGCACAATTATGAACAATAACCTTTTCAAATCAAATAAATGTAACGCCGTCGCAATCGTGGTTACAAAAATTACATGTATGGGGCCATTTTTATTCAAAATAGCCGTCGTTTGACCCTGTTCCAACCTTTGGACAATATTGTTACTCACAAAAATGGTTTTTCATATTCTACACATGTAGGTATCGACATTTTCATTAAATGTGCATGTTGTCTAGACGCTGAGATACCCTAGTTAATAGATTCCAATATCGACCATTTTAAAATTGAAAATTGCGGCCAATCACGTGATGACAGCGATAGGTATTTTGCTTTATTTGAATCAACCTTCCAAGTATCCTACCTATTAGCAATCTTTCATCATCTGGTCAAAAAGTTTACAATTTTTCCTCAGCCGAGTGAAATACATGTTGTATGGCGGCCATTTTGAAATCAAGATGGCCGCTCATTGACCCCCCTACAACAGTCGGGCAATATTCGTTATCACAAAAATGGATTCACACACTCTAAAAATGTAGGTATCGATATTTCAATGAAATTTGTATGTTGTCTGAACGCTGAGATACCCTAGTTGAGAGATTCCATGGCGGCCATTTTTAAATTCAAAATAGCGGCCAGTTACATGGTGGTAGCGATAGTTAAATGGTGTAGTATGAATCAGTAATCATGAAAGAACCTTTGAGCGAACATTCATAATTTAGTATAAAAGTTTACAATTTCACCCCAAGCCGAATGAAATACATGTATGGCGGCCATTTGGATTTCAGACTGGCGGATACCACATAAGAATTTTTCAGCGAATTCAAGAGACTAAACTTATCACCATGGTTGATTTATCCCGAGCATATCTCGTTTTGCGAACACGTCACTGAGTTTTTGGAGAGTCGGCCAACCCCCTTTAAATGGTCAAAAGAACCAACTTTTTTTAGAAATATTCACACACGGCAAATCTTAAAAGCTAATAAATCTTTCGCATGAAATCACGTATGATGATTTCGGGCCTTTCGTAAAAAATGTGTGCGAGGTTCACCGACAGAGTGTAACGTCAGATAGTGCACCGCCTACCCTTCTCACACACAATATTTTGTGACACCGGCAATTATTGCTAATTTTACTATTTGCTACTGATGAGACCCCAAAATTATCTTTGTGGTCGAAACGCGTCTAGCAATAGCACACATGCTATAACTTGCTATTAGGCAAGGTCACAATACTCTGTATCAACCCATATTCAAGCCCATATAGGGTTTCTTGATAAATATTATAATACCATTTCTTCTCAAAATTACCCGGGCTACACCGCCCCTCATTTCATACCCTATATTACAGCTCAAGGGCTCACTTAATCATCTTACTACCCCTTACCGGGCACTTTAGTTAAGCGAACACGTCACTGAGTTTTTGGAGAGTCGGCCATCCCCCCTTTGAAAATTTAAAAACAGAAATTAGAGGGCGATATAACATCCGACACTAAAATCATGGTTTGGTCGACCCTCCGAGATATGCTTTCCAACAAGGAGTTTGACGAGGATACTTTCAATTACCTTAACCCAAATAACCACAAGATCCGAACCCCGGTCATATATGTCCTTCCAAAGGTACATAAAGCACCACCCCCGGGCACAAAATTTGCCGGCCGCCCTATCATAAGCGGCAACGGATCCCCCACAGAAAAAATATCTGAATTTGTGGATTATTTCCTCCTTCCAATTGCCATAAGACAATCTACTTATGTGAAAGACACAAATCACATTCTTAAAATCCTGGAAGCCACCCCCCTACCAGAAAATGTCCTACTCATTACCCTTGATGTAGTTTCCATGTACACAAACACTCCACAAGAGGAAGCCTTGGATGTCGTACAAGAAGCATGTGCGGCAGCCCCGCAAAGCTATTACGATATAAATAAAATATCACCCCTTTCTATGCGTAACCTGGTCAAACTAATCCTAACAAGAAATTGTTTTGAATTTGACGGCCAGTTTTTCCTACAAAAGATTGGATGCGCAATGGGTAGCCAAGCCTCCCCTGAAATCTGCGATATTGTCATGCACCACTTAGAAAAACGCATAATACCGACAGATTTCAAGATTATTAAGTGGCTTCGCTATAGGGACGACATTCTCTTACTGTACAATGGCACATTTGAGGAACTTTCTAATTTAGTGGCCTATATGAATGAAGCGCATGAACATTTTAAGTTCACAATTGAAGCTTCTAACACGGAAGTAACGTATCTCGATCTTAAAATATTTAAAGGCCAACGTTTCCGAGTAAGTGGTCTCCTTGACACTAAAATCTACAAAGCCCACGGAAACCTATCAATATTTATATCGGAATTCAGCACACCCTCTAGCCACCTTCAAAGGCTTCATTAAAGGCGAAGTACTCCGATACGTCCGCCTGTGCAATAACTTCGAGAGCGACTTCCTGGAGAAACGAAACTCGTTCACAGAGAAACTGCTTATGAGAAATTACTCACTAGAGGAAATCAACAGCGCCACCACTACGTGGATTACGCTGACCGAAAAACCCTCCTAACTGAGAAAACTAAAGCACAAGTGCCACCTCTGGTTTATAAACTTACCTATACCCCGCATACAAAAACAATGCATATTAAACGGGCCTTAACAAAAAATTGGCACCATATTACTCAAAACCCGCAATTACGAAAGTTATTTCCCCAACAACCAATTATAGCCTACAAAAGGTCAAAAAATCTAAAAGATTTCCTTGTCAAATCAAGGTTTACGAGTTCTGTGGAAAACGATGGACTAGTTTCAGACGATACTTTCCTTGATGCTCTATTAGAAGCAATTAAGAATATTTAAACCCATGTCGCGAACGACGGCTTGCTACAGAAGAAGCTGCGCCATATTTGTATATGAGCAAGACAGCAGAAACCGGTCTAGCTTGGTCATAACAACCAACTTTTTTAGAAATATTCACACACGGCAAATCTAAAAAGCCAATAAATCTTTCGCATGAAATCACGTATGATGATTTCGGGCCTTTCCTAAAAAATGTGTGCGAGGTTCACCGACAGAGTGTAACGTCAGATAGTGCACCGCCTACCCTTCTCTCACGGGAGTTGTTACCTTGACAGGAGATCCAACTAAAAAGTAATTTATTCTAATCCTGATTGATCCAATTAAGAGTTAGGGGGTAGTCATTTAATGACAGATCATAGGACTTCAGAACCCTCAGTTCTTTTGTCTAATACTTACAATTGGTAGTACTTCCTGTCCCAGTCAACCTTGGTTAACGACTCTACTACGCTGACAATAAGATTATCAGGAACAATGGTGTGATGTTTAGCAAGTTACCGACAGCCTAGTGAGCACCAATGTTTTAAAATTCAAAACGACTGTTTGTCGCTACTAAGCCTAAAGATCCTTGTGGTGAAAACACTGCTCATGCTATTTGCAAATGCAAAAAAAGAGGTATGAGGCTATAAGTTACTGTTTATTTTTCATCAATTTGCGCATTATTTCGCAACCTGAAGGTGATGTATTCGCGTTCGAAATGTAACACGGGATGACAATGGAGTATTTTTTAAAGTGACACAACGCGCCGTAAAGGCGCAAAATAATTTACAACTTGAACGACTGGCAATGTAAAATAAATGGGCAAATATTCATGTGCCGCTCTTCAAGATTTAGCAGACTACGTGAACCTTTGTGTTTAGTTTCTTAAGTACGTTTAAGACTATTATATATGGAAGATTACTACAAAAAAGAAATTACAGTCGGCGACTAGCACAGTTCAAAGAAAGGATTGAAGATGTGTCTCCTGTCAAGGTAACAACTCCCTGGTTGGATCATTGTGAGATTTTCAGGGGATTAATCCTAAAGAAAGCGAAGCGCGCCGAAAAATGACATTTTTAGAAATTTCTAGCTACATAGGTAATAGAAAAAAAAGAAAAATACCCTCAAGGACGGAACGGTTGTCCTGCCTTCCTTGCTACGAGCGGCGTATCGATGAGTCTGGGGCTCCCAGCTCCTGGACCCCAAAGGCCCCCCCTATCAGGAGGTCCAGTGGCGCTGCCAGAGGTTGGCAATTGGGCACTACAGAAGATGTTGCTTTAAGCCTGCTCTAGATACATCTGGCCACACCGTCGGTGTAAAATGTGCATTTTTTGAGCATTTCTTGTAAATTTAAGGTGACTTAGATGGCGAGGCTGAATGCGCGCGAAGCGCGCAAAAATTTTAATACTTTGATTACTCATATGCTCAAAGTACTGGTATGACCAAGGAATTCAATGCTCTTCCCATTCTTGAAGCAAGGAATATTGCGGGTACAATTCCAATTTTTTAGACCTTGTGGATTTTTTTCTGTGCATCAGAGTAACGGGGCCCCCTTTTGGTTGGAGCCCCCGGCTCAGCACGGTCCGAGCCCATAGGAGTTACGCCACGGCTTGCTACGCGTTTGTTAGAAATGGAACTTTCCGTGACTTACAAATTACGGCTAAACCTTCTTTAAAAATGTCAATAATACAGCGAATATGAAAAAGTTTAAACAAACCTCTAAAGCATGCATGCATGTGTAACCACTTGTCATTATTAATGCCACTAGGGTTTCAGAGTACATACTTTTGTAGGAAGAAAGGTAAAGATTTCTATTTTAACTTATAAGAAGATTTGAAAACTAAGCTAAAAAGAGGGACTCGTTTATGGAAATTTTCGGGGGGCCCCTTAAAGTCGGGGGACCCGTAACCTGTAGGTTACCTCGATTACTGGGTTAATGCGGCTATGATAATTGTCTTCCTAGAAATTCCAAATTGGTTGGAAACTGGGACGTTAAACCTCATCTAACCTAACCTAGAAATTCCAAGGTATTCGTGGTTAGTTGCGTCCGGTCGCAGTCGGATTGTAGGTTAACCACGCAACATACTGTCTGGATTGATATCAGCCTATCTACTATTCATCAGTCACACATGAGGCGAGCACATTGACTTTCTGCAACCGTCGTCTAATTTCGCAAACCCTTCTTTGTTGCCCAATTCATAAAAAAGGTCGCATTTGGGTCGATGACAGCTGCACCTACCACGACTTAACTCAACCGCCACCCGACTACAAATATCAAACAGTTTGATATTTTCGAAGTGTTCATGAAGTAGACTCACAATCAGGACCAAAAGTCTGGTACAAAACGAAATTTTTAACACACTTGAACCGACCCGTCTACTACGTGACTGGCTTTTGGGTTGTAGTCGAGTCCGTGCAGTGTGGGTTGGTTTCTCACTTACTCAAATCGTGAAGAAGGAGCGCTTTGTGTTTGCTGTAAACACTTGAAAGTGCGCACACTTTGATATGTGGTGGTTTCGAAGAAAGCTCGCTTTGCGACTCATTTTGTAGAGGCAGTGCCTAAAAATGGGAGTAAAATAACTTAAAATCCTATTTTTCTGCTCGCTTTGCGCACATCCTACACATCCGGTAATTGTCCAATAAATAATTCAGAAAAAAAAAACTCCGCGCAACCTCCGTGATTGCCCATCCTAGTTCCCAACCCTCAAGCCTGCTGAATCACTAATAACGAATGGGATGGCCGTTAGTCCTGGCTGTTGTCGAGCAAAAGGGCTAATTGCAATTTGTAGGCCTGTTTAATGAGTATGCAGTGCAACTTGTAGATTGGTAATTGCTATATAAAATGAAGGCAAACTTAACTAAAATGTCCACAAAAGTGTTTGATCGGCGAGATTCGCAAGCATACATCTTGTACTCTTGTTGACCAATCAGAGTTTTCCATAGAACAAAGTGAGTATAATTACTGCAGGGAGTTGTTAGGGAAGGAGATCCAACATTTGTATGTCCTTGGAGACTAGGTAGTTGCCGACATTAAGCTGCCTATTGTCTTGCTCATGAAACCTCTCTAAGACGTGAAAGAGATTTTGGTACTGAAAACAATGGTTTGAAAGAAGCAGACAATCATTAAGAAGTGTAAGTCAGAGAAGGCTAAACAATGGGAATAAAGGGACCTGTCAATCAAATTGTTTTCTGAAAAAGGATTAAATTATTTTCAAGCACATATTGTCTGACGGATTTAAGCGTTGGATCTTTTTCCCTGACAACTCCCTGATTACAACTGTAAAACAACCTCCCCACAATCAATCTTGCTGCATCCATGGAGTTTTTCGAGAGTATTTTGAAAAGATATAGACAAACTGCTATTTTATGGTCTGTATAGTGCGTACTCAATGCCATTAGTAGTTAGTATACTTTATTCTTGTGCCTACAATCGTATAAATGCTTTAGAACTACAGGTGACTTACTCCCTGGCCCCCACAGAGGGGCATTACTGAAATGGGACCTAAGGCAGGCAACTGAGCCCCATGGTAAAGACTATCTTATGCTCGTGCTATGGAAGTATTACCCCGGAGCTACTACTTCCATGACCAAATCGACTGTGCTGTTGTAGCCTATAAAAGAAAACTGGTGCGCCAAGGTCAAATTGATATTGCCAACCAAGTAAAAATGGGACGATTTCGGAAGATTTTGAACGACGATTTTGTTTTGTCTTCCAGTTTCGTCCTAGGCCTTTTGGACGATTTTGGTACAAAATCGTTGTTTTGGAAGATTTTTCAAGGTTAAGAAGAAACTTTTTCATTGCACAATCGGCCGATTGTTTCACCTTAAAATCGGTATTTATTACCCTAATTATTGCTGCCTACTGCTGAGGGAAGAATTTAGTTTCTTTCATAGCACAGAGAAACGGCCCGTGAAGGTGGTTATGGTTCCTGTTCTACAATGAAATAGTTCAGGCAGTAATATTGGAATGTACAGCTGTCCTTGAAAATTTTTAATGGCAGAACGATTTTGGAAGATTTGGGACGAAATTGTCCAAAAGCAGTACTTTTTCGTCCCATTTTTCACTGTGAAATTTTTAACTACGTTTAACTGCGGTTTGCGTATCTTGTCCTCCCGTTATACTTACATTTTCCATGTTGTAATTTTTGCAAAGATTTTTTTTAAACGAGGGTTATGAGTTAACCATTCGTGGCACATATATTTTGGCAGGATATTAATGAAACCTTTTGTTTCGGAAAAAGGTCCAACACCCCCCTCATGAATTCTTGGGGACGCCCCCTGTTGATACTGCTGTGGCTGACACAAAAAGAGTATCTTTACGGTAGACGAGCTAGTTAAATTTAGTCTACATATTGAAAATTTTAAGTTAAATTTACATCAAATGTTGCAAAAAGATACCACCAGACTGCACTTAAGTACACATAATTACGAAATAGGTTTTAAAGGGAGAAGGGCATACTTCTTAGCCTTAGACCAAGACGGTTACATAAAATTTACGGCGTTGAATTGTTTTAAGAGGAACTTACCCATTGGTTACAGATTTCTTGGTTTGATTACTGCATTGCTGCTTAGCTCTTTTACATCTGTTTCCACCAGCAGCCTCATATTGTTCACTATATAAGTCAAACAAAGTTCTTAGAGACACGGAAAAGTTCACAAAGATTGGTTCACTGTATGCGTTGCCCTTTACTTACCTTGTAGGCTGTATTGCACATAGGCGTAGGAAGCGGGGGGCTGGGGGCTTTAGCCCCCAGGCAAAAATGTTGGGTGCTGAAGTATGCTTCCATTTCCAAGATCTGAGGACAAAAACCCCTTATTTGTCTCTTTTGTAAGAAATGTAAAAATTTGCAGTAATTTTCCTTAAAGTTTGTCGAAAATGTTGCACCAAATTGCATCTGAGGACCTGAAATACCCAAAAATTTTCCAAAGGGGAGGGGAACACCCCCTCCTTTTAGACCCCCCCCCCCCGACGACGATCCGAAACAAGGTTCAACCCCCAGTCTCGAAAAGCTTCCTACGCCTATGGTATTGTCTAACTAATCACCATAAACGCCGCCTTTATCATTATCGTCATCGTCGGTATTGTCATCATAGTCATAATCCTCATCATCATTACCCACACATTCGTCATTTTGTCAATGATTACCCCCCCCCCCGACCACCGATAAAATTACAAGTTCAAACCAATTTGAAACAATAATAAAACGAAAGACAAGAGCACGGAAAACTGTTTAGTTAATGAAATAGGTCAGTTAATTAAGGGACGTTACAAAGGATGTTGTCACAGTATGTGTTCTTCTGAGGGTGCCTGAGAAAATTTTGGAATTTTGTAAATGGACTAATTGCATTAGTCTACATATGGAAAAATTTAATGTAAATTTACATCAAATGTTGCAGAAAATATCACCAGACTGCACTTAAGTACACATTATAACGAAATAGGTTTCAAAGGGAGAAGGGCATATCTCTTAACCTTAAACCAAGACGGCAAGTTGACCTAAAATTTACGGCATCGAATTGTTTTAAAGAGGAACTAACCCTTGGTTTCAGGTTTCTTGGTCTGATCACTGCATTGCTGCCTAGCTCTTTTACATTTGTTTCCACCAACAGCCTCTCATTGTTCACTATATAAGTCAAACAAAGTTCTTACAGATACGGAAAAGTTCACAAAGATTGATTCACTGTATGCGTTGCCCTTTACTTATATTGTGTACGTTAATCTATTTCTGTAGGCTCTATTGCCAACAAGTAATCACCACAAATACCGCTTTTATCATTATCGTCATCGTCGGTATTGTCATCGTAGTCATAATTCTCACCATCATTACCCACATATTCGTCATTTAGTCAATGATTATCCTAGTGAGGTCCACCGATAAAATAACAAGTTCAAACCAATTTGAAACAGTAAGAAAACGAAAGGCAAGGGCATGGAAAAGTGCGTTGTTAATGAAATAAGTCAGTTAAGGGACGTTACAAAGGATTATGTCACCGTATATGTTCTTCTGCGGGTGCGTGAGAAAATTTTGGAATGCGTAAAAGGATATTTGCCACGGCAGAATGTTTGTCATGATAATAGAATCAAAACAGTCACTCAATGGTAATTTAAATAACAAGCAATATTATGGTAGTTGACAAAAGATTGAAGGAGAGGATCAATGTTCCGTTCCCCTTAACCGAAGAAATGAACAGGAGCAGGGTATGTATATAACGTGGGGTAGATTTAGTGATAGTACAGAATAGCGCTATAATCTCACTTCTTAATATCAAGCAATACATCGTTCTTCAAAAAACCATGAGTACCCATCCTTTTAATCAAATCGTTGAGAATGTGTCTCTCTAACCCAGCGATTGTTCACCTTGATCTCCACAACCAGATTTGAGTCAATGCAAACAAATGACAGGCATTTTATTTTGAAATAGACAAATAGACATTTGTAAATTATCTGTAAAATCCGGCGACAATAATTTCTATTAGATACCAAACACCTTTTTTTGTTATAAGGCAATTTAGTGTTGGTGATTATGCGCCAGTGCGCTGGTGCATTACAACTGAAAATGTGGAAAAACCATACACTACTACAATTTGCAAAACAAAAAACCGCCGAAAAATAATCGGCACTGTATCGTCATAATTTCAATCCCCATCCACATAAATCTCTGATGATGAGATGAGGTTGTTGCGGTACCATTCGTGGGTCCAAACAGACTTTCATGCATTAAGTTTCCTTATTTTCGTCGTGCAAGAATCAAAAGGATTCCACTTAAGCCCGGGCCACACTGCCAAGGCAACCCACACACCACTGTGACCACCCGGTTCCACGACTAGAGTTCCGTCGTGTCGTAAGCCGTCGGCTTGATTGAACATGTTCAATCGTAGTTGGATGCAGTCGGTGCACCAGAGTGTCTACGATTTATGCAAATTGTCTACGACGGAGAGTCGCAGGTAGTCGTGGCGATGTTACCCGGGCTTTAAATACGGTTATTTTGAAACAATCGTTTTACCGAACACGAACTGGGACACCTGTGTGAGGAAAGTAACCATGCAAGTGCAGAGGAAGTTTGCATTGAAATGCTTTTGCTTCCTAGATATTGTTATTTTAAAAAAAAAAAAAAAAAAAAAAAAAAAAAAAAACTACATGTATCGTAACACATCTCTTCTCCATGGACAAGTCTCGGCTTCTTCCACACCTTGTCTGACTACGCCTATACTCTTAAAACACCGGGGTTAAACTTAGCCAGGATCGGTTTCTGTTTACTCCAACACAATTGTGGTTAATTTCCATGAAATCCTAGTTAAACTAACTCAAATCCTAGTTACTTTAACCAGAATGTGCGTTAATTTTACTACGGTTCGGTGGAAAATTTAACAAGTATTGTATTGCAGTAAATAGAACACCGATCCTGGTTAAATTTAACCACGGTGTATTAAGAGTGTATTGGACAAAAACATTTTATATTACTGAGGTTAATGCGGAAAGTTTTTTTTTCCGACTTTATTCTTTTATTTACAAAGACATCCTTTTTTTCTCAAGTATCGGGGTTAAAACCAAAGTCAAGATGTCTTGTGATATGTATGATAACGTAACGGCAGTCATTTGCAGGTGGTTTTAACTGTTGCTGAAAATTCTTAAAGGCAGATTTGCATCACCCCAAGTATGATTTTTAGTTGGGGGTAAGCAAAAGTCTCAGTTGGTGACTACTCTTTGATTGACATCAGAGTTACAAAATTCAAAAGATGCCGAGCAGCTCATCATTACACAGCATGCACAGAGAATGTCTTGATTACACATAGGATCTTTTATGCTGTAAAAGAATGGAAAGCAGAGCTGGAGCTGGATCCATGACACCATCATAACCGATCAAATCGATCCAGGTGGCAATCACCACATTGCCATGACGGCCATTGCCCCCATATTTAATTAAGTAAATGTTAACACAAGACGATTTATTGACAAAAAACAACCTGGAGGGAAAAAAAAAACATTTTATGCTCTCAGTTGTATGCCAAAAATACTGTAAACTAGTCTTACAAGACCCTTTGTAAAATAGCGTCTGTAACACCCACTCGACCGCGTGTTTGGTCTAGTGGCAGAGCATTCGCCTCTCACGCGGGTGGCCCGGGTTACTGTTATGCAAATGTAAAGAAGTAATTTCACCCTTGACCGGGTACATTATCATGTACATAACAATTGATAAGTTAAAATGACTAATGCGAAAGCTATTTCTATTTAAAGATTTGCTTCTTGAAAAGAAGAAAGGCTTTGTCATGAATTCAAGTGTGAAGTCATTGTAACCAAAAAGCTGTAAAGTGTGCAACGAATTCCTCTTTAGTGCTTTTAGTAGTTCCGCTTTACCCGTTTCGCATGCTTTTTATGTGCACATTATACTTGACTTATATAACACAACAAGGCCCGTCACCTTGCATAGCATTTTATACAGAAGTGTTTTAGTTAATCCATTTCCACGGATTCCCTACTTGGTAAGTGTACTTTGGTTTTGGGTTTTTTTTTCATAATTGTTTACTAATTGTTAGGTCAACGCAAGTGACGATAGAATTGGCAGTATTTTCCTCTTAAATTTTGTATGCCAGATCGTACCTACGACAAAGGCGCAGGCCTACAACGTTGCCTTCTGTTCACAAGGTCCGGCGTAAGGTGTTTTAGCTCGAAGAAGACTTTTATTTACCACTGTGTTAAAACCTATGACTAACTGGGATTAACTCTTTAATTGGTTTGTGATTTCTTCGAAATTGTTCTCCTATAGAGGGATTTGATGTGATGTCACGCGATTGGGATTCCCAGGCACTGAAGGCAAAAGACACGCGCAGTAAGTGTATTTACAGCACACGCTCACGGTATCACCAAAGATACTACTGTGACACAATGGACGCGCGTTCTTCAAAACCAAAGAGACGCACGATCTTGCCCTTCAAAACAAAAGAGACTCGCGGTCATGTGACGTTGTTGAAACCCCTCATATATTCTCAATCTCTCAGTTGTGCTTTAATCGAACCGAATGTCGATTTTCATAGTGCCGCTAACTGCTTCTCTCTCCATCTTATCTTAAAAGTATCGATAGATTCTGTTAATAGACTTTTTCATCGCTTGGTCCTCTTTGTCATCCTATCTACATTTTGTTCCGTACATATGCTCTTCGCTCGGATTATTTTGCATTGCAAAAATTTTATTATGATTGTTCTTTCATCAGAACCATGCAGACTGTACCATCCTCTAATCTCTATGATTTTCTTCTAAAACGCATGGTTACTCCACCACAAACATGGATTGCAGAGCTACGACGCTCCCTCTTCTGGAACCAATTCATGCCATGTTTGTTTTAGATTAAAGGCATACTTTAGGGCAAACGTCTTTCTCTCATCGTGAATCATTATTCTTCTCGCGTTAACTAAGTCTCATGTAACAACAATATAGTTACATACGTAAAACGATCGTTTTCACTCACGGATAGTACAATGTAGGTTTTCCTGTCATACCAGTTATCCCCATTGTTATTTCATAAGTTAATCAATCGAGTGGAGTTGCAATTATACATTGTGATCATCTTTATGACCATCATGTCATGATCAAATTATGCTCTCAACAAAAGAAGAGCGATGTTTGAAACAGGCCTACTAGATTATCTTCCATGTGTTTATTTTAGTTTTGTTGCTTAACTATTAGTAAATCTTCTAATTAAACCTTTAAATTAATATGGTTTACTAAAGTTGTTCAACTGTTTTTCTTTTGTGTAGGAGTTATAAAATCTTCCACGATTTATTAGCTTCATGATGCATGCTGAATCACCTTTACAAATGGTCACTCAAACAAAAAAAACATTGCGGTAATTCTACACTCTCAATTAACCAGTCTTCTTTGTGAAACGCTGTCGACGATAAACATGGAGACGTTACCAATTGAGGTTTGTTAACACATCCCTTTGTGTTTTTATATATGTCAATAAAGACAGGTACATCAAGCAGAATTGCAATTTTTACTTCAACTAGAAGACTTCTAGTCGAAGTAATGCGATCGCCACAGCGGTTTTTGGCGAGGCGTTCAGAGATTTTGTCTTTGAATTGCGTTTTCTTAGCCGTTTTGTAAACTAAGGATCTGAAATATAGAGAGGATGTGTAACATGTCACGCCAATTTTACCACTAAATTTTTGTGTTGATCAATAGTTATATGACGTCTCTAGAGCATATTTTTCAATGTTTGGCCATAAAACCTACCTTCCTTAGGGATTTTGATATTTGTGTCAGAAAGTTTGCACACTTCTTCAGGAATATTCGATATCACTAGAAACGATTTTTTAGGGTGCAATTTAGAATTAAAAATTGACCGTTCCGCGTTGGCAAGATTTACTCTTGATTGGAAGAAATAATAAAAAATTAACTGGTGCCAGTTGCTTTTAAATCTTGTCAGTAATCTTCTCTGAAAATTCATTTCATTTCATTTCATTTCATTTCATGGAAGTATATTGGAGAAAATCCGAAATAAATTTGCCTTCTTTCCGTCCGAAACAATCGATTCTGCTAAGTGCAAACATTTGTTTGGCGTTTTGAAGCCATGACCGTCAATACAACGCCAAGTGAAATCATTTAGCATTCAGTTTCGCTGTATATTTTGCACACGAATTGGCCAAAAGAACATCTTCCCTGCGAATGTATCCATGATAAAAACCCAGGAGTAATCCATCTGTTTACATACAAAGCAAAGCTACACAAAGCTATGCATTGTTTGCAATTTCGCTAGTGTTTGCACAAGGCAGGTAGTTGTTACATACCAACTCCAGTTCAAACCAGGGAGCTACCACAGAGTAGCAGCTCCCTGTTCGAACAATGAAAATAGTACCCCACGAAGCGTACTCTGTTTGCTTATCTCCTCTCTGGGGCTTCCCCAACATAATTGTGAATGAACAACGAAAATGCGGTGCAGCCTGCCACGTAGGAAATGGCAATAATCTAAAATAAAGGGAGCTATTTCGTTGTCCCGGTTGCTTATAAACGATTCAATTTCCTTTCGAATATTGTCTTTGGTTTAAAATGCTGTATCGATTTAAAATATAGGATTTTTACGATATTTTTTCTTTCAATATGTAATTTATACAATCGAATTAGAAATTACCAAAGATACACAATTTTTTTTAATAAACCCAGGGTTTTTAGACTGCCTGAAAATCACTACCCAAAGATCAACACTTCTCTTGTTAAGAAATCAGCTTGAATGAGATGCCATTGAAGGGCAGTTAATGGCTGTTGATAAGTAGTGTTTTCACATGTAGGCATATTGGGTAGATTGTCCAAGCGAAAGTTTCCGTGTTGAGAGTATATTGTCCCACTTACACTGAGACGGAGATCCACAGGGGGCTTTCCCGGCTGTAGCGGGCCCCTTTTTAGACGGTCCTAAAGCTGCTTGACAATATGTGGTGTTTATTTTAATTGCCAGATGTCAGAAATACCAATCTTGCATAAATTTCAAGTTTTTTTCCTTAGACCACCCCACTCCCTCTTTCGAGGCTTCGTACAATTGGTGCTCGTAGCTGCAGAATTTGCCCTAATGGAGTTAGTCCCTTCCCTTTTGTGCATAAAATCCTGAATCCGCCGAATTCGAAGTTTACACCATTGGTGGTCTAGGTTTTGATAATTACCGGGTCATCTGAATAGAAGACACATAGGAAGCTCCTTGGGATCGTCACGATTAGTTCATTTTCTTTTGATACCAGCCAACGACCCGAATATTTCCTATATACCCATGGAATTTGTGTAGAACATTCATTCTGCTTTAACACGCGTTGATACCACGGTGGGACTGAATATGTTTCTAAAGTTATTAAAGTGTATACCTATGTTGCGATGAAAAACAAGAACACAGTCCGGCTTGTATCAATTCATAAGAAGAAGTTTTCAGAGAACATCAAGTTGTTAGAAAATTAAAACAATCAACGACCAAGGCGGGTTTATTTCATGCTTTCTTTTAACTGTTATAACACATTTCAAATGCCTTTCTGCTTTAAAGCTGTTGTTTAAGGATACGTTCCTAAAACGAAGACACTTTAAATTGCTGTACCTTTACGCTTGCACATTTAATTTATCATCCAATATGTACTCTTTTACATTAGTATTTACATCATAGCTTACACGTTATATCATAAGTCCTTGTAAAATCCCGAATGGTCATAACACACCGTGTAACCTGAAATTATTTTAACTAGTTCCACTGAGACAACTGCGTGATCATACGCTTCATCTAAAATAAATTTGAAACTTCATCTTATTTTATTTCGGACGTTTTATGCCGCCATTTGCTATTTCATGAAGAATGTCATAATCATTTCGATGTTAAAGTAGTTAATGTCGTCCTTAATCCTTTCTCCCGGCTTTGTTAACAGTGATGTGAATACGTTATAAAAGTTTACGACAACAATTGCCTACGTAACTGAGTATCAAACGACTTTTGCAATGAAGAGTACACATTCTGTCATAAAACAACCTGATGTAAACTTTGATAAGGTAAACCAATAGACTCTTTTCCCAATAGGAGTTACAAAGGATGGTGGGATAGAATTTTGGTGTGCATCGTTTTTTGCCACAGCAAAATGCCATTGACAACAACATCGCCTACCAGAACTCCATCCCACAATCCATTGCAATTGCTATTTGGAGAAGGGTCTATGTAAGCTTTTTAAGAAATTGAGACCATGGAGCTATACCGTAATAGCGCCATGATGAGACCAAGTGAGAAGGACAAAACTGCTTGTACTTTTCATAGGCGACTGGACTTTTCAAGAACTACATTTAGTGTGCGAAATTTTAAGCAATGCAGAAATGTAGTTCTATCATACTTAGGTTCTGTTTCGATTTCGCACTTGCAACAATTGAGCTGAAGGTTTCATGATACATAGTGATCGTTGTCGGATATTTGTAGACTTAAGATGACCTGCAAGAAAATTTTCAGCAACTGCATACATATGAATCTCTTTAATAAAATAGCAAAATGGTAAGGAAAGACCTATCAAATTGTGTACCATTGGCAAGATGGGACTTTTATTGTCTCTCTCCTTGACAAAACTGCACCCATTGTTAATGATTCCTTAATAAGGGTGACAAGGGACAACAACGTTGAAATTGTATATCCTGCCCACACGTCTATTGAACGTTTACTGTCGACTCTAGGAATATTCTCTAGCTTAATCCCATTGTCATTCGAGCTGTTATGGCTGGAAGTAGAAAGAATTAGTCTACAGAATGATGAAAACTTCCCCAAAACTTGCGTACTGATATTTTGTTGTCATAATTGCTAGTTAATTATCCAACGATGAAAAAGTAGAGGAACTATATCGGTGAAACGCATCCATTTACATGTTCTGAGAGGAGTTATGTAGATGGCCTTCAAATATTTGAACACAAAAACTGAAAATAACAAATGAACAAACTGTAAGGTTCTTACTTTTTATCTGCTTTATATTTATCGTCAGTAAGTGTCCTTCAGCCACAAACAAGCTTTGTAATAAATACTCAAATTAGGTTGTTTTCAGAGCAATGCATATCAAAGCAGTTTCGACAATAGTCAGAAAATATCAAAATTTGTTTAAAGTTTGTATTGCTTATATTCTTACTATTCCCATTATTACCACCTAATCTTTACCGCATAACTGAAAAAGGATATTTTACTTTCTGAATAAGTTTTGAACGATGCTGAATTGTGAAAGAAATTAAAGATGAACCTGTACAAAATTGCGGTAATCATTGTTTTATTAATCTACACTGAATATCAATTTAATTTTTAGCATTTAAAAATTACTTCCTATAATGCCTTTGACTGTAGTTTTATGCTGTTACCTGAACAATGAGAGTAGTGCTTCAAGACATTACCATACGCTTTTCTAGATGCAGTAGTCATATTGTCTTTAAAAATATTTGAAGCATTTCAATTGTACAGTCAGATTTGATTTTGTGTAAATTTCCCAAATCTTTGAAACATTTCTATAAACCTACGTATCAAACCATTTTATAGTGAAATTTATAATCCCTTAGAGCACATTAAAGAGACGTTATTTTTTTAAAGGACAAATAATTGAGGAAATGGAAAGCAGGCATTCAGTTGGAAGTATGTGATAGATCCAAATCATTTACCAGTTTACTTAAATATTATACCACAGGTTCCCAACGAAGGCTTTAGCAACATGAGGGGGTCGTTTTTGCATCCCAAGGGTGGCAATGAAAGCTGAAGTGGCTGCAAGGGGGGGGGAGGCAGGGAGAAGAGCAGCGAGGGAGAGGTCGTTTTAAAGAAAGAAAGTTCTAAATTCGAACCGGGAACTTACAAGATTCCGAAAGGTTTCCTTAGTCGGAGTTTTCAAATTGGTTCGCATAAAAAATGCCATAATATGATGTCAACACCTCGACAACACGTCAAGTTGGTCTTACATTCCTCTCAGCCGCACAACAATTACTGTTACTGCCAGATGATAGGAAAGCGCATATAAAACTGTCTAATTTGGAAAAAATATCCTGCCATGACCGTCATACTCTACTCAGAGACAAGCTTGCAAAATGGTCTAAGGGTAAATTTTGATTCTCCTGTTTGACTTAATGGAGTCGACGAATGGTTAATTCCCGAAACCATGTGGGGACTTCTCCCCTGGTCCCCCACTGGGACGTTGCCACACGACCCCATCAGAGGCTTTAAGGTACACGCGCCACACTTCTTCCACCCTGACCAGGGTTAAACCTTCAAGCTTTCGTGATTCGTAAAGAATTCATGTAAAACAATACCTTTCTCTCAACAAGTGGTTTTATTTTTGTCGCTTCTTGCATAGCAATACTATATCATGGACAGTGGCGTTTGCCCAAGCCAGTTTGGTGAAAGGGGGGTGATGAGCTGAAAATGGTAGGGAATCACTGTATTTAACAAAGTTACATCTTGAATCCTTAGTATCTTTTTTTTAGTATTCGAACTAAAAGCTAGCTTTTATTCAGTGTAGTCTGTATTCAGTCCCACCTTTTATGTTTATGACCAGTTCAGGAGATTCCCCCATTAGGGAGAATCTACTTTCCTCCCGATCGGGAGAAAAAATGGTCATGGGCGCCGCCATTTTGTCTATTTTACCCACTATCCCACACGTTTTTTGTGTACATTGTCAATTGCAAATGGATTTTGGAACCCCCTTGTAAAAATTGTCGGTCTAATGTAATGGAATTAAATGTATATTCGGAAGGTTTATTGTCAAAGTTACAGAAAAGGTTCTTCCTAATCGGTTGTTCACCACGCCGTTTTTGAACTTTTGAGTGATTTTCATTCTTGCTTAACCTTGTTTTTGTTAGGCTGGCAAGCCTATACAATGTCTTGCATAAGTTTCCCCCCGTTCGGGAGAATTTTGGTTTTCTCCCAAACGGGAAAATCTCCCGGACTGATAACTCAACACCACCGCACCCCTCCTACAAGCATTATGCCGCCTTAGCTCATGTTTGTGAATTACCCTGCTCATGTTATTCCACATCATATTGCTGCCGGTATTAATTTTGTTTTTAAAAGTTTAGAAGCAGTCACAAATTTTTTGACCACCTTCACGTATAACACTAGTAAATATCCATCTCTAAATTGAAATCATTCTCTTTGTTAAAAGCTGAAGTTCGTATATTCCAAAGGGATAAATTTAACTGAAGGAGTTGTAAACAGGAAGGGATATAAGTAGTCAGGTTCGTCGTCACGGTCTTCTTTTAGCTAAATGAGTAGTTCGGGAGATTCCCCCATTCGAGAGAATCTACTTTTCCCTCGACTGGGAGAAAAATTGGTCATGGGCGCCGCCATTTTGTCTATTTTACCCACAATCCCACGCGCTTTTTGTGTACATTGCCAATGGCGAATGGGTTTTGGAACCCCTTGCAAAAATTGTCGGTCTAATGTAATGGAATAAAATATATATTTCGAAGATTTATTGTCATCATGATAGCTACAGAAAAGGTTCGTCCTAATCGGTGGTTAACCACCCCGTTTTTGAGTATTTGATTGGTTTTCATTATTGCTTAACCTTGTTTTTGTTAGGCTGGCAAGCCTATCCCTTTCCCATAAGATGTTTTGAAAATTAAAAGGAGGAATATTTTCAGGAATTTTTTGGTTGATTTAGAAGAATATTCTCTGCAAGAACCTAGATATCATTGGAAAAAGCAAAGATGGGGGATTTGAATGCACATTTTATTTTTGTAAACTAATCTCATTATGTATGCAAATATGCAAATTAGATGACGTCATAGGTTTGTCATAGAAAATCATACAAAACCCATACGTATCACTGTAATTTATGGTGCAGGAGATTGTTTAGCTTCCTTTTCTCTTTCATTTGATACCAAATTTGAGGAAATTGGACCAAAAATGAGGAAGATATGCCCATTTTACTTTTAGTATACAGCCCACACTGAACTAACACACACTGACCTTATGTGACCTCCACACAGAACGCTATGGCTCAGGGCATGCACTGTGCACAGTGGAATGTAAACAACTTTGGATGTAAACAGAGCTCTGTGAGCTTTGTAAGGTAGCTCTAAATGGCCATTTTATTGAGTAGAAAAGTCGGAGGGGTGTTGTGGGTTAGGATTTTTGATATTGAGAGGGGATTTTTGGGTCAGAAATGCATGTTTTGGGTCAAAATTTACGCATTTTTAAAAACTGAGTATGTTTGGACCTTTGAACCTCTCTAACTCCCCCTACCCTTGTCATTTAGGCATATATGTTAGTATTTTTATGTAAGGAATCTTGTAAAAAACATTTTGGCGTTTAAATAAAAAAGATTGGACTTTCCGTTGTTGAGCTAGGAGTTTTCAAATGGGGGTGTGTTTTCGGGCCTAAAATGTCGATTTTTGACCAAAAATGACGCATTTTTCGAATTTCTACTTGAAATATCTCTGAATTCCCTAAACCTGGCATCTAATCACCTCTCATGATGTTTCTTTAGGGTCTAAGGTATTCAGAGAAAGTATAGGGAGTAAGGTGACCCTTTTCTAGGGGCCTGAAATGACTCCTTGAACAATTTAGGGCGTTTTTACCAATTTTTGCATTTTTTGGGGCATTTTTTTAATGTAAACAACTCTTTTTTGGTATTTTGTACAAAATTTTCAGTATACAACCCCCCCAAAGAAAATGGTGGCATTTGATAGATCTATTTGTTGGCTTTATTTTGGTGGTTAAATGAAGGCTGGTGGACATTGCAAGACGAAGTTATGAACACCTGAAACTGCCAACTCGATTTGCGTGACACAGTCACGCTACTTACGGGAAAGACAATGCCTAGCATAAGTTTTCTCCCGTTCGGGAGAATTTTGGTTTTCTCCCAAACGGGAGAATCTCCCGGACTGATGAGTAAAGACTGAGCTATGACTTCAACCAGGGAGCTATTACGGAAGGAGTAAACCCTTGCCATTCACTTGAAGCTGTGAGTTTGCAGGGAATAAGTCCCTGTCATCTTGCTCTTAGAAATATCATCTTTAACGGAACTGGGAACAAGAGACAAAGATCCTTGTCACCTGTTACATCTTGAACAGTTCTTACGATTATTGCAGCCATTGAATTAATATTCCCAGTCGTCAAACAAAAGTATTCTTCTTTTGTACGCCAGTGTGCACTTTTCAAGACGGTACACACTCGGTTTTAAATAGTTAATCGGAGAGTGATACATGTTTTGTTATTTTAGGAACAACTGGGAAATCTTTTCAAATGTTACAAATAAAGGTAAGACTTAAGATGTATTGCCAGAAGGACTTGTTACGAATTTAAAAAGCAATTAAAGTAGTAAGTATAATTCATCCGTTAAAAGTTCATTCTTAGTTGTTTAGATTACGAAGGTGGTAGAAGTTGCATCCAGTATCTCCAATCACCTTCAATCATTGCCCTTATCACTGTTTTGTTGAGAATTGCGCTGGTATGAAAATATCAACTCTGATTTGGAAGTTTAATTCATGAAATTATGCTAGTACCTGTCAGTCACCTTAGCGTCTTATAAAAAAGAGAAGAACAAGGTTATGTCGGATAAATAAAACTTTGATTATGTGTTTTATTTCCATCCGTCACAACCCCTTGCTTTAATGACGCAAACAGTTTCAAGCTGCAGTGATGCAAATTGTCACACTCGATAATGTCATTATACCCACAAACGTTATCAATTAAACCGCTTTTGCTTTTCATTAAAACAGGTCATTTCTCATATTATGCGATTTCTGAGGCTTGAGGATCGTAAAAGGTGTTCATTGGTTTGCAGAAGGTTTTACTCATCTCTACAAGACCCTGTTCTCTATTCGCGGATATGCTGTCGTCTAGGTATTTATGATAGTCCTCAACGGTACATGGAGGTTTCTAAATTTGTCCATCGTCGTTCCATTAGAGAGCTACATTTATTTGCTCAACCTGGTGAATTTTGGGATGGCAGAGAAACTTCTTTCTGGGTTCACATTTCAGACAAATTTACAGTAATCGATACACTTCATTTGAATGAGTCAGCTTCCAAAGAGCTACAGGCAAAGATAATTTCGAACATTGCTACTAGCTTTCCTAGCGTTAAGACTATTAAATTGAATAGTTTAATCTTGTACAATGTTAGAGGAAACGAGCGAATTCTAAGTTTCTTGAGGAAGATACCAAGGTTAATTCTGGTATTTAATGACGGTCTTCTCCTTCGACCTTATCGAGTGAATTTAACTTTTCACAGTATTGTAATTAAAGGTTTCGAACTCACTGATGACTATATCTCAAGGAGACACAAAACATCTTACTTTGGTTTAAGGACACCGTTGAGTGTTTTGACTTCATTTAGCTCGAACTTTGACTGTCCGTTTCATTTTGAGGAGCTTCGTGTAAGTTTACCAAATTTTAAATTGTCAGAAATTGTGGCAGAACTGTGTAAGTTTGAACAAGTGACAATAAAACATCTTAAAGTTGACCTTTCGTCGAACGTAACAGAAGACGAAAGTTTATGCTTTTATCAAATTTCAGAATTCGGTTTGGACCGTTTAAGGTTGTATTCGCCCTTTCACATTCACAGTTGGTTCTCAGGCCAATTTCTTTTTACAATAGTTCAATGCGAAAAATTGGAATTAATTCGGTGTTTTGGTAAATTCGACCAAGTCACTTTATTTGAAATATTTTCCTATTGTCCTTTGATAGAATCGGTAGATATAGGCCTCTCAAATGCATGCCCGGATCTCCTTTATGGTCCTTGGATAGAAGTAAAGTTTAGAAAATCTCCCAAGAGTCGTTTAAGGCAATTACGCTTACAGAATACAATTGAGTGTGATGTAGGCATGCCCTTTCTAGAATCGCTCTGTCTTTTGCCTTTTTCCTTGAGAGAATTTAAACTATGGGTTCACACAGAGCTCATTGACCCCGCGATTTTCATTAATTTGGGAGATTGCTGTCCAAATATTAGGTCGCTAACCATTAAATTTTCCCACGGTTTCCGTCACAGTGAGCTGTTACAATATCTTCTCAGCAAACTGGGTAATTTGGAGTACCTAAGCCTGTCTCCTTTTATTACTTTTACAAATTTGTCATTTCCTCACTTGAAAACGTTAATGCTTTCGCAAGAGGGGCCCTTGTTTCCCGACGCACTGACTGAGATCGCTCATAGTTTTCCAGGACTAAAATGCTTATTTTTAGCTTACGGGGGAAACGTATGCAACCAAGATTTAAGATCAGCTTTGGTTGCTCTTAAAGATCTCGAGGAGTTAGGCCTTGGAGAGGTAATTTTAGACGAAAGGACTTTTGACATACTGTCTCAATTTGCTCCTTCTCTGAGACTGCTCAAACTCTCCCGAAAGGTTGATTACTTCAAAAGACTAGTCAGAAAATACCAAGATAAACATCCCAACGTTCTTGTTCAAATCTCATCCTTTTGGCTATAGGGAACGGGTTGAAAACAACAAAGTGGAACCCAAGTGCTTCAGTTGACCATACAGTATTGTTTCAAATTTATGACAATACGTCCTCAATAGTGTACTAAAGATTGTCATATAGATTATGGAAATCACATACGACTTAAGTTGAAGAAATCTATTCTTAAGTTTTTAATACCTGTATTGTCAAAATGCATTTAAAAACGAATCATTGGAAACAAAATAACACAAATCCATACCTTGTCGGAAAGTGATTTGCATTAGTCATATTGGAAATTGTAAATAGTACAAACAGAAGTAACTACATGTTATAACTTCTTACACCTTTTTGCGTAACGTCCTTTAAATTCAATTGTGACGTTAATTTAGTCTGTAACATAATGATCGGTTAGGTTAGATTAGGTTAGATGAGGTTTAACGTCCCAGTTTCCAACCAATTGGTTCAAGTCGAGACGACCACGGCCTTTTTTCCAGTTGTGGCTCACTGGCTTGTTTTCCCTACTCCATTGTTTATGCTGAGCACCAAGCACAAAGGCAGTAGGTTCCATTTTTAAAGTCTTTGGTATGACCCGGCCAGGATTTGAACCCTAGACCTTCCGGCTGCAAGTCGGATGCTCTAACCACTTGACCACTGCAGTCTGTAACATAATGATCGGATAAAGTAGCAGATTGTATGATGAAATTTAAGGCAACTCATTTGTCTATTTACTGAAACTAATGTACAGATTCTGCTGCCTCTGTACAGACTTACCCGTTGTATTCCGTATTTTCTTTGTTAATTCAGACGATAGCACATTTGAAAGAATCAACCAACTAGCGGTAAAAGCAGTATGCTGCAATACGCACCGTATTTAGCTAAATAATTTTGCCACCCTAACCAGAATTTTAACTATTTATAAGCTATTTAATCTTAATTATTTTTTGGTTTTGCTGATGATACGAACATTTTCCTTCCTGGTGATGACCCACATCGCCTGAAACTTAACTGTAATTAATGAGCCCAAATCCACCTAAAACTGGTTTGCTGCGAATACGCTTTTCTTAAACATAAGCAAAACAAACTTTATGGTCTTCAACGTATCTAGGCATTTGAAGTTTAATAATTTTAACGTAAAGTTAAATGGTCACACCCTTTTTTGTTAGAATGATATAACTGCTGGGTGTAACACTCGACTGTAAACTCACTTGGAAAGAGCAAATTTTATTATTTATCTCCTCATGTTGTAAAGGGAGTAGGTATTAAAGGTAGATTTCAGTATATACTAAATAAGAGTGTCCTTCGTACATTACCTTTCACTTGATATTTACCCGCATTTACTTATTGCATCACTTTATTATCTAGTAACAAAAATCGTACTTAGCATGCCTGGTCATCCTACAAAAAGAACAGGTCCTCAAAATCCAACTTATTTGCTTTACAAAACACTAAATATATTGAGCCATCAGGACATGATCGATCTTGAAATTGCTTCATTAAAGTAACTTTTCATAAGATGTTACCACATCCATTCCCATATTTTACAACAAACTCTTCTTCTTCACAACTCTAATACTCGTAGTCATCAGCTGCTCTTGCGTACGGTAAATTGTGCACATTCTTCTCAAATGAGCCGTCGGGTATCGTGCTACTAAGCTTTAGAAGAATACCTAAGACCAGGGGCGTAGCTAGGATGTAATTTTAGGGGGCCTAGGTTTCAAATGGGGGGCGGCACCGCCGAGGGTCAGGCTTTTCAAGACTATCTAAGCGGAGCGCCACCATCAGTTGGCGCGGAGCGTGCAAGAAATTTTTTGGTTTTACAAACCTTTCAGATGGCCGGAAACGGTACTTTCCACGTGTTTTAAGCTGCATGTACCCAGCCTTGAAATTTGAATATCATGTCTGTCATTTCACAAATAATGGGAAAAAATTTATCCATGAAAAATGTTAATACACAAGAACGTACATACACTTTTTTGCTGGGGGCAAAAGTAGACATTACTGATCTGTGGCCTGCGGGAGGGGACTAAAGGGAACAGGTGTCTACCTCCCCCTTAGCGAAAATTTGTAATTTCAGGAGGACGTATAGAGAGCAAATGGTGCAATATTTGAGGGATTTCGCTTTAAAAGGAAAACGAAAAGTAGGCCTAGTTGTGACTAGGTGTGACAAAAGTCATTTTTGAGAACGTGGTGGATATGATGTGAAGCTTGACCTCAGCCATTGAACTCCGTTGTGGGGAAGGGTTTAAGGGAGGAGAGGGAGTGTTATTGGTTATACGTTTTTATGACTAAACTGGCACGGTTTAAAAACGTTTTAACCCATTGATGATTGAAGCTACCTATAGCAACAACAACATTGTAGCTAAGCATAATCGCTCGTAGCGCGAGAATTTTAGAAAAGTAGGCTAGAAATACATCCTAATAGAGCTGTAAATGATTGGTGATGTGTACAGATATAGACATGAAAATATTGATCTGCCTATTTGAAATTGGTTAAGATCTATCATTACGATCACAGCTCTTTCTTATATTTTTACTGCGTTTTCTCTGTATATTGCTAAAGAATTGGAAACGGTGCACTTTGAAAATAAGTTCTGGCGGTAATTGCCCCCCCCCCCCCCCGCTGTGTACGGCGGTGGATATCATATTGAGCTGAGATAATGCAAGAATCATACTGAACTATGCATCCCATCCCTTTTCATTTATTCTGCCTGCAATTCTCCCATATTCACCTTCTAGTATATCCCTGTTACATTTGTCCATCACCCTATCCATAGGCTACATGTCCACTACTCAATTAGGCCTACGTATCCCCTAGATCACACCATTTGTCTCCAACCGAGGGTTACCATATTTATTTTCTAGCAAGGAGGACATAGATCACTTTCCTGATGTAGGGGTCTAAGGGTGTCCCCTTCCCTTTGGAAATTTTTCCGGGTTTCAATGGCGTCTAGATGCAAAATGGTGCTGTATTTTTTCACGGACTCAGGTCATCGGTATATTACTTGGTCAGACCTAAAATACCACCAGTAGATCTTTCAAACTATATAACCCGCAAAGCAGAAGTAGGGATCATGTGGGAAACACATGAAATCCGGACCTTGTTGGCAGTTTTACAAATCCGCGCGGACGCCAGTGCGAACTAGTAAAAAGAGGACTTGTCGAAAACAATCGTTCTACAGTGTACTTGTCATGGGCTAGGAGAGAGACACGACATACTTGTTAAGGATAGAAGAATTATTCGAACGCTGTACCTTACGGTACCGTGCGGCATATTTTGTGTATGATACCGTATAGGAATGGTCGTGTAAGAATGGTCTTCAGTGTATGGTTGCCATGTTTTCAGTAAATCAACCAGCCGTCCGAAAGGCAGAAAGGGTCTAAACCTGACAATGTCACATCCGAATTTGTCGTCGGGCCGTTCGTTTCATCGTCAAAGTGACTTATATGAGAATTAAACGAGAGTGCAGATTATAGACCTAATTTAGTGAAAGTAGGCATTTTAAAAGTTGTAAGTTGATTTCGTACGTGCGCAAAATGTGTTTTTCACACATTTACTTTTTCTTAACTCTTACACATTTTATTTATTTATTTTCAGAAGGAAATACTTCAAAGTTTATTTCCGTTCAACCATTTATTTTTTCTTAATTCTTACACATTTTATTAGGACACAAAAAATCTGGGGAAGGGGGCCCGACGAATATATGGGGGAGGCCGACTCCCCCCCCCCCGGCGCTCCGGGACTACGCCACTGCCTAAGACATTAATTGGCAGACCTTGTTTAAGACCTTTTAGATGTAACCTAGTAAGTAAAATATATCTCAGTACTTACTGATATTGGTTTTTGTTTCTAAATATTTCTTTAACTCAGAGTGAAGAAACCCTGCTCTCTTTATTGTGGGGAAACAGGCTTGTAGATGTAATTGGGAGTGATGGTTGAGGTAGGGGTATAGCTTTTGGTTTTCATGGTAAGAAGAGGTGGGGAGCTGTTTTGTGCATGTTTGATGTCGTATTATTATTGCGTTATTTACATCTGTGTATACTCTATGGAGTAGAGTATCCGTCAAGTTCTAGAGGGTTATTTGCTTTACTTCCTTCATTTCATGTTCTTTTATCAATTTCCTCTCTAAATTTTGTACTTAGCAATTGCATGATGTGAGAAGAAAATATATGTAATAAAATGAAATGGAAGTATAAATGAGAATTTATGATGGTCACTTCTTCTCATTTTTTTAATGATCTGTTGTGACTTTTATCGAATCGAAATCTCTCAGATTGAAGCTAATCATGCTTTTCCTGTTTAGCAACGATGAAGATCGACTTGATGCGGTTGAACCTGTACACACAAGTAAAACAAACTTGTTGCCTTTATCAACTAATACCATTGTCCACCTTGCAAACAACACCGCTTTTTAAAAGTAAACTCAAACCGTTTACCTGCTTAGTATAGGCCAAACACTTTCAAACCTCAAGATGTTTATGAACCAAGATATTACTTGGCATTTATGTGCCTGGTTGCAAACGTGATACTTTCCAAATTTGTGCGTTCATATTATTTCAAGACCTCATGTTTTACCAGGGAGTTGCTATTTGACAAATAGCAACTCCCTGGTTTTACACACTCACACATCATCGGGATGTTGGCGGTGTAAGTAGGTGTCGTTTAGTGTGTTTGCGTATCACTTGAGGTAAAAACTTTTTCAAGTAACTTTGTATAGGGCTGGCACATTTCTTCAAGATCTCTTTCCGTTAACAGTGGAGTAAATTTGGCGATTTTCAACCACCAAGTTGAATGCAATTTTATAATCAGATTCTAAAGCAATCACAATCTCCTGACTTTCTGCTTGTTTTATTACGAATATAATCAGCTGGATGGTGTTTGTAAATTTTCACACTATTGATGATAATAAGTGACAAAGGTAAAAGCAAAACATTATTTTGACGTGTGAAAGGAGATTTAAATTGTGGCGGACGTTTCTTACGATCCTTATGCATGGTTCTTGAAACATTATCGCAAATAAAGTTGCTACATTTGTTATCTAGAGTGGTTTTGGAGCTGGCTAGGGTGATGCAATCACCCCCATCCCATTACTGACTTTGGTAACCAACTTTTTTCTTGGTTTTCAGTCTATTACCCCGACCTCTAATATGCAGGGATATGAATTTTCTATGGACACACATAATGCAAATTGTACAATTAATTGCCATTCCTCTAAAGTGTCTTCATGTTGCAAAGTATAGAAGAAAACTGAGGGTAAAGTTTAAAGAACACGAGGCAGAGTTAATGATTATTTGGATATGATGTCAAATGTGCTGGCTTCAAGTTGACTGTGGGATGAAAAAGCAATTACATTCTTACCCTAATATCTTCGAATTGAATGAACATTTTTCCAGAATGAGTAGAATGGGTACCCCATAGCATGTCAAATCTAATTTTAGCCTCTTTAAAGGAGCTGAGTAGTCGCCAAAGTAGAATAAATTCTTGGACCCGCCGACTTCGTTACGTCACATCCAGTTATGCTTCTTGGTTTATCGATTCGATCCGATACCGATACTTATCAAAGCCATGCATGCAGTGTGTCTGGTGTAACAGTACACTCGTTACTGTCGTTAACAGTACTAACGTTAGCCTAACTTAGGCTACCGTTAGGGCCTAGGTCTACCACGAAAAACAAACTCATTGATCGCAAAAAAAAAAACAGTTTCAATACCTGCAAATTCCACAATGTTCTTCATGAACCTCCTGCAGATGATGCGCGAAATAGGCGTGTGCCTTGCCACTAGTAACGCTAATATACTACATACGTACGAACGTTGTGAGGTGTGTGTACTGCATGCCTGGGTAGATGCATCGATCAGAACCAATACAAGTGGAAACGATTCAAACTTGCCGGTGCCAGAAGAAAAAGTAACGAACTAGAAATTCAAAAAACAAATAGTAAAATATCTTGCAAGCGTAAAATCAATAACTCAAGAAATAGTATAGGAACGTTGTGGCAAAATTACTTTGCAAGATTATTTTAAATGAGAATATAAAACGCATTAGTATTAATATTTTTAAAATTAGCCCCGCACAGAGAGTAATCATCTCGTTTGGTATGATGAATTTATTTTGGAAGTACGCCACTACTCAGCTCCTTTAAATGTCAGTGCCCATGTATGTGATTGATCAGACATGCTAAATAGTTGTTGTAAGGTTGTATTTCTTCATTCAGAAGGTGATGATTCATGTTTGAAGTAATCAGCTCCTTGTGCAAAAGGCTAAAACACATTTCAAAGGAATGTTTTGCTATAATAATATAATGATGAACAGAACCGAATCACCGTTGTCTCCTTCCTTAGAGGTGGGGTCAAGATTTACATTGGAGTGGAATTTTCATACATATGCTTTACATAATTTGTAATGCGTTTCCCCTTACCCCACTTCTCCCCAACCCCTTACCATCCTTCTGACTTTGCGTACCAGTAGTTAAATTGGTTTTAACTGAAAGGGGATGTAACGTAATAAATCTCATGTTCAGAGGATACATGAGCCCATTGCCCGATGGAAGGAGCTGGGGCGGGATGGGAGATTTTGGAAAAATCCACAGACTTTGGTTATGCCCCCTTCCCCCACCTTCTTCTATGTTTGCTTCTACACCTTATGGTGGACCAATGCAGATATCATCAAGGAAAATTTCGTCCCTCTAAAAAGCAAGCTTCGCTCCAGTGCCATACAATTGACAATCTGTCTATGGGTCAAGTGTCGAACATATAATGAATTACACGGAAAGAGGAAAGGGATATTAAAGCTGATCCTTCGAACAGAAGTTTTGACTTGATTAGAATGTGTAAGTGTAATCACATTTACTCGATAGCTGCTATGTATGACACTAATCTGCTAAAATAGACAGCGCCTTCAGTTTCTGTTTTGGAGCAAGTTATGACCCTGGGAATACTCGAATATTCGAATATTAAATAAGTAGTATGTGCATGGCAAAATAGCTGTGAGAAGTTCAATAGCAGGAAGATTCTACTTCTGGGTAATTTTATGGCATTTGCGGTCTATTCTATTTTGTACAGGCTATATGCAAATCCGGTCGTTATTTTGTCTCGTTTAAGTGCAACGGGGAACAATCAGTTTTGGAAAACAGTGCATGTTACTAGAAAAATAAAGTAGATTTCAAATATAGACCCAAGGACCTTGGAAAGAACGTCTATTTTAAGCATTTTTCACACTTTGGCCCACGGTCTAAGAATAGCATCAGATACTTGACAACATCTACACCGGCTTAATCGGCCCAGGGGACGATCGCCATACCGCCCCGGAAATCTCGCTGATGTTTACCCGTCTGTCAACGAACGACGATTAATTGGCAGAAAACCTTGCGGAATACTAGTCTCATCTTTCGTTCTTTTTGTTTTACTTTTGAGTCGATGCTAAGTGTTAAACAATGAATACTTAATGGCCAATCTAGCTTTTGGCCGAATTTTAAGTTACCAGTCACATAAAAGTGAGTCTTCTATAGAGGAAACGGTAAAAGAAGAGGAAAACACTGGCTGTTATTCGTAACATTTTCTTCTTATAATGGTAAGGGAGGTATTTTGCTTTGTTGTGTAGAGCCGTTGCACATTATCCAAAATTCATCCTCGAATAATCTGTGGAAGTAAAAATCCCCCCGATAGAAAGATTTTATGTTTCAAATTCCAGCCAAAACTACCCTGAATTACCGTAGGGGGAATTAATTGCTAGTTACTTTCTAGAAAACTTACATCGACAAATACCCCCACCCTTTAACGTGCTTACTGGTAACATAATATATGTCACCTAGGCGAATAATGATGGCAATGGCAAGAGCTTTTACTTACCCTCATACAAACTGTGGAAATGATATAAACCCTGGTTGGGTTCAGTTAACATTTTAAATACCCACTGAAAAAGTAAGATGAGTGATGCAATACCTATTTTGCCTTTAGTGATTTTCTTTTTGACAAAGATAAAGAAACGCGTGTCGTAGATTAAAATGCGAAGCCATTGTTCTTAGCGAACTTTTATTTTTACAATAAATCATTCCTGTTCCCGACCTTAGTCACGATTTGTATGCAGAAGAAATATAGATTATAGTGACTCGATATAGCACAGTGAGGTCTGAAACACAGTTGGTCATTTACCTAAAATAATAAAGGGTTGCAATACTTTTGTTGTCTTTATTACAATTCAAAAGAAAAAGCAATTTCTTGACTTAATATATGCACTTCGTTGATTAGTTGTTAAGTACTCTTATTATATTTTAGTACTCGGCAAGTAAACAAACGTGTAGACAGGAACTCTATTTTTCATTTCTTTGTTCCTATTATACGAGGTAAAATAACACGTTCCTAGAAGGGCTGGCTGTACGTTTTTACTAACTGTCCAAGAGGTCTACCATAAGACTTTCCCTAAAACAGAAATGTCACTCACCACTTTGAAAACACTTCTTACAGGCTGCTGAATAACTGTTCGATTAATTTGAGGTCAAAGTTACTTGAGTGCCTGGAATTTTGAGAAGACCTGTATCGTCTCAATACTTGATGTTGCCAAGCGATGTGCATGTATAGGTATCCCTGTTGTTTTCTAGTAAATTCTTCTACAATTATATGAAAAAGGAACACGAAATAAAATTCATTTCTTCCTGAAAACTTTCAAGATTTGTTTTTCTTGTTCAAACAATTTTTTTTTTTTTTGTCATTAGGTTTTCTAATGTGTAAGATATTTGTCTTATTTCGGTATCTTTATCTATAAATCAAGATTTACGTATACTCTACAAACGTCTAGTTCAAATTAAACCAAGAAGGATCAAACGTGCACATGGACCGAAAAAAATCAAATATTTGACTAGTTTGGATTTAAAGCCATTTTTGGCTCAAAATTAGCCAAATCTAATCAAATACTTGAGCAAATGTTTGTTCAGTGCTCACTTTGTCGAAATCGGTTACATTTGAATTGGACATTTTTAGATATTAGGGAGCAATGCAATTATTTATTAAGATCAAGAAGGGAGTTGTTAGGCAACTCTCTGGATCAAGTAAAATCGAATCGCTTCTTTCCATCCCTCGGTTAATCTTGGCAGCCGTGAGTAGTGTTCTTTGTTAAATTTGTATGTGCATGATCAGTAATTTGGGGGCCATGTGTGACAATTATTTTGCAATGCCTAGTCACGTACAGGATCTACGCCGTACTCGTTATCAAGAATTTAGGAATACTGCCAGCAATTAAGGAATATCTTGATGAGGATTCTTGTACACATATTGTCAGCCTGGTAATCAGTACCTCACACCTTCATTACAACTTACTGCCCCTTGGACAGGACTGTTTACACTCATCATAAGAATGTGCACACTGCTCTTAAAATTATCGCCAATGAATTTCAAAATGTTTGCCATTGGCTCGCTGCAAATAAGCTATCATTAAATGTTGGAAAGACTAAGCTTATGGTTTCTTAGTAATATAAGAGGCCCTAGTCAATGTTATACCCTATCATACAATGATGTTAATATACACAGTGTAAACAGTACAAATTTTCTTGGGGTTACAATAGACAATCAATTAACTTGGCGAGATCACATACGGGAAGTTAGCAAAAAGGTATCTAAGATAATTGGAGTTATCAGTAAAGTAAGACACTATGTACCCAGTAAGACACTAAAGATTATTTATAATGCTTTAATACTCCCACATTTGAATTATAGTTTACTTTTATGGGGATCTACAGCGAGTTCCTACCTTGATCATTTATTCGCACTCCAGAAACGTGTTATTCGTCTTATTTCAAATGCTGCATTTTACGACCATACACACCCTTTTTTTCATTATCATAGATTGTTAACTCTGAAGGACCTTTATAACTATCAGTTTGGTATTTTTTGGAACAAACACTTCCACCAGTCCCTGCCTATCGAACTCAGTCATTTCTTTCAAACAAATAGCCACTTTCATTGTTATTCTACTAGGATAAAAGTTAGTTTATCCCAACCCCTCACCAGAACTCAACTTGCCCAACTTTGACAACACTGTCAAAGTAGGATATCGACAGCTAAACTAATACTTGTCCAGGAGAGCAATTGTGAAAAGTGACCATTTTTGCGGCACCTTTTTTGTTGAACATGCAACTGACCCATATCTGAGTGTGCAGTTCGGACAGCTCGCTATCCATCACATAACTCCTTTGTTTGGTGCTTACCATCTGGTATATATAATAAGGAATGCTGAGGGTGACACTGCATGGGTGAATTGACATGGTCTACATTTTGCAGCGCAATTCTGAAATATTGATATGGTCAACGAAAAGTAGTCTAAGATGCCTTTTGTCCTGTGCGTCCATCTGAGCGAGGCGCATAGAGTAGGGGCAGATAAAGCCTAGACGGGCAAAAGCTCAGTATCAGGGAGATCATATGTTCACAGGCCCCCAAGCAAATCAATATGCAGCTATGGAACTCGGTGTCCCTAAACGGTTCTAAATTCTCCTTTTATACCCATCTCATATAAAATTTACCTTTGTGCGAAATACCCGTAACGGTTGTTAAACTTAAGTTGTTGAAAGTTGAATACGATCGCTAATGCCTTGTGCTTACTATCCAAGTCAAATGTTTGGTTTAATATTTATTATTATTTTTTTTTGTAGTTGCCAAACAGCAAGAAACAACAGGGGTGAGATGAGTATTTTTTCTGGCTTCTGTTCTTGAATAACAATACTTTAAACATGTAGAACAGTGCCTCTCTGTTTCTGTACATGTCATTACCAGCTGAAGGAAATGACATTTTATCACTTTCTAAGGTGAGATTTAGCAAAATAGGAGACTGTTTCGTAAGCAACTTGCAATAATGAGGAGTCGACGGATCTGGAACCAGTAGCGTAACTGGAGTGCTTGAAGTGGGGGCAGGGATGAAAATAAGGTAAATGTTCCGACAGCATATAGTCAATGTACCGACTCTTAGTGTCAAAGCGTTATCATTTAACAAGTCACCCCCGCACCCGTGACCCCCCATCCACCCAGAGGTGGCGCCAGGATTTACCCGACGGGAGGGCCAGAGACTCAAAGCCTCGGACAGCTTCGATCCCGTCGAGAGGTTGGTGAGGGAGAATTTGAAGAAAACCTGTGTACTATACCATGCCATTGCGGGGCACATTTTGCAATAAAATTTGTATTTACTAGAGGAAAATAGTTCCGCACCTATTGAATGTTATTGCCGGACTCTAACCTGTGGAAAAGCGCGCGAAGCACGCGAAATTATTTTGGGTGAGCCTATACACTAAAAAGAATATGTACTTATTTAAAGCTTACATATTTCAATTGTCCTGGCAGTTGGGCCCTGTCGGGCACAACTTACATTTTACTTCCCTCCTCGAGTCACTAGCCGTACCGCAAGACAGATACAAGCAAACAAGAGAACATTAACTAAGTCTAGCGAAATGAGATGAAATTCCCGACATTTACAAAATTCCATGTATTCTACTTATGAAGTTATTGAAAAGATGGAAAGGGTTTGTAGCCCAGTATATTTAGCTATAAGTAACGGAACTGAGGACCAGTGGATAAAGCGTGCCGAAAAATTTGGGGTTTATCTCAGAATTGACCCTTTTTGGAAAATCAATATAAATAAATTGACCATATGTGACGCCAGAATTTTCCCGACAAGGGGCCGGGCCACGCCAGCGACCCCAAGTTCCGTCAACTACTTTACCGAGGGGGTGGTGAGAAGTAGATATGAAGTTGCCTGACTATCTCATGCCATTGCAGGGCATATTTTGCACAATATCACTTATTACTTCAAGAGCCGATTTGCTCACCGATAGTGCTCTTTTGGGTCTGCATCGTGAAATTGCAAAGCGCGCTAAGCGCGCGAAAAGCTTTAGCAGGCTTACACTAAAAACACAATCATGTAATTGTTAAGAACAATAAAGAAAAAACAAAACCTGTAGGGGTTGTAGACTGTATCGGGGATACCATACATTGCGTCGAAAGCACCTGGACTGCCTGATGTTATAGCCAAACTTTGCTCCGTTAGTCGCTCACCAACTACCCTACCGCATAACACACACGAGAGAACAGAAAATAGCTCTGCGATATGGGATAAAATTTACGACCTCTACACAACCTGTGTGCTCTGCCTACATGTTACTTATTAAGGGTGACAAGACTTATGGTATCTAGCTTTGTGGAAAGGAACTAGTGAAGAAACTGGAGTGACCCTATAGCGCGCTTACCGCGCCGAAAATTTAGGGTTCTTATTAGAGAAATCGTCCTCTTGAGAGCAAAGACTGGTAAACCGTCGGCGAGACTAGTCGTCGTTCACACCGGGCATATGTACCGATGTGACCAGCAAATGTACCGACAGACCATCCCAGGAAGCCAAGTGGGGGCCGACCGCCACCTGCCCCCCTTCAGTTACGCTAATGTCTAGAACAGGGATCCTAAAAGAAGCAGGAATAGTGAGCCTTAGTGGCATACGAAGAGAAAGGGCAGGAAGGTCTGCCTCAGATACCCCTCCGGTTGACACGTTTAATGTCAAACCCCAAAACAGGAAAACGGAGTGTTCTGAAGATACAAACAGCCTAAGGCTCTGCTAAAAACAACAAAACATTGTATCTAGGCGACCATGCGGAACAAATTCTCATATGGAAAGGGTTTCACTAATTGGCAGATCACACTTAAACATATAATGCAAATGAAGCTCCGCAAAAGATACTGCCATTTTAAATGTAACCCATCAAACATGAGCAAGCATTTCTCGGTGGGAAGGTTTATACCCTCCCTAGAACTTACCCCAGAATAAAAAAGAATAACTAATGCAAATTTGTTATATATGGTCAGTTTAAAATTTAACCACATGTGACGTATTTTTGAACAGAAGTTTCCTTTCCCCTTATCCGAGATTAACCCCTGCATGGGGTAATAGTGGAAAGATCCACCCCGGGTACCATTTCTCCTATGTACTCCAATGATGAGCCTTCCACCTTTGCCCTTATAAGTAGGGGTTATCAATGTATTACACATAAGATTCCAGTTCAAGAGATTAGTTCAAGAGACCCCGGTAGCCCCTGCCCATGCATCTGAGCTCGCGACATAAAGTTAAGTCCTGTGTTCTAAAAAAGGGGGGTCACTGAACACTAGTTTCGATTAATTCCTTGGAATGTATGGCAAAACTTCAGAAGAGTGATATTAAAAATTTTCGGTTAGCTTTATACTTCATTAAATTCTAGATGCAGAGTTTTCAACAAAAACCCTAAGATCTCCATTTTACCTCAGTGGAAACCTCACGTTTGCTTTACCAGGGTTGCGAAAATTGTTGGCTTTCTCCATGGGCAGTCCCCTTTGGGTTCGCAATCCTTCCCGCAACCTGACACTCTGTTGTGTAAAAAACGAATTACTGTGCAGCTTCGTGTGTATCCCTCTTTGTTGAGGCTCCGTATCTTGTGACCACAATGAGGGCAATAGCATTGCTGAATATTATTCTGGCCAAAACAAATTTCCAAAAGGAAACGTAAATTTAAAGACTGGGTAGGGACAGTGCATCAATAGGGGCTCATAGAGCAATACAACATCGTTAGACATTTGTCAAGGCATTTTAACGGACACCCTTTAGTAGTAGATGATAAATATTCCGTTAAATCCACTGTCATGCGGTTGTTCCTTTCTTCTGGCTCTCTCGAATTGCACGATGATCGTCTGAATTCTCATTGCTCAGGTTGGTATCGCCATTGATTTACTTACCCCACAGCTTCCCTATGTCGGTCATATGATATCAGTCTTGGAGTGGTCCCATGCACAGCCAAAATATCACTTAATGATGAAAGAGTTCTAAACATGTTATTGACTCAAAGTTTTGCCAAAGATAGTCTACCCCATACACGACAAACCTCAAAACAGAAATAAGACACTCTTTTTATTACAAAAGTCATTTTTAAAAAACTAAATGTACATATCGCGCTTCATACTAAAATCCATATTTTTAAATCACCTGAAATTTGGATTGCAGGTACTCCTTATAGTAACCTGTATTTAGCCTTTATCATCGCATTTCATCGAATCCTTAAGTGATATCAAGTCTTTGCGGAGTAACTGGGGCCAATTTTCGCGACCTTGATAAATAATATTGGGTAAACTTCTTAGGCTTTCCCCCTTCGACCACTCCGGCATGACCGTATGGGCCAGGGGCCGGGGGCGGCCGCCCTCAAATGTTAGAAACCTGACTAAATCGGGCAGATATTTTGTCTCAATCGGGTGGAAAATTGGGCAGTCAAATTATGTCTGGAGTCGGGCAAAAATCACCGCCCTCCCTGAGAAAAACAGTCCCGTACGGCCATGCCCCCCCCCCCCGTCCCAAACGTGTAAAAGAAGGTTATGTGAGAAGAAGTCGCTGTCTCACAAGGAATGTGAGCAACTAACAATTTTAAGTGGTCTTGGCCTAGGAGGCAAAATTACTTTTGGATGCAAAGGTAGCCGTGGGTATTTTAATCCAACGTCACTTCAGCTGGATGCCTAACTAAACGAATCATTATGTCAAAATTAGATTTTATTGCACTTTAGCCTCTGGTATCATGTATGCTCGTACAAACAACCCGATGTCCACTTTAGTTTGTTGCGTGTAATAGGCTGATAGGCCTATAGTTTCGTGTAAACCACACTGTGGTAAAGTAATCATAACTAGACCACCTGCTTCTCAATAACACAAATATGATCTCATAAAAAAGAAAATTAGGTGGGCAATAAATTTGCGGCATCAAATTTACAAACTAACTGGATTTTACCTTTATTTTTATGCACATGATTCAGACAATAGCACACATTACAATCATGAACTCATTAAAAACTTTTGCTAACGTAATGACCATAAAACATTTTAAAACAACTTCCAGTAGGCTGCCCAATTTCGTACCTTTCCAGTGACTTAAAGGTCCTTGTGTACAATATATGTTTAAATTGCGCGCATTTAACTAATCAAATAAATAAGTTGAGATCAAAACTAAAATTTGGTATTGTATCAAATCACTTTGTTGCCAATACTATCCGTACTTCTGCATTTTCAAATCGTTGCACTCCACTCATTTATTTGAAAATTTGTTTTTGATACTCCTGGCCTGGTCATACCAAAGACATTAAAAATGGAACCTACTGCCATTGTGTTTAGCGCTCGGCATAAGCAATGGAGTATGGAAAACAAGCCAGTGAGCCACAACTGAAAAAACACAACTGGAGTCGTAAAACCTCCATCTATTTAAGAAGGTAACTAACTAATTAACTAACTTGACACTCCTCAGCTTGATGCATTTTCCCTTTTTTATCCTGAAATCCTTAAATATGTAGTAAAGTTTTTTTTACAACTGCATTAGTGTCATGGGTTTTCTTAAGTCTGAATAGTTTGGAAAATTTACACCACGAAATGCAAGAAATTGTTAGCACGCTTCCACGCTCCAAATATGTTTTGATAACGATAGAGAGGCCATGCACGCCCGATTCACATAACGACAATACCATGAGAACGACATGATACACAGGCTCAGCCTAATTGTATTGATGTTTTCTTGGTATTTCTTCAAAAATAGATCATTACTCATTTTATGAAAATCTTTTATGAAAATCTTTTTGAAATACATACTACGCTCGTCAAAGATTTATCAGCCAGTTGTCATTCCACCATGGTCTGTCCAGTCTAAATACGTGGAAGCACCGAGAAAATAGGATTGGTTTGTGTTGGAAATAAAAGATTTTGGCAACAAATTTCTAAGAATTTTGTGGTGATAAGTACGGGCCATATAGATATAATAGATGCAAAACAGTTTTTATAATTGTAAGTGAACATTACCATTTTTTTTCAATCGCCTAGACTGTTACTTTAAATGGTACATTATTGTGTGATATGAAGAGTAATAGCTTTCCAAACTGGTGGAAAAGTCAAGAGCGATCTGAATATTTGCCAGTGCCGTTCATTATTATAAGCTAACCGGAATACATTGTGTTAAGAGCACTGGAAAAGATTCCAAGAATAATTTTAGAACTTGATGATAGAAGTGACCATTTTTTTCAAGAATAATGCCTTTAAAATTGAATTTATTGAATGCATCTTAATTGATTAGCGTTTTCATTTAAGGAAAGATTTACTGTCTACCAAATGCATTAGCACAGCAATCATAAAGTTAAAGTTTGACCAGTGCCTTCTTTATTATGGGATGCTATATGGGCTAGAAGAATTATGTGCAGTTTTTGAGCACAGGTTTGCATTACCGTTAAGTAGAGAGAGATCGAAATTGCGATAAAATAAGATAAGAACAAGAGGCAAATATATTGAAATTAAATACAGGATTATTTCTCCGTTAATAACCTAATAATCGATACTCATACAATACAAAAGGGTGATGTTTTGATTAAGTCATAACAATGAAATAGATTTAAAAAAATCGGCCAGATTTGAAAAAAAATTTATCCTAAAAACAAGGTTGCCAAAACTTTACAAGATATTTTGCTAAGAGAAATGTCTCATCGAGGAAGGGCAAACCCCGTAATGGATCACACCTATTAAAGTCCTTACCTTTGTTTTTCTATATTCAAAGTCATGTTCTATAGTGACGTTATAAACTCACCCAGTCATGTTCTATTTTTCGCTTGCTTACGCTTGTTAAGTCATAGAAGCATTGGAATGTAGAAGAGAAGTGAATTATTGTTTGTTTAAGTATGTAAGTAGATTACGCTTCCATAGACCTGCCCACCTTCTATTTATATTTTTGTCTTTACAATTATTTTGGATACTTCCGGATTTGTACAACTGCAGGCAACTTCCATTTCTCCAACGTAGCTATGTTTAACCGCAATATTCTTACCACAACTAGCCATTCATAAGTATTTCTGAGCTTTTACTTTTGACCATTCTTAATGGTTTATTATTATGGAACGTCTGCAGACTATTATACGACGCTTCCTTTATGTTTGTGTACGATTATAAACGAACTTAGAATAAGTCAGTCAATTAAGATACCTTACTATTTTTTCGTATTTTCGGACTTTTTTAGACTTTTAATGCACGCTTATCTTTAACAATGAAGTGACTATTATCAGAGCACAACTACGTGTTTCATTTGTTTCCAACCTCTTAAAAGCATGTTCTGGTGGCCATATTTGATGTTTTTAAAAAAGGCAGAAATTTTTTTTCTGTGTTAGGCAGTGAAAACCCCATCTTAATAGTATCTTGCATTTGGAAGATACGAATTATTAAAGAAATGTTACATTTTCAGCTGTCGCAGTGCATGATGGGAAATTTGTGATGCCATCTGGGCAAATTGATTAGATGTAGCTTTTGTTTTGCTTTATAATGTGAATATCACTATATTCAATATTTCATAACTATTTTAGCTGTGCCATAAGTATGAAACAGTTTTACACTATATGTACACGGGAAATTATCTAAACATTCCAATGGTATCATATTTCAAGGACAAACAAGGTATCCAATTATGAAAAATAACAAAAGGAATCTGAGGCAAATTGCCCACTTTGGATCATGTTCTTTGACCTTGAGGAAACCTGGAGGTATTTTCTATAAAAAGTAACCAATCTTTAGGAAGGGATATCTTGAGTTAGGAATAGAGGTTTGGTATGGGGTTTAGATGACATGTAAGGGAAATTTTTTATCTTTCATACAAGACCCCTAGAAAGTGCCACCAGACAATGCCTTTAACTTAACCTACATTATGATTTTCTTGAGTCTGAACACACTGCAACTTAGTTTTGCAAGGGATGGCTATTAGCTTCCCAAAAGCCTTCACTCACTCAGGAAAAGGGTGTTTTGTAGCAACAAAAAGTAATTCATCTGTTCTTCCGGATGCTGTAAAGGTGGTCATTTCTGGAAAGATAACGAAATTATACTTCGGTTTCATATTTCAAACATGTATGGAATGATCACAACCATTAGTTCATATGATCCTTTAACAACTTTTTAGAAGAAGATGGACTTCTGAACATAGCAACTACGTTTGTCAGAGTGAAGACTGTTCTGATACATAGTGACGTCTTGTATGATATCTTAAGGAAAACCTCGCATCCTGATCAAGTGATGAGAACATTACAAGAAATTCCTCAATTGAATTAACACTCTCGGAAGACGGATTTGGTTAACTACAAATGTTAATTGACAGTTATTTGAATTTTTGATTCTTTTTTGTTTGGATTTAGTTGCATAATTTTCAAAAAAAGCAAAATAGTAAGTTTGAGATGTTCACACGCATGGACTGATTTCTTCAGCCAACTAAGAAAATTACACCTTTTTTCATCAATAGAAGCTGCAGAAGGATGCTTAATATCCCCTACTTGGAGATTGATTTTCTTGATTTCATTCAGTAATACTCCGGAATGACAAGATAAACCATTAAGGATTTTCTGTTTTTGATAACACCCTTTTCGTATTAGATTGCATACTGACTTCCTTAGATTTGTTCTGTTTGTTTGTATGTTTTTTTTTCAGTGTTTTCCAAAGTCTTCATATAAACGTCTTCAAACGTCTTCCATATAAATCTGCTCAGTACGCTTAAGCATTTGGAAGAACTTGAAATATTCCATTACGATTGCCAGAAACATTTTACGTTCAAAAATTCTTAATTTCGTTGTTTGAAAAAGTATAAATTTCAAACCTGTATGATTGTAAAAAGACAACTTGTTGATGTCATCACTGCCTGCTCCACAGTGCATCATTTGTATATTTCGTCTTGTCAAGGCATAAACAACACTAGCGTTATGACAGCTTTGGTGCCACTAATATAGAGATCTCTTTGAAATGAGTTTACGAAATTGTGAAAGCCTAAATTACCTCACGTTACATATAGTTTTGATAACGTAGAATTGAGAAACCATTTCTTTAAAGTTGTATGCATACAATTGATGTAAGGATTAAGGTGGATGGACTGCCACTTTCATAACGATATATGAAACGCCAATATTTACTTTTATTAAAAAAAATTGAAGAACAGTTTCAATGAGTACGCCGTCAAGTAACTTGGAATTGCGTACTCGTAACACTCTCTCGTTTCTATGAAAAACCTCTTTGTGAAAGCCATTTTACTTTATGGAAGCATTATAAAATAAAGATACAGTTCTTTCTTTTTATTGTATTATTGTCGCATTTTGCTCTTTTATAAGCTTACTATTCTGCATAATTAGAAGAGTGTCACTTTCTGTGAAGTCAACCAGGGTTTTTCTTCTATTTAACTATACTTCATAAATTTTTTGGTAATTGTCAATATTAAAATAATAAAATATATATTGTGATAGATATTAAAACAGAGGGACGTAGAGGCGTCCAGAAAAACACTCATACTGAATTCCTGTACAAGTGGAAAAAAGAAATATACAACTATATCATATTTGCTACTTAACTATTTTACAGATATCTACCATGTTTTCGGTCGACGCAGATGACTAATGAACGACTTAGATCATTCTTATGAATTATGGGATTGTGGGATACAAGTGAGGTAAACAAACCATGTACAACCTATAATATACTGCGTTCCCCTAATTTCGTGCGTCTCCGATTTTTGTGCAGTAGTTACATATATCATTAAGCCTAGATCTAAGTGTGGCCAACCTATCTTAGGGAAATTAGTGGTCTCTAGCCTACTTTACCCCAAATTATTATACCAATTTTTACAGCAAAAAGGCAGTTTTTATGCAGTCAAAAACACAAAACCACAACTAAGAACCCCCCTTACATTTCGAGATGGCCTTAAAAAATAATGAACCAACAATTTTCTAAACTAAACATTAATTTTCGGACACTAGTGTTAGGTATCAGTTTCTCCCGACAATTTTGAGGCAGTGCAGTCGAATTATTAAGCTCGCTTATTGTAGGGATATCAACAATGTCCAGCTTTTTCGTAGGATAGATTGTTCCAGAAACCAATTTTGTTGCTCGCGTTCCACATTTTTGATTACATTGATGTTCTTTATTACTAGTTTGCTTGACCTGTATCGGTGAGGAAAACGTGCTCGTAAAACCTTCCTCCTCGTGATCAGTACTCTTCATGTGTCTAAGCTGCGTAGGATTTACCGTTAAAAATTTAGTGCCATCATTAGCTTGTACAAGTTACACTTGGTATTGATCGGTTTGTTTAGGCCAGTGTCGTAGGTTCTGTCTACCGCATTATGCAACATTTGAGAATAAACGCAGTGCTTTCTAATAGCGCAAAGGGGAAATGTGATTCATAATAATTACATTACAAATGTGCTGTTATCGAATTATCGAATTTTTAGTCAATATAGGATATATCTGAAGTTTAATGTATTTATATAATTGTCGCAGAGTGCGTTGAATTTTACAGTAGGAATCCTAACTTTGGATTGAGCTTACTGTCCTGGGATGGATGATTACGAACCTAATTTGTTTATCGAGGCTGGTTTTGTTCAGAAGATTTTCGCAGGCATTCTAAGGGGGATTAGTGGGGAATGGGTGAAAGCTAGCGGCAAATGCTAATTTAGATTGCGTCTTTATAGGCGGATTCGTTTTGGCCTAACGAGATGTGCCATCGGAAAAGCGTCTCTCACGGCCGGTAGGCCTCCTAAAGGAAACCAGGTGGATGGGATGATTTTATCAAGTCACCTGTAAGTGCCTCCCAACTCTATTTCTTTATGTTTTCACTTGGTTAGGACCGTTAAGAGATATTTAGGAAGATATAGGGACCTGACAGGGTCGGGTGTTTAGCGGCAAAGTTTATTCATGGGAATTGTGTATCGTACGTATTTCTCATACCTCAAGAACTGGGGGTCACACTTTGTAGAAATGGTTAGGGTCGAATAGTTTAGTAAAAACTTGTCAAGTATGTATAGTTTATTTCAAATGGGATTGAAATATTGTTGTAACAATTTATGCATTTTGACTTGATCCTAATATGTTAACATTATTGCAAGGTTGTTTGAATGGAGGACAGACTTGTTCCAAGTCGTGGTGTAGTAGGCCTGTATCTAGTTTATGTGTGGTGATAAGTACAAAATGTATAAAGTGTATATAACTTTGAGTTATGATGTAGAAAGAGTAGTAATTAAAAGATGCCTGTGTCTTTGAATTGCAAGGTTTTCCATAGGAGTAAAATGCGCTATGCATATCAGCATGTTATCAAATCAGCGTTAGCTGCTTATGGTTGATTGGTGTGGTGGTTTCAGCGATAGCTGCGAATGGGTATGGGGGCGCCATCGTTAGTTGGAAAGAGAGATCTTGTTCACAGTCTACTACGCATCCTGTAAATACTGTACATAAAGGGAAAACAGCATAATCATCTTTACAACAACCAGCGACAATCCCACTGTATTCATTTCTGGTTCTCTATAGTCTGGCAAAAACGGACCCAGGCACAACACAAGCAGAGTGCCCAGATGCGCTCTGTGACACTAATATTTAATTCTATTGGCGGAAATATGAGATGTTCCTCAGTTGGGTTGAAACAAATGTAAATACAGTTTCCTAGGAACTGTTTAAATGATGAAGGAATATGTTTGGAATAAATTCTATATAAGTGTTAAAAAATATATCCCCATCGACTTGCTCAACGCAGTTATGACAACGTATTATCAATGGTATACTCAGCATCAGCATCATACTTTCCATCTATGGTAAAGTGTGTCGTGTGAACCTGACTATACCTAGGTGGAGACCATATTTTGTTTTTAAGCTAAAGCATCTTACTAAGCTAGTTGTTGACATTCGTTGTATGTAAGATCAAAGTATCTTCCTATTAGGGTGTTAAGCGACCACAAAAGAAAGCCTACAACTGAAGTTAACCAACCAAACCAATGAAGAGTTGATCTACCTTACGTTGATTTCTTTTCGAATGAATGGATGGGTCAGATGAGACTTTGCTCTTGGAAGGCAGCAAACTTTATCTTAATCTGAATTTGTCGACAGTCGAACTGTAACCCTGTGCTTGCTCAGGTTCACTGATCCGGGTTCCACCCTCTTCTATCAACTCAGCCATTATTTAACTTGCATTTTTTTACAAGTAAACACATAAATTTTAAAACCACCAGGTTTGCTAAATGGAAATCAGCAAAAACTATTTTCCCTTGTCCTGAGGATTATTCAACACCATTCAAGCATACTAAAACTGCAACAAATTGGTTGGCAGAAGGCCTGGTAACACCGAAAACCGACGACTTTCTTTGGCTGAACCAATTAAGTGTTACACCATAAGTACTAAAGCGTCTGTTCCGAGGGGTCAACGACTACTACTTCAAGCGTGCAATCATTGTACTAAGTAAGCTGCCCAATAAATGATGCTTACGTTGTACGGCTCCTCCTTTTTGCCATCTTGTATGCAGTTATAATTACTATGTAGTGATTCCATATAACACAGAACGTTTCGACACTCAACTGAGCATTTACTCCAAAAATTGAGCAGCCACTGATAGATGTGTTGTATTGATTACAATCCAAAAACATTGGGCATTCCAGAATTGGTAAGTATACTTGGGTGCTTCTTTCCATGATTGGAATACTTTAAGAACTAATATTCCTCGATTTAAATAACCTAGGCTGTTGAAACGCAACTCTTTGCTTATGATTATAACTGAAAATTGTTAGGTCCATGTGGGTCTAGTCCTTCATGGTTGCTGTCTTCCTTAGAGGCACAGTAAATTAGGTTTTTTGTCGTCCCCAAATAGAACAAACGACTGTGGTAATACATTTCACAAGCTGGTAATGTTTGGTCCATTCGCTTGTAGCTTACTACGTTTTAAATGCACTGAGGGGTACCTATGATTTGCGAGGACCTATCCTGAACATTTTTTTTTTTGTTTCTGTGACAGTTCGTATCTGCAATAAATAGAAATTTGAAATTGTCCTACTCTACGTTTAAAATCATTTTTGTCGTAATTGGTTCGTAGCTTGAATTTCATATTTCTCCGAATGTTTTCGCCTTGGGCTGTTATACACTTTATTTGCATTCCGTCATTACATACAAAAGCCTTTACCATCACTCTGTCAATCAAGACCCATGTGAAGTGTTTCATCCCACGATCTTGATGCGCATGTATTTCCCATAATATGCAAAGCGCTTTCATGTAGAATCCTTTAACTGCGGTATACGTATACATTTTCCTCTAAAATGCATCCAAAATAAGGTCACATTTGTTTCAATTCTCTTTCCCAGATAAGGCATTTTAGGCTAGTACCCACCCCTTCATCCTTAGATAACAAACATAGCAGTTTTTGGGCAAGACACGGTCGTTTCAGCCATGTGACTAGTTCTCAGAGGTGTGTACTAACTGTACCGAATCCTGTTCCAGGTCGCGATGTAAGGTCCCCATCCGACAGACATGAGTGTATTTATAGTTTTGGCCACTTTCCCAAAAGTCTGGAAGAGCTGGAGGAGACTCTGCACCACTGCTTGACAGCGTATCTTGACAACTTTCTGAGTTGGAAAGCTCAATTCCAAAGAGTAACAACAGATACCAAATTTTAATTCATTAATTAAAATTCCCTTAGTATCACAACACCTATGCACAGCAATCAAATTTAATCCCTGGATATTTCTAGGTAGTTCCTGATAGATTTGATCTGAGGTCCTCTATAATACAAGCAGTACTTTCAATCCAATAGGCTAACTCCGCCTTGAAGTTTAATGATCTCGTCATATCTTCATCAGCGTAGATGGAAACTCCTTAATGTATATTTGTATTAAGTCCCTTACTCAAGTCTTACTCCATCTACTTTTCAGTCTCTTCCTTTATCCTTCCCACACTGCAGTACCCCTTGCAAGCCTTACCTATATATTCTAACCTTTAATTAGAGCAATCGTGTTTGTTCATTTTTTTTTCAGAAAACTCATATGTCCCCACAATGGATACTTGCCACTTCCTTTTCATATATGCGTATCCTTACCTTCTTTATTGAATTTTCCACCTTGACTGTTCTTTTCTCAATTTCTTTTCCATAGTAAGCAAGATTACTGCCTTATTTTAGTAACTCCTTTAGCATTTCATCATTTGCGCAATAGAAATCATTAAGTTTATTTTATGAATATTGTTTAACCGTTTTCCTAATTTCATATTTTAGACTTTTAGACTAACTTTTCACAGAGGAAACATAAGTGAGGGAAAAGTCTACAAAAAGTTTTAAAAAATAACTAAGGCAACAATTCATTTTCATTTACGAGTCCTGATCAACCTCTCCTTTCTTAAGGTGTTAACATAAATTTTATTGGCTGCATGATACATGCTGGATCAGTCATCGTCAGTGATAATTACAATAAAGGACGCACAACGGCCTTCTGTACACCAGTCATCCACTTCAACCATCCCTGAAGGTCACGAACATGGAAAAGTTACCCACTGAGGTTGGTATGCCTTCACCGCGAAAAAAGCCTAATGCTCACATCTCTTCGTATCGTCTAGCTTTTTTCTATCTATGAGCCAAGAAGTGAAATACATACTATCTATCAACTAAGCAATGAAGTATTAATTCATTTTGATATTGCTATCACAAAGATCCAAAAATATTCCCGTATTTCAAAAAAGGTAGTTTTCATTTCATATACAAAATAGTTGAAAACATAAAACGTATAGTCAGTATCTTTCTTATACTTGAACAAGGCTGTATACAAGTTTTACAAACATTTAATATAGTGAGTCATACCTAAGTATCACAAGACGTAACTTAATTGAATAAAAATCATTTTCAATTAGGCAGCTTCCTATAAAGAGAATTTTTGGAAAATATTAAGTTATAAAAATATAAAAACGAGCCACAACAGCTGTTCACGGCGTATAACTCATCTCATGTTATAATCGTAATATATAGCGTTTCAGGTGGTAAATTCGAATAAAAGAGTGCATCGTACAAATTACGTACATTTACGTTCGGATTTTAGAATTCTGTGTAGCCGGCCATTTGTGAAATGCCATAACATAGTTATTAGTCCTTGCATGTTGAATCCGAAATCATTGTTCATCAGAGCTCAGCACAAGACATTTCGTTAATCGTGATTGAACCAGGCGCCAGTCTAGTCCACGGTTTGAAAATACACTTCCAAGATACTAGGAATTACTTGGTGTTACAAGCTACATTACGATTATAATACATGTAAAATAAACTCAGGAAAGTGTTTCAGTGTGCACAATCAGAGAAAAGTTCGTTTAGACAAATTAAGGAAAGCACTCATCTACTATTCTAAAGATTACCCTTAGATTCGGTTTTGAAAAAAGTAGGGGGATAATGACAGAACCTTTGAGCTAAAATCAGAAGCCGCCTGTTCATATTTTTCTTGACGCAAACTATACGCATTATGTTATTTCAACGCAGGTCATTTTGGGCTATTAAACTGTCATAATTATCTGTGTCATCTCAAATAAATTTGCTTCCATGCCTTTTCTCGGGAAGTTACGACCCGGGGCCCTCTTCATTATAATGTTATGACGTCATGCATAACATTTCCAGGCAATTTTTAAAGATCTAAAGACCCATATATAACCTTACAAGCATTATTAATTGAGTAATTTAAATTTTGCTATCCCAACGAGACGGCAAGAAGGGAACCTTGATGATTTGAGACGGCATAAAAGACATTAATGTTTGAAAAGAAAAAAGAGTGTTGATGACATTAACAAATATCGAATGATTTGACGAGTCATAATCTTATAAATTCTTGCTCTTTTTTCAAAACAGATAATTACTCATATTATGAGATTTCTGAGCCTTGAAGATCGTAACTCATGTTCCTTGGTATGCAAAAGGTTTCACTTTGCTTCCGAAGACCCTTTGCTTAGCTCACAATTGATTTGCCGTTTATGTCTTTACGAAGATCCTGAGATATGCTTTGATGTCGCCAGCTACGCTTGCCGTCGATTGATAAACGACTTGTCTATTCAAGACAGCTGTCCAAATCATGATGTGAGACAAGATTGTGTTTGGTACAGTAAAGATAGATTCTTCTGGAGTAATATTTCGAAGAAGTTTTGGATGATAAGTACAATTCATTTGGATAAATTATCTCATTATGAGTTACAAACGGAAATGCTTATACACATTGCAGATTTTTTTACCAGTGTGAAGACTGTTAAATTGTATGATGCCGTTCTGTTCAAGGCTAGTTACTGGTGTTGGCGCATGCAGAGAATGATAAAGGCACATGCAGAGATACAGGAGAGACATGAAAAATTACTTAGTGCTTTTGAGAAAATTCCAGGATTTATTTTAATACTTCAATCTTCCGAAGATCTTAAAAGCTTACTAGAAATAAAACTGAATGTTCATTGTCGTTTGATTCTAGATATAAATCTTCGCATTTCCAAAAATGGTTACAATATACCGTTGAATCTTCTGAGATCATTTTGTGGTAAGTTTAAATGCGAAGTTCAGCTTGGAATAGTCAGCGTTTTATTACCCAGATTAACTTTGACGGATGTTATAAAGGAGCTTCATGGCATCCCAGAGTTACAAATGAACTGTTTGAGTGTAGAATTAACCCATTCCTCGGCAGTCGGGGATATCGGTTCCTGCTTACATCAAATTTCTATCTACCATCTGACCCATTTACAATTCCAGTTCCCGTGTTATGTTCACGATTGGCTCGTACACGAAATATTTTCGACAGCAATAGAAAAGTGTAGAACATTAAAACTAATTGAATGTTTTGGTAAGTTTGACCAAAATACTTTATATCAATTGTTTTTCCATTGCCCCTTTACGGAATCGGTTCAGGCCTCCCACACATACGTTCAAGAGCTTCAAGTAGCCAATTGCACGGATATAAGAGTAAACTTTAGAACAGCCCACAATGGCCATTTGAAAGTGTTTAACCTAACAAACAACAATCTAAGCAATGCAAAAATGTCTTTTTCGGAATTAGTTTCTGTTTTGCCTTCACAATTGCAAGAATTTAAGATGAAGGTTAATACTAATTTAAACGACCCAACTATTTTCATCAAACTAAGCCACCAATGTCCATACATCCGAACACTGAAGATAATATGTAGGAGCAACATAAACAACACTATAAATATGGACGTCTTTAGTAAATTTGAGAAGTTGAGAGAACTTGAACTAGTAAGTTGCAGGCCTTTTACGAATACTACAATGGAAATGTTATCTTTTTTCCGTTTAACACAGCTACGCCTGTTGTTTTGTGATTCCTCAGTAACCTTAGTGGGTGACACAATTGTCGAAATTGTTTGTGCTTGCCAAAATTTAAAAAGCTTAGATCTCTCGTCTTGGAAAGGGTTTCAGAATAGAAGCTTGCAGGAAGCTTTGACTGTTTTGAAATATCTCGAGGAATTGAATTTGCAATTCTGTGAAAATGTTAACAGTGACACGTTAGATATACTGTCCCGCTTTGCTCCAACAAGTCTCAGAACGCTCACACTGTCAACGAAGGATACTTGTTTCACACAAAACGTCAGAATATACGAAGATAAGCATCCTAGAGTGTGCGTATTATTGCGTTAATTCACATTCGCTCGACATGCTCAGTGTTGAAAAAATTGAAGGGCATGATAAATTTATGCGTCATACAGATTGTTTATGATATTGTGGGTGAGGTCATTTAGATGATCCTTAACTTTAAAGGTTAGTAAACATGTAAACAAAACAGTTGTATTACTAAACAATGATAGATTAAGATCCCCAAATGAGAAATCCCCTCGAATTATTGCAACATCTTCTGTTGTTTTCAAGATGTACCATTTTAAAGTTTCATTATATCTTAGATTGCTGATTTGCTATGCAAAATTGTGATACTTAGTGTTTCACAGGGTCTGAATTTCTTTTGTTAATCCTATACAAATTATCTTTGATTACTCACAAGTTAGATTTTTTTTAAATTGATTTTAAAGTAATAAATGGGCCGATGCGCACTGTCCGAGAAGAGTTTATATGACTGGCTAACGCTAGCCCTAATCCCTGACTAATCCCTAACGTTAACAAAGGATACAATCGATACAATACAATACCGTCAGCCAATTAAAAGATACCTTCTTTGACAGTGAGCACCAACAGGGATAAATATCTGCATGTAAAGTTAACACCACAGAAAATGCTACCACTATAACTCTCCTTGAAATAAAGGTTCAACAAACAAAGAATAACATAACAAACACCACATGGATCTCTTTTTCCACGTCACAAATTTTCATATGTAGTCCATGTTTATTCAATGAGTTCACAAACAGTAATTGTCTGCTGAAATGGTTAAATTATGACGGATTTTGATCTGAGTTGTGGATTGTTTTAAGGTTATATTATTCCCTCTATAAAACAGGAAGGTGTGATATTGACATGTCTACAGACCTTTAACAAAAGTATTGTTGAGTATAATATAAAGAAAGTATTCAAATTTGTTTTGTTGTAATGTTACACTTTCACTATTTCTTCATTCTCCTATTATGTCTTTTACCATAGCAGTATAAGTACTTTTATCATTTAATCCTTTTGACAATGTGTAATTTTCAGATACAAGCCCAGATGTTTTCTCTTCTTGGTAGATGTATTCAGAGGGGTGATAATAGATGGAGAACTACCGAAAATTCTTCGATCTCCATCTAACATCTCCTACGTGATGCATTCATTTCGTACTTTCTACGTTGCCCTAGATTATGAAGAAATAACTGAAGTAATACCACCTTACGAGTCTTTTTTACTTTTCGTTAGTGCTAAGTCTTATACAATGTATATAAACGGCCAGTTAAGATTTTGTCCGAATCTCACGTAACCGGTGATATCAATCCCAGTCTCCTGAAGGGAAAACAAAAAAAGATAGAGGAAAATACTGACTGTTGTTTGTAAGCTCTCCTTCAACTTCCGTAAAGTAAGTGTAATTGTTTCCCTTTTCTTCTTTTCTAGTTTGTAGTGTAGAACATTTTGCATATTATCAAAAGCTGATTCCCCAAATAATCTCAAAAAATACCATCCTACCAGTTGGAATATTTTTTGTTTTCAATTTCTAGTCAAAGATAATCTGAATGACTGTAAGGGGGAACATATTATTAGTTAACGACTATTAGTTAGGCAACGTAGTAGGCCTTTGTGTCACTAAAACTAATGGTGATGGTAATGAAAAGAGCCCTTTACTTACCCCTATGCAAATTGTGGAAAATATTTTTCAACCCTGGTTGGGTGCATCCACATTTAAATAACAATTGAATAGGTAAGATGAGCAATACAATAACTATTCTGGCTTAAGTTGTTTGCGTTATGACAAAAATGGAAGGCTTTGTCGTTAAATCAAGTGTGAAGTTATTGTACCTAGCGAGCTGTTGTTTTCACGATAAATTACGGTTTCCAGAGGTAAGGTAAACTTTGTATGCAGTCGAAATATACATAGGTCAGAGTGATGTGACATGCACAGTACGGCCCAGAACACAGTTGGGCATTCTCCTAAAAATATTAACAGGTCGTGTGTGATACTTGTCTTGTGTTCATTGCAATCCATTAGAAATTGAAAATTCGCGTGACTTAGTATGTGCACTTGGAGGATTTTTTTTCACTACACGACAAATAATCGAACGTGTCGACAAAAACTCTAGTCTTTGTTTCTAATGTGGTAGGTGAGTTATAGGTTCTTGGAAGGGCTAGTCTTACATTTTACTTACTTTTCAAGTGATCAAGCATAAGGCTTTCCCTCAAACAGATATTTGAACACAAGCTGGCGAATAAGTATCATTCATTTGAGTTCAAAGTATCTTGAACGTAATGAAGGGTTCTGCTCATTGAAGAACCATATGAAATGCAAGAACTGACTAGATGTATATCGATAGTCTTACTCCAAAACAGCAGCATTTCTGCATGAAATAGAAATGAAAAATCCTTCATCATATTATCGTTTAAAAATTCTTTTCTAACGTTTTAAGAGTGCTTGAATTCTTCGAAAGACCTGCGCTACCTTAATACTTGAAGTTGCCAAGCCATCAATGTTCATGTGTACATAATCCTGTTTTTTTCTTTTCTGTTTTGTATTAAATGCTCTTCAATCATAACTTCAAGTTCAAGTTCAATTAAACTTTACGGCTCACAATAAAACAATAGGATAAATAACAGCATTGAAAGGAGAAAACATTAAAAGACATAAAACCATAAAAAGGAAATACGGATAAAAGTAGAAAAGAGAAAGCTTAAAAGAAAAATAAATAAGTAAATGAAAACAAAAATGACCAAAAGAGGCAGTTCTACAGGGCAAAGATAACCAAAGCATTCAAAGAATAAGACAGCAAATAACATAGCCAATGAAACAGTGGCGGATCCAGGGGGGTCGCCGACGTCCGGACCCCCCTCAAATTTTCCAATTTGCCCTTTTTCAAAATTGTTTTTTTTTCACACTTGCAAAAAAAAAACGAGAGTTTCACAAGTATTGACAGTTGTCCAATTCCGAGGAGATTTTGGTTACCCCCATCCAACGTCGATCAACCCACCCGTAAATGTCTAGCCATGTATCGCAGAAACTTTCGGCAATATATTTGATTACGGTAGCCTATATTGCCCACCCCGAAACACGAACAGTGCAATCGTTTTAGAGAGAATGTGACTACAGTATGTCCTACTGCCTGCGTGACAGTCAGGAATTCTAATCACTTTTCGCTTGGAACCACGTGCGGCGTGCTTGGTCATTCAAAGTACAAAACACGAGATATTACGTCATACTCACTAGCTAGCGCTTTATGCAACGTATTACCTGATTACTATTGGGTTCTAATATTGATTCCAAAAGGCCGACTTGCATTCGGAAGGTCTGGGGTTCGACTCCTGGCCGGGTCATACCAAATACTTTAGAAATGGAACCTACTGCCATTGTGCTTGGTGCTCAGCATAAGCAATGGAGTAGGGAAAACAAGCCAGTGAGCCACAACTGGGAAAAAGGCCGTGGCCGGCCCGACTTAAACCAATTGGTTAGAAACTGAGCCGTAAAACCTCATCTAACTCTAACTCCAAATGGTCACTGCTAGTCACTCTTTTGGTCTTACAAAATAATGATCTGTTCACACTCCCTAAACGCTACATCTACGAAACCTTCCCTCCACCCGCACGTATCCCTCCTCTCATGAACAAGAGAGAGTAGGTAAATACGTTTCGCTATGATACTCATGGTCTGGAATTACTCTTTTCTTTTATAGTGCTGCCCTAGTCATGGGAATAAAAAAGCCAATCTTAGGTTAAAGTCTACATCAAAGAGTTGACCAGAAGTCACAATAGACGAATCGGTGTTTGTTTCATTTTAAAATTACTTTATAAAATCACCACCAGGTCAAATAACGCAATGTCAGTCGTTCAATTTTTTGACGTCCTTGGACCGATGACCGGTCTGCTGTTGCAAATAAAAAGCAAACATTCGACTTCAGTCATCTATTCTGACAGAGTATTTTGACAGTCGCGCAGCAACTATATATGGAACACAACATACAGTATTTTAAACCCCTCCCCTGGAGTCGGTGGCTCCAGGTGGGGGAAGGCTGGCACCCTATCGGGGAAGTTTTACAGTTTCGTCGGGGAGTCTTAGTCGAAATTATGTAGTCCCCGACGACAAGTAGTCGCCCCGACTGTTCACCTGTTTTTTGCTCTCAAGAGGATAATTTCTCTGATAAGAACCCAAAATTTTCGGCGCACTATGCGCGCTGTAGAGTCACTCTGATTTCTTCAATAGTTCCATTCCACATAGCAGGATAGCGCAAGTCCTGTCCACCTTACCAGTAACAAATAGACAGAGTACATAGTTTATGTAAAGGTCGTAACTTTCATCGCACGGCAAAACCTAGTTGGTGTTCTCTTGTGTGTGTCATGCGGTGTACACTCAGTTGGTAAGCGACTTACGGAGCAAAGTTTGGCTATTTCATCGTGTAGTCCAGGTGGTTTCAATACAATGTATGTTACACCCGATACGGTCTACAAACCCTACAGTTCTTTTTTTCGTTTCGTCATATGTTTTATGTGTAAGCCTATCAAAAATTTTCGCCCGCTTGGCGCGCTTTTTCGATTTCACGATCCAGATTCAAAGAATACTATCAGTGCCCAACTCGGATCTTGAAGTATTAATTGATATAATGCAAAATAGCCTGCAATGGCATGGGATAATGAGGCTCCTCCATTTGCCCTTCTCATCATCCCCTCGAAATAGGGAATGTCGGAACTTGGGGTAGCTGACATGGCCCGGCCCCTTGTTGGGAAAATTCTGCGGCCACCCGTGGTCGGTTTACTTATTTTGGCTTTCATTAGGGTAATTTCTGGGATAAAACCCAAATTTTCGTTACGCTTTGTCCACTCTTTCTCAGTTCCGTTATACTTATAGCTAAATATAGTACAAACCCTTTCCACCTTTTCAAGTTAATAAGTAGAATACATGAATTTATACAAATGTCGGGAATTGAATCGCATTTGGCTAAACCTGGATAACGTTCACTTGTGTCTGTGCTACGGTACGGCTAGTGACTGGAAGAGGGAAGTACAATAAAGTTATGCCCGATAGGGCCCAACTGTCCTGACAATTGTTCTATATAAGCTTGAAATTAGTACAAATTCTTATAAGTGTAGGCTTAAACAAAAACAAATTTCGCGCGCTTCGCGCGCTTTGCAATTTCACCGTTTAGATTCCAGGTTTTGATTCCAGTTTTTGCATGTCTCTTGCCTTATCCTTTCTTTGTCAATATGCGGTAAATTGTATAATCGCTGACGTTTATGGGAACCAGAATTTAAAAAAAATGAATGTGCCCTTTTTATGTTGGACCCCCCCCCCCCTCAGAAAAGACCCTAGATCCGCCCCTGATGAAATAAAGAATGAAAACAAGTAAGAGTAAAATGCACATAGAAATGTAGTGATAAAAAACCGGACTACCTTTTGTAGTTACTACTAAAATACGAGATGGCCATTGAAACAAAGGTATGTTTGTAACGGTTTGCGGGGGTTGTTGGTCCATTGCGAGTACCGAAGTGTGACGTCATTTTAGCCACTGGCTCCAAACGAACACAAACCCCTATTGCTTTATCGTACGACTCAAATTCTTCAATTCATTGCAATGAAATGGCTTCTTTAATATAAATGAGAGTCGAATATATGGTTTTATGTGTATTCGAAGTATGTTTACAATTTTTTTCAGGTTGGATTAAATTTCGTTTACTTTCGAACTGTAACTTTTAGAAGGTTTCGTAGATCTGGTATAGGGAGCTTTTCACAGAAGTGCGTGTCTTACGGTGTAATACGATACGGACCCGTTAACTATTTTATTGACTGAAGTTAATCTCATTTCAAGAACGAAATCAATGATGTCGGGTGTCATACGACCAGGAACATATTGGTAATTACTACTTGGCCCAAGTTGCATTTTCTTAGTCAATGACGGCTACATTTCGTACATCTTTTTTAAATGATGCGTATCTTTCAATATGTTTGCACGTAAAAGTGAAGTGGATACGCCTCCGAAAGTTCCTAACCCGTTGTACGGGGAACCTATGCATTAATGAATTTAAATTTTTTCGCCAGTTGTAGAGATTTTCAAACAAATAAGTAAAATAGTATTGTTCCATAGGTAGTAAGAGTGTCATTTTGACAAATATTCAGCTCTACTTTGTGCCATGTGGCTTTTTATATACGCGTGAAAATCAGTTTTTGAAGGTATTGCGTTAAGTACGTAAGGTTAATCAGGTCAAAGTTTGTTTAGAACCATCGCCATGGGCAACTATGCGGAAGTGACGACATCACTTCGGTACTATATAACACTCCCCGAGAGACCATCATATAGTGGGTAACTTGGGTTTCCCAATACATAATTTAACTTTCTTTGGAGGGGTTGTTGATAAAAAGAATTCACCCTAGGCAATTGAAGATCCACAATTAGGTATTAAGACTTTTGAATAATCTCATTCATTTTCTTCTTATCCTGTTCCGAAACGCTGCTACCCCAACACACAATACAATAATTCAAAATCTAGTTATAAATGAAAAATAAGATAGAGACACGAGATTATGATCAACAGTAAAACTTTTTAGGTTCCTCAAACAATGAAGATTAGAATTAAGCTTAGACATGATAAAATCAACATTATCAGACCAATGAAGTTTGTCGTTTTAAACAACCCCTAAGTACTTATAAGATTGAACCTGTTCAATAGGAGAATCACATATAACAAAAGAACCAGGAGGACGTTTATCAGTTCTCAAATCAATAACTAATTACTTACTTTTACTAACGTTCAGATGGAGAAAATTAACTTTAAAGTATCATGCAAATTTTTTAATCTCATTTTCGTACTGAGTATAATCATCATTAGTAATGAGACCATCCAATGCAGTATCATCGGCGAATTTCGCGATTAATTAGAAATTCAAATAAAGACAGAAAAATCGTCTTTAAGCCTGTTACACAAGGCAAATCGAAAGATTAAAAAAATTAAAGTACATAAATTGAAATGTGATAAGTAGCTTTGTTTAACAGTTCTCAGTGGGTGAATATAAATCAGGCTTTTCTCAATATGAAGTTCCAAGCAAGAAAAGAAGGAAGGTAAGTAATGAAATAAGCGATGAAAACTTCAGTTTAATGGGAAAAGACTCATGTACTTTAAATTACCATACTTCTAAATTTGCGTCAGATACAAAGTACGCACGAAGTTTACCATGTTTGTGCAAAATACGCAAAGCATTAACTGGCTTTTTTCCGAAAGTCCCCTTAACTCCCTGACAAAGAGCCAGGGGCCGAAAACCAAACAATACTCCCATAATTCTAAATTTGCGTCAGATACAAAGTACGCACGAAGTTTACCATGTTTGTGCAAAGTACGCAAAGCAATAATTGGCTTTTCTCCAAAAGTCAGCTCAACTCTCGCCAGGGGCGAAAACCAAACAATACTCCCGAAGGAGTTCTGCTTCCTTAAGGAGCTATACTTCCCCAATATACACACTTACTTAACAAGAACTACCGAACAACCTGAAGTGCGAAGTCTCGTTCTAGACTGGCTGAATAGCAAAGCAATCATTAATTAATGCGGTTTAAGAAAGTAATGCTACTCAAACTCCTGATAGCCTTTCTGATAGCACTACAAATTAAAAGCAATACTAGGTGCTAGGATATCAACAGTGAAGCGTTGTTGAGTAATGCTAGAACAAATATAAACAAGAATTACAATGGGATGAGTCAAGCTATTCTAAGCATTCTGGTGAAATTTGCAGTTAAATCCGATGTGTGGTTCCCAAGATATTAGCAGTTAAAGTTGCCACATTTTCAACACAAAGTAAACTTAAAGCAAGCACATATGATGTCATAGCCCTACATTAAAGGCCAGTCTGTATTGTTCTCACGATATGGAGAACAAAGTGAGCTGGAAGAGAACAGATATGACGTCATAGCCTCACATTAATGAGCAGACTTTTGTTTTTCTTTAAACTTTACAACCAATTTTCTTCTCCACAATCACATGTTATCGGAATGTGACTGGAGAAATGACACGACAGATATCGTCGGCTTAAACCCTGGACATTCATACTTTGACCTTTATTTCCGAATCTGTAACAGTGTAGTGACGTGTTTTTGAGGTTAACCTTAAGATGCTGGGCTACCATCAGTGAAACGTTGTTGAGTAATGCTAGAACAAATATAAACGAGAATGACATTGGGGTGAGTCACCTTAATCCCTACAAAATGAAAAAAGATCCTTCCTATATCAAATCTGTTCTTTCCAGGGAAAGTTATTGACAACGTATTTCCATCAGAACAATTTGCATACAGAAAGTACCACATCATGGAAAGTGCCCTTATCGGCGTAGCTTATTACCTGTTTATGGCTGTTGATAACGAAAGTGAAGTCATCCTTGTGCTTCTGCACTTTACAGCAGTATTTGATACTTCAGACCACAACGTACTTCTTGACCATTAAAAAGTAAGATAATTGTGGGGTTGGAAGCTCAGCTCTAGCCTGGTTTTCTTATATTTTAAAGGGAAGAAAGCAAGTAATCAAAATCAATGATGATAGATCTGAGCCAATGTGTATGAAATCAGGTGTTACCCAGTAGTTCCAATGTTGTTCATTCTTTATACTGCCCTTGTTGACGATTTCATGTGTTATGTACGAAGAAGACACTCCTTTTTACATTATGATGAAATCACGAGACCGCATTTGCGGTAAAGTAAATTGAAGACTGTATCCACGATATAAAGGGAGGATGGTAGCCAATTTCCTCATGTTAAATGACAGTAAGACCGAAGTGCTGCATGTCAAGTCAAAATTTTAAATACCCTCCCCTTATCCCCCTCATTGCTCATTTAACTGCAGGTGTCTCTTACGTCTAGTCATTAGCGGCTCGCCATAGGGGCACGGGGGGGCACTTGCCCCCCCCCCCCAAAAGTTTGCAAAGCATGGTCTTCAATTTTCAAAAATAAAAATAATAAATAAAAAAACATGTAATTCGAGATGGGTTAGGCCCTACCTTATCATTGAGTGGGCTTAAAATTAAAGAAGTGAATAACTTTCCAATGCAATGCGAAGGTTAAACATTAAAGTGCTTTCAAAACGACATTTTTTCGGCGCGCTTCGCGCTCCTTTTCTCAGTTGCTTATTTGTTAACTGATTAGCTTAGGCATCATAATGTCATTTACACAGTGTAACGGTAATGCTGGAGTTAAATGCCCATAGTTTTGCAGACACACTGTAAAACAGCGTTTAGGCATTAAACCCTTCTAAACACTTTCTTGCCCCCACTTTGGAAACACGTTTACACGCTAAACACGTTTAGGAATCAAACACATAATGTTCAGGAATTAAACACATAATGTTTAGGAATTAAACATGTATGTTTAGAAATCAAACATGTTTCCAAAATGGGGGCAAAAATTGTGTTTAATTCCTAAACACGTTTTTTAGAGTGCACTTCAGAGCTATCGGAGTCATTAGATACACAACCCATTAGCCGTGTTGATTATCATCCACGACTAAAAGCAGTTTTGCCAGGGTGTCACCTGGCCAGATTAGCATAGGTATCTGTCTACAAAAAGTTGTAACGGGCATGTAGTCTAAAAGTATTGTGTTTCCCATAGAAGGAGAGGTTTCCCTTCCCTTGTCCAAATTGACAGCGCCGTTGGCCCACGAGCGGTCTTATGACTGTCAAATGGCCTGTTATAAGCAAAAGGTTCTCCACCTCTTTGCTAAAGTATACCGTTTCAATTGATTTAAAATAAACACACCAAACAGTCAATCTAAGCTCAGTGAGATGAGACTTTTGACTGGTGGCCTAGCTATTTGTATATAGGATGAGACGTCGTTCTGAGTTAGGGGAATTCCTCTCCCCCTTTAAAAAATTCGTTTCGGAACGGTACTGAGATCCAAAATACTTAGTGCTATCATTTCATCGTTTTCAAGTTTCTTCATGCTCGTTAGTTTTAAAAAAACAATAGAGAAAACCAACATTTTATGGCTTCTTGGCAAAGCTGAAACATATTGTGACACAATGAAAGAAACAACAAGATATTTAAAGGTGGGGCTCATTTTATACAAATGGATCAAGCCGCTTTGCCCATTTCACCTGTCTGTTACTCCACCCCTATGGTAGTACGGTAGCGATCGGTTGATATGGTTGTATTTACTTTTAAAGTAGTCAGCTCATGACTAACTGCCTGAAATGGTTTTTGAAGAGCTTTTGAAAACTACATGGGCATCTCTGTAATACATAATAATAACCATTCTTCCATAGGCGTAGGAGGCGGGGGGCTGGGGGGCTGCAGCTCCCCCAACAAAATATTTTTGTGAAAATTCGGGCAATATTCTGAGAATTTTTCGGGCACCTACTGAAAGAAAAATAATGCAATAATGTAGCTTAACGGAAATCGATACTTTAAAAAAACTTCCTTGGTAATTAAAATATAGTTCTGATTTGGATTGCACCATCACCTATATATTCGGTATTAATTCACCAGTGTGTTTTTTAATGGTTAAACTTATACCGCATATTATGATTATCAGTGGTGTATTTGAGGAGCCATTAGGCCATTCCTCCGTAACTGACGCCGATTTTTTTAGTACCTCAAATAAAGCACAAAATTTTACTTCAAAGGTAGCATATGTGGCACCAGATTGCATGTAAGGACATCTAATTTTACAAAAATTTTCAAAGGGTCGGGGTTGATGCCTATTTTTTCTTTTAGTACCTAAAATACGTACGGTAAATTTTTTAATACAAATTTTACTTCAAAGGTAGCATATGTGGCAGCAGATTGCATGTATGGACACCTAATTTTTCAAAAAATTTTCAAAAGGGAGGGGGACACCCCTCCCCTTATACCCCTCCCCCAGGCCGGCGATCACACAACATAGTGCCTGCCCCACCCCCATGAGAGAAGTCTTGGCCACACCACTGGTTATTATCATCATTATTGTAACGATTTTCCCCAGAATTATAACCAATATGGAATAGGTAGTAACGTGGCAAATTATTGTATGTAATTGACATGCGGTGTGATAACGGATGCATGCCTATATGATATGTACATTAACATTTTGAAATGGCGCGGAATTTTTTTTTCCTATTTTTCGGGCAGATCGTTACAGCCCCCCCCCCCCAATCAACTTGGGCCCCTACGCCTATGCATACTCCTATTGAGGCTATTGTACTATCCGGAGCTGACCGTTAATATTGCTGAAGGATCTTCCGAACCTCCCTGAATACGGACATGATTTTGCCCCCCCCCCCCAAACAAAATTTCTTAGAGCCGCCCATGCGTCTAGTCCTCACAGTCTGCACGCAATCTCAGAGCTATTTTTGACACAAACGTAAGAATTACCTTCCATATCAAAAACATGTGTCGAGAAGCATCCTGTGCTTTGATTAAAATCAGTAATATCCGAAAATATTTTGACAAATCCGGAACTGAAAAACGAATTCCGTTACATCTAGGATGTTCAAGGGGATCGGGCTCCTTAGAACATGTTCTAGAGCAAAAAGGTTTCTCACAACTTCAATGAATACAAAATCTGCTGTCGCCTAATTCTAATCAAAAGAAGGAGGCACATCACATCGGTCATGCATGACCTTCATTGGCTGCAGGCGCGTAGCCAAGGGGGGGGTGAAGGGAGCAGCCGCCCCCTGCAGCATATTTGTGGTATTTTTTAATGTTTATTTTTACAATATTGCTGGTGTTTTTCTATGCGGTAAATAGGCATGGGAAGTGCCATTTCCAGCGATCTGGGAGACATTTTGAGCCAAAATTTTCTTGCGCTTTGCCCAACCCATGGTGGCGCGGAGCGCTGAGAGTCTGTTTTGGTTCTCGCCCCCCCCCCCTTGACAAATTCCTAGCTACGGCCCTGATTGGCTGTCATTAATCAAAGGATTACAAAATTTGGTCCTCACCTTTAAAATTCTGAGTCATATGTCGCCAGACTATCTAACTGTCTTGAAAACTCTTTATATCACATCTCTTGTACTGCGTTTATCTTTTCAAAATCTCTAAGAAACCTTTTCTTCTCGAATCAGCAGCCGTGGTGGAAGGGCTTTTTTTTTAATTACTGTTTCCCCTCTTTTGAACCATACTCCCGGTCAAATCTACCATACGTCTAATCCTATTCAAGACCAAAGCCTTTTCTTTTGTAATTGTCTGAGTGTTTTGTACACATATCATCTTTAAGCGCATTGAGATATTTTTAATATTCATGTGCTCTATAATAGCTGAATTATTATATTATTGTAAACTTCTGGGAATGAGTAAGTTTCTCCTCGTTTTGTTACTACAACTGCTTCATGAAAAATAGCGTTAATCTCAAAATTTACGTAAGAACATGAAAAATTACTAAGTACTTAATTTGCAAAATTAATATTTCTGTGGAGATATGAATATGCCTAACGGGTAATATTTATACTTGAGGATACTCCCCCATTTTTCGTATCAGAGGACCCGGTATAAATTTTGAGGCAAACGTTTTAAGGGAAAATAATTTTATGTCATTTGGGTGATTCTGTACTTAACAAACGGTATCCTCTCTACTTTGTCCTAATAAAGAAAATTATTTTCTGAAAACTGATAAATTCAAAGATCTCAGTACGCCTTTCCAATTTCTCTGTAGGCTTCTCAGCGGAATTTTCATTTGGTTCGATGTGATTGATTGATAAATTATAACTGCTACTCTGTCTTAAAACGGGATCTTAATCGGTTTCTTCTTTAAAACAAAATCACTTTGTCCCCGTATTTTAAGGATTAATAAATTGGTAAATTATCAAAGCAATAAATCTTGTTAAATATGGTTCAAGGAAGACTTTAGCATTTGCTAGCTTTTAAGCTTAAAATATGTACCCAGTCGCCAGACGTAGGATCACTGGCAACCCTTGGATAGTACCAGCTTGCCCCCCCCCCTTTCTGAAAAAAGACACTTGCTACGCAAGTGCATTAGAAAAGTTTACCCTCCAACCTGTTATGCTCTCCTCGTTGTTTGATGTAAAGATGTCAAATTTTTACATCTACACTATCAAAAAAGTAAATCCTCTTGGAGACGCAAATACGGGGAGGATGTGTTAATTCCGAATGTCTGCCTACCTATTGGGCGATCTGTATACAAGAATTGAAACACACTTGGTTGCTAAGGGTGGGGTCAAAGGCAAAGTGCAGGTCATATTTGGGGTCATGCTTCGAAAACGAAGCGGTCAAAGTTCAAATTAGCTTTACAGTAGACGACAATAGTTGCCCTACTGAAGTCGCCAACATTTTATACGACAAAACTGAGGATCAGGGACTCGACGATCAGCAGTTGTTATGGCGAGTGTAATTTTCCAGCCCGCAAAAAATGAAATTTGCACAATTAAGTATTCTAATGGGGCTCCCTTTTATTTCATTACTTAAAAGAGCTCTGTTTGATTCACCTTTAAGTTAAAAAGTCGTTGATTGAAATGAAGTATTTAGAAGTTAAAAAACATCAGTCAGAGATTTTAGCATAGATGGGAGAGCAGCAATACATAATTGGTTATCGCAGTCATGAATATGTCAATCCATTTACATCTTAAGGATAGTAAATAACGCTAGTCACTGTGAAAGGCTTCATTTTGCATGAAATCGAAGTTACCGCCTATTTTTTTGTACAAAGTTACTTGAACTTAATCTACATTTTAAACAAAATTCGCCTCTTATATGGAGAAAATTTACAAAAAACTCTGAGCCCCTTTCCAAGATATTGTTGAAAGGAAGAGACTAAATACTTCCAAAATACAAGTTCTAAGCTTAGATGCAATGTGCGCCCTGAAGGGCTTTGACCCAAGGTATTTTTCCCTTGCGAGAGTCTCATATTCAATAACAATATATGCAACGTTTTATCAAATAGGCTATTAGCCTATTTTTTTAAATAAATGTACCAAGACATATACCACAGATTAATTACCAGGACTTGTTTGAGATGTTTCAGTAATGTACTGGTTTCTTTCTTGAAATGTGAGCTATTGAAATGCGTCGTTATCTTTTGATTTAAAAGTATTTGGTTTTTCTTAATACTGCCTGTTTCTTATTTGATATGTTTATGTGTAGCCATTTAAAATATAAATTTTTCATTTCATTACGTAAACATTTTGAATAAAATGTAGGGACAAAAGAAAAAAAATAGGAATCATTTGTACAAAAATAGGAATCATTTGTACAAGAACTGAAGGAAATGGTTTTGAAGTGTTTGTTCGTTATAAATCTACTTAAAGTTTCCCTCATTAATTATGGAAGAGTCTAATCTATGAATACACATGAGCATTCTTCGAAGAAGCGATTTATGATGCTTCATTGACGGAGAAAGCACTGTGGGATAACGGTCGACCGTTGAGGTTGACGAATGTGTTTGCACGTTAAGTAACGAAATCACATTTGAAAAATGGGTACACCGTGAAATCATTGCTACAGAAACCTGGAACGTTTATTGTTCTTCTTTCGATATTGGTAAACTACAGAACCTAAGCTAGTCGTTTACCAGGCATCGTACGGTGGCACGTCAGTATATTTCGTGTGCGCAAGTTAACTTTTCAGAAGGTCAAACAGAAAAGTAGATTTAAGTCTGAACAAAGTATTTTAATTGGAGGGATAAGCAGTAATAGCGCTTTCTGTGAAACCATTTTACTCAAGTGTGGGAAAATATCCACGAAAATTTGAGGGCGCTCTCAAATTCAGAAAAAGCTGTACAATATGGATGTCATGTATCGTTGCATCGGTCAAAATACATTGACATTTGAGAGGCAACTAGCTCCCTTCGTACATGACAGATGAAATGTTTTGAACTGATGTATTTATCTCAAGGACCAATAAGTAAACATATGCTTATCCAGACATCCGTGGAGCAGATGAAAGGGCTTATCTCGTTATATATCATGTATAAAGTCTTTCATTTTATAGGACTATTAAATATGAAAAGTCATTTCAAAATAATATTTTGGTTAAAGATGTATATTCCCCAACCAGTGTTACAGAAAAACTTTGGCCATTGCACCTTCTGAGATAAACAGAAGGGGGGGGGGGGTAATCCCTGAATGGTGAATTAAACAGAAGTCCCCTATCCTACTAAGGAGATACAATGATCACTGCTTTGTGAAACTGGTGTTTCTCACATTTACGTTCACAGTATGTTACGTAAGATATAAACTCAAGTTATGGTACATTACTCGGGTTTACTGTTTGCTGTAAAGCGAGTAAATTCATGAACACACTATGGGATAAAACCCAAAGTCATCCTTTTTGTCTCAACAACTAGTCTACAGAAGATCTAAATGAATTTTAAAACATATGGTATGAGCATATTTTAAATTTAGATCAACATGGTTACCACTTTCTTTAATATTCCGTACTTAGTAAGTAAACTTTTAAACCAAGAATAAAGCCCTATGATAAAACAGAAACACTGCTGCTAAATCACCACATGAGTAAATTTTCTTCAAAGAAAGTTTTCATTTTTCGAATCCTCTCACGATCAATGTTAGAAAGGCATTGTGCAAGGACAAATAGAAACGTACACACAAAATTTAGCTTTCGTATTGTGAATAAGGAAATAGAACTCATAAGGTACCCAGTGAGCTAATCTAAACTTAAAATACCTGAAACAATTGCCAAGAGGAGCTACCAAGTGTGAAAAGAGCTTTGGTATACTGCCAAATACGTCATGACAAAGCCCTAATTTATGAAATGAAGACATCCGTGACACCGTCCACGATTCAATGCACGCATTGAAATAAATCGCGAGGTTTATAGAGATACGATTTGAAAAGGTATGCTTTTAGTAAATACAAGTACTATTTTTCTTTCTTCTGAAAGAGTCAATCGGTCTCATAGGCACAATGCATAATTTTCGTGGTACAGTATGCGTTTGCTTTGTGGGTAAGGTAACACTTCACATTGTACCTTCAAGTAATATCGTTGACATCGTTGAAACATGCCTAAAAACGTTTTGTGAAAAAGCCATAGGTCTAGCTGTCATCGGCTGTGTATGCAGGAACCAAACCAATCACCAGAAGTACGCAATTTGAGTATGTCTGTAGCCGAGGCAGGAGAAGCATGTTAATACTCACTTAACTTAAACAAGGTTCTCAATAAGTGGCGCGAAAATTAGTTACAAATTAGTCACAACACTTTTCTGTTAGTGTAAACTGGGTGCAAAGTTCATTTTTAAAGCGCATCAGGACTAGTTTCCATAACAGTATCTTCTCCCTATTTTCTATTATTCTAATGACGTTTTACCTAAGGTTTGATTCTGTTGGTCGACTCCAACTGAGGTAACTTTCACAGACTTTAAAATATTTGATATTTGAAAAAACCCGCTGTTGTCTACGCATTGAACAATAAATAATCCCGGTTCATTACCAGACATTCTTGATTTCCACACACTGCTGAACAACACACAAAAAAATGCAAAGAATGCAGAATGTTAAGAATCCTTGTTTAAAATCGTTCCAGAAATACATCTGATTAAATTAAAGAATGAATGTACATTCTCATAAATGTTCTTCACCATTGTGATTTTTTGTGTCTGTAACTTCTTTGCTGGGAAACAATTTGAAGAAAATGTTCATTCTTGGTGAAAGTACTAAGCTAGACTCTTATCATTCTAAGGCAACGACACATGTCCTCCTACTTTTTGTCGTCTTGCTTTCTTTCCTAATTGAAATCGGCATATTTTTGCACGGTGGAGGAATTCAGGGGTCACACGTAACTGTTCCAAATTAGTTTCCTAACTTTTCTTTGTAAAATATGAATAACGACATACAATTTTTCAATCCCTGCCGAAGGCGAATTAGGACTTTACGCAATCACTCTTGCAAGTGTATGGCAGTGTGGGTATGTATGCGGATGTGGTATTGTAGCCTGTAAACTTGAGTTATCAAGACAAATAGGATAGCAAATGCGTTTCGTACTTGATACATAGATTTATATTTTCGTACAAAGATAAAGAAAGAAAACTGTCGTTTTATATTCAGATCAGAGATCATTTGACTTTAGGAGAGGTTTAAAACGAAAACTTTGTTAACACAGTCTCTTTCGATGGAAAGCAAAGATACTTTCCGAATTGGTATAAGGATGCGCTATGGTCAGAAAATAAACCATACAGTTGTTCGAACGGTGGCATGGTTATCAAAGGTTACGGGACGTGAAACTACAAGAACCTTGTAACTTGCTTGTAAATGTAACGTTACACCCGATTGGAATAATAGAAGCATCCACACTTAAAAAATACAATTTTATTGCTGTTGTGAGTTATTTCGATGGGGGGAGGTATCAGAAGTCTTTTGAGGACACAAGAGATGAAACAAAACTGAACATCCCTTACAACCGATATATCAAGTTCGAGTCAGGAATTTTTTCAGACTTGGGATTATGATGCATTTTTGTCATTGTTATTAGGTAGAATTCAAAGGTTACCAGAGGCTCCCGGTGATGATACCAAGTTTAAAGTGCGGGTAAACAAGATGGTTCATAATTGTTATATTAAGATATCTCACTTACCATGTGCACGCCCCATACTAATTACAATTAAGACCCGTGAAGGTCAAAGTACATTCAGAGTCAGTAGCGGACGTAAAAAGTGAAAAAGCTTTCAACAACACGGTATCTCATTATTTGGGAATTTCCCCTTTGATATCACTACCATGATACCATCTTATAATATACTGCCGGAGGCAATTTAAAACTTCCTTGAAGAAGACTTTTAGAACTATTCAGGCTGTTTACCACTTTCTTACCACTGCTTAAAATAACAGTTCCGTAGTACACAAAGGAAAGTTCCACACAAGTTTATTTCAGATGTTATCTAAAAACAAATGTCACTGGCATCGAGGTCACTTCAGACTGACTAAAGGATGAAATTCTCAGTGCGTTTCATAAGTCAATTTTTGATAGCTGTTCAAGGACAACTAAGGTCAAAAGAGGCATGACTGTGAAAACCTCGTGCTCAAATACTGCTTTTGTGATGTACAATGTGCAATGTTGTTCACTGACAAGAGTAAGTAAAAGGTAATAATATGCTATGTTTTAAAAATCTCAAACCGCTTAAATTAGCCTACTTTCAAAAGGAAGGTACCAAGTAATGAATGGAAAATGTTGACTCCAATCAATGTGAACGATTTTAATTCTGTATGTCATTCACTAACACTTAATTCTGAATTCTCATCAAGTATAAAGTACACAAGAAGTTAGGCATATTTGTGCAAGGCACGCGAAGCTCACATCAATGCTGACTACAAAAGTTTTATAAGTTCATAATTGAGTAGCTGAGCTTCAACACCTTTCCTATACAACTGTACAATGGCAGTGTCTAAAGTCAACTACAGTGTGATGATAATGACTTTTATATGAATCTTCAGGTAATTTAAAGGAGCTGGGTAGTCGCCAAAACAGAATAAATTCTCGGACCCGCCGACTTCGTTAGGTCACATCCGGTTATGCTTCTTGGTTTATCGATTCGATCCGAAATGCATTGTGTCTAGTACACAAAACTCACAACGCACGTACGTGTGTAGTATATTACTGTTGCATGTTTTAGTTCGATGCTGCTTACTTTTAGGCCTAACGTAATTTTAGTTAGGCGTATTATCTTCTTAGTTAGCCCATAACGAGTTTGTTGGTGGTAAGTAAAAGCGAATCTTTAATGGGGAAAAAATGGAAACTCACTGTTTGCAAAAACAACAAGTTTAAGGCTTACCGGAGGTGGCTGATTCAAGCATTTTTGTTTCTTGGTCCCACATTTACACAGAGCTACAGGCGGGGGTTGCTGGTGCTTTTACACGGACAGCCTCCGCTACGAGACTCCTTACGATGACACGTTGATTTGAAAACACAAACAGACGGTTCTGTGCAGTATAACCACTGGCATCTGCTTTTGTGGAGCTTTTCACTAGCTCGAAAGGAAAATTTTCTCCCTCCAACATTTTGAAACTGGTTATATTACTCGAAATGAAACCAAAATAATGCCCAGAAGCACTACAAGTATAACAAAATACTAACGCAACCAGATGATCATTTTTTCACGGAAACGGTATCAGAATTGTCCAACGCTGCCATGATAAGTCGATGTATTGAGTAATTAATCCATCGATCAGGACCGTTACAAGTTGAAACGATACAAAATTTCCCGTGCCAGAAGAAAACGTAACGAAATATAAATTCAAAAAACAAATTGTTAAATATTTAGCAAGTGAAAAATAAGAAATCTAAGAAGTAAAACACGAACGTAATTACTGAATTACATTGTAAAAATTATTTTAACTGAGAATACAAAACGCATTAAGAGGAATATTTTCAATATCAGTATTACCCTGAGGGTAAACATCTCGTTTAGTGTGACGTATTTATTTCCGAAGTACGCCACTACCCAGCTCATTTAATAAATTAGTGAAACAATATGAATCAAAGTAAAGAAACTTTCTCATTTTTTTCTCATTTTTTTTTTCGTCACTTCAAAATGACGATTTACTTCTAGCATTTTACCTGCTGGAGATGGCTCGGTAAATACGGTATTAAAACATGTGAAAACCATCCTACACTCGAGATCGTCATCTAAGCGTACAACTTAACCACTGACATTTCTGATATTTTGGAGTCTGCAGCCGGTATAAATGGAGGCATTGCCAATTGAGGTTAGTACATCATCATACTACAGTTTCTACTCATTGCCTAATGTTATTAATATATAATATGTTATAATGTTATTATATAATATTAATGCCGTGACTTCACTTCGTCCTAACCTGCTTCCTATTGTAAATGGATGTAAGTACTATAAAAGGGTTATGACTTAATGGGGTAATGAAAATTCTGCAAATGACGACTAGAAGATTTGGCCCAAAACAGAGTCACAAAATATTGGTAGTCGCAATAGCTTGTCAACATTAACAACATACTGCAATTGTATTAATATTTCCTTGTTTTTCTAAAACAGATCATTACTTATGTCATGCGATTATTGAAGCTTGAAGATCGTAACTCCTGTTCATTGGTTTGCAAAAAATGGTACTCCGCTTTACAAGATCCTTCAATCAGTTCACGATTAGTGTGCCGAATAGATATTCAAAATGATGCCAAAGAGGTTACAGAAGTTGCAACCTTCGCCCGTAGTCGACTCATCTCACACTTGACTATCTGCGATAATTGTCCTAGCGCTCAGTGTTGTGAAGAAACCATGTTCTGGATGGACAAAGACATCAAGTTTGAGATGATAACAACTCTCAGTTTGGATGAATCAGTTGACAACGAACGTGTAAAAATCCTAATGAGTTTTGCCACTAATTTTTTTAATGTAAAGATCGTTGAGATGTATAGCTCATTCTTGTTTGAGGCTTTGGATGATATTGCAAATCGTGACAAAGTAATTTACGCCCTACAAAAGATTCCACGACTACATCTAGTTGTTGAAGGTCACTACTATTATAAACTTCCAACATTATTAAACATGAAGTTTAATTTTTGCTTACTTTTGTTTAAAAATGAGTTCTTTGTAATCTCAAAAAATCGTCAAAATGAGTTAGTCACGACTTTTCGATCCCGGTCTGATGAGAAGATCGAAAACTCCTTGCCTTTGCATGACTTGATTGCATTCTGCTCACAACATCAGTGTGCTCTTCACTTACAGTTTGTAAGACTTGGTCCATTTCAATTCAATTTGTCCGAAGTTGTAGACGCACTGCGTTGTTTCCTAAAGTTAAGTATCGAGTCTTTAAACTTAACACACATCCTGACCCCCATCATGAAGGAAGAAGGCTCATATTTACAGCAGATTTCATACTTTGGTTTGAATTATTTGACGTTAAGTTCTGCATCTTATGTTCACGACTGGCTCTCCAAAGAGTTTCTTTCTTCAGTAATATTAGGGTGAGAATCCTTGATAAGAATTCAGTGCTTTGGAAAGTTTGACAAAATTACCTTAGTAAAGATTTTTTCCTACTGCCCTTTTGCAGAATCTGTAGACTTCACTTACACACACGACGGAAAATGTGAAGCAAGGTGCAGTGGCATAGCGGTTACATATAGGACTGCACTAAACAGTCATTTGAAGGTGCTTTCTTTACAGACGCTATTTCCAGATGTCCCAGTCCTCTCCTACTTAGATTTATTATCTGTTGTGCCTTTGCATTTGCGAGAATTTTCTATGAAAATTGCCAGGTACACGAACGACCCAACCGTTTTGACGAAATTAAATGATCGTTGCCCTAATATCAGGAAACTTACTATAACATTTAAAACCAAAAGCATACATAACTTCTTAGGGGAAATGGGAAATTTGGAAGAGCTTGCAATAATAAATTGTGTCAAAAACGTAACGGAAAACATGTCCTTCCCTTGCTTGAAAAAGTTAGCACTCTCGTTTCAGCCTTTAACAGACATCCACACCGTTTTCGAAATTGTCCGTGCATTTCAAGGAATAAAAAGTTTGAATCTTATGTACTGGACCCAGGGTTGCTCGAGAGATGGCTTGAAGGAAGGATTATCTGTACTGAAAGAGTTTGAGGAATTGAAATTGGACTTGAAGGGGCACGTAAATGGTGAAACGTTTGAAGCATTATCTTCCCTTGCTCCTCCTCTCACCAGTCTCACCCTCTTCAAAAACGATGATAATGATTTCGGCAAACACCTCAGACGATTTCAAAATATGCATCCTAATGTTAAAGTTACATTCTTTAGAACTGAGTCGTAAAACCTCTTCTAACTTTAACTCTACATTCGTTAGAAATGTTGGAAATAATAAGAAAAGTATAAAACCTAGCACATAGGCAAAATGAAGTTAGTAACTGCCAGTTAATGTTACGACATTAATCAAGCAATCTGTCAACAAGCATAACCACCTAATGAGTTATGATTTTTGCGAGTATGTCACTTGCGCTCATTCAAATCATGGTTTTCCAATCTTAAAATCGTGAACCGAACTGGCTTGGACAGCCCCTGTACAGTTGTGGAGAGCATTCAAACATTTCGAAGAAAGAACATTTCTTGAAAGGTTAAACAAACATCAGCTTTCCTGTGACATAATATGCAAATGTAAGTCAACGCCTTTCTTGAATAGAATGGAATGACCTAATGAAGATTTAATTATTGATTCTTTAGGCCCAAAAGACAATTATAATTTAGAAACAAATACAAGGAGTGAAGTTCCCTGACTAAGCTCTTTCATCTTTAGAGATGAACATCAACGGAATTTCTTTTGACAGAAGTGGTAAAGTTGAAATCCTTGAAAATGGTCAAATACGTTGAAAAGTTAAACAGATTTAATTTAGGTAAGATTTTCTCCGACTGCCTCCTCACAGAATCAGTGCATTTCTCGCCCAGACAAAATCAATTGTCCCTTCACACAAATTGCACTGCAGTAGCGGTAAATCACTCAAAGCCCATTTTAGCGAGTTATAGTTTATCTTCCACATTCCGGAGTGATGTAGAAATCACCTTCTTAGAGCTTTTATCCGTTGTGCCTTTACATTTGCTCACATTTTCTCTGACGGTTGAGTCGGAAATAAACAACCCAACCATTCTAATTAAATTGAACGACCGTTGGCCCCAGTATCAGGAAACTTACGATAATATTTGAGACTACAGGCATACACCTTAGCTTCGTAGGCCGTGAAATGGAAAAAAACTACAAGAGCTGGAACCGATCAGTTGTGTAAATAATGTCCGTCCATTTGCAAAACTATGCTAAGCCTTGACACATTCCTTGCAATTGCTCAAAGCTTTCGAAAAATAAAATGTCTGAGCCTCCGTTAATGGGTCCAAGAATGCCCAAACGATGTTTTGAAGGAAGGATTGACTCTAATGACAGACTTCGAGGAATAAGATTATAGACGTGTTGGGAAATGTTTCCACGCAATGCATTATGGTAATGGATCAAAGGTGAAGTGTACCACGCGTACAGTGTCCCAGCGCGGGTGTTGCATGCTGAGCACGCAGAGCTTGACACGTTACCGTTGTCATGGTACACTTCACCTTGTGACCTAACCGAAAGTACTGAATTTCCCAACTCGTCTATTGAGTGGAAATATAAACAGTACAACTTATGAAATATAGTAGTTCCGTGCTCCTTCTGTTACCAGTATTGCTCTCGAAAGGCGAGACGACATTGATTTTAGAACATTTGTCAGAGAATATTAAAATATGCATCCCAGTGTTAAAGTCTCATTACTTGAAATCCTTGGGAAACTGTAAGGAGGATATACAAACTAGAAAGGCCTTTAAATAATATTCTACCAGAGGACGTTTACTTCATTAATCAAAGCATTCTAACAACAAACTCATAAAACAAATAAATTATAGCCTGATGTAACCATTGGCGAGTAGATCACTCGTACCACTTCATATCAGGGTACACAATTTCGGCGTTACGAGCCGAACTAGCTTCGGAAACACATTTCCTACCGTTGCGGACTTTTTCTTGAAGTGTATAACAAACATCTGCTTTCTTGTCATACAATATGGAAATTAAAAGTGTTACCACCGGTTTTCCACCAAAACTAAAGAAGGGAAGCTGTCACTGCACTAGGTCTCTCTTCACTTTCTAAGGTAAACCTCATATTTCAATAATACGCCACTTACTTTGCTTGTCATACGACATAAAATCGCATCTTTTAATATCGTTTTTAGAAATAATGACTATTTTGACAAATAAAATCACTATTGGCTAATCTCATATGAGTTGCCCAGTTGCCTTTCTGCTTAATGATGGAAGGTGTTTTTAAAGCTGTTTCTATGTATACTTATCTTGATCGCTCCATGCCACAAAATAACAGTTTGTTGAAAGTAACGTTTTTTGTTCATGGTGTGTTTGGGAGTTATATTTTGGTATAAGTGTTTCTTATTTTGTTTTGGATTGGCACCTGTCTGTGCCTTCCGAGATTTTCCCGTTTCTTTTTATTTCTAAACATTTTAAGTAAGCTGCACCACGAAACATGAGGAAGACCACATCTCTTCAAATTTTCAAGTCCCTACATAAATTTTGCCTTTTTGGTTGATCACTTAGCACGATGTTTCTTTTCATGTGTTTAATTTTACGTTTCTTGTCTTATTGCTTATTTTTAAAATTGTACATGGTTTGCATTGTGCATTAGTGTCTCGTAAAACGCTGTGTTAATTGTTACGCCGCTATAAAAGTGCTCTTTGGTAGTGGTATTGGTAAGCTTATTAACTTGTTTATTGATAACAGCCATGTGACAGAGAACATTCAATCTGATGTTAGCACAGTTTTCTGTTGGCAGGGATACAACATTGAACCTTAATTTGCATACCCTTGGAAAATAAACCATTGGGTACTGACAGATTATAGTTATTGTCATATTATTCACTTACAGTCCGTTGTAGTAGAAAAAATACTTAAGGTGCTGATCTATTATGTTTCATGATACAATATTTGCAGTGAACATGTTTTAAGAAGAGAGCACTTTAACATGCCGTAACTCTAGAAATTGAAATGTGAAAATTTACCTTCTAGATTAAAACTTTCTTGCAACTCATTTACATTGTGCTTCTATGTAATTAAAATCTATTTTCTTACAATATCTTTAAGTTCCAATTGGTGGAATAAATGTGATCTCATTTGGGTGATTTTTAAATAAAGGGCATTTTTCTGAAATTAATTCTACCCAATGAATTATTTTAACATACTGATGTATGTAAATATCAAAAGACGTCTTTTTAATTGCCTCGTAGGCCCTCAACAAAATGGGTCAATGGAATTTGGAAAGTGAATGGTTAAATTTATTGTAGGCTCTGTATAGTTATCTACGAAAGCCCATTAGTGCCATTGAAATACAAATACTAATTTCTTACTGCAAATTATTAATTTGTTATTACAAATTATTAATTTCTTATTAGAAATTATTAATTTGTTATTACAAATTAAATAGTAGGGACTGGTTTCCCACCCATGTGACTTTTGGGGTATTGACGACAATCAAAGAACGCTCCTCGGTGTTTCCAAGTGTGAATAGACAACGCCACAACTTCTCTTGCAATTGAGCGTCACCAGTCGCTTCCCTGATAATTTTGACTATTCTTGTGGGGGGAGTTGACGAGGGGAAAGTGTCATTAGTGGGAATGTTCCGGGTGGGAAACGCCCTGACGAGGTCGTCCCCCGGAGAGTTCTCATTGGGAATTTATTCTGATGGAAATTGTCAGGGTGGAAGTTGTCCGGTCACTCATTAGTCATCCCGGCATGACATAAGATTAATATTAAGAAACATGAAAAAGAGCTACATGATGTTGTAGTGGTAGTACCTGGATTTCAAAAGTGGAGTGGGGGGTCGGGGAGGGCAAAATACTGTGCATAGTTCCTAGAAGATGTCAGTGGCTCAGCCAGGAGTTGCTGACTATGGGAGGGGGCTACTGAGAAAATGTTGTAATCCTGTCTCAGAAAAACCCATGGAGTCAGTGTAAATTATACTTATGTGCACTTGCGACAATTTGCACGGAGGTCGATCCTTCGATCCTCTTTCACCCTGTGCCTGTGCCGTCCTGGAGAGGGGTTTGAGGGGTGTCCCCTCTTATTTGAGAAACATTTTTCATTTAAGATGCAAATATTGCTATCGTTGAGAAATTTTTGGACTGTTCATATGTTAAAAAGTCCTCGTAATTTAGTGAAGTTTTCTTAATATTTTTGGTTGGGTATAAGACAAAGGTGTGTCGTCTTATTGAGAGATGACAATTGACAACTCCTACCGATAAGAGGTTTTTGTTAATGCCAGGTAGTTTAGATGGAAAATGGTGTTATCTTTGGCAAATCTTTGACCTGATAAAATGATTACAAATCCTCATTATTTAGAAATATTTTGGTTGTGGCATGTCACCCTCTTCAAGGCTGGTAATAGACCGGCATAGGGCCTCCTGGAAACTGTGTGGTAATAACAAAATGACGATACTAACATGAGCAATGAGAATTTAGACAATCCGCGTGCAACTTGAAATAAGTATAGAGGGCAGTATGAATAACCAAAAGGTGTTGGCCTAACAAGCATGTTTAAGAATGTATAGTAAGTCTATAAACATTCACCACTTACCGATAATGGTAGAAGAGAACCGTAAAATGTTTCAGAAGTGTATAAAGACAAAAACATACTACCAATTTTTTCACATTATGCTACAAATGATATTGCTTTGGCTACTCATGATATTAGATTGCCCTAAAATCCCTTTCATTTGTGCTGTCAAAACAGATTTTTTTTTCGGAAGTGTCGTAGAGTATTATTACCCTAATATGGCGTGAGAGCACGGGACGAATACGAGCAAAACGCGTTCAAATTTAGAATTTAAAATCATTTCCATCGCAAAGGTTATAACTATGCAGACTGCATTGATACACTTTCACTTCAGTAACAAATGTATCTGCCAAATAGAAGGCCAATCTTCTGCCAGGTAATTCATAAAAGCATTTAGTTTTCATAAAATATGCCTTTATCTGCATTTCCCTGCTTCGCATTTCTGCAATGCTGTGCTCCTTCATAAGTACTTATATGCACACGAGCAATCACCGATATTGTAAGACCGTCACCGATGAATAATTTGAATACGCTCGAGACGGTATTACAGCACTGGGGTGAGACTGAAGTTCAGCGTGCAAGTATTTTGAAAGTTTGCATACTCTCTAAATGTAAAAGAGTGAATTTCACCTTTCGACGATTGCCTACAGTGAACACTCTCTGTTTCGAGTGGAATTCCACTCTGCCCGGAGTGGTAATTCACTCATTTGGAGTGAATTACCACTCTCAGCAGAGTGAAATTTTCACTCGAAGAAAGAGTGGTCACTGTAGGCAATCGTCGAAGAGTGAAATTCACTCTTTTACATTTAGAGAGTAGGATTTGAGAAAGATTTGATGGTTTCTGAATGATTTATGATAGAAAATGATGAAAAGTAGATCACCCCCCATACCAAATGTCGGGCCACTGAACTTTGTACAGGAGGGGGAGGGGATTTGGGGAAACGCTGTGACTGGGGGGCCTTGGTAGGGCCAGTGCCTCCATGGCAAGTTTCCCTCGTCAACAAACCACAAAAGAAGATTTGAAATTGCCCTAAAATTGTAATAACAAATTAATAATTTGTAATATCAAATCAATAATTTGTAATATCAAATCAATAATTTGTAATACAACTTGCTAATTTTTACAACAAATTAATAATTTGTAATACCAAAATAATAACTTGAAACAAATTCATGATTTTTAATAACAAATTAATAATATGTAATAGCAAATTAATAGTTTGTTACAACAAATTAATAATTTGTTATAACTGATTAATAATTTTCATTTCAATGGCGCTAATGGGCTTTCGTAGTTTTCTAACTAGATCATACTGAGTGTAATTGTGGTATAACCTAAAATAGTTCTTTCCACGTATTGATTTAAACGTCAAAATAATTAGTATAACAATAAATCCTACTTAATCTGGTCAATACGAAGAATTTAGCATTGCCTGTTTTTGCACCGTGTTGGGAGGCGTGGGATGACAGGAAATACTCGGCGGGCATTTGCGTGACTCCCTAGAAAAGATATACTGCTTACGCTCAGTGGGGACTTTATCCAGCTACTTACTGTGCCTCCCTCGTATTAGAAAAATCTGTCCCTTGAAACTAGGCGTCATTCCTTGGCTGATAGCGTCACGACTTGGCCGATTTTTTGACGATAGAAAATGGCAAACAACAAACTGACCTTGGAATTTCCAGGGCTGTAACGCCCGAGTCCGGACTCGGACTCAATTCCGGACTCGAGTCCGGTTTTTCCTGGACTCGGAATTGGCCCGGAATGGCAGGTCCTGGAATCGGAATTGGCCCGGAATGGACTGCATCTGGACTCGGACTCGGAGCCGAGTCCAGCCGAGTCCACTTAAATGAAAATTGATGCCTCCCTACCATAATAGCTCATATTTACCACTGGCCCATCAGCCAATTGTCTGGGAAAAGTGCCCCTGGGGATGTTTGCAACAGTGAGGGCATGGGAGTTGTTTATTGATCGAATTAGTTGGGGTTGAATCTTATTCAGGTTGGAAATTTGTAGGTGGAGCAACGTGGCTTCTTCTTAGGCAAAGGATTTGCTCAGTCCTCCTGGGGCTCCAGGCTTGCCAGGGGTACATGAAATAAAGAGAAGGTTTTAAAGATGGGTCCTCTAAGTTAGTTGGAAAAGTGCTACGTACATGATACATGCCTGGTTGAAGCATGTATCATGCCTAGTTTCTGTAATGGCAAAAGTGGCAACCATTGTCATTACCCAGCTACAAAAATCCTTTGATTGAAGAACTGACACATCCTTTCAGGTTATTCAGCTTACACTGATTTATCTGTTCAAGCAGTGACCACCAGCCTCCAAGATGACAAGGTGTGATTAAGTTAAATACAACAAAAGTGAATGTTACTGATTGGTATGGTTGGATTCAAGTCCACCTGTCCCAAATTTAAGCAAAGTCTGAGTCCAAAATGATCAGAATCAGAGTCAAGCAGAGTCCAGAAGGCCTCGAGACCAAGCTGTATCCAAGTCAAGCCGGGATCTGAGTCAAAGTCGAGTCAGAGTTTGACAGCATTTTTGAACATATGTCTTTTTAATGGGGTACGTGTATACACAGGTAGTGAGGGTGCTTGCTGACCTCTGGCTAGCTGAGACCTATAGCCTGTTTACTTACAATTCAAAGGCAGGATGAGAATAGTGTGCAGCTTCAGTCATTATACCAGGACTCAGCCTGAGGGGGCAGGGTGCCCAAAAGTGGGGGGGGGGGGAAGCAACCTGAAACCTGACATTGGGGAGGGTGTGAGAGCACATTAAATATAAATAATACAAGCATCAGTTAGGGCTTGAAGTTTGGATTTCAGAGGTAAATTTTAGTCATCCGTGAAAGGGCTTGAAGGCCAAAGTGCCTGCATGCAGTCTCCAGTGTTTCTGGTTACATTCCAGGCTCTTTAAAATCAAGCTATCTGCAGTTACTGCAAGCTTCAGGTTGTATGGACACTTATAAGTCTACTAGTAAAGTTAGAATACTATAGCTGGACAGTGTTTGTCAATGCCCATGCTAAACCAGCTGCAGTCATGTGTCTTCATGCATGTATGTAGTGCAGTGTATGCATTGAACCAATGAATCATACACAGCACACATACCGTAGTTAAGTTCCAGCTTGAACAGAATGAGTTCTAGGCGTAGGCCCAAACCGCAATATACTGTTTACAGTCCTAATGCTGGCTGCATGAAAGTTTTACAGTACATGTCTACAGTATACCAACACTACAGCTAGTCTTGCGTTGGCAACTGGTAAGTTAATTATTAAGTTACGAACATTCTTTGTGCTTGCTAGATAGATTTCACCAAAAAGTTTGAAGAAAAACTTCTTACTCATACTGTGTCTGCACCGTGTGTCGTCCATGGGGGAAATGAGTTAGAAGTTCAAGCTGGAGTAGTATGCATGTTGATGAACTTATTAGACCAGAACCATAAAACTGTACCAGTCAATGAACTGTTTTCCCCAGGTAAGGCTATAGTATACTATAGGTAGCAAGGAATGATTACGTAACTTAATGTAACGCTGAACTTTCTAGCAGAACTGGTACTACATGTACAAATCTATAGCCTTGACTTGCTACCGGTGCATTCTATTTAACATAACATAACATAACAGGTTAAAGGGCAAAGGAGGGCTACGGCCCCATAAGATGCCCTGATGTCCATACAACCTTGACTGAAAACAAAGAACCAACCAACACCAAACGAGCCCAGCACAACTAGATTCTACCACACTTATGGAAGAACTTGTCAATGTTAACCTTAAAGCAGTGCACAGATGTTGAGTTAACTACCCACTCAGGCAGACTATTCCACTCGTTAACAACTCTATGAGAAAAGCTGAACTTCCTAATGTCGAGCCTTGCAAAATTCTTAACTAGCTTCTTACAATGGCCTCGAACCCGAGAATTACATTGAACCTTTAAATAATTGCAAGAGGACAAAGGATTCCTTTCAGAGAGAAATTTGTACACCTGAAGCATGTCCCCCCTAATCCTTCTCAGCTCCAGGGTGGTAAGCCCAAGATGCTTAAGTCTAACATGATAAGGTAGGTGTCTCACCTTGGGTATAAGGCGAGTGGCTCTCCTCTGAACTTGCTCTAAAAGAAGCTTGTCCTTTTCATAGAAGGGACTCCAAGCCTGGGCTGCATAGTCGAGGTGGGGTCTTACCAACTGCTTATACAGATTTAGTACAATTTCTTTACTAAAACTACTGAAATTCCTCTTGATCAATCCAAGCACCCTATTAGCCCTAGCAGCAGCAGCTGCACACTGTCTAGATGGCTTTAAATCACCTGTAATAACTACACCCAGATCCTTCTCAAAAGTCACATCACTCAGAATACTACCATTCATGTTATAATCATAGCTGAAATTTTTAGGACCAAAGTGAAGGACTTTGCACTTATCTGCATTAAAAGACATTTGCCAAGTCTGAGACCATGAAAATAACCTATCCAAGTCTTTTTGCAGTAATGAGGCATCATCCTTATCACTAACCTTCCTATAAAGCTTAGTATCATCAGCGAACTTACTAATACTAGATGTGAGAGAGCTATCAATATCATTGATGAAAATTAAGAAAAGAAGCGGGCCAAGAACAGAACCCTGTGGAACTCCACTTGTAACTTCTTTCCAAGAAGAGAAATTACCATTAACAACAACTCTCTGAGATCTACCATTGAGCCATGAATTTATCCAGTCAGCACAACTGCCCTTGATGCCTAACCTATGCAGTTTAACCATAAGTCTACCTAATGGAACTTTATCAAAGGCTTTTGAAAAATCAAGGTAAATGACATCAACACTATGACCACAGTCAAGAGATAAGGAAACATCCTCAAGAAAGCTTAGTAAATTAGTAACACAAGATCTACTCGGTAAAAAACCATGCTGTGACAGATTGAGTAACCCATTATCTAAAAGATATTTAAGCAAACAATCCTTGATTACAGATTCCATAACTTTGCACACAACACTGGTTAAACTGACCGGCCTATAATTGCAAGGCAAGCTCCGATCCCCCTTTTTGAAAATTGGAGTAACATTAGCAATCCGCCAGTCAGCAGGTACAAAGTTTGAATCCAGAAACTTCTGAAAAATAATGCAAAGAGGAACTGACAAAATCTCGGAGCATTCATGGAGAATGGCAGGATGGATCCCATCTGGCCCAGGGGCCTTACTAGCTTTTAAACTCTTCAACTTATTACAAACCAACTCTTCAGAGAAGACAACATCACTAACTAAAGAAGTATTATCAGATTCCCAACAAGTCCCCAAAACAGATGATTCCTTGGTAAAAACAGATACGAAATAATCATTTAACAAATTAGCCATATCCTGATGATCAGTAACTAGTGTGCCTTCATTACCTTGGAGAGGCCCAACACCCTCCTTAACCTTCTGCTTAGACCTGACATAGGCATGAAAAGATTTTGGATTTACCTTAACCTCCTTGGCCAATTGCTTTTCAAACTTAGCTTTAGTGTCAATAACCAAATTTTTAACTAAGAGTTCCTGCTTCTTGTAGACTGCAAAGTCATCAGAAAACTTACTGACCCTATATCGACGCCAGCACTTACGTTTCTTCCTGGCTGCTCTAAGTACCTCTCTAGACATCCAGATTGGCCTATTTTTAACCACAGCTTTCTTGAGTGGGATACACAACTTTGTAGTGTCAGTAACTATATTACGAAAAACACTCCATGCTTCAGCAGGGCCCAAGTGAGACAAACGTGCAACCCAATCCATGGAAAGAAGCTCTTTAGCATGAGTAAAGTTAGCCTTGCTGAAATCTAAAACAGTTTTGTCACTACCTTGAAGATTGCTGAAACAAAGTAACTCAAAGCTAATGAGGTCATGGTCACTAGATCCTATCTTACCACCACTAGCTACATTTCTAACCATGTTTTCATCAGTACTAAGCACCAAATCCAGACAATTATCCTCACGAGTGGGAAACAGAACATGCTGGGTAAAGAAACCATCAGACACTGCCTCGAGAAAATCCCTCCCATGTGACCCACTAGTACATGAATGCCAATCAATATCAGGAAAGTTGAAATCCCCAAACACAACTGCCCTTTTCGAAGAGACTTTCCTAAAACTTTCGAACAAACTCTGATTATTATCAGCACACGAATTTGGAGAACGATAAATTATACCAACAACTAAAGGAGTACCAGACTCATTAACAAAACTAAGTTCACACCACAAGCAGTCAGAAAATCCAGAAGAAAACTTGTTGGTGACATCAACACAATTTATGCTATCCTTAACATACAGTAAGACCCCCCCCCCCCCCGCCTCTACCACAGACAGTATCAGCCCTATCATGCCTGAAAATTTTGTACCCAGGAACCTGAATTTCAGAGTTGCTGATATCACTATGGAGCCAAGTTTCAGTAACCCCAACTATGTCTGGATTGTCTATGGAAATATGAGCAAGGAACTCACTGAACTTGTTGAAAAGGCTGCGAACATTGGCAAACATGACCTTCACTCCACAAACTGCCCTAGATACATGCTTCCCCTTGCTACATGCTTCCCCTTGCTATTTCTAGAATACTGTACAGTACAACATACAATTTCTTTACTTCAGATCATTCAGGTCTATATATAGTGCAACTGGGGTCAGATCTGAGGACTGCCAAGCGTTGTGATATTGGCAATATCACATAGGCCTAAAGGCCCGTAGCCTCTCCCAGTTGAACCGCATCCACCACCTGTTCTCATATAGGCCTATACCCTCATTAAATTGTAGTTAAAAAGGCCTTGAACAAAATCAAGTTTACTATAAAATATAAGCTCCACATTCATGTGTACATGACTGATGTGTACAGTTAGTACATTTTTCAAAGTGCATATAAACATCAGCAGAAGCTATTGGCATATATGCTGTTAGAGACAGTTTGTTTAATTTTGTCTGATCTGGATAAAACTTACAAATGTAAGGGGAATCACCCCCTTTGTAGCAGTTAAAGCCTTCCTTCAGTAGTATATATACCTACACACTGCACAGTATAGCCTTTGTAAAATTTGTTAAACAGACAGGATGCAAAAAAGTATCACCTCCAGTTCAGGGCCCATAATATCTTTATGGTTTCAACTGAATAGGATTTTGGGAGATTCCCTGACAATGTACTGCAAGGCAAAGGCACAGACCCATGTTCATTGTTTGCATTGTGCAAGGTGGTAACAATCAATGGGCACATTGTGCCAGTGAATGAATTAGGTTCAACTCAAGGTATTACTATGTAGCCTACCAGCTAGTGTAGCTTGTATTTTCCTTGGATCTTCCATTGCTTTGGAGATTTGTATAGTATCCACCTCTTAAACTCTCAGACCCATCAAATCTGACTGCTTTTGTTGTAAAACTGTTAATTGGCTTGAATGTATTGTAAATAGATTGGTGCATGGTTGTTCCAACACATCCTTGATTCATATACAAAAGCCCTTGGTTCAAGTTGATTAAGCTATTCAAGAATTGGATGACCATCAACCTCTAGGATGATAAGGTGCAAGTCCAATCACACATAATAGCAGTGCAGAATTAGCCATATGTGTATAGACATCAGATAATAATCAATACTAATTTGCCAATACAAGTAAGTTTTGTGTACCGTACTTGAAATTAATTAGTGTAACAGGTATGAAAACAGCACTTTACTTCAAACCATAGAGTTAAGACATGTCAGTACAAGCATCAGTAGGCGCAATTGTAAGGATGTAGGGACATAATTTTTCGGATGGGGGATGTGATGGGGTAGGGTGGGGGGAGGCTACAATATTGACATAATTTGTAGGGCTTTAATGTTTTAAGGTTACTTTTCTGGGGATATCTATGTCTTCACTATTAACCTTTATAGACTTGTGAAATTTTTGAGGGGCTAGAAAAAATTGGGCGGTGCTCCCCAGAAAAGCTTAGGCACCTGAGTACCAGACATTGCAGTGGTTGTGTTTAGAACTTAATATTCCAGTACTGTACAGTATATGATACTCATATAGACTGGCTACCAAACACATGACTATGTACACCTAATTATTCTTGTACTCATGATAGTAGCTGGTGGAGCCTGTGACTCGTGACAAGTAGCTATAGCCTACCTTCATGCACCCATACCGCCTGGTCAGATCCTGTACCCTTTCATACCCACACTAGTTCCTCATGACTGTATCCATACTCATGTTGTGGTACTTACCCCTAGTCTGCATGTGTTCAAGTTCATGGCCCGGGACCTGCACCCATACCAGCTATATACTCACGACCTGTCACACATACCACGTACTTATGACCAGTACCCGTGTTCGAGCCCATGACCTGCAGTACCTGTACCCCCACCCGTACTCATGACCTGGTTTACATACCCTTACCAATACCCATGACTTAGTACCCGTACCCGTACTCATGACAAGAGTCGTACCTGGCCATGTACTCATGGTCCTGTATTCACACTCAGTACAGAGCTGCCATGCAAATTCCAAGGATTGCACATTTAATTATGAGATGGACTCGGACTCGGGTCGTCTGGACTCGGACTCGGCTTGGACTCGGGGGGTACCGGACTCGGAATTGAGGTTACTGGAATCGGAATTGGCTCGGACTCGGATTAGGTGGACTCGGTTACAGCCCTGGGAATTTCTACCAGCTATTCACAGCCCGAACAAGGACTAGGGGTGTACGTCATTGCAGAAAATATCAAGAAGTAATGCTCGTCTGCAATGATAAGCAAGCTGTTCGTTACTTTCGGAACACGTAGTACCTATTTGATACGTTTTTGTCTCAAATATCAATAATTTGACAGATTATTGAATTTTATTTGACAGATTGTTGAATTTTATTTCCTTGCGTAACTTCACTAAATCGGAACCGATTTTCATGGTTAAAAATGCATTTGGTAACTAATTTAGCAACTGATTCCGATTTTAGTCACATCATTCGTGGAAATACAAATTGATCCTTAAAAATCTATTGAAGGCGGATGCCCAGTGTCTTCAGGTTAACCACAAAAATGCGTCACTACACCATTGGATTCGGAAACCAAAGTCAACGACCGTGTAAATGTCCAGAGTTCAAGCCGACGAAATCTGTAATGGTCCGATGATTTCGAAGGCATATTAAACAAAGCGTTGATACCAAACTCCTCTTTCTAAACTGTCATAGAAAGTTAATCTCGTAGAGTCACAAAAATTTGGGAAATATATGCGGCGGATTCCAAATGTCAGCATTTATCTCTGGCGAGCTGCTTACATGAATTCGCACACATAAAATAGAAAACACAGTATTGGTTGTTAGAGTACCTCATTGGTTTGCGCGTGAGTGATGTTCATAGATAAGAATACATTTTTCTGTGTATTTATTCGGAATATTTGACCCGCACAGGCAATCGCTTAGAAAGAGAAGACGACACGAAGTAAGGTATAATATCGCCCTCTATAATACGTGTCATTTCGTGACTAATGGATGGCATGACATCTTTTTGGCGTTTACCATTCTCAAATACTGTATTCGTTACGTGATCCCGTTTTGGCCGAAAAGTTTTGTTATGTTGGTCACCACCGATTACGCTAAAAATGGTAAATTCACTTGAGATACGTTTTCAAATCCATGAATGTTTTCATACAGACACATTATGAAAGGTACTTTGAGCAAAACCAGAGGAGATCTGTAAAGTTTTAGCAGATTTTTGAAACTAACTAGGGGAGAATACTTCCACCATTTAAATTGCACGTTGTGTTTCTGTTCCTAGGTGCGGAGGCGTAAGAATCAGTGGACACCGGCTCCCCCCATCGATGGCACTTTTGTTGTTAATATTGGAGTAAGTATACTTATTGAGAACTTTATTACTGTAGACCGAAAGTCCTTAGTAAAAGATCAGAAAGTTTCAAAGTGCACTGAAGTTCCGCTAATGGGTAGCCTCGTAACGATATGCTAAGTGTTTCAGATCCTTCCCCAAAAGCAAATAGCGACCCCTTCACTCCCTTTACCTCTCCAGTCCGTCACCTTAACCAAGAACATGAAGGATTGAATTTAGTAATGTGCATGTTAGGGAAATTTTTGTTCCTACCGGTTCAGCCAAATTGTCAATTTTAGGGCAAAGGTCAGGTTATGATTGTTTGTCAGTCTACTTAAAGACACGCATCTTCCCAAGGGCGTAGGAAGCGGGGGAGGGGGACTTAGCCCTCAGTCAAAAATGTGGGGGGGGCTGAAGTATGCTTCCGCCTCAAGATCCAAGGGCAAAATCCCCTTGTTTGTCTCTTCTGTAAGAAGTGTCAAAAATTTGCAGTAATATTCCGTAAAGTTTATCCAAAATGTTTCACCAAATTGCATCTGAGGACCCTCAAATTCCCAAAAATTTTCCAAAGACCCTTCCCCCATAACGGCGATCCGAAACAAGGTTCAGCCCCCCCCCTCCCCAGTCTCGAAAAGCTTCCTACGCCTATGTATCTTCCACCTCCTTTAATTGCATGTCATTCCATGTGCCTGTACCCACCATACCTGATACCAGGTTCTAAACTTTTCACAAGAGAAAACAAGCTTGACTGGTCACAGGTGCTTACCCTATACAAATACAAGCGCTCGCAGGAACTTCAGGGCCTAAGACATCACTTACCCTCAAGCGGGATGCAGATCCTTAGCCACATTTTATGTATGATCACAATTTGATATGGCCCCATTTTTCCTTCTGACTACAAAATTACCAGCCTGCATGACTCCCCTCGTTTCCGCTTTCCCATTTTCCCCCTAGAAAATTAAAATTTACTATTGTCCCAGTGCATTTAGCATAAGTCGACCCCCTTTATAATATTTTTACCCTTGTGACTTGATGTACCTCTTGCTGTATGTTTCCTGTAAACCAAACTTTGTCATCGCCAAATATGGACAACTGATCATATGCTTGTTGCCTTCCAGGGCCCTTGGTTGCAATCGTCCGATGCCATACTTTCAAGCTGATTCCCACCGCTTGCAAGCGTAAAGGAAATACTAAAGTGTTGCATTGGGTGTAGAGTGTACCATATTGTCCGAAAATCTTTCAGTCACTTGCACATATTTGTTAAAGAGGCGTTATGTTGTAACAAGCGCACGTTGACTCTACTTCAATACTCTAAAGTGAACGTAATGGCAAAGGCCTATTGAATTTTGTGACAGCTGGACTATCTAAACATGTTGATTTTGTGTTCGATATTTATGACTCATTTGGCACACCGTAGAGTTGCTGTTTATAGAACAAGACAGGTTAAATTCAAAAAGGAAAGTTATTTTCTAGACTAAGGATTTACACATTGCCTCGTTCTGAGTAGAGCTAGGTTTTAACTTTTCTTGCTTTTTAAGAGATTTAATCTTAAACCTGGAAAACTGCATTTTAAATGTGTGATAGTTTTCGTCATTTGTGCTAATATCGATTATTCGGAACATCGGACTCGCACCGTCAATATGTCTGTTAGTAGACAATATCGATTTTATTCGACCACATTGAATGACGTAACGAAATACTGCGTGACTGTTAAATGCACCAACATGGCATACAAAGAAAAAAGCTACAGTAATAATGAAAACTATTCAGTGTCACCACTTAACTCCAGAAGTGTCTATATCTCCGCAATGGATTATAACATTACAAAAGTTGTGGATACTGTATCAGTTGAATTTTTTTAAAAGTCTGGCCAACAAATTATATTTGACTAATAAATAATTGATTTTCTTTCTGAGAGCACCATTTCTTGAAAGGAAAGTTACCATGTTGCCTTATTTTGAATTGTCTGTCATTCTGTGTCAGTATGTAGTGGTTTCAAAAATATTAACAGTTTCTGTACAACAAGCGCAACATTTTAAAGCGTTCAGTACGCCTAAGTAGGGTGCTGCTACTCTAGCCCTGTTTACAACAACAATCGTCAGATCGTGTTGTTGTTACGTATGGAGAGAGTTGGTTTTCACGGAAACATTATTTCAATTTTTCTTACCCACTCCCTCTTTTACATTTTAACTATTCTGAGTCCACATTTTATTCTTAGAAACATCGAGTGTTGCTTCGTGGTTCTGAGGAGGAGCTGAGAAAAAGCCGTCAGTCCATTTTCTTTCGACAATCTGATCGTGATGGCATTATTGATTGTACAGACGGATCTGAAAGATATCTACCAATTGGAAGTGGTGAATACTTGACTCCAAAACTTCTTACAGTATTTTTAAAAAAAAAAACCTATGACTTTTACCTGATCATGCTCGGAAGCATTTCATCCCTTTGTTTTTAATAGCTTTGCAACTTACCCTTTAGTAGCAACACTACCGTACGTATTGATCGCAAAACCAGTATTTACAATTCATTCAATTTTCGAATTCTAAAAATTTGGATCAGGCTCATGGGCCGTCAAACCGAGGGAGCTGAGGATCAATACGTAGTGTTGCTACTAAAGGGTAAGTTGCAAAGCTATTAAAAGCAAAGGGATGAAATGCTTCCAAGCATGACCCGGTAAAAGTCATGGATTTTCTTTATCTTTTCTTTTATAAATATTGTAAGAAGCTTCTGGGTCAAGTATTCACCACTTTAGTTTTGAAGTTTGTCTTCAAAAAATTACCATTTTCTGTGCTTTCGAACGGCCTAAACTAATGTTACAGATACCAAACTCTAGGAGCTTGGATGTTTTAGCCTCTCCCTAAGTTGAATGGTGCTCTTCAGCTGTTCATATTGATTACAGGAGTACACGTCTGTAAAAGAATACACGATCTGTAAAAGATTGGTACAAGATCATGAAACACCCTGGAATTTTTAGGGAAGAAATTTTTCTAGAGGCTGCCCCCCTTCCCCACCCCAAGACTAAACGGGATTGGACCTTCAAGGTCAGAGACCGAGATTGACACCCAGACCTTTCATACATATTAAGTCTAATAACGTAGTCTTCAGAGCAGCGTTTTGCTTCCATCGTATGACCTAACACAGGGGTTACAGAGACTATAGCATGACAATTTACAATATTATTACCTTCTGTTTGCAGTATATGTACTACGTTATACCAGGGAGCTGTTAGGAAGGAGACACAACAACCAGACCTGACAGACAAAAAGTACTTGAAAATGATCTAATCCCATTCAGGTATCGAAATTTGATTGACAGGTCTCTTTGTAACTATTATCTAGCCTTGTTGACTTTACCCTTCCTAATAAACATCTGCCCCGTTCACACCCAAGTAATCCTGTAACAATTACCTTTGTAAAAACATGCTTTGATCTGAGGTTTGTTTCCGACGGGGCTATGCTGTAATCAAGATTTTTTCACTAAACGACTGTCAATGAAAGTTTAAATAGCGTTCTTTCTTTACGTCCCGACGAATTTGATGCGTCGTCTGCTTCGAACATTGTTCAAGCCTAATTCATTTTTCCCAATTTTGGCCTATTTCCTCATCACTTCGAAACACAGTCGAAATGTAAGTTGTCTTGGAGGTCTTCAGTAAAGCTAACAGAAATGACATTTATTGCGACCAATAACGACAAAAGTGTAAAATTTCATATACTTTTGTGACGGCTGGCAACGAAAAGTTAACTGTTCAATGTAAGGAGTAGAAGTATGCATTGTCATTGTAACAAAAGGTCCCTTAATCCTAGTTGATCCTGTTAATTGTAACAGGAATTTTGAGGATAAAAGCAAGATTACCATCGGGAACAAACATTGCTTCAAAGTGCTATAGAAAGTTGTGTCTCCTTCCTAACAGCTCCCTGGTTATACATTTGAGGAACAACTAAGCATTTCTCCAAATAGGTGGACACAGTGAGAGCACATAATTATGCCACATCTACTGGCAAACTGAAAATGCAATCTACAAGGGCGGAGAGCGCATGGTACAGATAAAACATTGTATTCTCTATGGCTTTCATACTCAAATCAATTGCTTCAGAGTATGTACATCATCTTAGTAATGATATAAGACTAATATATTACTAAAAATGACTAGTATATCAATACGTTTCTTATAAGCCTATATAGGAAGACTGCATGGTAAATGTTTTTTTTTTTTTACGATCAAAGACAAATGATGGGAAGAGAAGAAACCAAGAAACTATAATGAGAAGAGTGCTAACCTTTCCTTGGCTAATTTAAAGTCGGTTGTATAACCCATACAGGCAGGGTACTTCTGTGTTAAAAGTATAATACCAACTTTAAATATAAAATACGAATTGCCTAATGACCAAACTCCCATCTTCTTAGGACATCCCTATGATGAGATATAAAAAGTTGAGTTTATCCCTTTAATTTGTATGGGTAGATGGTGCAATAATTTGTTGTTTACTAAAACTGTTTTGTTTTTCTTTGTTTTCCTGTCCCCAAAACACAAAACTTTGTGTCAAGTTTTGATTGTAATGGCTTCTAATGGAACGTTATCGAGATCGGTTGCAAATGCGATTCGTCTTTGCGTGTATGCCTTCAAATTGGATAGACCTTCACCATTAGATGGTTTTCGTCTTCTGTCTATTATCTGATTAATCAGTTTTTTGCAGTTTTTGCTGGTTATGCTGGTTTATGGCACCTATTGGAGTATTCTGAAGCTCTGTTTTGTAATGAAGATGCTATCCCTGGTATCCAGTGCACATTCCCTATGTACAATGTATCGATTGCAGCAACAGTAATGTTTATCAGGCATTTTGTAAAATAGCCTGTGCCATGCTTAACATGCACTGTCCTGGAAGATGTTTTCGGTAGGAGCTGTCTAAAGCAGGTTAGTGTTGTTACTTTTCCCTTACTTGGCAATATTACGACAAACGTACTCTAAAAAAGTTCTGGTCAAAGTTGAACCAAATCTGATCAGAGGGGTAAAGAACAGGAATCTGATCAATTATTTGACTAGATTTGGTTCAGACATGATCAGAATTGGTTCATTTTTGAACCGGATCTAGTCAAATTTTTGACCAGATTCCCGGTCGGTACCTCTCTGATCAGGCCTTTCTTAGAGTGCGTTACCGTATCCCTCTGTTATTCCGGGAACAAAAGCTATCACCACAGCCTTTCTGTTATGCGACATTTTTGGCAAAAATAGACGATGGAGGGAAAAACCTATGGGCATTGCACCATTGATATCGTTTGACTAAAATGCACATATGTAGAACTCGAGACCGGTCTCGGTCTCGAGACCGAGTCTCGAGACCAGTTTTTCCTGGTCTCGGTCGGGGTCTCTGTCTCGACACCCTGTGGTCTCGGTCTTGGTCTCGGTCTCGGACCCTTGCGGTCTCGGAATTTTTCCCGGTCTCGCTTCGAGACCGTCAAAAAACTCGTCGTCTTCTTTTTTAAATAAACTAATTTATTTCAAATTATTTTAGGTTCATTTGCTTTCACTGAAAAAATAATTCATTGAGAAAAAAATCATTCATCTAGCGAGTCCATACACTGTATCTAATACGGGGTCAAGTTGAACTTCTTTCTGTGAGCTGGTGAGTGAATCTTTAACTTAACCAGGGAGTTGTTATTTAGAATAAATAACAACTCCCTGACCTAACTTGGTCAATGGGGATAACAGTGCATTGGACTAGCACACAACTCAGTACCGAATAATCAGAACAGTGGCAATCTGGTACTGCACTGCATTGAGTGTTCACTGTATGTGTGTGTGTGCGTGTGTGAAATCCCCTTCTCAGTGTGTGTTCAGTGCTATCCATTTCTAGCTCTTCGGGATTGCCTGTTGGACTTTTCATGATCATATTTAACCAAATCTGGCTACTAAAGATCATTTGGCTATTAAAACAACAGAATGAACTAATATACCAGTTCCACATATAAATATCTTAAGTTATCGACCAGAATTCTTTCTTAGATGGGAAAAAATGCTACTGCAAAACACTTGGCCATCATGATTAGATATGATACTACAGCTATCTGTCGACTCTGAAGGCTATGAGTCTAGGCCTAAATATTACACACTGTGAACTATATATTATATGCCAGTCCAGGGGTGGGGAACCTTTTTCCCTTGACGGGTCGTTTTGATAGTCATAATCCACTCACGGGCTGCAGATAGTGAGCGTGCAAAAAGCTTTCCCAAAGGGCACAGGCCAAGGAACCCCAAACAGGCCTTGGTGGGGTTAGGGAAAAAGCCCAAGTAAGGAACTAGTGCGATGCCCTCAGAAGCTATTGAGTTTGTGCAAATTTGTAGGTAATACAATGCTCATCCACTACCTTTTAATGGCATTGACTGTGCAAGGCTACTCAGACCAGGAGTATCACAATATGACCATTTGTCTTCCTATTTATGCATGAAGCCACAGTGAACAAAAAGTGCGCGTGACGCGCCGAAAAAATCGCGCATTTTGGAACCAACTTTATTTTTCTTCACTTTAAATTGCAAAATTATCTACTTTTTAACGTTTAACACTCTCTTCGGAGGGACACTTCTAGCCAGTGGCGTAGCTACTAGGTGGGGGGGGGGGGCATGAGAGGGAAGTGCTCCCCACACGACAAAGCCGTGCCACCCCAGGTGCCCCCGTGGATAATTTTGGAATGCATAGTTCTGTATATAAGCCCTATAGAGAGGGAGAGAATTCTGTATATGAGCCCTATAGAGAGGGAGAGAATTCAGAAATTGTGCCCCCTCTAGGAAAGGTTCGTCACCCCCAGTGCCCACTGCTCAAAAAATCCTGGCTACGCCACTGCTTCTAGCCCCCCCCCCCATCTACCGAAGTAAATACAGTGCCCGTCTGAGTTACGTACTGTAAGAGATAGACCTATATATGTGATACTGCAATTCTGTTCAATGCTATGTAGCCTACCACTAGAAGTATCAGGTTTCTACACTTGGTTTGTCCAGGAGTTGTTATTTAGTTGTTATCTAAATAACAACTCCCTGGTTTGTCTAACGAAACAATGGGCATGTTACGTTGTGCATACTAGGGTTTTAGTAGCAGTATTATGTGAAATATCCAGAAAGTGGTATGTGCAGGATAAATGATGGACACTTTGGGCTAAAGCAGGATAAACGATGGCAACCATAGGCAAAAAGATTATTTTCAATTACTGTGTAAATGATTCTGAATTTGCATTTATGAATTGCCTTACGGGCCAGGCAAAATTGTCTCGTGGACTGCATACGGCCCGCGGACCGGAGGTTTACCACCCCTGTGCTAGGCCTACATTGTTATCTACAATCCTATTCTAGGCTCCAAAACAAAATGTCTGGTAATTGAACTACGAGTACTCCATGGTCATGTTAGGTCCGAAGGAAAGGTTGGCGCTAACTAGAGTTCTGTGACTCATTTTTCTGTGGGTTGGACAAACTCACCATGATGCATTAATTGGCACCAAGTTCATCAACACTGAACACTTGCTAGCACTGACTGACTCCGATTTAAAGAGAAGGGCCACACTAGAAAAATGCATGATTATGTTAAATTATTAATTATGTTAACTATGTTTGGCATATGATAATAGAAAACAGGTATACATATCAATGAGCGACGCACTCTTGGTACCATATAGGTCGTTCGTGGAACGTAAGGTAATAAAGTCAGGTAAAAAAGTATCCAGAAAGTTCAAGGACAGTTTGCCTCATTTTCCTGTACAATATGTACAGTCGGTCTCGGTCTCGGTCTCGGTCTCGGTCTCGGTCTCGGTCTCGGACCTTGTTGGTCTCGGTCTCGGTCTCGAATTTGTGTCCTGGTCTCGGTCTCGGTCTCGGTCTCGACACCCCCTGGTCTCGGTCTTGGTCTCGGTCTCGGATATGCCGGTCTCGACTACAACACTGCTAAAATGGATGCCTTAACTTATCAACAAGGCAAGAAGGAGGCTTCCACTGTCCAAAACAAGAGGCATTCTCAGGTGGCAACTCCGCACCTTCTACCCTTTTGTCCTGGTGTTTAGGGTTAAACAATCCATATGTTCAATTAAGATGACACCCAGAATCTAATACGAAATCCTAAAGTGCAAAGTGATATTCCAAATCCCAAAAGGCTAGCCTGTAAGATTGCCTTACATCACTCTTCAGGCTTTTCAACAAGAAATTAAAATATAACCAAGTACCATCCAATAGCTTGGTTATCATAATCATGACACTTTAACAACATGTAAATCCAATATGGCCGTCTGGTTAATTCATTTGAGGTAAACGGTCAAATCTCCAGTTGTGGTAATATCAATGTATTTTTTGTGTATACATGGGCCTATTGGTACTCAGGTCAATTGAACCCTTGTCTTCACTTTATATGATGCCCAAATCTCATTTGGCAGGTCAATCCAAACTGATCCCTTAACTGTCTGAAAAGTTGCCTTACCCTTAATTTTCAATAGGGCTTTTGTCTTAAAATTTGGTTAAATTTTTCTTAAAATTTGGATGTAAACGAATATAATACAATGCTACAGAATTTATAACAATACTTTGGGATGAGTAAATTTCAACATTACCGGTAATTATAACATAAAATGGTCAAGTTGAGTCTATGATAATAGCTTTTGCTTTTTGATTTAGGGTTTAGGGTCAGGGGATCTATTTACGGCTATTCACTTTCCATAGAAATCACGGAAAGACTATCAGTTACAAAATCAAAATGACACTTTTGCATCATGTTAATCCAACACGCAGCCATGATCATCCTCGGGTACCCAAAGCAGTCATAGCCTTTTTGCCGTGGAGTGCTGAAGCTATTACAATTGTGTCTGTGTATAGGTCATCAGGGTCAACTAGTCCATTTATTCTTTTTTTAAGTTCAAGTAAAAGTTACCTCTTGACTTTGGCCGACAAATGGCCGAAGATATAGGTTTTGCTTCAATACGTTATGCGCTTCCCTACCTTAATATAGCTTTCTCATTTTAAAACGCTGGTACCTAGCTGTGTTCAACCTCATGAATAACTAATCTCCCATACTAGTATATAGTTACTGTGTAAGGGAACGCAAAATGCTGAAGCATGCTAAGATATCTTAGTAAAGGCCTTATATATTATTTTAGATAAAAAAACCTAACCCTCATCTGTAAAAATCTTTGAGAAAATGTCTATTGGAACACAGGAATGTGTAATTACTCTTTAAAAGCTACAAGCGTAAGCTAATGACATGGCGTTGTAGGGTACACTGGATATTTGTGTCTTCGTACCTGTGTATAGGTTAACACTTTTTCGTGTATAATAGTCTTTACATTGCAATAAATACGTCTAGATCAATTATCCCTAGGCTTATAATAGGGTTTTTTGAAAGTTCTTTGCAGTAAAATAGACGAAATATGTGCAAGGGGGTCACACAGGTTAGAACTTAAGGTAAGACTACCTTGATGTTATGCCCAGTGAACTATGATGTGATCAGGGAACACCCGTTTCGTTAACGTTTAGTTCGTTTCATTTTCATTTGTTTCCCCACTTCAATTTCGGGAATATTCTTAACGTAAATATATTTAAAAACTTATCAAAATGAAGAAGTGAAAGGAAGGACAATAACAAGCGAGAGAGTATTTCAAGCTCACTCCTTGAATTACATGAACTTAGTATAAAAACTCAAGAAAATATGCAATTGTGAGTAGACTCTTCATCATCCAACTTTACTTTTCTTTCTAAATAATATCCACGGTCTGCGCTCTTAATGTCGCGCCACTGGTATCCGGCAATGCTAACGATTTTCTTGTAGCTATATCCTACGCTATTATACAAAGTTTTGCTTAAGAGTTAAAGTGCTGCTAACGCTTTTCTGTAACTATGGATGGTTTTTCATCCTGAATCATACCATAAACAGGTACAAATAATAACTAAAGATGTTTTGACGTAGCATGAGGAGCTTCTTTGCTGTTGTCTTTCCGGAAATTGAATTTTCTTTCAATAGGTAGGACTAACTATAGGCAGCTTTGGCAGATAAGTTATGAAAGCGCGTGAAACATCACTGGGAAGAAACATGCTAAAGTGAGAAGCTAAATTTGAGTACGGAATGAATTAAGAAAGGTCAGCTTTGTTATTTGGAGTCTTGCATACCCAACGTAGTGTGCCGTATTGACCTAATTAATGAATGGGTTGGTTGATCCTAAAAATCTATACACAGATAGGATAGGATTAATATCACATCCTGAATACGACTAAAGAAATGACGGGTTACGGTAATAGAAGGTAGGTTTGGCCACTGTATTGAATTTATGTGATGTAAAAGTGGCATTCAGGGGCTAACATCTAAAAGAATGATAGTCTCTTTCTCTTAATTCCCAATTTAAATGGAACAAATAGATTTCTTGACCTTAGAAAGGTAGATTTTTACATAAAATCCATTACCATACTAACAGTCCAACGCTACTGGCAATATGGTCTTTTCGTTGTATGGGATTGCCTTGGCGGTCTTACTGAATTAGCATGATTCAAAAGTGTCCTTATGATTTCCTAACCATTGCATAATATATCTATTATATGCGAGAACTGAGATTCAATTTCCTGTTGAAAAATTAGTCTACAGTTTTCTAGCAAGGTAGCTGTGGGGGCAGATTCGCTGTCTTTGGTGCCCATATATTGGGTTCTCGGCGTTATTTTAATCCATGAAAGTTCTGACTTTGAAAGGGCTAGATGTGCATACTATTAAAATTACTATTTTGAGGACCAAAACTGATGGAGAATAACACTTTGAAGTGCGATCATAATATATGAACTGTATAATATTTGTTTGAATTGGATTAAATGCATTATTTGAAGTGACTGTAAGGAATTCCTTACACTGAAAACCCTTATGTACATGCAACTGAAAATTGTTAATATAAGACCAAACGACTGGAGATATGAACTTTTATATTTAATAGGATTGCCTCGGAAGTCAAGTTGGATTTACATGATGTGAAAGTGTCGTTATCATATCCTAACCACTGCATAATCTTTGTTTATTTTCAATTGCCAAATGCGGTGGAAAAACCTTAAATTTAAGGCTATGATTAACTCATGAGGCAGTTTCGTGGGTATTTGTGGCAGCCATTTTGGATGTTTGGCCACCATATTGAATTCATGGCACCATTTGAAGTGAATTCTCTGGACCTGAGCACCTAGATATGTACATACATAAAATTATTATGACGGGACCAACATTGTTGGAGATTTGATAGTTTACCCTAAATGAGATTATCTTGCGGCCACATTGCATTTACATTTAGTAAAAGAGCCATTAAGATACCCAAACCACTGAATGGTGTTCGACCGACGTTGCAAGGTTTGATTGTTTGGGCTTCTAATGAAGCGTCATCCAGATAGGTTGCATGTTAGTTTCGTCTTTGCGTGTATACCTTTTCATTAGACAGACCTTCTAATTTTTGCTGGTTTGGGTATTTGATTAATTGTCTGATTAAACCCTCAATTGATTTATCTCTCTCTGGCATTATTAAAAATGTCGTCCGATTTTGCTGGTTATGGCTCTTATTGGAGCATCCTCAAGCTCGATTTCGTAATGAAGATGTTTAGTCATAGTATGCCGGGCAATCGCTTACACTATATAGCTTTAGGAAACCAGTACACATTCCTTATGTATAACATTTTGAATTTATGTGTCAATGGCAGGATATAACGAAGTGCTCAAATAAATTAATTATTTATGGCGTAAAAGCAAAAAACCTCAAATCAGAGTTTTACGCTAGTGCGTTCATCAGGAGGTCCAGATGAATAATCTTACTTCGTACAATAAAGTAAAACGCATGAATCTCAATGCAACTCTCAATGTGCGTCAGTCAATGCGATGTCACATATCATAAATATGAGTGTTTTCAAGCTTGGAAATGGTACAAAACATAATTAGTGGAATGGTGAGACCCATTCAATGCTAGTTCATCTAGATTTTTTCAGGGGGATAATTTTATTATTGCATCTCGTGTCGTTCATACATAAAAGTACTACTGTAAGTCTTAACTTCTATGTTTCCCATTACGTCTGCATCAGTATCAGATCCATGCCAAGATGATTCCACAGAACTGACCGTCGTCGGAGTTGCAATGAATTGGTCTTGCAATGAATTGTGAGATTTGTCCTTCGCTGCTTCTTTATTTATTGGTTTCACAAGGTTGCCTGGTACTGGGTGTATTATGACATAGAAATTTCTTCACAATGCATTTGACAATAATTTTATTAAAAAAATCAGATTCTATGGAAAATTTACCCCTTTCTTGATATAAATTTTGTCAAGTTCAAGCCACTGAACGTTATAATTAAAAGATAAAAAAGAGATCACGTGATCTATACAATAACTTGACGCCTGTTGGACAGCCACTGACTTACTCCTCGAGTCGGCACACGTGTCACCGTGTTTTGCAGACCGAATATTAGTAACACGATCTGGTAGGTCAATAAAACGCAAGTGAGGGAGTGGGTGCAGCTAGGGAACAGCTCGTTTATGAGCTTTGATTTATGACTAGACAGATTTTGGACTCACGGTTGTTTTATTGCTCTGTACGACTGAGTCTTCTGTGGGGTCAACTTTTCATGTTCGTATCCGCATTGATGCAATCGTGAACGCCAGCATCTGCACAGCGCGACAGCATGTCGAAAATGGCATGTTGCTTGCACAGACTCATTTTTGTTGTAAGACTCATATTTACAAATTTTGCGTTAAGAACATTATAAGACTTCATTGGCGACTTTATGCATCGAGTAGTTAATGGAAATATCGCCCTCATAAATTAAGGAGCTCATTGAGTTGATATCGATTATATTGTGACGGGTTTGAAGGAAATCATTGCATGACAATGCTTCTGATTAATCTCATCACTCATGTATCTCTTCCTCTAGTTACCGAAAATGTGAGAAATTGTACTCTTTCTGGACAGGGGTTGCATATGATTAATACAATAAAATACGTAAAAAGTGTCTGGTCACGAATTCGTAAAAGATGATTTCCATCATTAATTTCCCTATCATTGCCATTTCAGTTGTATGTCGGATGTGCAGAATCTCTTAGTTTGATCATTTACCATCAAGATGTGAGCAAAACTCAACAGGTGTGAAAAAATTCATTAATTTTGAAAACCAACTCAATAGGCCCCTTAAAGTTGCCTTAAGGAGGACGGTAGAAGCGATTTACACCGGAAATTTTGAAATTAACCGCATGGCAAAGCTATTGTAATGGAATGTTTTCCGACTGATTTTAGCAAGTTAAAGTAACCTGACTTTTTTATGTGCTTACATTAAACGTGGTCTAAAAACCTGTTGTCAAAAGGAAAGCTGATGGCAATAATAAGATATTACTTTTACTCTTATGCAAAGGCGCCGCCAGAGTTGGTAATGGGGGGCACCACAGATGACGTCGTAATGCCACCTCAGTTATACCCAAAAGTTTGCCTAAATTGTACCCCTTTATGCGTCCATGCGATTGTATACAGCAGTGGGGAATACTTTCTTTGTCAGGCTACATAAAGGTGCAATCCTGGGGAGGGGTCTAAGGGGAGGAGAATACCCCTCTACTTTGAGAATGTTTTGTTAATTTAGGGTTGCTTACATGCTAAATGGTGCTTTATTTGCTATATTTTTGGAACTGATCATATATGTCTGGAAAATGTCCATAATTTAGTAAATTTTAATTTTTCGTTGGGTGAAAGAGGAAAGTATATTGTCTTAGAGAAGTGTATGTTGTCAACAAACCTCCTGAAGCCCCCTTTTGGCTTCTTTACTGCCTTCTATTCGGGGAAGGTTTTTATACGAAAATACGTCGTCCTTGGAGTCCACAGAAACATTCTTGGAAAATTACGAAAACTTTCCTTTGCCTCATTGTTCTTTGTAAAAGGGTATCTAGGGCTGTTAGACACCGGTATAGGGCCTCCTTGAAGCTCTGGATTATAAAATGGGGCACTGGCATGATGCTTATTACCTGACATCCAAATGATACTATAGACTATGATGCCGAGCACTTTAAAAGGACCGTATTTTTACTAAGTTTGAACGACAATCCAGACAAAAAGCTTTCATCAATGGGGAATGGGAGGGGATATAAAGGTGCAGGGATGTGACATTAGACATCCCTGGTAGGTACAGCAAAAGGAGTGAAGGACTAACAAACTCGTTTCTGGATGCTTTTTCGTCGTAGGTATATTAACAATCACATCTATACCAATGATGGCTGCGCGCAAAGCGATCAGTAAAATTTTTTGAAAAATGTATGATGGCAAATACGTACTTTCAAACTTTCACATCATGCTACAAATTTGATTGAAAGATCCCATAATGATGCAAGGACCCTACAGCGGTTGGGTAGATACTTCTGTTTTTTTTTTTAAAGTGTTGTGATCAGAATAGTTGCATGTATTATCACCTTAATAATGGTCATGAGATGGAGTGCGAATGCACGCGAAGAGCGCCGATATTTTTCATTAAGTAGGATTTCCATGACAAAACATGCATTCATGCTCTACATCGAGACACTTTCAATTCCCCAAAAAACCTATGTATATGCCAATCACAAAGGCAGTCTTTTACCTGAGAATTCGTATACAGGTTTCAACTTTTGCTGCTGTGCCCCAGGGTAACATTCTTTCTGACTGTTCAAGAAGTCTATTTTGCCATCCCTCTCACAGGTAGAACTTTTTCAGCCTTCTGAAGAGTACCTACGACTGCATGGGGAAGTAATATGTAGTAATGTCTGCAGCTAATTGTGGACTAGAACAATAGCTGAGAATGTTGTGTTTTATATCAAACAGTCATTAGTGTCGTAATGCAACAGCCACCAAATCTGTTCAACAATGTGTTACTTGAAAATGAGTTAATTCTTTCCAGGTATCACCACTGAAATGTCTCTTTGTTCTCATTGTTAACCGCTGTTGACTATGAACCTCAATGATGACCTGATCCTTTCATGTCCAAATAATTCTAAGACAAAAAACCATTTTTGAGAAATCTTTTTAAAAGAGGTTCGTTTCTGAAACAGGCCTTAAGCAAGAATTTCGGTCATGCCAATAAAAGTTTTAATACTGTAATGTGTTTTCTATGTTTCGTTACGAGTTTGATATCCCGGCAAACTGATATTTAATCTCTCTCAATTTTAGCATATTCTCTCACAGGTTAGGAATACCCGCGCAATATAAGAATTGAGGAAATGAAATCCAAACTCTTCAATTCTCATGTCTATTTACAAAGTATTATTCTAAAGCTCCGGCATGATTTCGATCTGATCTTTACAACCTTTGGATTTTTCACTTTTTTCACTTTTTCATTTATTGACTTATTTTTATTTTGCAAAATATCTCCAGAGCCTGTGAAAGCTCTCACAGAAGTAATTTCGTATGTAAAAATGCATACATATTAAACAATGCCTCTCCACAAACCGACATTAATACCTGTATTTATTATTTACTATTTGCTCATCTAAGGAATTCAAAGGAATTCTCCCTGATTGAGCCCCCGGAGACAACATGCAAAATTCAAACAATGAAGAACATTCACCTTGACTTTCTAAGCTTCACTACATTTTTTTGCAGGGGCTGCAGAAAGGTTTACGATTTATTTCCTGCATATAACATGTTGGATCATTCATCAGAAAACAGCAGCAGGAAAACATAAGATTAATTGAAGCAGTCCTACACACCAGCTTTATGTTACAGATTAAATCTGGTATACCCACATGTGTTGACCAAAAACATGGAGAAATTACCACTTGAGGTAAGTGTGCTTACACTGTGCAATATCAACTACAACATTAGTCAAGTTCCTATGCTAACTTTTGGTTACACTTTTGTGAAAGAACTTTCATGTTTCGATAACATTAGGATACATTTCAAAAGCATGTGTTTCTTTTGTTTTCTATGAAAGTGCATTTGAAATTCACTTTTTGAAATTCACTTTGCATTTATAGGGTTTTCGATGTTTGATATGTCGTAGTAAAACAATTTCGAGAGAGTCTGTAACATCAGTAACATTCTGAAGTGTGTGGTATGTTTCAGCATGAAGTTTAGCAAAATGTTAGGCCTACTTATTTTTATGTAACTTTTCTTGTCCCAAGAACAAAATAAATTTAAAGCTATCCATAGTAGTGCTGAAGACAAACTTTAAAGAAATGTAAAATTTCCAAAACTATTACAATCAGTTGTGGAGGTCTTCTAAATTGTGCTTGTAATGTTTACCTTAATTACATATTTAGACGAGCTCAATACATAAACTTGTAAAAGCTTTGAATTTTTACACAAACTTTATTCGTTCTAAATAACTTCGTCGTTGACACGCTTATAAGTTTTTCAATATTTTTCATTTCAGTTTGTAACTTGGATAGGTGTATAGCTGGTTCAAATTAGTTGTTTTATTTATCTACTGGTCTTAAACAGTATGGATAATGTGATATCTCGAGTAGGCCTTGTGTCCTAAAGTGAACTTCTTCTGTTTGTACCCATATTTATTTCATTACTACAATGTATGCCGTTCTAAACTACGTCATATCGTTCCTTAAATCAGTTAATGTGTATGTAACATTGTGCGTAAATGTCAGATCGTTAACAGTGCTCCATGAGCACATATGTCAGAAGACATGAGTATCTAACTAAGTATATGTTTGTTTAGGTAAAATGTGCAGAAACATGAACCCGGTTGAAAACGTAAGGAGAAAGTGTAACGATAATAGTCAAATAGATGATATGGCAATCCTGCAAAAAGGCAATGATGTTGCAAATGCCACTTCACGCACATGTAAGAATGAATATTCCCAAGGACGGGGTCCTGTTTGTTTTGGATCACTACATGATTCCTTGCCCAAAGCAAAAAGAACTTATGCAATCTCAATAAAGAATGCAACGGAGTGTGTGGCTGTGTCTGTGACTTCTAGCTTGTTAACTCAATATCTAAAGATCGGCCGGACAGAAACTTTTTCAGACTTTTATTTACATTTCAAATTTAAGGAAAGAAATAGTCTTTTCTCCCTATTTTAGTGATGTTCGAAGGTCATTTGAGGTCTTCAGAGATCAAAAATAAAACACCATGTAAACACCATATCTGAACCTGGAATAAATAATACTTTTCCATTTTTGAGACATAGACTTATCATAGCAACTGAAAATTTGTCCCTGTTGTTTTTGCTGGAGATGAAATGTCATTTGAAACCATCGAAAGTCACCAGAGGTGACCTTAATCAAAAGTCATCTTATATCACAAGAGGTAATTTTTCCAACTAGTTTAAAGGACTTGTTCACAAAACACCCAAGAATGGTGACGTCGATAAATCGTATACGTAAGGTGCTGTGCCCTACATTGAATTAACGGACCCTATAGTGTTGGTGGAGGTCAAAGGGTCATTTTACGTTACCAGATGCTGTGAAACTTTTGAAAACATCATTTATTCCATGGACTACAAAAAGTTCATGTGAGGGCTTTTCAGTCTGCACAGCCGGACACAAAGCGCTCATACCCGTCAGCGAATAGAATGAAGTATTTTTTATACTATTTTCTAGTGGCAAGGAATCGTACAACTGAAGATCTGGATTTAACAGCCAGTCTCGACTTAATCAGAATCGGTAGCCTTTGTCTTCTCAACAAGTCACATTTCAAAACGTTTGCCCTCCTTACTTGCTTTGTTATTAAAAGTGATGTAGCAACTTCACAGAATTTGATATAAATTCTTCACACATTTGTTAACGAAAGATGAAATTTTCGAACGAACGGAGTAAAGACAGCAAAACTACATGAGAATTCTGAAAACATTTCATAGCGAAATGAGACGAACAAAATAAATCGTCGTGGTGACTTCGCTCAGAAGGCGTGTAATAAATTTACTAACATATTCATACAATTTCTCCTTCAAAACAGGTTATTACTCATATTATGAGATTCTTAACTTTTGAGGAGCGTAGCTTGTGCTCGTTGGTTTGTAAAAAGTTGTATTCTGCGTTACAAGACCCTGTATTTAATTCAAGATTAATTTGCCGTTTACATCTTTACGACGATCTCAGCAAGTGTCTTGACGTTGCCGACTACGCAAGTCGTCGTTCCATCACATACTTGTCCATTCACGACAACTGTCCAGGTCATGATGAACAGAAATGCCAAGGAAAAGATTCATTTTGGACTGGTAGAGTAAAAAAGTTCAGGACTTACATTGCAAACGAATTTCAAATGATCACTACTGTTCATTTGAGTAAATTAGCTCACAAAAAGTTACAAATAGACATGCTTCTAAACATTGCTACTTCTTTTACAAGCTTGAAGACTTTAAAGTTGTATAGCACATTCTTGTTTGATATCTTGAGTAATACTGAAAATTTTCAGCAAGTCGTAAAGACACTACAGGACATTACACAACTAGTTGTTATACTCGAAAGTCAAAGCTACTCTAATCTCCCACAATTACTAGACTTTAGTTTGAATATTCAATGCCTTTTGATTGAAGATACGATTTTCATTTTACAAATTGGTAACGAAACGTTCACTGCCTTTAAAAGCCCCTCGTATTATCATCCCTTTCGAAATAATGTTTCTTTGAGTGTTCTCAGCTCATTTTGTAGTAGATTTGGATGTGCCGTTTACTTTGAGAAAGTTGATGTTAACTTACCCGAATTAAATTTGTCAGAAATTACAGCAGTACTACGTAGCATTCCGAAGTTACATATAAATAAATTGGTCTTGCATTATTGTTTATCCTCGGTGACTGAGGATGAAAGCCCGTGCTTACACCAAATTTCAGAATTGGGCGTGACTAGTTTATTCTTAGCTTGTCAGTGTTACATCTACGATTGGTGTTCAAATGCATTTTTTGAGTCAGCAATATTAAATTGCAAAGCTTTTAAAGAAATTTTGTGTTATGGAAAGTTCGACCAACTTACTTTAGATATAATATTTTCCTATTGCCCCTTTATACAATCTATGCGTATTGTTGGCAATTACATCCAAAAATTTGGTTACACTGTATGCATGTCTATCAGAGTTATATTCAGATCAGCTTGCAATGGGCATTTAAGAAAGTTATACATAACGATGGAAGACACCCCATGTGACGTTCCAATACCCATTACCGGTCTACAGTACTTTCCTTTTGTGCTATGGCATTTGCAAGAATTTGAGCTAAATGTAAATTCAAAGAACTTTGATGACCAGACCCTTTTCATGAAACTACGAGATAGTTGTCCTAATATCCGGAAGATTCAGATTCGATTTTACAAAACTGAGGTCAATGAGGATTTAAAAAATGGTAAAAGTAGAGGAATCATACATATGAACCACTTCCACAGAATGGCTAAGTTGGAAGAACTGGAACTACGTAACTATGAGCTTTTGACAAAATTTGAGATGGGAAAATTATCGTTTCCTTCCTTGAAACACCTGAATCTCCTGAGTTGTTCTACTTCAAAGGTAGAGACTCTTGGCAAAATTACCTCTGCTTGTCAAGGACTAAAAGTACTAAATCTGATGAATTGGAAAGATTTTAGCATCGAAATATTCAGGCCAGTTTTAATTTATCTAAAAAGTCTCGAAGAACTTCACCTACTACGCTGTAAAAACGTGAACAGCTCAACTTTACAAATATTGTCCAGCTTCTCTCCTCCTCTCAGACTGCTGAAACTATCTCAGTATCATAAAGGCTTTGAATGGCATGTCAAAATGTATAAGGTAAAACATCCTAACGTTCACGTTATATTGTATGAGCACAATATAGATTGCATGGGAGATAATTTAGATAGGATTGTTTTAAATCTCCCCTGATCATACGTCATGAAAGTCTTTGAAGAGATTATTAAAAGACGATTCTGCACTCGTTTTGGGGGGCTTAAATAAAAATATCAGAACTCGTCTAATTTGATTTAGGAAAACGCATTTGTCACAGCACAATAGACACACGTTAACGTCAAGCAAGATCTCTGTTTACAAATCAAATCTGACAGTAGGTCACTTGCACTTTCTGAGAAGTAGACGCAGACTCTTTATCAGTAAGCACACAACGTTTATTAAGAGAAACATGTAGCAGTGTGGGGTAAAGGTCGTTCCGCACAAGGTCCCAAAATTCTGGGAGTGACAAGGGGCATGTTGATCCCCATACAACTTCCGAAGACTGGGCAGGAAATATCTGGCACTTTAATTAAAATATCTAGGAACACCTTATTGTTGATTTGAAGATAGCTACCCACTTATAGGTTTTTGCCTGGAGTCCTAAAATTGAAAAAAAGAATAATGTAGGCGTGTCCCATCATTACTGCTCTGTGTATATCCTCGACCCATTTCGCAATACACTTTCAAAAGTAACAACCGCTCATCATTGCTCATTCATTGCCGTTTTTGGACAGTTTAACGCTACCGTCTGAGTACCAGAGGCTTTACCAAACGAATGGCGTCAATCAGCTCATTTCCTATAAATTAACCATTTTTAAATACCCTGGGTCGTATGTTGGCAAAGGATGAGTCTAGCACTCCAGAAGCATCTGTGCAAATTACTATGAAACTTTCAGGTCAACACCTGTTCGCAATCATCGTCACACTAAATATGTTTCATATTGAACCTAAAGAAGGCAGGATCTTTTGAGTGAGTGGTACAATATTTCAAAAGCAATTCCATTTAAGAAAATTAAACATTAGCAATAAAAGTGATGTAGATTCCTTTTGAATGGTAATTTCAATTAAGGGGTCAATTTGTGTACCATAAAATGCTCATGCACACAATATTGAATATATTAGACGATATAAAAGCGAAAGGTTAAAGTTAAATTACATGAAAATTGGCTAGGAGCTTAAAATTATTAGATTAAGTAGATTTCCATATTGGTCCCTAATTTCGGCCCCAAAATGCCTCCTAGATCGCTAGAAATGGCACTTCCCAGGCCTATTTATCGCATATAAATAAGGGGAACACTATCAATATTGTAAAAATAAACATTGAAAAATACCAAAAATATGCTGAAGGGGCGGCTGCCCACTTCACCTCCCTTGACTACGCCCCTGTTCTCAGTATACATTGATTAATCTACCCAGGCTGTTTCATTGTCATGGTCATGATTAACATCTACACCCAAGACGTAACGTAGCTTTTCCATACTTTTAACTGTAAACTTTTCAGCTAAAGCATCTTGAATTGGGAAATTTTCTTATCACGCTTACTAGCCATGAGAATGACATTCATATACTGTATATGGGAGTCGGTTGAACATTTCTCATTCTGCATGAAGGTATGTAGACTCAAGGATCACTTCGTGTCATTATAAACACCATTACAATTAAGTGATTATATATGCATTAATGCTCATGCACACAATATTGAATATATTAGACGATATAAAAGCGAAAGGTTAAAGTTAAAATTACCTGAAAATTGGCTAGGAGCTTAAAATAGTCAGTACCTGACAATAAGGAATATAGGAAGATACTGAGGTTATGATACAGAAATTTTCATACTTTAAGAGCCATGATTCAAAGATACAGCTTAAAGAGCTATTCGAAATTAGGTAGGTGGATAACATTATTGTCAACAAGTGAGATTAATACGAAAAGAATCCATTATAATTCGTAGCTCTTTTAAAATTTGTTGGCCCAAACTTTCAAATTTTCAAACGATGTAACATTCATTACTCCTTGAATGCATAATATTTTGTGGAAATAAAGTTATAACCAAAGGTGATGGGTGACAACGAATTGCCGGTATTTATAAAAGCAAAACATTAGCTTTTCGGCTTTATTTGAGAAACCTAATTTTGTACACACTGTACTTAGGAACTAATAAGTTTAGATTTAATTTGTTGAACTGTTTTCTTATGTTTTAAATGTATGCACATATATGAGTGGTTAAAATATTTGTTTGTTTTTTATGCTAAAACATGTCGAAAATACAGAAGAAATCTACAATTCATAAATCTAGAAAACGTTTATTTATTTATATATATATATATATATATATATATATATATATATATATATGTTGAGTAAGCCACTTTTCACTTTTGACTCTACCATTAAGACTGCATCAGCCTGGCAGACGTCCGACGATTAATTTTTCACAAAAACCAATGCCCAATCCGATTGGTATATTTTGCACTTTTCAGAAGTTAGGGAACTCTGAAGTAAGTACCACATAAACCGACATATGTTCTAATGCGATGATGCTATCATTCACGAAACACCAACAAGTTTGAATCTGGGACCCGTAGACATGAGCATTTAGTTTTTCGGCCTGTTGTCTTACTTCTTGTGTTCACTTGTTGACCATGCCTTTTTGTTTTAATAATGACATTCAACTATGTTCAAGTATTATTATAGAAATGAAATCAAATGTTCTGGGGAAATTCGTCACACGCTTTACAACGTCTGTGGGAGGTATCAGTTAGTGCAGTATCTTTCGATTGCAATTTTTGCTCGATGACAGAACGATAGGCCAATCCCGACGTCAGATCCAGACGATTGGTTGAGGTTATGGTATTCACAACACTGTCATTTAGAACTCATCAGCACTCATGCAACTAGTTACTTCAAAACATATCCTAAATATATGACAGTAAGCAACCAGCAGATCGAGTGGCTTTGACTTGATTAAATGTTTAGTGAAAGAATACATCTTTTAGAGAGGTAAGTCTCATTTTCAATATTTACCTCAACATAAAGATAAGAGCTGCCTACGGCTTCTATCGGTTTCAAGTTTCAAGCGTAAGTAAACTGCAGAACTGCAAAGAAAAAGGAAAATTTTAGAAGCAATATTTCCGTATTACAAAACAACTGGAACAACTGGAATTTTTTGTTGAGTTATAAACAAGATATCCACTCGGGCCTTTCAAATTCATAAAACGAAAACACTGTTAAAGTGGACCTAAAGTCTAGAATTACAGGAATATATACTTTAGAGGTTGAGAATTACAAGAATGACATCACAAATTATTGCGCAATGTACCATTTGTAATTGATTGAATAAGCTCCAACATTTTATATCTCAGCTCAGGAATGTCCTGTGAAGATGGGAGTTGGACCATTTGGATGCATGTTTCAAGGTTTTTAAAATATATATTTTAAAATTTTAGAATTTAGGTACACTTTAAGAATTGAATAAAACAAGCAGTAAAAGAGATCCCCTGGCGATGCCCTCGATTAATGAATAACAATTTAGTGTGACATGTGATAGTTGGTCAAATGCTTCTATTGCATTAACCCTACCTGCAATTCTGGGACATATTTAGAGAGACATACCAAATCGAACAAACGCAGTTGCGTCCTAGTGACCATTATATTGAATAGGGTTGAAGTCATGATCAGCCTTGGCAAGCAGATAGTAAATGGTAAAAAGCGTCCAGACAGTATATAAGCATGTAACTTTACATTTCAATTATCGCATGATGCCAAAAAGGCTCGCAAACTTTACCGGTTCTAGTTTTAGGTCAAGTGGATTTCCATATTGGTCCCTAAGTTCGGCCCAAAATGCCTCCTAGATCGCTTGAAATGGCACTTCCATTCCCTTCCAAATAGGGAAACACTAGCAATATTGTAAAAATAAACATTGAAAAATACCACAAATATGCTCAAGGGGGCGGCTGCCCCCTTCACCCTCTTGGCTACTCCCCTGTTCTCAGTATACATTGATTAATCTACCCAGACTGTTTCCTTTCATGGTCATGAATAACATCTACACCCAAGACGTAACGTAGCTTTTCCCTATTTTTATCTGTAAACTTTTCAGCAAAAGCATCTTCGGAAATTTTCTTATTACGCTTACTAACCATGAGAATGACATTCATATACTGTATATTGATCAGTTGAACATTTCTTCTGCATGAAGGTATGTAGACTCAAGGATCACTACGTGTCATTACAAACCCCATCACAATTAGGTGATTATGTATGCATCAATTCCGCATCTTAGTAACTGATTAAAGAGTATATATACTTCAATTTAGTTACCAAACAAAGTGCTTTTTACCTTTGATAATGAAACCTTCTATTTGTCTCTTCTTCATCATTTGCTAGTCAGACAGACTGTTGTTACATCCATCTGATGTCCTTCCAACAGGTTCTGATCAGGAAGTGCTTAAACTTTGTTTCCTGATTTAAATCATTTTACTGGACAAAACGTCTCACCATAGCTAATACCAAATTTGAGAGAACCACTTGATGCGAAAGGTTTTTATCCTTTATCAGCTTCGTCAAATTCCAGAAAAAAAAATCATGAACAGATTTTATTCGTTAATTTATCAATCCATTTAGACTTCTCTGACCTAACTCACGAGTGCTACCTTGTCATTTTTTCTATTAGATTACCACCAGCTAAAGTTACCCATTTTCCATATGATGACCGCTGGTCGGCCATTTATTGCGATCAGCTCATTTGTTCCTCAGTCGTTGTATCAGCGGCATATAACATTTCATCACTGATATTATTAATCAGTACAAGACAAATTTTTATGACCGTGCTTTACCATTTTCTCACCCGTTTGTATTATTTGATCCAAAAAAATATGTTGACCGCAGGGACTTTCAAACGCTTCAAATCATACAGTCGATACCCTTTTGTCTCTGTTACGTGATCTAGAAGGAAGCATTTCCTTGCTGTGGAGTCCAGTTTTAACCCGTATCTTTTGAAACATTAGCGTTTTTTGAGACACTCAAATGACCAAAAATGTGTGCTCAGCTTTAGAATTTTCTCATCCAGGCAACTCAAGGTGTAGCTCCGTCAACCACCTTTGTTGCATTTGTTAAACAAAAGTTGACGACACTGCTCCCCCAAAAGGGAGAAGCGCCAACAACTGCCGTGAGTTTTGCATCAAACAACAGTCGTCGCCCAGTCTCAACCAGCTCGTGACTCATTCAATCACCCTCACCATTTTGTATGGCGTTTTTAATACAACAGGTTTCTTATGAGCTATTTGTAACTTAATATTCACCACCATTGTCAGTATTCAAGCTCTTTAAGATTTACGTCGAGAAATTATCAGCAAGGGCTTCCCATTATGAGACTTTGCTGAAATTCCCATCTTCATGTTTCGTGCATACTCCCAAACATAACGGGTACATGTGTCCGCCGATCCACGCCTTGATTTGTTGACTCGGGAGTCGCTAGGTGAAACAAAGACAATAGAACGCACTTGCCTAGGCTCAAGCGGTAATCCCCTTGGGAATGCTACTCTCGTGTTTTCCACATGTACATGCAAATTACGCAGGAAAACATTCATGCACGAAGTTTATTGGTAATAAAAATAAGAAGAAACCCCCATACAGGTAAATCTTGACAAGTCTTCAGTTCACATATATGTGATTCAATAAAAATAAATGTTTTATAAATTGGTGCTCAGAGAGATCAAAAGACATGTATTTTCTTCTTTCAACACTGGCAGATATATTCATATGGGTTCAGTTATCATGGTCCTCTCTTTGAAATTGATTTTTAGATACTGAACAATAGGAGACTTCCAGCCTTAAGCGCAGGCCACACAAGGGCGATTTTCGGATAGGATTACGGTCTGATTTTGTGAGTTTCACTTAAAATCTTGTTCATCTCTGATCAAAAAGAGCCGCAGATTTGCCTTCCTGTGTAAATATGTGATTTGCATCAGTGGACTAAGAAAACAAAATGTAAACTAATTATTTTGTGACGTCACATCGGCAGACAGCGTTTATTGGATACGCGTGCAAAAATCGGATTGACTTTCTAACAAATACCGCTCTGTTGAGCGGTATAAGTTATATAATGATCGCAGAAGAATTTATCGTGAGACAAACTAGGATCAGTTGTCAATATAGCATGACCATCCTTACATCAAAGTCTGAATGAGAAACTATTGGCCCGATTTAGAAAAAACGGATATGATTCGGATTCGGATTGAAAATCGCTGTAGTGTGACCCGCCCTTAAGACGTATTCTGTCCTCACTAGTGGTGGAGGTGGCTTCCAATCCCTTAAGGAGGCGCAAAAAGTGTATCGTAGTGACGCAAATTTCATCGGTTGCCAATTATTGACTTCATGGTTGAAAGCATGAGTATAATGTAAAGATTATATACAATTGTTTAGTTTTCGGGTATAATTAAGTATGCATACATAAATTTATTGTTTTCATGTTGATCTGTCAAAGTGATTTGCAAACACAAATGCTCGAGGGAAAGGTGTCAAACAGGGAAGGCAGTCACTTCTGTATTCTAATGGAGACGGTATACTCATCAATTTACAGGGCTTATTTCCAGCGATTGAGGACTTTGACATAACGCTCAGACTATGAAACTTTGCGTCGCTGTGTAATGCACAAGGAGTTTTGTGAGCTTTATAAATACTACCTACGGTTGTAAGCTGCTGTGCAAGTTCATTTTTATCTATAATCCGCTTGAAAAATGTTTCTGTAAAGTAACCGTTGTTGTAGCTGACACCACCACATTCGAAACCGACACCAAACCTCATGAGAACTGACCAAGGGTTAAAATCCAAAACAGAAAGTGAATCAAACCTGCAATATCCAACACCGAAAACTTACACATATAGAAGTAAAATATTATATGATTTAAAAAAACTTTTATTTTAGCCCTACAGCCAATCTCAAAGGTTAAGCTATAGCAAAATAGGTACAATGATATTTTTTCTATTCATGGCACTTTTTTGTTACTTTTGAGAAACATCATTATACATAGTAATTATTTCTTCAGATATCGGGGCATGGTGGGTTCAACGGGGTGGAGAGACATTCAATTATTAATAGAATGACAAGCTACTAGCTTCCTTATCAAGTACATTGGTTACTGCTGTGCGTATTGTATATGAAGACTGTGTAGTGTATGCATTTATATTCAAACATATTTAACTTAACCAGTCATTCCCAACGGGGACGTTTTCTCAAATCAGGGGGCGATGAGCGCTAAGGGGAGGAAGGGGAGGTCAGAAAAAATATAACATGAAATTCATGCTGAGGATTTACAAGGTTACAACAGATTTCCTGCAATTTTCAAATGTGTTTGCATAAAAAGATCAGTCAACAAGTTGAGTAGGTCAAACATTTCCTTCTCAGGTGCCCTATAAAGTTTGAAAATTATCTTTATTGCCGGATGCCAGGAAATTGCATCTAAAAGTGTTCAATTTCAAAATTTTTCTGGGGAGGACCCTCATATTTCCATCAGTGCTAGCCAAAGGGGTGAGCAAAGTGGCCATGTCTAAAAGTTATCCCGCCACTCTCACCTCAAATGTAGCTTTCTCCTCGCTCTTCATTGACATGACATATTGTCAGAAATGCAGAAGTGACAATTGTACATAACTGTAACGTAATAGATAACTTTTGCAATGACATTTTTCGGTGGACTAAATCCATCTTCATTATAATCACCTTTAGGACAGCTTGAGTGGCATAAGTCTTGCAAAGCCCCATGTGACCCATACCATTCTTCTTCTTCCCACCTACTCCTTGCTTCATTGAAGGAACCTTCCTTCAGAAACTGTCACAGTTGAAATGAGCAATGTTCTAATGGTTGCAATTTTTGTAGTGCGCATTTAAGGTTATTAGGTAATCGGAAAGTAGTCAAAATTTGACTTAGGTGCTTCATTCTTGAACTAAATACTTCGTAAACAACCCACAGCCTTCAAGGACTTCGTCCCCTGGTCTCCACTGGGACGTTGCCAATGTACCCCATCAGGAGCCCTTTAAGGACGCTTCACACTTCCGTGAAGCCCCTGCCATCCATGAACAAAATCTTTTATCCTGATCAAGCCTTCAAGCTTTCGTTAATCGCGGTATATGTATTCCCCATCTTATTAGGGAAACGGCATTTCGTGTGCCACACCGCTGTTTTGCTCCCCTTTGTGACGGACCGGCACGTAAAACGATTGTGCATACGTGTAAACTTACCCGTTCTTTTGACATGTTTTTTATCTTTTTGGTTTATTCATAGCAATATTATCTTAAAGGTGGTTTTTGCCCAACCCCATTAGGTGAAAAAGGTCGGTGAGCTGAAAAAGGCTGGGAACCACTGAACTGAATGATAGAAAAGTGAGAATTTAATTGGAAGAGCGCCATCACTTTTAGCTTTTAACTCATGTGTTATGGATTACTACCCTTACAAAAAAGTGTGGCGTGCCACATGTGAACACACGTAATCACGTGTGGCAGAGCATATGAAAATACATAAGGACAAAAGTGTGGTTTTGCGTGGTGACACATGTGGTTTGGAACCAATCTGACACAAAGGACCACGCTTTTCACTGCATGATTGTCACACCTTGAAATCTGGGTCAAAGTGGGGAAAGCTGTCTCAAGTTGACACATGTGGCAAACCAGGGCAAAGTGTGGCAAACAAGGCCAGCGAACGAAATCGAACTATTGAATTTACTTTACTTAGCGCCACACATCTCCACACTTTGCTTACTTTACCCCAGTTTGCCTCCTGTTACATGTGTCAAAGCGTGATTTTCGGTTTTCCACACATTGCCTCATGTCCAAACTGTGAAAATGCTGGTCAATGTATGGCACTTTGGAAAAGTGTGTCAACCGTTTATTAATGACACACATCGTCACGCAAAAATTCACAGAAATTTCACTCCTCTCCACACTCCACCATAGTTTTGCACAGTTCGGCACAGTATTTCACCTGTGGTATTGGAACTTTTGCCACACAATTTTTTGTAAGGGTATGACATCAAGCTTAACAACCTGGTTTCATTCACCATTAGTACAAACTGGTTTACTGCTGCTCAATCTGTAACCACCCTAGCCAGATGTCCTTAGGCCTAGTTCTTACCTTACACGTTGGTTTCTGAACTAGGATGGCACGCCATCAAGCGAGCCATTGCCCCAGATAGCACAAAGCTTTGGCATTACGTTGGGCCAATGTTGGCAACCGTTGGCAACCGTTGGTATTATGTTGTGTAGGCAACCAAAGGTAGGGCTAACATTTCGCCAACCATATGCAGCCAACAATTGTAAATTACATGTATTGCCAACATTTGCCCAACATTTGTAGGCCAACTGTAGGGCATCATAAATTTAACCAACATTACACCAACTTTAAGTAGCCAACTGTTGGGTGCTTTACATTTAACCTACGTCGAACAACTTTCATGAAACCAACCGTTGGTCATTTTGTGTTCAACCAACATTGAGACAGCAATATTGCCAACCGTCGGGCATTATGTAATAAACCCATATTTCCCCAACCGTATGCAGCAAACAATTGTAAATCACATATATTGCCAACATTTGACCAATATATATATATAGGCCAACTGTAGGGCATCATACATTTAACCAACATTAAAGCAACTTTATATAGCCAACCTACATTGAACAGCTTTCATGAACCAACCGTTGGTCATTATGCATGTGTTCAACCAACACTGTGGGAGCTATATTCAGCCAACCGTCTGGCATCATGAGATAAACCGACGTTGGGCCAGTTTTAAGTTACCTACTGTTGGGAATAATATATTGAGCCAACGTTGGACCAACACCTAAAAACTGTTGAAATTTCCTTAGGCCGTTACCATTTACAAAACAGTATAAGAGATGTATATATATATATATATATATATATATATATACATATATATATATATATATATATATATTTATATATATATATATATATATATAGCACTACCTCCAAATTCATGGTACTGCCATGGGAACCAAGATGGCTCCCTCATTCGCAAATTTATTTATGGGCAACCTCGAGAAAGAATTCTTATCTCGACAAAATTTAAAACCACAAATTTGGTTACGTTTTATCGACGATATCTTCATGATCTGGCCCCACGGTGAAGATAGCCTAAAAATTTTTGTGGAAAACATCAATTCGTTTCACCCCACAATCAAATTCACGGCCGACTCCTCTAGAGTCAGTGTCCACTTCCTGGACACAACAGTGACCATAGAAAATGGTTCACTCAAAACAGACTTGTTCAATAAACCCACGGACAAGCACAACTACCTACTACCGAGCAGCTGCCATCCCCCGCACTGCACCAAAAATATTCCATATAGCCAAGCACTTCGCATCAAACGTGTCTGTTCCTCTGAGACAGACTTTGAAATTCGCACTAACGAACTGTCTAGCCACCTCCAAAATAGACAGTACTTTCGGGGTTCAATTGAAAATGCCGTCAAAAAGGCAAGGGATACCCCGCGTTCTGAAACTCTGACATACAAAAACCGTCAGCCCAATTCTAATAGAGTGCCATTGGTAATTGAGTACCATCCCGGTCTACCACCGTTCGCCAAATTCATCCATAAACATTTGCCCATACTTCAAAGCACGGCTTGCCTCAAGTCTATTTTTCCCGCTCCCCCCGTTGTTGCTTTTTCCCGCCCCCCAAATTTACGGGACATTTTGGTACGGGCAAAATTTCAGGACAAAACCTCAGTCGAGGCTAACAACGAGAATTTTGGTTGTTCACCATGCCCGTCCAATTGCAAGACGTGCGCTCTGATTGATTCAACTAAATACTTTCAGAGCTATCAAACTGCACGCACTTTCCAAATTAGACAATCAATAATTGTCTTTCCAAAAACGTCATATATCTCATCTACTGCAATTTATGTGGAACGCAGTACGTGGGGGAATCAAAAAACTCCCTCAGGATGAGAATGACACAGCACAGGTCAGCATGGGCGTAAATCCCGGGGGGGATGGGGGGATATATCCTCCCCAACATTTGACAAGGGGGGGATGGCCCATATAATCATCCCCCCCCCCCAATATTTCAGTCTACAGATACGTGTATGATGGAAAGTATATCTTATTCTTCATTTTCATGGGAATTTTTTCAATCTCGCTTCACTTTTTATCACAAATGTTTCTCAAACTATATCAGAATTTTAGCAAATCGTTGGCAATCTATCAAAATTTTCGCGCGCTCCGCGCACTCCTAACCTTACGTCAGTGTCACTCATATTATCAATATCTTCCGATAGCAACTTTCGGAGAAGCACAGCAGCAAAAAGTTGAAAGTTTACGAATTAATAGGTAAAACATTGGCTTATGGCAGTGGCATGTAGGTTTGTTGGGCAACTGGGAGGGTCTCAATGTAGAGTCTGAATGCAGGTTTTGCAATGGAAATATTATTCGTCACTGTTTACACTCCATGTCATGACCACGAAACTTTCACATGATCACAACACTTTCCGAAGAACAGATGTACATCTCCAAACATCTGTGGGACCTTGCATCAATATGGGATCCTTCAATCTAATATGTAGCATGATGTAGAAGGTTGAAAGTAGGCCTACGTATCTGCCGTTATACAATATTCAAAAAATTTAACATGAGCTTCGCCAGTTCGCGCTGAGCCATTATCGGTATAGATGGTGATTGTTAATACACTTGTGAGTTGCATGTGACGAAAACAGCACTCTGTAACGCTCTTATTCAGTTAATCCTTCACCCCTTTTGCTACACCTATCAGGGAGGTCGAATGTCACCTCCCTGCACCTATACCCTCCCTCCCTCTCATTTTCCATTACTGGCAGCTGTTCGTCCGGATTTTAGTTTAAAAGTAGTAAAAATATGATAGTTGTAAAGTGTTCGGCGTCGTACTCTATATTATCATTTGGATGTCTAGGTAGTATACGCATTATGTCATTAGCCCCCCCCCCCTCCCCTCCCCCGCCTCAAATTAATATGATTATTGCAGAGCTTCCAGGAGATCCTATTCAGGTATCTGCTAGCCATAGACGCCCTTTCATAATGCACAATGAAGGAAAGGACATATTTCGTAATAACTCAAGAATGTTTCTGTGGACTCCACGCACGTATTTTTGTGTAAAAATTTCCCGAAATAGAAGGCAGTAAAAAAGACAGAAGGGAGGGGGCTGCAGGAGATTTGTTGACAACGTATCTGTCTCTTAATAGACAACATATTCTCCTCTTTTACCTTACCAAAGATTTGCATTCACTAAATTATGGACATTTTTCGGCCATATATGATCAGTTCCAAAAACATCCCAAAGATAAAAAAAATTAGAAGGGGAGGGGGAACCCCTTCCACAGGACGACACCTTTATGTAGTGACAAACGAGAGATTGAAACTGCTGCATGCACATGCAGAAACGCATGAAAAATAAAGGTGTAATTTATGCAGACTTGGGGGAACTGAGGTATTATTACGACACAATCTACATGGTGCCCCCAATCACAAAAAACAAAAACCTGGCCACGCCACTGACCTCAAGCCAACTTGCAGGTCTTGTCATGATCTCCGAATTCAAAATCCAGTTGTTTGGGATGACCCTATATGTTGATCCCTGCCTTTTTTAAGCTTAACAGGACATTTTTGCTCTTGTACAATTTCAATCCAGTGCAGCTTATCAACGAGTTTTGTGCTCAAACTAGCATTTCCTAAATGTATGAATACACTCGGCCTAATATAGCCAACCAAAGAACATTACCACTGAAATTAACCCATTAAAAACAGTCTTCCTGGCCCTTCTGAGACAATAAACTCAGGAGCTTCCGGGGGCTTCGCCCCCTGGACCCCCACCGGGGCTTTGCCCCTGGACCCCACCAGGGGCCCTAAGGCGGGCCCCTGGACCCCACCCGTCATGGGCTCGCGCTTCGCGTGCACATTCTTCACATTTCCGATAGCTCACCCCATCCCCCCCAAAGTTGAAAAGAAATCTACGCCCCTGCAGGTCAGCAATTAAAACCAAAAAAATTGATCAACCTGTTGCCAACCATTTCAATTTACCGCATCATTCGATAGACAATTTACGTGTCATTGCTATCGAACAAAATGATTAATGGGACAATAGAAGCCGTAAGACAAAAGAAAATTTCTGGGAATGTCAACTCAAGACTACGTCGCCATTCGGCCTGAATATCCGAAACGACTTACCAGCATACTGATTGAAGGGATTACACTCTAGGCCTAAGTAATCCTATTAGACCGTCTCCGTCACGCCTATTTCAATAGGCTTACTCAAATTACTTAGTCTCGCCTCTTTCAAAAACGATAGTCCTAATTGACTATCAGTGGGGAGCATTGTCCTCACAATTTAAAAGCTGTAAGTTCCGTACACTCCTTGTCACTCTTGTGATCAAGCACTGAAGAAGAGCTAGTATTGCTCGAAAGCTTTGCAAAAACCTTTTATGGCTGTTGTATTTACCAAATCTCTAGCTTCTACTGCTGTCACGTATCTCCTTCGAGATCCAGCCATTCATTTCTGTAGCACTGTTGTTATACAGTATTTCCGTTAACATATATATATATATATATATATATATATATATATATATATATATATATATATATATTTCTGTTAATACCCTATTAGGGAGACAGATTGCAGTTATAATTGGTATATTAAGGAGACATTTTCACTAGGGAGACAAATTCACGTCTCCCTAATTCTTTGCACCATTATTTTAACCCCTTCTCTACATTCTTTCTAAAAGATTTTTATTTCTATGGTAGCGTATTAGCGCCCTTTTTATTATGCCACTGTGTAAGCTGCATAAATACATCATAGGTACTATTATTTACCATAGAAATACAGGTGTGTTATGTGCTGCATGTAATTTATATGTATTGTAGGGAGACAAATAAGTATTGCGAAATACTTTATAATATTTTGTTTATTTAATTAAACCTTGTGTGTAAAAGATACAGTTAAAACAAACGTACCATAAGTTAAAGGCATTCATTAAGAATTATTGGTATTTTTTGTGTGAATATATTTGTATGCTTAGATATGGAAATATATTAAATTTTATGAATATAACCGATTGTCTCCCTAAGGAAGGGATTTTATCCCAATGTCTCCCAAATGTTTAATTTAGTGTTATATATATATATATATATATATATATATATATATATATATATATATATATATATATATATATATATATATATATATATATTTATAACTCAACTGGTTTGCTGAATATGAAGGACCCTTAAGAGTCGGCTTACAACCATAGGTGCACGGAACTCTTCCAATTAGGCGGGGTGCGGAATTTTTTTTCCCCGAATCTCGAAAAGTTACCCGAATTTCACTGCAGTTTGGGTGCATAAAATAGACCAGGGAGCTGCAACAGACTGTTGCAGCTCCCTGTATAGACCATCCAAAATACTCAATGCACGCGAAGCGCATGGAAATCTTTGCAAATTTTTCGAGCATTCAATCAAAAGTTCGGGAGCTCAGTAGAAAATTTGGGCAATCTTTTCACTTTTACTTCACCTCTACCGGAATTTCACCTATTTTGGGCCCGAAAATCTTGTCGTTTCCTGCCCGAATTTTCGACCTCAGAATTCTTTGGGGGGCAGTCTGGCCCCGGCCCCCGCCACGTACGTCTATGCCTACAAGTTACAACCCATGGTTCACCCAATCTGAACACTGGATTTCGGTGATGAGTTGCTCGACGCTCACATTGGTTTCGGTTGGCCATTGGTAAGAGGTCCAACATTGGCCCAACAATGTACCACAGAAAAAATACTAAGCTGGTCATTTTGGTATCAAACCAACCTCACAATTCTTTTAATAACAGCTATGTCTAAATTTTACATTCACATTTAATATTTTGCCAAACGTTTTCTTACAAAGTGGGAATTTTTGCTGAGAAAATTTGAGAAAAATGTTTAAAATGCTGTAAAAGTCTATTAATACAGCAGGCTTATATATCTTTCATCTGAATGGAGCATTCCGAATTATTGAAATTAGATTTGTGCATATCAGTTAATGTAGGTCTAATTAAAATAAAGTGTGGCTGGAAATGATGGATTCTTGCAGTAAATCATGTTTCTCAGTTGCGCAATACAACATAAAGAAGGAAACATTGAAATATCATGAAGAAAATTGCATTATTAATTGTTAATACAAACAAACACTAGTCTCACTAAATATATAATAGCCAAACCAATACCCTCGTTTCATATAAAACTTTTCAATGGTAATTCTACTACTTTTAGAAGTAACTAGTACTAGTTATGCTGGTAACTTCTAAGACTTGTAAAAGGACTCTTCAAGGATACGGTTCATTATGAATTCCCATGATGAACAGTTAAGAGAAGTGTTTAATTAGAAAGTGAGGCATAGTTAAGTTGGTACAACATTGGGCCAACCATTGGATTTCAATATTGGTCAAATGTTGGCAAAATGTTTTAAGCCCACTGTTCAAGACAACCAAATTTATCCGGATAGACTATTGGCCAGATGTTTGACAGCCAGCAGTTGGCACAACGTTACTAAAATGTCGGAACTTACCGTTGGGCAACTAATTTGCCAACGATGGCCCAACATCATTGTGCAGTCTGGGGTATGACTCTGCAGACTATATACGACAGTCACCCTACCGCAAGGTAGGTAATGTCAAAACAATTTTCTCAGTCATGTAAGTTTTATAATCCTCTTGTTCATCTGTTAGGTAAAAAACGACAGCACTAGTTAACACAAGTCGTGTACTCAAAGGATCCAGCATTTAGGAATCAATTACATCCCAGGTACCTTAAAGTACCTTACATCATGGGCGGCGATGCCGGGGGACAGGGGGACCTCTCCCCCAATATTTGAGAAATCGCCCATTGACTTTGATTTTTCATATAGATAATTATTTGCAAATGCTGTCATGCCCCCTTCCCCCAATATTGAGAACAAATCACCGCTCTTGACTTATATAGTGACTCCCAAAATAGAATGAAAAATACACTTAAAGTATTTAATGTTTTCCCTTTCACTTGTGTTACACCGCTTTGTTACACTGTTTTAAGTACTGTACTGGTTAGATGGCTAGGTAGCCTACTTCTAGCACGCCTAGCCCTACGAAATTCAGAGGCAATATGTTTGGGTCGAAGAAAGCCGAGTCAAATTTTAAAGGATAATCTGAGCAACGTAACACCTAACTCAGATAAAGATGCAATAAATGGAAAACGTAATCTTTATTAGTACAGGTCAAGGGCATCCCGACGTGCACAACAGGGAGGCAGCGGGCTTTTATCTCATTCTTATCTTATCGCCATTAATTCGTGCAATTTAACCCTTGGCTTAAGGGTAAGTTATTGGCGTCAGCCTAATTTGTAACTGTAAAAAAAGTAGACAACTCGATATTCAAGAGGACCCCACATAGACTAAGTCACAACGTAAAATCTTCCGGTGAAGGCAAGCTGCTAAAACAGTTTTAAAAGGCTGTAACAGGTTTATAAGGCTGTAGACTCTTTATCTGAGGATGGGAAAAAGTGGCCAAAAACCCCGTTTACTGATGTCGTTGCTCTTACGCTAGTTCTTATTAGAGTAACATTAAGGTTTTACATGTAGGGATATAGAACTTACCAATGAAGGGACCACGATTTTCCTATGTTACGAAATTAAGTTACTTCTGACCTTTCGAAAAAATGCCGTTAAAATCATACCCGGTTTAACATTAAATACGTACTGGTACGTATGGTGACGCAAACAAATCACCTGGAGTGCCTTTTTGCTGTTCACCGGAAGCGCCCTCCTATACTTCTCGTGCTTTTAATATGTTATGGTTAAAACCGCAGCAGTGTACTCGGCGTTCGCTTTCTACCTGAAAGTCCGTTCTATGCAGCAGACACTGAGTAACCTGCACTGATATTTACGATGCAAGTCTAGCACGCACAGCCTGAGCATATACACGTGAAGTTCTATTAAAAGCCTCTCCCAGTGCTAATATGTCGATACCAAAGTTTGCTATAGAGTCTAACTGCCAAGGTCAAAAAACGTGGATCAAAGTTCGATAAGGCAACAATTAGTAGTCTTAAAGTAACCATAAACTCTGTAGACAAACCCACATTACTCTGGAAGTCAAGGCCTCATGCAATCTGTGAGTCCTGTTAAACAAAATAATGGCTCCTTGTCAGTTGTTTTAAGAACAGAGCCATAAATCTTATTGACGTTATCAATGAACAGCTAGGCTTGAACTAGGAAGACCTTGGAGATAGGTACTGTAACGTAAATTGTGGTCGTATGCGGTTTCGTAACTTCGCTTCAACAGCATTTACACGTGAACAATTTAAGATCTCAGGTAAGTTTGTACATTTCTTGGGGATTTACTGTGAGTTGCAAATATTTCGACTGTTGGTAAGTTGGCTGGTTAACATTTTACCACTCTATTCACACGCAAGTGCATAGGCCCACGCGAGCTTGGGTTTATATGATTCGTATTACAAGAATTAGAAATAACAAGCATGCACGCGTTTCAACGGGTATAAGCCACATTTAAGGGGTCTTTGATACACATGACTCTATCACCTATCATGCTGATACCACATTCACAAAATTAAACAAGTAAGCAAGAGCGTATCATTTCAGATGCAATAAGTCTGCAATGAAGATTAAAAATTAAAGTTTACATTATTTACAGAGCTTGCGACTACTAGCTCTTACTACAACTCGAATCGTTTTTTGACTTTTAACTTTTGATATCTAGTGTCTAGAGTTTGCTAACAGACATGTGAAAGCTCTTGTCCCCGACAGTGACTACTACAATTATGGGATAAAATTTGTAAGTTCGGCATTGGCCTGTAGTAAAAATGTTTTGTTCCGGTATGAATATAAATGAATGTGCTGGAAGGATTGACCAATCAGAGGGGTATAAAGAACCCGGACACCACACCCATAAGCTTACCTTGCTAGACGTCTGAGATGTGGCATGGACATTTCTGAACGTCCGGAAAGAAGGAACCTGGGGATCGAGGACAAAAGGGAATACTTATAGCTCGTAAACAACAAAATGGCGTCCCTTTTAACCCGTACTAGAACACCTTCTGTACTACACAACAATATCTTGGCAGAAATAGAATACTGTGGATGATGTTGGAATTAAGTGTTGGAACAGGAGTGGAAAACGGATCTTCCAATAGAGATTTTTGACCTATTACAATGAATTGGTATAAATAGGAACGTCACTGGAATTGTCTAGAATTATCTGCTCAATATTGCTGGTGATTTTAGTGCACAAAAGGATATTCTATGTATGATGGAGACGCTGTACGTAGAGGACACAGGTTGCTTATTCCAAATGTCACTTTCTCCTCTGGGCGATAAAATAATCTGCTCCTCACAGTAATACAACTACAATGCACTGATTACACTGATCAAAATTCTTGTTCTTAGTAGCAAGCGAGAAAGCAAGTTGTTCAATTCTAAAGCCTTTATTTAGTATGGCTTTATAGGAACCTTAGTCTTTCGGGCGAAAGGCGACTGAAAGGTGTTACACCGAAATCACGCATTCTCCCGTCTCTTTCGTTGCTGGACATTTGCCCGTCCAGCGTTAATTGTGCCACAGCAGTAAGGTCATGCCGTGCGCGTGTACTGTATGCTGGGCATGTGCTGTAATCAGCAGTAAGACGATCCCAAACGCGTAACGTGACATACAACACCTCTATTAATGAATGCAAGCACGTAGTGAAAAAGTCTTTGGGGTCAATTAGAAGGTCGGTTACTTTTTAGGGGCTACTTTATTATGTCCCCTCTTCTAGCAACCTTTTTATCTTGTAGGTGAGGCCTTCAGTGTTACCTAATAATATAGATCTAAACTTCAATACATACCGCGAGGTGTGATGTAAGCTTACTCTATTGAAGATGATTAATCAATTCATGTCACAGCTCCTAAAGGCAAATTATGTCTGTTAAAAACAGAACACTCAAAGCCTTACCGAAAAACCTGCGACTATTTATTCAAACTTCTCAGATTTTGAAGTGTTTCTGCAAAGATAATCACAGGTTTTTGTATGAGAACTTTTTTATTTTTTTATTTTATTTTATTTTATTTTTTTGTTTTATTTTATATATATATTTTTTTTTGCTCGACTTTGACACAGGTTGGCTAGGCACAACACTTTTCAACAAGTGTTACATGCAAAACAAGAGAGATAATTGAAATCAATGTCTACAAAGGATTTTGAGACAAAATCGAAAAACAGAATCGAAAACAAGAACATTTTTGTTAACCTGAGTGCATTACATGTGCATTATATGTGCATAAGGCACTTTGTACGCAGACATTGTGTGCAGACATACTGAGTCTGGCCACGTGACACCCTAGTAAAGCTGTTTTACTCGGGAATGATAATCAAAAAAGCTAACGGGGTTGTACACATTATGGTGTTAAATGTGTATCTAGACTGTTCCAAATACATAGGTTTACTCCATACTTCCACATATGAAAGCCTGCAAAGCTCTTTAAGTCTTATGCGTGATCATAAATGGCTATGAGCTCGGGTAACAGAGGCATTTTGTAAGGGAAGTAAACCCTGGTATTATTTTTTCTAGACATTCTTACGACTCAGGTAACAAAAAATCAGCTCCAAGTTGTATTTTATCAATTTAGGTCCAACTATGCCTTTCAACAACATCGTCTTCAGAACACTCCTGTTGTTGTTGACGTCAATGGATCCAGTCATGGGATCACTATCTCAACCCAAGGTAGAAATAGCAAGTGGAGAGATAGTGGGCGATATAGAGACTTTCTCGAGTGACTTTCTACAGCTGGAGCGTCAGGTAGCAGTGTATCATGGTGTACCATACGCTGAACCTCCCGTTCGTGACTTACGCTTTAAAAAGCCTAGACCTGTTACCCCTTGGGAAGGTGTTTACGAGGCCAATGAAATTCCCCCTGGTTGCCCTCAAGTGATGTCGCCCTACTTAGAGCATATAAATTCTGCAGAGATGACCTCTGAAAGCTGCTTGTTTTTAAACGTGTTTGTTCCGGTACCAACGGTAAGTGTTTTGAAGTAATCCTTTCATTACAATTACTCTAAGTTATACCTATTCCACAATAGATTTGAGAGTTTCCCATTTTAATATTTTTGCAAATTTAGAAGCCCGTGATGGAATACATTGTTGCCAAGCACGTTGTATAATATCAAAAGCATCTTTGTCGACGATTGTCTTTTCGAGTCAGCAAAGGGCCAAAAATATGGAAAACCTGATTTTGTAATATCGGTCCACTCCTATTATGTTCTGATTTTGAAATCCTTTCTTAAGCACGTGTGATGCTACAACATTAAACGTGTATTTCTTTGTGTACACCAATCCCCTTGCTCAAGCCTGGCACAGTAAGGTAAATATTGTAAGATTACCACAGTTAACTAACAATTCCACCTGATTCAAGATTGAACCATAAGCTTATTTTCATGGTTTACTTGCCTTTTAATGCAAAGCCAGGAAACGCCAGCGTAATGGTCTGGATTCATGGTGGGGAACTTGTCTGGGGTACAGGTCTCAACTATCCCGCTGATCCTGTACCTCTGGCTGCAGTTGGAGATGTGATTGTCGTTACAATGAACTACCGTCTAGGAGTTTTTGGATTTCTTACCACGGGTAGGTGTCAGATTCTACATCCGCCGACGGCTTTGTTTAAGAAAAGTTGATATTGCAATATGTACTTACTGTAATTTAAAAGACGAATACATGGTTTCAATTTAATTGAAGAGTTTAAATCCATCATACTTTTAAAAACGAGGCAAATGATCTGGTCAAATTCTTCTTTTTTCAGGGGATGATTCCATTCCACCTAATCTTGGTTTACATGATCAGCGTGCAGGATTGAAATGGGTGCATCAAAACATTCGCGGTGAGAACGTTAAGTTAAAAATTGATAGCATCTTTGGGTTCCTACATGACTAAGATGTGTTCACATTATTTTCACGATATGGGGAATGTTCCGATTTACACTTAAAATTTTCATCGGAAAAGAGATGTTAACTTGAAACGTCACACGCTCTCGTTAGCCATCAGTTTTTCGGTCTAGCGAATTCCAGTCTAAAGATTAGTTTAACTGTTGCCATCCCAGAGTTTCACTTGGCTAATGATGGTTTTCTGAATCTTATCTCGGGCCTTTAATGCAATGAATTTATACATTGCTTATCCCCAATCGGTGGGTTAAAACTGCTGACAGGACTTTCGTAATAAAATCAAAATTTAAAAGTTGTAATGATCGCTCTAAAAAGTCTAATCTCTTACTACACCGTCCTGTTGTCCTAGTCTGCTACACTATGTTACAGGCAAAATAGACCCTTACAAGGAAGAAGGGCGCTGAAATACATTTTCATAAGGGATGTTTGTATTTATCAATATCGCGTTCAAATCACTGCATCCACTGGACTTCATCACCATAAGTATATCTAGGAAAGTACAGGACCATCTAGGAGGGTTAAATCGTCTTGAAAAATGTTCTGTAAACTTTTTTCATCAGCGTTTGGTGGTGATCCCGGAAAAGTCACCGTATTTGGCACCGAGGCTGGTGCCACTAGCATTGGATGGCACCTTCTGTCCAAAGAGAGCCAAACATACTTTCACCGGGCGATTTTGCAGGTACGCAATGGTCTTATTGATTAGTAATTTAGGTGTTCGCTTACATTCTCATCTCATCTAACAACGTGCAGTCTTTAGAAATAGGAACATATGTTAGAGGTTAAATTATTGCTAAGTATTGCTGATCGGAACAGTGTAAAGCAGTGATCCTCAAAATTTTTAAGAGCGAGGCTAAATGGAGAGGCTGGATGAGGTCGAGAGCCACAAGGGAGGATCTCAAGCGTAAAGAGGGGACAATATTTGGAAAGAGCGAAATCCATACTTTAGAGGCCCCGAAGGTGTATGTATAGCAAAAACAAGCAGAGGTACGAATTTTTCATAGGAAACGGTTCCTTAAGATGGCAAACTGCACTTTTACAGCGTTCAACGGAAGGCACAGCTCCAACATGCTTTCCAAGCGCTCTAGATTGCAGGAAATCGCACTTTAACCAAGGATTTGCCTCTGCAATCAGGGTACTGCCAGGATTTGCTTGCTCGACAGGGCAGCCAAGTTCTCGGGTGGTGAGGTCGGTAACCTTGAAAAGCCCCGGTAAATTCAACGGGTTGCTGAAAGGACGGCAAATGCGAAATTTTGGCGCGAGGAGCGAACTGAAAATTTTGGAGTTACTGTTGAAGAAAATGTGCGGGTTTTATTGAGCAATTGGCCCTCCCTGGGGCAAAATTAAGAAATTCGTTGAAGTGGCTGGTCATCGTCGGGATATTACGTACTTTATCGTGCCCAGCTCCCACGAAAGTGGAGTTTCCAAGTGATAGGGGTAATGACGCCCTGCGTGCCCACCCCACCTATCGCAACCCCTGCGTACAATACAACGCATACTGTGTGAGATGTAAACCGCATGGTGAACCAGGGAGATGGTACTGCATCTCCCTGGGTGAGCCGCAATATCCCACAGCGGTAAGCAAGGTCAACACGTATTGCGTAATGAGTGTATATAGACATGACCCACGTAACCGCTCTTCCTAAATGAATATGCAGCGGTATCAACGTTTCGTGTGGAAAAGGGTCATCATTAGATAATGAGCCGGTTCGAAGAAGAAATTGTTGCTTCTTTTTGTCCATATTTCGTGAGATGAATGTTGATCTGCTGCAAGTTTGTTTGTGATTCATGTTTGGAAAGTGGAAAAGACCACAACAGGATTACATTGGTACCACCTTGCGATATTTTTTCAAACGCAATATTTCCCTTCCTTAGAAACAGTTGTATGTTACTGTTGTTAAATTACTCCAGCCTATATATACATGTACTCAGAAATGTACTCATACTTGCACTTGATTACATTTTTCTGTACTCGTACTCCTGGCCTTGTACTCGTACACGCAGGTATTGAAAATCAGGTACTGGTACTCATGGCTTTATACCCGCACTCATACTCGTACTACAGGCCTGATACTCGTACTCGTACTCAGGAGCTTTTACTCGCACTACAAGTCTATATCCTTTACTTATAGGTTAACGATTGTAATGAACCTTGGAAATGTAATCTGTTATTGGGAAAAAATTAATAGAAAAGAATATTAAAAAGGCTTCTTTTTGCCGCAACTTGCCATTATTACTTGTTCGTTTGCACCATGTAATTATTTAAAATATCATTAAATGGTGCCTTTCATTCTTACAAATTTTCTTTTCAAGGGGGAACCTTTGTTCCTTCACTTTTATGTTTTACTTTCTAATATTGCAATTTTTTCTTTTAAAGAAATGAATGAATAGAGGCGTATTGAAGGAACTCTATTTAGAGTAAAACGGTTATGATTATTATGAATCACGATATTCTGTTCCAAAATGATATTGACTTATTAATTTTGGTAGGCTTCATGAAAAAACATGCACGTAGATATGTTCATGTCACATGTTATTATGAAATCGTTCTCAGAGTGGTAACCCGTTGGAGAGTGTGACATACCAAATATCGCCAGAGGAGGCAGTTAAAAGAGCGAATGAGACGGCTTTCCTGGTCGGTTGCAGTTTCTTGGAAAGAAGCACAAAAGAATCCATGGTCAAATGTCTGAAAGAAACTCATGGTGCAGATCTTGTTGCTGCAGGTGTAGAGGTAAGAAAGGGTTTAAAAGTTCAGTTTTCTAAATGTTCGTTCCCTTGAGACTTTATTGTTTATAAATATAGGTAATGTAGTTTGCATTTTCACTAATAGATATATAGATATGGGGTAATATAGAAATAGTCAACAAGACTTTAAACATTGTATTATTTCCAATTTGTTGTCCTAGAATTGAAAGCAAATGGTTAACTTGGAAAAGACCATGGGAAAGCATTAAGTTTAGAAAAAAGATGGTTTTAACTGATTGAGAGAGCGATCAAAATTAAATCAAATAGTTACCTGGCTACGATTTACAGAATAGTCAGTTCTGCTTCAAAATTAATCAAATATAGGTAATTGTATGACAAAATTTAGATCCAGTGCCCATATAACAATATTTGGTACAAATATGAACGATAACTTGTTTATAGTGTGATTCTTCCATGATATTCAGTCTCATCAAAGACAATTCGTTGTTCTTGGTTATCTCGCATAGGTCATTTAGAGGACGATATATCACTTATTCCAGGAAGTGCAAATAGCAACTCTCTGCATATTCATACGTGCAGTCTCTTGCGGAGTTCCTTGCGTGCGATTTGACAACTTAATCAGTACTTATCTTTCATGAAAATAACACAAATTTGTACATGCCACTATGTGGATTAATTGCTTTCTTTTTGTATTTTATACTAAACCAAAAAATATCGTTAACACTATGGTCTTATTACTTTAGCTACCCGATTTGCTTGGGATTCAGAACGCTTGGCAGCCAGTTTTAGATGACGACTTTTTTGCGAAACCGGCTGAAGAGCTGTTGGCGGATGGGGTCCTTACTGGTATGAATGTTATGATTGGAACAAACAAAGATGAAGGAGCTTTTGAAATCTACAGAATGACCAATTTTCCCAAATTACAGCCCTGGATCAGTATTTCAGAATTTCATTTGCTGATGCAGGACATTGGTGTATCAGATCCAATAGTAAGGGGTCTTTTACTTGCCATTTATTCTAAAGAGAGTTCAGGAGATATTAGGACTAGAAATCAAGTAGAAGTTTTGTCGGAAATAATAACTGACTCAAGATACATTTGCAGCATGAAGGAATTTGCGTCTTTGCTAACAAAGGCTGAAAACAACGTCTACATGTACGAGATGACCCATATACCCCAGTCAAACTCGGTCCTGAAGTATTCGTGGAATGGTGCAGGTCATATGGAGGAATTACAGTACGTATTTGGACTACCTTTCCAGACAGATCTTCCGTTCAGTATTCCTGAAAATGAAAGAATCCTTTCTGATCACTTTTTAAGAATGTGGGCTAACTTTGCTAAAACAGGGTAAGTAAACACATTCTGGTTATGAATAAAGTCAAACTAATATTTTTCTCCTGGAAGGGATACATATCATCATCCCATGAAACGATAAGCTTGCGTATATAGGCAATTAAACCGGTAGCTTTTTGTGTGAAATTTTTAAGTGGTGTGCATTTTCTCGTCTTGCTAACAGAAATCCAAATCATCCCGACGATTTTAGAAAGCCAGAGTCGAAATACCCGGAATGGCCAGTATATTCTCAGGACACGGGAAACTACAAGATAATGTCACTTACACTTCCGAATGGCCGCTCTTTGAAAGACCGAGAATGTTATATGTGGGAGAAAATCATTCCACGGCTACAAGAAAGTCAAGGTAATTTTGAGACATTTATGTTGAAGTCATTAAACTTAGTGTTTAATGTCTAAGTCTTCCAGTTATGATCCGCTGCCTTAAGCGGCTCATGTGTGTTTCTCTTCATGTAACACAAGCAAAAATCTAAAGATATTCCACAGATATATTTGATGTAAAGCAATTCACGCACAGAACCTTAATTCATTTCAACTATCAAATGCAAAGATGAATCTCTTGTTAAAAGTCCTACATTTTTCGCTATCATTGTATCCATCCTATTTTTAATTTTCATGATTATTGTTTTTCTAATTCCATGTTACTGTACAACCAATTAAAAAACACACATCTAACAATAAATCAAAGATTGAAGCAAAAGCTTCCAGTTTATTCTATTCATAGAAATTTCCTTCAAAAGATAAACATCTCGATGAAATCAGAACCAATTATTGTAATTTATTTGTAATGAAACAATCGTTTCTTCACACCAACCCAAAATAAAGTTTGATGGTAAAAAATTTCATCTTTCTTAAAATGGAAAAAAGGAACTACCATTCGAAGTGAGTAATAAGATACGGCTGATAGTTCTTGTCCCTTTCTTCATAGTAAACGGTTAGTGCTGTGAATACTTACCTGGCGCAGGAGTATCCGTGATCACGACAGCGGAGCTCCCAGGTGGGACCTGTTCTATTCAGCCAGTCTAGAACGGGACCACTGTCGGGTGGGTCAGTTCAGTCAAAGTTTGTCCCTTGGGGACCTTGTTACTCCTTCAGGGAGCAGAACTCCTTCGGGAGTATTGTTTGGTTTTCGCCCCTGGGTCTTCGCCAGAGAGTCAGGGGACTTTTGGAAAAAGAATTGCTTTCCGGGTGACATACTTGGCAACTTGTAATACACAATGTGCGTACTTCGAAGTTTAATGATAGCCAAATAATGATACAACCTCAAGTAAGTGACATCGTCCTTACTTATAACTGCGTTTAGCCAATAAAGTAATACATTTCAGAAAGTCTTACATTTATGATGAAAACTACTCTGTAACAGGTTAACTACCATGCTCTTTATGCTTTGATGTAATTAAGATGTAGCTCAAATGTTTCAAGCTGTTTGGTGTAAGTTTACACTTAGATGAAATTGTTACTGGTAAACCTATCGTGGACGAAAGGCATATTTTCGGTCCATGGAGATGTGAGAGTTCCGTTGCCTAGTTTTCCTATGTGTATATCGCAAATTTGAATAGGCAACACCAGCAGTACAATCGCCTCTGCACGACCCCCATGCACTCTTAAAACACCGTGGTTAAATTTAACCAGGATCGGTGTTGTATTTCCGCCTACACAACCAAGATTAATTGTTTGAGGTAATCCTGGTTAAACATAATCAGATCCTGGTTAAAGTATCTAGGATTTGAGTTAATTTAAATAGCATTTCATGGAAAATTTAAAAAGGATTGTGTGGGTGGAAATACAACACCGATCCTGGTTATATTTAACCCCGGTGTTTTAAGAGTGTATAAATTTTGCAAGCCAATTTCGTTTCTTACTGGAAGTGGACAAATGCACTATATACCTTTTACACTATCACTATAAATAAAATAATATATCTTGCTCACAGCAACCCCTTACATTTGTTATTAAAGTCTCAGACAGAACAACATAATCTGCAGTTGAAACCATTGTTCGAATATGACGCGCTTTAACTTAATCAACAGTGCAGGAGATTGTCCCGTTTGGGAGAGAACCAAAATTGTCCCCATTGGGGGAAACCTTATGCAACACATTGTATAGGCTTGCAAGTCTTATCACGGAAAGGCTTAGCAAGAACGGAAACCACTCAAAACGTTGGGTTGGTGAATGACCGATTAAGACGTGGCTTATCTATGGCTACGACAATACACCTACCGAATGAACATTTTAAGTCCATTACAATAGACGGAGAAATATTGCTAAGGGGTTTCAAGCCATATTGGCCAGTGGCAATGTACATGAAGAACGCGTTGAATTGTGGGTAACATACACAAAATGGCGGCAACTACGACCAATTTTCCTCCCGATCAGGAGATAAGGAGATTCTCTCAAAAATCTGTTCAAAAGAGATTTTGAAAAGAGAAAAGAGGGGGACTCTTTTGAACTGTAAAAAAACTAAGATTAACATAATATATTTCTGCTAAAAAAGAAAATAGCAAGAAGCTTGATAACAGAACAACTATGCAAATCACTACCGTTACTGAAGGGGGCAGGGGCGGTCGCCCCTCCCCACTTTGGCTTCCTGGGATGGTCTGTCGGTACATTTGCTGATCTTGTCGGTACATCCGCCCGGTGTGAACGACGACTAGTCTTCCCGACGGTTTACCAGTCTTTGCTCTCAAGAGGACAATTTCTCTAATAAGAACTCAAAATTTGCGGCGCCCTGTACAGTAGGGTCACTCCAGTTTCTTCAATAGTTCCTTTCCACATAGCCAGATAGCATAAGTCCTGTCACCCTTACCAAGTAACATGTAGGAAGAGCACACAGGTTATGGTTATGTAAAGGTCGTAAATTTCATCCCACATCGCAAAGCTATTTGCTGTTCTCTCGTGTGTGTCATGCGATAGAGTTAGTTGGTGAGCGACTAACGGAACAAAGTTTGTCTATTCCATCGGGCAGTCCAGGTGCTTTCGACGCAATGTATGTTATCCTCGATACGGTCTACAACCCCTACAGTTTTTGTTTTTGTTTTTTTTTTTCTTCTTTATTGTTCTTAATAATTACATATGTTTTCAGTGTAAGCCTACTAAAAATTTTCGCGCGCTTCGCGCGCTTTGCAATTTCACGATTCAGGCTCAAAAGAACACTATCAGTGCGCAAATCGGCTCTTGGAGTAATAAGTGATATATAAATATGCCCTGCAATGACATGAGATAGTCAGGCACCTTCATATCTACTTCTCACCACTCCCTCGGTTAAGCATTTGACGAAACTTGGGGTCGCTGGCATGGCCCGGCCCCTTGTCGGGAAAATTCTGTCGCCACATATGGTCAATTTATTTATATTGACCTTCCAAAAAGGGTAATTTCTGAGATAAAACCCAAAATATTTGGCACGCTTTATCCACTGGTCCTCAGTTCCGTTACTTATAGCTAAATATAGTAGGCTACAAACCCTTTCCATCTTTTCAATAACTTCATAAGGAGAATAGTGGAATTTTGTAAATGTCGGGAATTTCATCTCATTTCGCTAGACTTAGTTAATGTTCCCTTGTCTGCTTGTTTCTGTCTTGCGCTACGGCTAGTGACTCGAGAAGGGAAGTAAATGCAAGTTGTGCCCGATAGGGCCCAACTGCCAGGACAATGACCTATGTAAGCTTTAAATAAGTACATATTCTTTTTAGTGTATAGGCTGACCCAAAGTAATTTTGTGTGCTTCGCGCGTATTTCCACAGGTTAAAGTCCGGCAATAACATTAAATAGGAGCGGAACTATTTTCCTCTAGTAAATACAAATTTTATTGCAAAATATGCCCCGCAACGACATGGTATGGTACTCAGGTTTTCTTCAAGTTCTCCCTCACCAACGTCTTGACGGGATCGGAGCTGTCCGAGGCTTCAGGTCTCTGGCCCTCCGGTCGGGCAAATCCTGGCGCCACCTCTGGGTGGATGGGGGGTCTCGGGTGCGGGGGTGACTTGTTAAATGGTAATCCTTTGACACTAAGTGACGGTACATTGAGTATATGCTGTCGGTACATTTACCTTATTTTCATCCCTACCCCCCCCCCTTACTTCAAGCACACCAGTTACGCTACTGATGCAAATGTCTACCTACCTCCTAGATTTGCAACTTGATGTTTCCTTTGAAAATCGCCATTTTTTATGCAACCACAATTTATTTATTATTTTGTTTTAGATGAACTCACCAAGATGAGGAGACTGAAGGAACAAAGTGGGGAGAAGTCTACGAATTCTAAACACAAATCTAAAGACAAAGATCACGATGAGCTTTAATCGTAATAAAAAAAAACGTTTCTTCCTTTTGAACCACGGTTAAAAATGCCATTATGTACATCCCGGTCATCAGTCACTGAATATCTCGTGATGAATAGTTACGCCGTTGACTTTTTGTAATGGAGAGATAATAACCAAATGGTTATGTTTACTTCAAATTTTGAGAAGAATTGATCGTTACAGTATAAGGCCAGTGTGCTTACCGTTTTCTCACTACTAGATTACACATCAGCCGTCTCAATCAATTTGAACATTGATTTTTACATCTGTATCATCTCCGTAAATTTAATCCATGTTTTATACATCGACATCACACGACATCATTTGGAGGAAAACAATTACTTCGCAAGCGCGCGTAGTAAACTTTCATGCGTATCCGACAAGAAACAATCGAGGGCGCACTTTCTGTTCTGTGACGTCATGCGCATAATGTACAGATGGAGTAATGCTCATCACTTATTACGAACAGGGAGCTGGAAGACAGCTCCCTGTTACGAATAACGAGATATTTTGAAAAATGGCAATGAAACAAAGAGGAAATATTGATTTAAAATCTGAAATACTCCCATCATGTTTTCGAAGTCGTAGTATAAGCATGTCAGCCGTCAAAACAGAAGTTAATGATAAGGTTAAATATTCAAATTACCATACACTTTGAATACAAAAACAATGCTTTCTTCTGAAAACTAAAATAAGTAATTTAAGTAAAATAAGTAATTTATGTCCGTACATCCTTTTAATATCAGCAGTTTGCGTTGTTTTCGACAAATCGGCCTAATGACTGTAAAATCCAAAATGTAAGAAACCTTAGCAAAAATGAGATAACTTCCTGCAGAGACTTTTCAGTTCAGCAAACTGTATTTTTTAATATATTCACGGACACTCAGTTTACTGAACTTAGGGTTTTTTTTTTTTAATTTTTAAGCACTGGGCCTCAAGATGTTGCAGTAGATAAAATGATTGATCACTATTTTAACTATAAACATAGTTTGCGAGGTAAAAATGTTAATCATGATCTTGCCTAGAATACCATACTTCAGGGAAATACCTTTTCCATGCCTCCATCAATCTGCATGCAGCAGTAACGGATGCATAAATGATACACTCATTCAATATTTATCAGACAGTATATGTTCGGACAGAGAATTGTCCGTAAAGTGTCACATTTTCTTGTTCGTTGCAATATGAAAGCTTTACATGTCCTTCGCAAATTGAATGCAGTGTTTTTCAATCGACGTCACAAATTTGTAACAGATAATGATTAGGTAAGAGTTCTGAATTAAACTAATCGGTGTAATGTTACCTGAAATCTCTTGCAGATTTTTAAATTCATGAAAACCAATAATTGTACAGCATCATACACAATATTTTAAAACGCCTTCACGTCCATCGTTACTATGTACTACTAAAATTAACTAAACTAGGGCCATGACGGGGGAAAATAAAATATAATTGTGAAAAAAATGGTCAAAAATTTGTATGTTCGACTACAATTTAAAAACAAGTTCATCGTACCTCACATCCTTTGCGAAGAAGTTTATTTATAGGGCAATTGCAGTCACACTAATTTGAGTGAACGTGCTTCGGTAGACTACTTCATTAACACTTCTGCACGATCATATAAAAATATTTGTGTTCTATTTTATTTTTAATTATGCAGAAACACTTATCAAACACTTTTCAATTATCTAGAAGAATGATTCAAGATAAATATTGCATTACAAGTAAAATGTGAAAGGAGCTTATTGAGTTGGTTCACAAAATGCATGATTTTTTTCATACCAGTTGAGATTTACTCACAACTTGATGCTAAATGGTCAACCTAAGAGATTCTGAACATCTCAACAGCTGAAATAGCAATGACAGAGTTATTAATGATTAAAAGCATTCATTACAAATTTGTGACCAGACACTTTTTACCATTATGCAGTAATCATATGCAATACCCGTCCTCAAAAACTTAAATTTCTCACATTTTTGGTAAGTATAAGGATGTAAAAAATGAGTAATGAGGCTAATTAAAAGCATTGTCATGCAATGGTTTCCTTCAAACTCGTCACAAAAATAATAGAAGTCAATTCAATTAGCCCCTTTAAGAGGAATAAGATGATGATTTGAGTATTTTACTGATCTTTCAAAGTACGATTCGAGAAAATGCAAATTCCCTTTCAGGTAAAATAAGACTTGTGGTAACCTTAACCACCATTTGATAAGAGCAACACTCAAATATAGGGCTCAGTGTGAGGCTTTTTGCTTGTACTTGAAAAAATTGTTGTTGTTATAAAAGGGAAATTGAATGATTATTGAAAATAATTATGTTCAAATTATGTGATAGACTAAGTTTAAGCTCCTGTAACAAATAAAGGTGCAAATGAGAAAGTGAAAACCAATCTCCAACCACATACGCTATTCAAAACTTTATCAAGATCCTAAGATAGCAAAGCTTATTAATTTCTTCAATTATAACAACTTAAGTTAACAAATTTTCCAAACTACGGTTTTTCTCGAACAAAATGCATTTGTGCACACCAGATCCAGTTGCGTGTCATATCTGAATTTTACTGAAGTGTTCTTCGGTAGTCATATATTACCTTTCCTGATATCGAATGAAATTCATTTACGCTAACTCGGCGTTTTCGTAGGAAACTTTATCCTGAGCGTGGACATCTGCCGTCATGTCCAAACTTTCAAGTGCAATATCTTCATCTCCAACAGCACCATCAGTATCCAAAGAGTTACTATCCTTTTGGCTATCAGTATCCGGTGACGTGTCATTTTTGTCCTTTTTCTTATTCTTAAGAATAAGAGGAACTATGACACAAGGACAACATAAGCCAACAAGCAGCACAATGAATATAATTACCGCAAAAGTGATTAGTATAACTGGTGTTAGAAAATTGCATCCATTTCGGTGAAGATTTACAGTGAAATTGCATGCAATAGTATTACCACTACTATCCCGGAATAGATACGTCACAGAGGTATTACCGTACTTAAAAAGTGACCTCCTCGGCAAATGCGACTGAAAAATGATATCTGGTTTATTGCCTGAATTATCCATAGAGTATGGTTCCATCCAATTAGCAGTTCGCGAGCCGCGACAAGCTCTTATACTTACAAAAGAAGGACAGTTGATAACATCTGGAGGGGAAGAATCTGTAAATGAAATTATTTAAAAGAAATTGGGCTATTATAGCAAATACTTGATGGGCATGAAATTCAACCACCAAATTTTAAAAGTGTGTGGTGAACTACTAAACCTTATGTGATATTACACAGGAATTGCTTGCGTCCCCACAGCATTTGCAGTAAAATGAGTAAACAATCTCAACCTCGGAGAAAAATTGACCTCCTCCACTGGGACTCGAACTGTAAACCTAAACTCTCCTGCTTAAGATACAGGTACATTTTAAAATTTGGCTTCGAAGCCGATTTTGAAAGCTCGAACCTCAGAAGTTTACACCTTCTCCTTTTTCCACACCCATCAGCCTGATATTTCAGGGAGAATAATGACAGAGGTTCCCCATGACCGTTCACCTAAAGTCACAAAGATCATATCGGCAAATACGTTTGGCCTTCTATCAATGTAAAGAAACCACATGAGTAAACCTCTGACAGCTTAACTAAACATCCACTCTACCTACCGCTTAAAGGTTTTAACATCATGTTTGAATGTAAATAGGTTAACCTTTCTGGAAGGGGCGTGCTTTCCCTAGGGTCTCATTTTTCCCGTCAACGTCAGTGAGCAAAACATGGAGAAACTCCCTCCAAACAGAAAATTGTGGAAGGCCAATGAGAGATAAAAACTTTCGCAACTACTCTCAAATATTATTTCTATTAATAATCTACAGAATTTAAGTCAATGAGAAACTTAAATAGACCAAGGTATCCTTTTGATTGAACCATCTCCTTATCGAAATGTCAAATACATGAAAGGAAGAAAACATCTGCTAATTACCTTACTTGAAGGTTTAAACATACATTATCGTTACTAAACATTGAAAACATTTCAGAGGAGCATGCTAAGGTCGAAACTTGACGTTTCTTTTCACTGCCCCCAATAAAGCCAACAGCAGCAGCGCTCCTAATCAATATAATTGTATAGTATCGTGTTATATCTCTACTGCGAGTACGATGCAGCGTAAATTGTTCCCTAACGTCGAGGAAAAGTAAAATGACCAAACTTAAGCACGATCTCTAGAGGCAAGCTTGACTAGAATTTGGAAGGGGCAATATGCCAGCATTGAAAACAATTAGTGGGCTTGCAGTGTTCTGAATGTCTGACATTGTAGGGTCGCTGATGCTCGTGAGTTTTAGCTATTTAGAGCGACAAATGCACGGTAGAGGTTTTTTGAAAGGTGGTTTTCATTGTTTGTAGCGTTAATCAATTAAAAAAGAATTCGAAAAATATATTCCTGTTTGTACAATCATCTGAAGAGTCCATACATGAAGTGTTAATGAAATAATTTGGATATTTCTTTTTCTTGAAACTAGATTCAAAGCCGACATTGTCGAAGACTTACCAGGGGTATCACTTATAGAGATTTTTTTGTTATTGTTATCTGAACATTTCAACACACAGATTATGGTTGCGCAACACATTAAAACCGTCACAGGAAACGTCTACCTTGTTTTCTAGGTGAATTAAGCCCAGGTGGCTATTGTATCCTTGCTGAACAAAGCAGAAGCAATTCTGCATGAGAGGTGGCACTTGAGCACAGCTTAGTTAATCCAAATGTGATGAGCCTTGAATAAGCTAAATAGTACTACTCAAATTTCGCAGGTAGATTAGTGCGGACGATATACACATTACGGGATAAGTTCGATACTTGCAGAGACCTGGTGCCTAACCTATAGTGGACGGAGCTTTGTAAGTCTTTCCAACAACCCAAGGCTTTGTATCTTAGTATCTTAATGATAATTATATCAAAGCTGGGGTTTACCTATGACGTCCACAAGGAATTGACATCTGGCTATCACTTCACCTACTGAGAGTGCTGTATAAACCACATGTGTTCTTCCTTGCTTGAAAAAATCACCAGAATGATGAGTCTGAGAAACACTTATTTCTCTGAAAGAGCCAACCAACGTTGGATCATCCCACAATACTTGGATGGAATCATTTGAAGATGGCAATGTTTTTACGACATCACATGGGCATTGCTTGAATCGAAGACGTTCTTGGCTTTCATTTTTTACTGTGGATGAAAGCGCAAGAAAGGTGTAGTGCTGTAAATACACAAGGGCCATTAGAAATGTGATTTTCCTTTACAACTAAAATGCCCAGGCACCTAACCTGTGTACATACATAACAGACCATTCCCTTACCTTTTTCAAATTTATTTAGTTTCCCATTAAATTTTTGCAACCAAGTTACACCCTCTACATCTTAATTAATATTACAGTATTGACATCTGTCCGTTAAAGTACTCTTGACTCTTGATTTGAATTCATTTTTTACCAAAGAAAACGAAGAGCATAAGATCATTTTACACCAGTCTAATATAAAAACTTTGTTTTGCTTGGAAGAGTTTTCTTCCAGGCCGGTCATTTTGAGTACATGCAAGGTCCTTGTCAAATTTTCTGCTCGCTCTCAAGGAAATTATATGGGATCACTTATGTGAAATTAATATAAATAATGGTTAAATTGAGAGTAAGCATGAATAGACCCTGCTAAAGAAAGTTTTCTAACCTGAAATGTAGACTTCAAATCGACAGGTGGCTACGTTACCAACAACATCCGTAAAGATGTAAGTCACATCAGTTGAACCGATAGGAAAGCAATCTCTATTTGAATGAGATGACGAAACGGCGATGGGTAGGTTCAAATCATCGGTTGCAGTGGGCGTTCGCCAAAATACCTCATAGTTGTCTTCTCGTTCTTGGAATTCATAATTGAGAACTGACTCTGGACAATTAACTATGTTTGGTGGATGAGTGTCGTCGGCGCCTGGGATTTGTCAAACGAAGATAAAACAAAAAACTAACAAACAGTTTTGTTTGACTGTTACAAAATTCCAGCCTGCGTGATACTTTTCTATGGACATCGGTAGGGGTGGGGACTGTTACCAATTTTCAATTAAAAGAGAATGCCTCAATGCAGCAAACGATAAAAGACTTAAAATCTGCCTGCTTTTACGATCTGGTGCGCCTATGCTACCTCAGAATTAACGGAAAATAGGTACATGCAAAAGCAACTGAAAATGGCCTAGATGAGTAATCATAGTAGGGATGGTTTGCTGAGAAGTCTTGAAAAATCTTGAAAGAAATGGAACGGTTTCTATTTACATTTGTTTACAGTCTATCACAATTAGCCAAGTACGTGCCACTTACACGGATTCACTAGCATTGGGTCCTTACTATAAAACTAATACTGAATAGGTATTTGATGTATTACAGAAGTATCGATTATTAGTTACGGAAAAAAGCAAAAGGCCATGTACTTTCCAGTATTATCCACCAAAGCAGAATGGTATTTAATATTTTTGAGGAAAAGAAAACATTTCGCAATCAACATTGCACACTCTCCTTATTTAACAAATTCGGTACTGGTTTAGTGAATGAATCCAATTAAACTAAGTTCTTATATAAGAATGGTAGTTTTAAATAATAGCAAAGCCATGGTATGTAATCTAAATAGAACAACCCGCTATCTTTAGCACTTTTTATTCATTGTTTTAAGAGTTTATATTACAGCTAGGTAAAATAATTAAGTATTGAATGTTATGAACTTTGAACCCTGTTCATTCAGTAAATATAGTACTTTTAGCAAATCCTGTCTGAGTGGAATTTTGCCAAAGTATAACATAGCGCCTACTATTACGAGAGGTAGATCTCACCATACATTGGATAAAATGGCCGTCAATGTTATCGATGTAAATTGAAAATGATTTAAAAATCAAATGTTGACCAATTTGCAGAATTTGGAGTGACGGTCTCGTGATCTTGTTAGTCAACCAACTCGATATTTTGATCAAGGCACATCATTTTACTGATGAATGCATACACTAACTGGAGTTTCTTATCACGCTCCGAGAACGAACTCATTATATGATGACCGAACACTGCTCCATGTGTACGTACTGTAAGAAAGTTATTTGCAAGATTGATTCCTACTCACGTGCGACGTGAACGCCAAATTTGCATGTTGCCTCATTGCCTGCATTGTCAGAGAAAGTGTAGGTCACTGTCGTTAGTCCGGCTTCAAATCTGTCTCCAGGTGAATGTGTTGACTGAACACAAACAAATTCACTTTCATAATCGAGGGCCTTTGGAACGACCCAGTTTACCTCTGAAGATGTTTCTCCTGGCTGTAGTTGAACTAATATGTCCTGTGTACAATGGACAAGTTCCGGAGGTGTGATATCTATTTACAAGAAAGCAAAAAGTATAGGTTTGGGTAATACAGATGTTCCATTCATTTTTTTTTTTATTTCTTAAAGATTACCAAAGTATATAGTATCAACAGAAGACACATGAATGGCATGTGATAAGAACCCCAGATATAAACAAGCGACCATCATTAAAAAGGAAGATATATATAGCAAAAAAGAGTAAAAGTACCTTGTATAGTACTAGGCAGATCAGGTTAACATTAATTTAGAAGTCTTACATGATAATCAATTTTTAGAAATTAAATTTTCAAAGCTTCTGAAAAGAAACAAACTGAAGTGTTCGAGCACCCCAAGGAAAGAAGCAAGGATACATATTGTAACAAAAATTCTATTCAAGTAACATTGTAGGTACAGTTTTATTACAAAAAAGACATAATTACAAAAAGACCATCAAATCTCTGTTAAGAGTAAAGTCGTGGATAAGATCCATAAAACACCGAAGGTGCAACAACATTGATGTACAATTGGGACCAAAACAGACAATTCAAGCGGCTAATTTACATGAGTTACTGAAGGATAACTCTATTACAACAGGGAGCTGTGAGAGACATCGACCAAATCTGTCAGACAATATTTTCTTGAGAATAATTTAATCCTTTTCAGGTACCCAAATTTGATTGGCATGTCTCTTTGTTCTTATTGGTTGACGTTTGTTGACTTTCCTTCTTAGTGATGATCTCCCTCTTTCAAATCGCAGTAATCCTGTACAAAGACCATTGTCAAGATGTTGCTTTGAAGATAACTGCGCAGCCGATAAATGGGAAACGTTTTCACCGTTTTTGATCAAAACGACTGTTCACCCGCTCTTAAGTTGCACAGTTCCATTATTATTCTAATTTCTTCATTAAGAAAGGAATACACCTGATTGAAAACCAGTAAGAGTCTGAATTTTGATGATGACATTTCAAACGTTTCCGGAGTGTTCCTGAAATAGCGAACAATGTATCTATGTTCAAAGAGTAATAAAAGGTACACTGTAGCCTTTTAAAACGTGGCACCTGCCAGTGGCGGCACAAGTTGAAATAAATTTTGCTCTTCTTGACGGCTGGCAATGTGATACCAATGGGGGAAATCATCCTATGAGATCCCTCAGATGTAACAGACGACAAGAACAATTGTCTTTACTGCCTAATCCCTCTAACTTGTAGAGGAATTTCAGGAACCAGACAATGCCAAGCTTAAGTGTCGGCAAAACACCTACTTCCAAAGGCGGAAAATTGTTGTTTCTCCAGCCCTTACAGCTCCCTGGTTAAAGTCAGTATAATACAACTTGGGTTTCTTTTAAAGCAAAATTTTTTCTCTTTCGATACTGGAAATGTTCTGATAAAGCTGGATAGAGTGTATCATATGCTTCAAACTTAAATTAGTAAAAACCAATAAGTAATTTATACTTTTATACACAGGCGTTGAAATGAAACATTTAACTGGTGAAATATCAGAGATTTGCTTATGATTCAACCCTTTAAACTTTTGTCATTAGAAAAATTTGAGTTCTACATATATATTGACATACATATTTTAATGTCATCAAGCTCACAGCAATAGCTTTCTTAACAAGGCTTTTCTTTAGTCCGATAAAAAAATTTTTGATGTGGAAAATAGGCACTTCCTTTTTTATCTCATCCCCACATACGTAGTATGTGGGGGATGAGATATTGTGCTTCGTTTACCATTGAAAAGTGCACACATTTCCCCCTGCCAGTCGCCATAGCAACCATAACCATGGAAATGCATGGTAGGGAAATTTGGGGCTTTATGACCGCTACTCAAGGGTGGGGCAAAATGGAGTGGTGAAGGTCCTGTTTCCTGGTCATGTGACCAAATATGCCTAAAATTTGGGTCAAAGGCTCTGATGGTCAAATGACATTCACAAGGTCAAAAGTGTGTCGCGAACTCCTCCTAAACTAAGAACAAGATTGAGCCCAAACTTGGTGGGCGGGTGCATAGTCCTTGGAACTTGTGCCTGACATACCCTCAGCATGATAGGTCAAAGGTCAAAGGTCAACCATCAAAAAAGGTCAAAATAAGCAATTTTCCAAATCTGGCTATAAAACCTGAATGCAGCAGTAAATGGCCCTGATTTCTTGACATAGCTTTCGTATTGAAGCGCTCTTGGCACAACTTGACACTTGCTCTTCTGAGGTCAAAGGTCACGAGGTCAGAAGGTCAAACGACAATTTGGGGGTCAAAAGTGTGACGCGCACTCACTTAAAACTGAAGGTACCAATGACCCCAAACTTGGTGAGGGGGTGCATGGCCCCTAGAATTTGTGCCTCCAATATCATCAGCATGATAGGTCAAAGGTCAGAGGTCAAAGGTCACGATAGGTCAAAATAGGCAAATTTTTAAATCTGGCTGTAAAAGCTGAACAAAACATTTAACGATCCTCATTTCTTCGCATAACCTTCTGATGGACACCTACTTTATGCAACTTTACACTTGACCTTCTGAGGTCAAAGGTCACGAGGTCAGAAGGTCAAACGACAATTTTGGGGTCAAAAGTGTGCCGTGCGCTCACTCAAAACTGAAGGTACTACTGACCCCAAACTTGGTGTGGGGGTGCACAGTCCTTGGAATTTGTGCCTCCAGTACCCTCAGCATGATAGGTCAAAGGTCAGAGGTCAAAGGTCAAGATGTTCAAAAGAACAATTTTTTTTTTTTAAATTTGGCAGTAAACACTGAAAGAAAAGGTAAATGATCCGTTACATTGATCACTGTCTTTTCCTGACACTCAAAATTCAGTTTTCACCTGCGGTTTAACAAACCCCACCATAAAAGCCACACAGTGACATGATCAGATGCACACTTATCTAAGCTTCTCTTGCTCAAAACTTGACCACCTCTAGTCTAAGTAAAAACCCAGGCCTAGAGTGAACTGCGATCACGCGTGTCAAGCATGACTAGTTCTTGGCGCCATAAAAGTATAAAACTATACGCGTGTCCCCACCGTAGTAAAAGTCCAAGCGCGTCCCAGTATGAAGCATAACTAAGTACGCGCACGGTGGAACTGATGTTAGGTCTAACTTGTTAGGCCTAACTTAGGCCTAGGCTTAGGTTACGCTAAATTATTAATAGTACTGTAATAACGCTAAAAAGCTAGGTAGGACCTAGGCCTAATAGGCTTAGTTGAAATACACACCTGGTTAAGAACTTTGACCAAGTTTGTGAGCACTGTGGCTCATCACGGAATTTTGGCTGTCTGTAACTCTGTTGCTTACCTTCTCTTGAAGAACTACCTATATTCTTCATCTCTTGCATGGCAACAACGACGTACGTGTGCATCGCATGGGGCCGGCCAAGTTCAATAATTTTCACACACGCACACGCAATGCACGCACGCAAGTACAGTCGGTATGGTGTGAGAGTGACTGCGCTGCTTTAGTACACTGGATACAGTGTACATATACTGTAAGCCAAGTTCCAAACAAATGACGTCACAAATAGACCGTGTGAATCATGCAGGCTACCTTTGATCTAGTCCGCAGTCAGGCTGCTGACCTAGTTCAGGGAGCAAAGTGTACGTGAGAACTACCTTTGATCTGGCCGCCCGGCAGACGTGTGTTGCTCTAGTCCGCAGTCTGCTGACCTAGTATGGGGATTCCCATACCAGGGGCCGGGCTCTATTTCATAAAAGTTAGAAATATTCCTATCTTGGACTTAGGAAGAATTCATTCCTATCTTCATGCTGAAGTTGTTCCTAGGTTTAGGAATGATCTTTGGTAGATTTAGAAATGTTCTTAATTGATCTGGCAGGAAATTCACAGATAAAAACAATGTCACTTTTGATTTATCCCTAAATATCCCAGCAATATACCCATTGTCAAAATTGGGCTACCGCACCATCAAAAATTTTGAATGTTCTCAATCTTTCTCAAATTCACATATACTCCTGGGTAATTGACCTCTATGGGTCATTTATATGTTTAAGACCCGTCATTTTAAGGATACAAGCACTCAGTCTCCAAAAAGAGACCAAAAATTTTGATTTATACAAACGATCCTGTTTTGTTTTTTAAAACATCAGATTCTAAATCTTGTTAGTAGGACGTTCACACTATTGTACAGTTTGCTGTATAGCATGCACTGCTGTTCAATTGTGACATAGTTCATAGCTATGGTAACAATCATGTACGCACATACAACAATCATTGCAGAAACGCAAGCAGACGATGTTACTCTCACAGTAATAACGCGGGAAAAACTTTGTGTTGCAATAGCCTAGGCCTATTTCAGGGAGCAAAGTGTACGTGAGAACTAGGCCTAGGTACCCTAGGCTAGTGTTGCTCCTGCACCCACATTGACTGTACTCCAGGGTCCGAGACACTCTTTTCAATTTCGGGTGCTATTTTCAAAAAAAAAAAATAGTCCCAACCCCCACCCCCAATTCCATTTCGAGTGTTACTTTGGGATTTTCGGGTGCTATTTCCTATTCATTGATAAATGATACATGGCCCTAAATGCATTACTAAAGACAGCAATGCACTACTACTTCCCTTCAAGTGCGGTAGAACATAGACCGGCCAGCCTGACATAGCAAAAAAAAAGACGAGTGTGTTGGGACGTGGTTAGCTATTTCCATCATGGGCCGTTCATACACAATGTACGTGAGTAAGTGTGAAAGCGTACACCCCCCCCCCTTCCCGTACGTACAGTACGTAGTGCAATAGTGCTATGCACACCTGATATTGGCTTGTAAGCAACCAAGTTAACTAACATCACAGCAGTTCCGAGTTCCACGCAAATAACGTCACAAACACACTTCTGCTTCTGCTTCATACTGTGCAAACACCCGAGTCCAAAATCGGTTATCACGCACAGGTCAGTGTGGAAGGGGAATTGCCTAGATTTTAGAGTGAGCCTTAGATACTAGATTTCGAAGATTAACGTTGGCTAGGGTAGATTTCAAAGAGCAAACATCAGGTGCTGCACGTATGTTTGGTGGAAGGAAATTCCATTCACGAGCGGTTCTTGAGTACATCGAGTATTGATAACATCTCTTACTTAAAGGAGGGGGAACAATTATGTGGGTGCCTTGATTATGTCAAGTGGTCCTACTATGGTCACTCTGCAACTGGATGGTGGGGGGAATGGAGTTATGAACCTCCTTATAGATAGCGATGAGACGAAGTCTGGTACGGCGCTCTTAAGTGGTTCCCATTTGAGATCTGTTAACATGTTGGTGACGCTATCCCCAGTGGCGTAGCTAGATTTTTTTTTTGGGGGGGGGGAGGGGCAAATGCAAGTAATTTTCGACAGATAATTATCCTAAAGTAATGATACCATCACCTGGCGTGTAAAATTCTGGGGACTTTTTTTTTTTTTTTTTTTTGCTTTTCGGGCAATTTTGAGACTGACTTTTGATTTTCACGTTGCCGTTTCGATGTGTAATTCTGCTTAAAAACATAAAAAGTGTTGTAAGTGTTTCAAGTGGATTGTTTTTATTTACTTCCGACAGAGACTAGAAATTTACGACAGAGGCCTTCGGAGGCTTTATGGGGGGCGACCGCCCCCTGCCCCCCCCCCCCTCTAGCTACGCCACTGGCTATCCCTGTAATTATAGTTGTTGAGAACAAAACGGGCTGCACGTCTTTGAAAATTCTCGAGTGTTGTTACTTTTTGATGTAAGGATCCCATATGGCCCCACAATATTCCAGCTTTGAGCGGACTATAGCGTTTTATAGGCAGTTTCCTTGACACCTTTGCTACAAGAGTGGAGATTTCTTTGTAGTAACCCGAGCATTTTAATTGCTTATATGACTGATATGAACCAGGGGTCAAATAGCAACTTCCTTCCCACTACCATGCATGAATGAGCAGGGAAGAGGCACTAACAGACTAACTCATGGACGTAGAAGCTGTACTCGATCCATTGAGGTGGGGACTGTGCACTGTTTCGGAATGTTGTCCTGGGAGAAGAACCCAAGGGTATGGGGTTCCATCTCCTTTAGAAAGTATTTTATGCACTTGGTGCAATATTTGATCAAATTTTAAGCAATAAGACGCAATTTTTGACATTTTACAGAGCGTTTTTGTCCTGGAAATGAGGGGGAAGGAGCCTACCACATTTTTGACGGTGTAGGCTTTAGTCAACCAACCCCCACCCCTTCGCCTCTTATGCCTCTCACTAATTGCATCTTTATACGTTTATCATGGATTCTACCACCTCTAGCCATCTGTTATTGAGAATTCTGCATTCTGATTGGTTAAACACTGACCTGCTTTTCCACAACATACGGTCAGTAAACCTATACACTGATAAAAATGAAGTTTTCACACATTTTCGGTGGTAGAAGAGGAATAAACCACATTTGTCTGACTGTTATTGTCTCATAACCGTTTGGACTCCCAATTTGCAAAATAACGGACTCGGTTTCGCCTCGTCCGCCAAATGCGTGCTGTAAAACGCTTACTGCTTGTGTGTTTTGCCCTTCAGTGTCCTGGGAATCCATTGGGCGTGACGTCACACACAATGGATTCCCAGGCACTGAAGGGCAAAACGCACAAGCAGTAAGCGAATATACAACTCACGCGCACGGCATAACCATTGATACTACTGTGACACAATGGATGCTTGCCCTTCAATACAAAAAGGACTCACGATCTTGAGAGAAAAATAAAGAAAATGAGAACGCCAAAAATGCAGGTTCTGACACGGGGGGGGGGGGTAGGGTGAAGCTCGGAAGTCTTCAATGCCTGCACCCCCCCAAAAAAAACAATAAACCTGGGTCCGACCCAGCATGCTTTGCCGACCCTGGTGCCGCCCCTGCACGTAAGAAATTAAACGCGCATATAAAAGTGCGTTAAGCCGCGGTCACACTACAACGAATTCGGATCGGATTCGGATCCGATTTTTGTGAGTTTTTATTAAAATCTTCTCCATCTCTGGTCAGAAAGAGCCCAGAATTTGCCAACCAGTGTAAATATATGATTTGCATCAGAGGTCTATGAAAATAAAATGTTAACTGATTTTTTCGTGACGTCACACCGACAAACAGCTTTTATCGGACACGCGTTGTCCGATAAAAGCTGTCTGTCGATGTGACGTCACGAAATAATTCGTAAAAATTTAATTTTCGTAGTCCTGCGATAAAAATCATATAATTACACAGGTTGGCAAATTTTGGGTTCTTTCCGACCCGAAATGGAGAAGATTTTAATAAAAACTCACAAAAATCGGATCGGAATCCGATCCGAATTCGTTGTAGTGTGACCGCGGCTTTACTCCGATAAAGATACCATACAAACTGACCAATGAATATAGACCTTATGCATATGATGTCACAATGGAGAAAGTACTCCCTCTTTTGGAGGAAAATGGCGGAAAAGCGCGTATCATTGGCAAGTTACACCAATAAATGCAGACAGCTGATTTGTCAACCAATCGTATACGCGTGTAAGTCTACTACACGTGAGCCGAAATCCACGCCGTTCGTACACATGTGCTTCGTTGTTTTCACCCACTGAGCTATATAACTGGAGGACGCACCTCAATGCGGAATACGCCTCGAAATTGAAGCCGACTTGGGAGGTCACGTGATGTAGGTTAGCTTACTCAAGTCGATTCCACTGTCCCAGAGACGCGTATCTAGAAGTGAAAGTAATGTAACGCAGATTCATTGATGTACACGCTAAAACAATCCGTTGTTACTATACTCATTAGGTCTCTAGTGTTTTATTGTAATTAATAGGGAATCTTTACACTATGATTGTGTGATCAAAAGATTGTTTTTTCACAAACTTTTCTTGATTTTAGGAGTGGTCCTGCCTATTCGAAGGACAGAGCGTGTGACCACATTTCGAATACGTCGAGACTCGTTGACTTTGAAACATTCGCGATAGCACAGTCACTAAACAGTAGGCTGTCCATACATGTGCACAGATGTTCTGCACAACGCCTTGAAAGCGTCCTTTTGACACAAAAACACCAAGGCGCATGAAGGAAAGCTAACCTACGCGTGCACATGCACGCTTGCATTTTGGCCAATGATGTGCCTCGAATCCTACACGGTTCGCGTTTGGTGCTCTGTATGTTATACGACTATTGTGATGTAAGCCTTTTCATGAAGTTGCTGAGGCGGCGCAATGGTGTGTACGCTGACGCGTGATAGCGCGCAAGTTAGTGTACAAGAGGCAGAAGAGACGCTAAGGCCCGCTACGGTGCGTTAGCATATACATGTACATCGTTGCATCCGCGCTAGATACGCGGTGGAATCGACTTGAGCAAACTAACCTACATCACGTGACCCTCCATGGTGGCTTAAAAAACCTTATTGTGGAATGATCCTTCCTAGCATATAGTTCAGTGTTTTCACCCAAAATGACGTCAGTGTGATGTCAATGCATAAGGTCTATAGAGGGGATTCACGGCGTCACGAGATCGCGCGTCTCTATGGTTTTTGAAGGGCAAGATCGCGCGTCTCTAGAGGTTTTGAAGGGCACACGTCCCTTGTGTCACAGTAGTATCTAGGCCTATAGTTTTGCTGTGCGTGTGTGCTGTAAATACACTGCAATCAGAACCGGAAGCTGGCGGGTACCGTAAAGATGCTGGAATGAACAAACATCCCCAGCTCAAGGTTAGCCTTCTCTTTTCCCAGTTTCCCCTAAGTGTTCCCATTACAATAAAATTCCAGACTGCTACACCAGACTCGGAAGAAGCAAAAGGATGTATTGGGATGAGATCAGCAACTCCTTGATTGCCCTCTTGTTTTTACTATGACTAGATTGAGAGTCTCGTTTCTTCCTTCTTATAAGGTACTGTTACAAAGATCACAGCAGAAGAGAAAGGATGTGACGTTATTCGTAATTTTAAGTAAAGTCACTTAAGTAGCTGAATTATGTTTATGAATGGCTTTCTTGGTTACTGAAAGAGAGCAATTAAATGAGGTACTTGGATATAGCAATGAACTGAATTTTTAGATGAGAAATGTAGCTAGATCTAGATGTTTTCTTGAATGACCATATGGAAAATACGTCAAAAACAGGCCTTTGAGATGAGAGCTGTGAATTGTAATGCCTGGTAATTTATAGAGTGATATAAATTTTTCACCAGTTACGAATACCTAAGACATTGCACATCTGTTATTCAAAAGATTATATTTTTAAATTTACCTTTAACAATAATGCTAAACCGACAAATGTCTTCATCTTCCCTGTAAGTTACTCGAGTCACCCCAACTTCGAAGCTATCCCCTGGAGACACATTTTTCAGACTGGACAAGTTGCGCGGGGAGCCATCTGAAAAAACCACTGGATTGTGCCAAGTAACGTTGGTGAACATGCCGTTAGCTGAAGTAACTATTGCATGACGTGGACAACCTACAATCATTCCTCCTGCAAAAGTACCACATTTAAAAAGGAAAAACAGCCTCAGTAACTGGTGAGCAGGGGCGTCAATCCGTATTCAAATGTGGGGGGACGGGGACATACATGGCCCAACACAAACTAATCCCTTTGGTTTAGAAAAGGGGTTTCTTCCTGTATGATCTTTCCTCCCACCCCCCCCCCCCCTTATGATGACTGACGTTGTCCTATTCTAATACGAATTATCATTTCAAAGTTAACACGACCATCAGAGATGATCTGCCAGGTGAAATACACGGAATTACTTCAAGATGTTGTTTCCATCATGTCCCAAAATAGCTGAAACCACGCTTTGCAGCGTGCATCATTGTCGGAGATCATGGACCCGACCAGAACCGTTGCTAGGGGGTGTAAAGGTCCCAAATTCCCACTGGCTGGATGCTTTTTCCAACTGAGTGGAGGCGTGTAAAGTGCACTTTGTTTATCCGCTCTGCGTTTTGTATACAGCAGTGGGGATCCTTCCTTTGTCACTATATAAAGGTGTCATCCTGGGGGAGGGGTCTAAGGGGAGGGGCGTAGCCCTCCCCTTTGAGAAGTTTTTGTTACCTTTTGAAGTAAAGTTTGTGTTAAAAAATTTACGTATTTTAGGAAGTTAAAAAAATCAGAATCAATGGGGGGCATGGCCGAATGGCCCTCCCCTCTGCGTACGCCACTGATTGAATGATCCCATATTGATGCGAGCCCTTAACAGATTTTTGAAGATGTATGTCTGTCTTCGGAAAGTGTTGTGATCAGAATAGTTCCATGTATAATTACCTTTTTAATGGTCATGAGAAGGAGTGCAAACTGTGATGCATGCGCGCAAGGCACGCACAAAATTTTGTCACTAAATAAGATTTCCCTGACAAAATCTACATTCAGACTGCATCAAGACACTTAACAATTACCCAACAAACATACATGCCACCCAAAAAGCCAGTCAAATAGAGCCAAGACACTACTCTTTTACGCAAATGTGGGAGGATATTTGATATTGTGTCCCCCACCCATCGAAATGTGGGGGACTTGTCCCCCCGTCCCCCCCCCCTCCCCTCCGATTGACGCCCATGCTGGTGAGGATTCCTTATGAACAGAATGGAATGATGTACTAAGTAAATTTATCATTTCCTACGGCTTTAAATGTTTCCTGTGAAGGGAATTATGAAAAGTGATTGACCCTATCATCATATGTCACAAGACTAAAATCTAATTTTATTTTTAAACGCTTTCTCTTCAACTAGAAAAAAGCAAGTGTTTAATAAATAGAACAGGGATTTGGAAGAGAAGCTTTTCACTATTCAATGTTTTGTTTACAAAAGTTGCATTCAAATAACAATGTGTTGTAAAGAATTGTGTTGTTTTCAGATATGTTGTAGGCGAAATAAATTTCACAACCAAAATGTCAGAATGTAGTTTGCACTTGTTTTCTTTTTTCAAATTTACTATGAGAATAAAAAGAAGAATGTATCTTTTAAGAAAATAGACTGTCAAATTATTCTAAGGTAGTAACCTGAGTGAGCATTTTCAACTGACTTTTTCTATCACACCTAATTGTGGTTCATTGCTTATTCTATCTAAAGACTACAAAGCATTCAGAGGTGGTTTCCCCAAATAAAAGGTCTATTGCTTCAAGGCTCTGTGAAGCTGACTTTACCTGAGACGACTGTCACACAGAATTGGCACGAATCAGTAATTATACCGTCGGCGTCGTAAAACGTATATAAAACCATAGTGTTCCCTAACAAAAATTCATCTCCAGGTGTATGAGATGCTGTTACGTAAGCTGATTTGTTCCACACTGTATTATTCTCAAAGGTTTCCTTCCAGAAAACATTAGCTGTTCCTTCTCCCGCATCAGTTTCTACAACAATATTATCAGGACAAGTAAGGGGAGCTGCAATAATAAAAAGGTTGCTTTTAAGGATTGTGACTTTTAGCTTCAATAAAATAAGAAGAAATAGCGCCAACTACTCACAACGATAAAACATCCAGTGCACAATAAGGATACTGACGTTTAAAAAACACCTTACATCTATTAATAAACTTTTACCACCTTCTCTGATGTTACTATACCATGGACCACAAATATTGAGTTGATCTGGAACATAACAAACTCATTTGATGATATATTCTTCCTTTTACAAAGAAATCACTAGGATTGACCTGGCTCCCTGTAACTAACTCTTACTGAAATCATAGTGACTAATATTACAACTTTATTTTGTTAATTCGTTGTCATAAAATAAGGCTATTTCTTGTAGATATCACATGATGAGTGTATTTAAAACGTTATAACCTTCTTAACTTTTCTTAGGCTCAATCAATCATGATATCACGAGGTAATTGTTTTTTTCAAATTTTACCACCCTCCATCCTAAAATCATGTTTACAACCAGAAAAAATATCTGAATCAGGCGTCCTTTGTTATGTTTGTAAAAAATGAAAACTTTCGGAAGCTTAACGAAAAAGTGATTTCAGGCTTTTACAACCTCCTCGTCTTGTATTGACCGTTGTCACTTACCAAAAATATCGGGATTTCTCCTATAAAATGTCATGAATGAAAACGTCACGTCCTGTTTACTTGTCACGAGAGTTCGTTGAAACCATGGGAGTGCTACCTCGAAGGAGTACTTCCGTGTTTAAACATACTTTAATCGTGTGACCTCTGGTGACCTTAATTGCTCTTTGACCACCAATAAGAAAAAAATTATTTTCACAATAATATTCAACATCTCTTTGACTATGTCATCTATGATTTTTACCTTGAGATAAAACAAGGTTTTTATTTTTAGACTTCTAGTGACCTCGTGAGACCTTTTTGCTGAAGTGAAGCATTTGCCCACGGTTTTTAAAAGTATGTGTACTTTCTTCTTGATGTCGTGTGTAAAGTGTACGATGTCTGATAAAATCAGAGGACCGCTGATTTCTAACATGTAAAATTGAGGTTCTCCCAATCAAAAAACTGATTCCACGTAACACGTTCAAACGTTGACGCTTTCTCTCAGAGACAGTACTTTTGCAAGTGTTTCAGTATTCTACCTTTGACTTTGAATGAAATATCACATCAACCAGATCATTATCGGCCTTTTCATTTCTTTCTATAACACATCGAAATATCAGAAAAAGAATACATTCATTTGGCGTTTTCTTCATCAGTATGAGATCTGTCTTAGACACACTTCTTTATGTGGTGTTTACATGGGGAGCGTTACGACTCACACTCCACCTTCCGAGTCCGAGTTGGAGTCACTGGTATTCAGTCGAATCCAAGCTCACCCTTACAAAAAAAAATGTGGGGCATGCCACATGTGAACATGCATAATCATATGTGGCAGGGCATAGGGAAATACATAACTGGAAAAGTGAGGTAATGAGTGGTGACACATGTGGGATTGGAACCAATTTGACACACAATGTTCTACTTTACCCCACTTTGCCACATGTTTGCCTTCGTAAAAATGTATTTTGGTTCTCCACTCTTTGTCACATGCGGCAAACTGTGGTAATGCAGGTAAAAGCATGGCACCTTAAAAAGTGGGTCAAATTTTTATTAAAATCACACATTGCCCTACGAAAAATCACATAAAATTCACTATTTTTCACACCCAACCGTAGTTTTACACAGTATGACACGGTTTGTCCAGTGTGGTATTGGAACTTTTGCCCGGTTCACGTGGTCCCAGTCCGAGTTCATGTAATGAAACGTCTACCCTAGAAATAAGAATGTAGGGCGTGGTAAGGTATTTGAAGTGCTGGGCGAAAAGAAAATTTATGATCAGTAGCCTCGTGAGGGGGTTTGTGATACTATCTCAGCAAAGAGACACAGAAAGCACAAAAATGACCTTCGGGGTATAGGAAATGGTTCTTCCCATACTTTATAAGTGCATATCAACGTCCTTTGTCTTGATGTCTCCTGTTGTAGAAATTAAGTACTGTTCTAAAAGAAAGGTAAATTAATGTTTTTGATAAGCATAAAGTAGAATAGGAGAGATTTTCTATGAAAGACTACTTGGACTGGGACATTCGAGTCGACCTTCCACGGAAAGAGATTTGTAATGAGGGGTGTGCTGCTAACCTCAGGGAACATTTTGCACTTACATGCACCATGGTGCTACAATTATCTCATCACTCGTTAAGGAGGATGCCAGATTGTAGTCACTTTGCACGTTGAGCTATATAAGGTAGTAAAACTACGACTTGCTGCCCCCCTTTTCAACCGCCCATGAGCTAGAGGCTGGATCCGTCCTTGATGGCAGACACTAAATTTGGAAACATTTCGTTACTTTGAAATGTCCCATGAGGCTTCATTCATCATGTACTCCTTTTTTAAAGTTCTAGGACAGCTTCTTTGAAATGTAGCCTACCTTGATTAACCGTGACCATAAATATGCAATTAGCTGTATTTTCAGATAGATCAAAAAAGGTGTAGGTGACTGTTGTTGTTCCTAGTGTAAATGTGGATCCCGGAGAATGACTTTTTTGAAGTGAGACTGATCCCGAATTATCTGTGGCTGTTGGTTCGGTCCATACCACTGTTGCAGAATCTGTTCCCGATGGCACTGTTATTGTGACGTCATCGATGCAGTTGGGAGTAGGAGGTTCATCATCAACTAAATACAAGAAAGAAAACAAAAATTTTTCCAACTGTCAGGTCTTCCCGAAAAGCAAAATAATATCTTACCACAGAGCTTTATAGTCTGTACACATGCAAGAAAAAGGCTGGAATGGGAAACCTAATACTCTGATAAGTATGAAAAGTATCCACTATTTCTACAATGAGCCATTAGGTTTACAAACCTTTCAGCATGATTACAGGTGACCCCAAAATTGTCACTCTACTGCAGGGTATACCCCATATTACATGGTCGGGAATGTCGTACGCCTGTTTTGACAGGAACCCAGAACTAAAGGCCAATGCGACTAAATGAAGCATGCATTTGAGGATATTACTGAACACTCTGCGGATTCTCAAGTAAAGCAAAACTATTATCATGATTTAAGTACGAGATTTAATCCCCTTTTACCTGTTACGGAGAACAACGCAGTAGAAAGGTCGAAAATTGCGCCTAAATGGGTAGGACCATTCCTTCTTGTAAAGTTTTAGGTAGTTTTAATGATAATATTACGTACAAAATACAGGACAACGCAAATCCTGCTCGATTATTTAACGTTCATTATGATTATCTCAAACCTTATTATGAGAAACCACCTAATTTCAACGTAAGTAACTCTGACACCTTGTTTTCTGAACGGCCTCACAGACAGGAGTGTAACAAGGAATTTGACAAGGAGGGGGGAAGCCTATAAGCGAACTAAAAGTAGCGCCACCATACATACAAGAGAAGTTTGGCGGGAAATGCCGCCCAAATCGCTGGAAAAGGCACTTCCCAGCCCTTGTAAGTTGCATCTAAACATTTTATTGAGTTACTAGCTATATCATAAAAATCATTAAAAAATTACAAAAATATGCTCACGGGCCGTTTCCCCTTTACCGCCCTTGTCTAGGCGCCTACCCACAGAAAGGAGGCATCAGGAACGATAGGCAATAACCCTGTTCTCACCACAGGGTAAGGTTCTCGTTGAAATACTACCATTGGTATAACAGTCATTTCAGTAAATAAATTTGGAGAATGATTGTGTAGATAAATATTATTTTTCAGATTCGTTTCAATGAATTGTTTTAATGAATTGAAGGGTGAAAGCAATCGAAGGAGTATTTACAAATTTATACTTTTTTCGAAGTCTGTGTTTTGTTGAAACCAATGTGAATGTATCGATGTACGGAATACAAAATGTATGTAATCGTGTAAATGTTTATTTTACATTTGGATAAAGCTAAGACGAAAGCTTAAAGTCAAGAAATAAATGATATTAGTTATGTAGATCATGGGCGATTTTCTTCGTGAGGGTTCCTCCTTTTACCGATTTACGGACAGTTTATGGTTTAAGTCTAAGTGAAAACATTCTTAAAACTGATAAAAATGGGAATCACGAACACTAGATGGGAAGTTAAAAAGCTTGAAGCTAGGACCATAAACCTCTGTTGGAATTGTGTGGTTCTCACATTCTAGCAATCTCACAAAAGGAGAAATTGATAATGATGTTTATTACTGATCATTGCTGAGTTTACCTAAGTTTTATGTTAAAACAAGGTAAGAAATACGTAATCGGCCAAGTATTGTAATTTGTCATTGTCATATCATGAAATTTCAAGTAGTGTAAATCCTTCTTGCTCATTGCAATAGGAACTTTGAAGCTGTTGTAATATGACAAATTGAGTGATGAATGCTTGTCATAAGAGAGTGTTAGAATTACCAAAACGTAAAAACTTTAAAAATTTACGAATTGCGTAGGTGACTTTTGAATACACGTGACCATCTGACAGGCAGACTGGCAGACATATGGCGAAAAGGACAGTGACGGTAAAGCCCATCTAAGCATATAGAGGTAAAACTTTGGCAAATAATTCAGATTTTTAACTATGGCTGACCTGTGATATTTTAGCTCATAAATGGTAACTTTAAAATTCAAGTGTGCCCTTTCTTGCTTGGGTTCATGATAGTGGTTACATTTGTTCTACCAAAAAGGCAGACGAATGGACGCTCAGACAGACAGATGTACAATCAAGTGACTGAGACAGATAGACAGACACACAAGTAACAGAGGGGCGACTGGACGAATGGACGGACGGACGTTTGAGATCGCTGTGTATTGTAAAAAGTTACAGCCATCTTTTTTAATGTTAGGCCTGCGGTACATCCATTGACCACTCGCTACAATTTCTGATTCCCCTTATGGATCTCTGACGCTGGGCTGTGGTAGGCTGTATGAGATGAGAGTGTACTCAATACAATACTGTTTCGTTCCTTTTCATATCATCACAAAATGAAGTTGTGATATACGTACAGAATTCATTAGTTTTCAGGGAAAAAGAAAATCATATGAAAGATTTTCCATGACATTGAAAGGTACAAAGACATTTTAACCTTTTACAAGGTTGTTATGTCGCCGAAGTTGCGTTTGCGTGTTACCTACGAGTATACGGATTTGTCGTTAATGAAGCTGGCCTAGAGCTTCAACATCTAAATCAAGGATCTTTAAAGTTTATTAGTCCCGTGGAAGTGATATGGCCTACGAAAAGAGACTGTGATGTGTTTCCTTTTGATGAAAGGAAATGACCTAAAATTCAACACAAAGCGTATCACTAATAATTCATGAAGTTCCGCTTCTACAAAAGCCGGTGTTTGTGTATGCACCCAAAACTTGTGTTGAAAATCCTTCTCGTGGGAAGTCAATTTGTAGCCAACGGCAATTACGAAAAACATCTGTCAATTATCGTCTGTGCAAAGTTCTGGTGTCCAAACTATTTTATGATAAGCTGGTAAAGATATAGCAACTTTGCAAGTGCCACATCTATATGATGGACATTTAACCAATTAAATTAGCCAGAGTACAATAATGTATTCCAGCCTACATGTTCATTGTGCCTACTTTCCCTGACAGGTACCTGTCCAATTGTAATGTCAGAAATAAGTTTCTGTGTAAGACTCGACACACAGAGTGCCGTCACACACTGACACCTATATGATTTGCTCAAATTCTTAAGTGGGTTGAACTTGCACTTTTCGTCATAGCACAGTTTACCTTTGAATTTTATCTTCGACATTTAAAAAATATTACGAAAAGTTTACCAGTGTATTAGTCTTAAGGAATTAATCGCATTTGGCAGACTAGTATTGGTGCATAAACCGTCGAGACTCCAAATTTGGCAAAATAACGGACGAGGCGAAGCCGAGTTCCTTATTTTGACCAATTTGGAGTTGAGACGGTTTATGAGACAATAATAGTCCGACAAATGTGGTTTATTCCTATTCTACCACCAAAAATGTGTGGTAAACTTCATTTTTACCAGTGTTTACGTCTACTGACAGTATGTTGTGGAATAACAGGTCAGTGATTAACCAATCAGAATGCAGGATTCTCAATAACGGATGGCTAGAGGTGGTAGAATATTCAATAGATCGGAACGTACATTGGAAAACTTACAAAAAAAGAAACAAAGCAAAACTTACAAAAAAATAGGATAAGCAATCATCTTGAAGCCAAAAGTTACACTTTATCGTGATCGGGACAATAGTGTGGGCGTCACCAGACAATGTTCATAGACGGGATAACGGGGGGTGCAAACGGGGGCATTCCCCAACCCCCCACACACACTTTTCCAGACCTTACAGAATAATAAAAATAGTAATGAACTTTTAAAATAACAAAAATAAAGCCAGAACTGAGAAATTATGAGAGTTCTTTTTAATATTTTTGTAAATTTTGCAATGTAAAATGTAGGAAAAGATTAATATCAAAGACCATAAAAATGCAAGAAGTTTTTACTTGGCGCGCTTTGCGCGCAGTGAATAATAACTTTACAATACTGTGATGGAGCTCAAAGGTGGGGAGGTAAGGGGCAATAATGAAAATTTTCTTTGTTACCTCAATTAAAATTTCATTCAAAGCATGGGCACCATGCTTTTGTGACTTGAAGCCCTGAAATAACGGTCACTGACAGTACTAAATGCACGTCTTTACAAGTCCACTGGTCCTTAGGTACACAATTTAGAATTATCCTAGCTGTGTATAAGAAACCTCGATTCTTAATACATTTTTGCGTGGTTCTCGTGAACTCAATGTAAACTAAAATAGGTGTAACGTTAGGACAGCTGTCCGTAGGAAAACTTTTTGTGGACTTGTCTCGTTATTACATCTTATATAGGATAGCTTGAGTAAATTACTATTTTCTAAACTCTTGCTCACTTTCTCCACCAACTACCACCATGCATAAAGTTGATGGATGGCAAGTATCTTAAATGAAAAACCCTCATAAGGAAAGTATTTCAAATTTTACCTGGGGAACTCAGAATTTTCTCTAGAAATTGTCCAGAATGGCTGAAAAAGCCATCAAATTTACAAAGAATTCTCGCTGAGGACCCCAGGTTCCATGCCTGTGGCTCGCGGTTAAAAGCCTTCGCCGGCCACACCTTACAAAGATGTAGTCTCTAATGAGAATTGTTCCCCTTGCATTGTTACTACGGACGCCCATGGTCATGTCTGTATTAAAACTACTCATATCAATAATTTATTCCTTTTGAAAAGTATTTTTTTACCTATGACCCTCAAACTTTGATGGTCTTAACATAATAACACTGTAACCTGGACTTTCGGAACGATCTAATTTTTCAAGGAAATGAAAACCTTGTTAGGTCCCTTGCCCCAAACTAAAATCGACTAATTTAAGACTAAATAATTAGACTAAAATGAAACTTAAAAGGAAGAAGAGGTAGCTGGGGAGTGCAGGAGAACCTTCTATGTAATTGGATAATATTGCATTTAGCATAATTCACAAAAATGAAGGTTACAACAAAATGTCTTAAGTAAGGCTGTTTTCTTAAGCGCGCTTGGCCCGCACCCGTTTTAAATATTGTTTCATGGTTATTTCCTGTGGATCATTTTGCGTGCTTTAAATCCTCGTCTTAAACCTTCCATTATCGCTGTAAGCACTCACTAGACAAACCCTCTTCATCAAAACATAACCTGTTATTCTGAATAAGGTTATTATTAAAATGGTCAAAATGTGATTTTTGAGATCTGTTTAGTGCACATGCGATGAGTTATTTTATACAAGATAACATATTGTACATAACTATTTATTCTGCCGAACCACGATATGAACAGACGAGCAGAGTTTGACAATAAAACTGTTGGTGACGACACCACAAAGAGGAAACTACCTGCAACGGGTACCTGTTACCAGGCATGGATAACATAGGTGGAATGCGCACATCTGGACCTAAAATGACGAAGAATCGATTTTATGCAACAAAGACAAATCTATTCTATACGACAAGCACAGCAAAATTTGTGTACAATCATTCATAAAGAGTCTATCGATTATTGTCCTCCATGCCGTATTGAACCCGTTAAAAATGTTTGATTTCCGACCCCCAAAAATTGGACTTTCGTGCTGTAGGATTATATGTCACTATGTCATTATACGTCACGCCCGAGGCTATCTCCATCGCCGAGCCAATTAATTCTCTTTTCAACAAGCTGTATCACATGTCATGATCTAGACAATGGCAACGTCCAGCCTTGAGGCAATTGGCGTAATGGAGAAGGGGGAAGAGGTTTTTAGTAGTTTTAAGGAGACCAATAACTCATGCCTTTTGTGTCTGTACTGGTTGGTTCCCGGTACTTTGAACAAAACAAAGTTTCTTGTTGCGTATGTCATATCCAACCACATATTTTTGTATACGGTACATCTATTCATGAATATTGGTTTAATAAGTCCTGCTACAAACCTCTCTTCATAGTCCTGCTCTGTGTCTGTATCGATCGACAAGGTGCCCCAACCTAAACTGGCCTGAAAACCACATATATCAATACTTATGTAACTATAATTGTTGTTCCCGTTTGAAATATGGAGTTCGGAGTATGGCTTCTTGCTTGGAGGGAGACTAACCCCGTGTTAGCTGTTACTGTAATTCTCTGCCCAAGAGAGTATTTTAGGACCTGGTCCTGATAGTACTGTTTCATTGGCATCCTCAGTGCAGTTGACAATAGGATTTTCATTATAAAATACAAATCAAAGACATATAAACAAAAATTTCACACTACTATCAAGCAAAAAACACCTCTATAATGTTAAATATCTTAAATACTACTAACCTCTAAAATATACACGATTGCCCGCACAATTGATTTTTTGGTCCGTACAAGTTGCATAGGTAAAGATCTTAAGACTAGTTACTGAATAAACTTTATTATGTGAATGGTTTCCATATTCCGATATTATTCATTGAAACTACACAGTGAAAAGGAGATCATAATCTACATGCTATCCTGTAATAATTATCCTGCACTGCACAAGTTATGCGCTTGAAAGCAAAAGTTAGATCTACACTAATAAAGTTACAAAAGAAAAAATGAATTATTTATTACAAACATTTTTAACATGCTTCCCAACAGCCATGCAGGGTTAATGCACCGAGGAAAAAACATGCAAAATCTACGGTACCAGGGATACTATGAAATGTTTCACACCATGCAGGTGCACGTAGGTTTTTTAATAGACAAATACGTGGTAAAGTTGACTTTTCATAAGCTTTTGTGAACAAACTAGCCTGTTGAGGCTAAATCTTTTTCTATGGCTGGTATAGGTAGTCCACAAACGTGTCATAACACTAAATGTTTGGCACCGCAGTCTCAAGTGATTGTCAATTTATACAAAGAAATCCTCTCTGTAACTTAGTTCAGTTCAGTTCAGCATAACTTTATTTCAGTATCAAGCACATCAATCGAATGATAACAACATAAAAGTAAGTACAAGTACAGTAGCATGTAAATTAATTAACAAGGGTAAATTACTTCACGTGAATAGAGAAGAGGATGAGACTGAGGAAAGGATACGGCTAAATGCTTCATGCTTGATCAGTATCCCAGTTTCACTCGTAAGGGCTAGCTGCTTATCGATATTTTTGGATCTCTTTTAATGTCGTCAATACCTTACTGATAATATGGGTTTTTCTATAAAGCAGATACACAGAAGTACCGTTACTTTTCGAACTAAAAATGCCACCTTCAGGGAACATATTACGTACACTGAAGGTAGCAATACTACATAAAAGACCAACTAACACTGCATTGGGAAATCTTCAGCCTTAATGATGTTGGCACCCCATGTCTTTCAACAAAACGTAGCACCTACTTAATATAATCACCCCAAGTAACACCGTAAAATTTTACCAAGGTTTTGCTGAATAGCTTTGAAGAGAATAGCAGAAATGGTATTAGCATTTCTTTGTATATATTATTCTGCAAATGCTGATAGTTTAGTATTATCGGTATTTATAGAGCGATTATACTGCTATTTGATTTTACAATAAGGTCAAACCCTGGTGGATTCCCTACAAGCATTTTAATAATGCATTACAAGATCACCTACCTGGAATAACAGTTACGGTAAATACACAACTAGCAGTATTTCCGGATGGGTCTGTAAAGACATATGAGACGCTAGTTACGCCAGTTAGGAAGAAGCTTCCAGGTGCATTGGTCCTCGACTGAAGTGATACTGATCCTGAGTTATCAAATGCTGTTGGCTCCACCCAAGCGACAGTAGTTCCAGGGCTTCCAAATGTAACTTCCACATAGATGTCATCAGGGCATAATACTTCAGGAATCGAGTCATCACCTAAAATGTGAACAACATGTGGTTATTGCTAAAAAAACCCTACCTAAAATTTTGTAAAATTGGGCTATGAGTAAAAGTGGTTATTGTTGGAAATAATACACTGCCTAGAGATGCTAAAGGAGCATGGATGCGTCGTGTAAAATCTAAACCATCTAGGGGCTGACCTTTCGACAAAATAGAGTGCTCAACTGGAATTTTCATGCACTTTAGGTGGAAATTTGAATCTACGTATTAAACTTCAAATCAATGTCAAATGTCGTTAATCAATTTGACAGTGACGAATTTTCAAACGTCTCCTTTCTTATATAGATACTTCTGCCCTGGTTTGGTCTCCTCAGGCATGTTAATGACATATTTACTTTTATTCACAGCACACTAGACCGATGTATCAACTTAAGCTAATAATGCATTCAGAGCGACATTTCATTTGAAAAAACAAATGAATTCCAAAATCATTTGCTAATTTGTAAAATTTTCCAAGAATGTATAGTTTTAACGACAACTGCCTCCATGTGTTGGTTCCTGCTTTGATATTAAAGCGAAATTGTCATACTCACCTTCTACAATTTTGACTTGAAATACACACAGTGCTATATTTCCTGATGGATCAATGAATATGTATATCACTGGTGTGGTTCCAGTTGAGAAGAACTGTCCAGGTCTATGACTTGCTGACAGAAGTGACACTGATCCAGAATTATCAGTTGCTGTAGGTTCAGTAAATTCTACCACAGCACCAACACCTCCCAAAGATATTACCTGTGTGACATCATCGACGCAGAACACAACCGGAGCAATTCCATCCACTGTAAAAGCATGATCCATTAATGTAGGATTTAAAATTGGATGGATTCCTTATGCACAAGCTGATTATGTGCCTCAAGTAAACATGTATAATGAAATAATAATTCTCAAGAAGTTTTTAATTTACAGTTTTCTTGATTTACTCTAACACACCTGTATAACATTTTACATGTAACATTCCAATTATGATTCCATAAAAAATTACTTTTTTATGAAATTTCGTGTTCCAGGGGTTTTCACCGTACTACCTTTAGTGACTCCTAATGGTCTTTGCACTCAACCTAAGGCCAAAAGGCGCTTGTCATCATTGTGGGGCATCTCCACGCCAACTAAAAAATACCCCAGTGTTACACTTTTTGAAATTTCATGTTTACAAGCAGTTTACAAGGTTTTAGTATAACAAGTGGTGACTTTCAAACTCCATCGGAAACAACATGCTTATTTATCGAAGTACAACGCATCCACATTCCAAGAATGGAAACACAGTATTGAATCAGTTTTTGATTTTTGATCCCTGGTGACCTCAAAAAAATTCACAAAAGGCAAAAGGGGTCTTCCTCTGGATATGACGAATCTATAAAGGCCGTCAAAATGGGAAGCATAGCACTTTTCACAACGCCATCAACATACCCGTTTATTGAAGGCGTTTGTAAGCATGCTATGGTCACAGTTTCTTTCACAGGAGTACATGATTAGGAACTATAACTGGAACTGTAATTGGAATTTCTAATAAATGTCCCAGAGGTATGTTACGCTTGTTTAAAGATATATGAGGTTCTTTATAATGTTATCATTGGAATGGTACAAAAAAACTTTAGCCTTCCCTATTTGTTGGTTAAGAAACGACACAATCTAAAGGCACAGCCTACTGTCAATATATTTGGAGATACCGTGTTTACGGGCGGTTAACAATGATGTAACGTCTAGTTACCCCGAAGGGCCTTGGACCTGCTCCAAACAAAAGGGTCTATCTTATTGCCACGATGTATACACGAGTTTGAAAAGTTTCCATACTTTGTAACTTGAGGCGTCGTGTTAAAAATGTGTTCGGTTGACCTTTGACCTCCACCAAAAAATGTCGATTTTGTCTCTTAAGATAAACCATATACCACGTTTGAGCAATATCAAATCAATTTCCGTATCTTAATATTTCTGGTTTACAAGTTGAGAGCCACAAACACCCATACAACTGCACCTATAGAGCAGCACCTGCGTAATTGCATAGATTCCTTTTGCCTTCCCTCATGGAATCAATCACGGGAGATATAAATCGTTTATCGTAATTTGCCAGTGACGTCCCATTCAAATAAGTCCACATAATCCTGAGGTAAAAGTTGCAACGGTCTGATCCCCGTGAGTCCCAAGAGCCCTAAATTTTAACACTCATGTCAATGTTGCTCGGGATTTTGAATGATACTTGAAAAAATTATTTGGTCACCTATTTTTTCGTCGCAAAAGCATTAAAGGGGTAATTTTATAATTAGCTACCACTAGATAACTTCGAAGTGTGAGGCTCGACACAGAATGCAGTGAAAGTAGTGCCCTGTAAAAACATGGAAAAAGACTATCCGCGATCTGAGGATTCGTACTGGGACTATGCAATCTAAAACGTCAGTACTGACACTATCACTCTGTCCATCATTATTTAGTTAACATGTTGATTTCAAACCGTCTCATCCCAAATAAGTTGAAATACTTTCATGAGATTGCATTCATCCTTTTGCCAAACCAGTTACTACTTACGTGAAATATTTTCATCATATTTGCCACCTGAAAAAAAACTGTTTGTACCAGCTCGTCTCACAAGAAAGTGTGCGTGTCAAAAACCCTGGACTGTCCTGATGTAGGGGTGAACTGTTTTTCCAGATAGCAAAATTTGTCAGAGTTGACATTCCTTCCTTCAGTTAGTCATAGTACATGTCCTCCCTTTTTCAGTTGTAAAGGTTACACAGATGGTCTGGTTTTGTGGTCTCTGTTTCTCTGAATATTCACAAGACCTGATGCCCCTTTTAATAAGTTTTTATTTTGTACACATGTAGGATACTTTGCTCACCACGTCCATAGCCATGAAAGGATAATTTAGTATTCAACTGTTTGTTTTTTTCCTTGGCTACCATTTAATCCACTAGAAGTAATATTAGGCCATCAATATGTCACAGGACAACCACAAAAATGACCACTAACTTGTGCTTCAATTTTATACGCAGCATGAGATAAATACTTACTAAGCAACATTCAGATTTACTGTCTTATTCCCTGCTGTAAATCTATGTCTGTGTATGTTTTGGTCACCCTCCCACACACACACACACACACACGCCCACATACAATACAGTGAAATGATATGTCGACATGGTCATGATTCATATTCAAGTGTTCTTATGAAGTGTCAATTCTTTTGAGAAAGGTTGCGGATGAGACTAGTCACATTACGTTCGTTCTTTAGCTGGTAGCACAAAAGCATAGACACCGGCGCAATTTCTTCAAAGTATGAAATTTACCCTAAAATTACGGTTACAATACTGTAAACTACTGGATATTTAACTGTTTTGAAAGATGGTCTGAAACGCAATTAAAAAAAACGATGATATTCAATTCACCTACCGACGAAAATCGCACTTTCGAATATTCATCAAAAATTTCGTTTGATATGTGGTACAGTCATATGTTTTGCATAATTGAGCTTTACTTTCAACGCACGGTACATCAACATTTTGTTACAACTAATATTTTACATTTACAAAGGCTGGTTGGAAGGCAGTTTCTTTTCAATCATCAAGGAGATCACTGGACTTTCATCTGTTCTAAAAATAATCCATAATTTTCCGATAACCATCCAGTGTACTTTGCAAGATCAAGTATCTGCATTAAAATGAAAGGATTGATGCCAGTTTTTCTCCAAGTTACGTTACGTTATGGCTCCTCAGACCTCTAACAGGGTCTTTTTCCCTTTCCCGGGAGAGGTCGTTCTATCTTGTGCCCCCTACTTATCTTTCTTACTACAATGTCTTTTCTTTGAGACATACTACAGGTGAAACTAACATAAAAAGTAGACATCCTTAGAGTGCTTCCCGGGGAAATCTGTTCAATCTTCAGTCATCAACTAGAACAATTTCATCGTCTTAAAAGTGGTCATTGTGGTGAATGTTTCGATGTTTCTCAAAGCATCACTAACGAGTTGCTCGTTATGTCTTACAAAAGTTTCAACTATAGACAGGCCTTGAGTAAGCTCGTTCATCCTCTGAAGCCTTTTTATTAAGAAAAGCATGCCTTCCAGAATATGAGCAAGAGGGAATTAAAATGATTTTGAATCATGTGATACCAGGGAGTTGTGAGGAAGGAGATCCAACGTTCTATAGAACCTTTGAAACAATGTTTATTTCCGCCAGATATCTTGCCTTTCTTTTTCAAAATTCTTGTCTCAATACCTACATCAACTAGGATCAGTGATGCATTGTCAAAATGACAATGAGAAGACACACCTATTACGTTGAACTCGTTAACTTTTCGTTGCCAGCCGTCATGCAAAAATGTGAAATTTTAGCCTTTCGTCGCTATTCGACGCACTAAATATCATTTCACTTAAAGTCAGCTAAGAATTTCTTAGCAACTTACTTTTCGAATATATTTCCAAACGATGGGAAAATTTGCTAGTAACTAAGAGAAATGTATAGGCTTGAACAATGTTTCCAGCAGGTGACGTATAAAAATCGTCGAGGGCACAATTGAAGTACATTATTTAAACGTTTGTTGCCAGTCGTTTTACTAAAAATCCTGATGAAATTTTGTTCATTGGCGGAAACAAACCTTACTTCAAAGCATGTATACATAATGGCCTTTGTCTCGGGATTACTTGGAAAAGAAAGGGGGAGATCATCATTAAAAGGGTTTAGTCAACAGAGACTTAACAATAGGAACAAAGAGACCTGTCAATCAAATAGCTGCCTGAAAAGAGTTAAATCATTTTCAAGTACGTATTGTCTGACAGATTTGGCTGTTGTTTTTCCTTCCTCACAACTCCCTGGTGATACTTTGTTTTTTTTCCTGTGCACCGAAACAATGGTCGTTTAAAAGGTATCGCTAAATACATTTAATGTCTATCCTTTGTTTTTTAGGAAAAAATAGGTGAGGTAATTGTATGAACATTTTGGTACTCCTGGAACAACTTGTACAACGAAAGCAAGTCAAAAATGTGAATCGCTCATTTGCAATAACACAATTTTACTACATCCCTCTATCGGTTTGTTTATACTTGAGAGGGAATCTTCGTAGGTAATCCTCTTGAGCATGTGGCCTATGGTCCTTTTGCTAGATCCGCTCATAAGGATATTGACTTGAAAATATTTGGACCAATTTCACTGATTTTTACTGCACCCAGACCCTGCCAAGTGCTTCATGGCTAAACAGTACTGTATTACGGCAAAGTAAAAAGATGGTCGAAAAGCACCGGGCTTGGAAGCTTTCGGTATTTAATCAACCTTCTTCAGCCAAACTGCATATACATATACATATATATTCTAACAACGCATTTAAAAGCTGCAAATAAATGTAGCAAGTAGGCTTATAACTCCACTTCAGATTTGCAACTACCGTTCAGGAGTAGAAGACTTAATTGCCTTTGGAATAGCAAATCTTGGATAGTTTTTAATGCTGTCAAAATATGAGCAAAAATGATGTGTTTGAACTTACATTTGTTTTATTTCAAAAGGTTTTAATCACATATGTATTTAGACACAATTGGCTCTTTTGATCCTTCTTTTTCAAGTACAAGTTATCTCTTCAGTTGGCCATTATATGAGTTTTTGACTTAGGCGACAAACACTTAGCTGTTGAGGGAATACTGTGTTAATACTCACCGAAAGACAAGTAGCTAAAAGGTTATAAAGCCCTTGAGTTCTATGTTCGTCATCAAAAGTTCGCGACTCGTTTAGAGTTTTAGCAGCCAAATGGAACGTCAGCGTTCAACGGATGCATAGCTCTTTATTACCTAAATGTATGGTTTGTGGCCATGTTTCCGTAGAAGCAAGGGGATAAAGTCTGTCTTCCTTATGTGGAGGTCTTGAAAAGTTTTACCGAAAATACACTGATAAATAGTCATTTCCACTGTCACATCTTTAATAGCCATTTAGAGCACGTAAATCTTGAGTTTGTTTTAAGTAAATCATGCGTTTACCCAGCAGATAATTAGAGATACGGTTTTTCCACTATATGATTAGTCTTTTTCCTGCTCGTTACTGCAGAGACCGGAGAAAACATTTTACCTACTAACTTTATGGAGCGCAAAATTAAACCTTTGCTGTAATAGTAGCTTTGTCGTCTTCGGGGGGGGGGGGGTGTAGCCGTAATAAAAGGTTGGTTATACTGAATAATTTAATTCTCTACTAGAAAACATGAAGTTAAATTAAAAGCAAATTCCAACCTACGGAACCCTTTTGCGATAGTTAATTTAGTACTGAAGTTGATTGCATTTACAATGATAAATGACCAACAAGGTTCAAATATTATGTCGAAGTCCAAAACGTTATGAACGACGAAGCTTTTCTACATTGAAAATACTGGTCACGAATGGTATCAAGGCCAAACAACTGTTCACCCCGTGCTTTTTAAATGACCAACCTACCTTTAGGTGTCAATGAAGTCACTTTCAGCGTTAAAAACTGTATGTTAAGCTAGAAGCATACAAACGTCATCCAAAAAAAAAACCATTTTCATACATTTTTTTCAACATAAGCATTTGATAAAAGTGAGGATGAACATTTTATGAATCCCCGAACTTAAAGATTTACATTCTCATATGTGAGCGCCTTCCATTCCTTTTAATGGTCTAACAAAATAATGAGGGTGAAGAAAAAAAAGACACTCTTCGTCTCACAGCTAGTAAGTGATTGATTACAAAAACGTTGAATGGAAAATTTACCTTCATTTACGGTAACTGAGAAATCACACAATGCGACGTTTTACCAGAAGTACTTAAACATGTGTAGTTCACCGTGGTTGTTCCAACTGTAAAGAATGAAGGAGGAGTGTGTGATTTGAATAAAAAGAAAGCTGCATTTCCAAATGTGTCACTGCATGTTGGTTCAGTCCAATTGATGATTGTACCATTCGTACCAAGTTCAACCGTCTCTACGATGTCTACAGGAATGTTGTCACAGACAGAGGAGAAAGTCGTATTTACTGAAAACAAATCAGAAGTAAGTGAAAAATGCATTGAAGATGTGGAAAGACTTTCAGCCATAAGATGTTTTTTTTTTCTGTTTTCATTTTTCATCATATCAATCTTTGGTATTTCAGTATATTCATTGGTACTTTTAAATGAAAATGATACCTGAAGAAATCTCAACAGAGAATTTGCAGGCCGCTGTATTTCCTGATGCATCTGAGAAAGTGTACGTAACTTCCGTCACCCCGACAGGGAAGAAGTCGCCTGGACTGTGAGACTGTGAAACTAGAATTGTAGTCCCTGAAATTTCAGTGGCAGTTGGTTCTGCCCAACTAACGACAGCTCCTAATTCACCAATCCCGACCGTCTGCTTAAGGCCGCCAAGCATGCAACCCGCCACTGTTGGTGGTATTGTGTCCTCTAAGAAATAAAATGATTTTTTGAAATTTGAAACATAACAAATGTCCTTAAAATAACATTCATATTCACTATAAAGGGACTTTATAACAAAGTTCAATAAATGTAAAGAAGACTAGAGAGCATTTACACTGGAGTGTTTGCTAAATTAGTATGATGCATTTTCCTTACCTTGTCTCAGATAACTTTAAAATAAACATTCTTGTTGTAGGCATAACCTACAAGCTCAAAACGGTAATTTGAGTGCGTGTATCACATCTATTTTGGACTAATGCCGATCATTTTTTCATTTGTAGCACCTGTTGACCCATCGGGCAAAATTACTTCTGTTAGTTCTTTCTTAAGAATCCTGTGGTGAGGAATTTTTTTGCCAGACTGTATGTGACATTACGCAAATGAAAACTTTAGAGATAAACACCTGAATCGCCCGTTAAGTATTGAAGATCTTGATATCTTCTGTTATAACTCTTTCAAGTGCTCTTTTTGACTCCTTCTCTAAGCAACTTTGATGTTCCATTTGCCACATACTCAAGAAGTCCTCTCAACTTAAAACGTATCCACAAAACAATCGTATTGAGTTTAGAACTAATCAAGGGTACCCAGCTCAACAACATTTTCAGATCGAGTTTGGGGCATTTTGAGAATACTTTGAATCGTTCATATAATATTCGGCTGTAATAAAAAGGTTCTGTTCTGAATTCTATTACATTTCTTTCACACAGGCAATGTAGGTCAGCATTTGTAGCTTTCACTTGACCGGTATAAGCTTGGTCCATAACTCTGTTCCTATGTATCTACTGCATTGACTTTCAATTCCATAGAAAAGTTTCGCTTGACAACAGCTTATAGTCGATTTACTGATTTCCACTGAAATAAAACTGGTAAATTTATCCTTCTGGTTCTAATATCTGCAGAAATCAAAAGCGTGGCCAGATTCTATCATGAAGGACGGAAGCCATCTCTAAGGAAGAAATGTAGCGTGGGGAACGGGCTGAGTAGCAGGCACTGGTTGGTGGGTTCTGAAACAGAGTGGTGCGAGAGGAATTAGGACAGGAGATGTAGCATGAGGAAAACACTGCTTCAAGACATTTATTACAACACGAGGTACACGGTGACTGGGGTAAACGAAGAACGTCCACTCCGGACGACGTGACGACCAAACCAAGACTAAACAAACAAGACCTCATACATGCATACACCAAAACAGACTACAAAAGAACTTACGTAAGATTACACAAATCCTGTAGCAAATCCTGGGGTTAATTTTAATGGAACAATGGAAAACTTAAGCTTGCACACTGTTCAAGTAAAATCGAGGGGGAAAATGTCATACCCGAACCTTCTGAATGGATAATGGCGTAAGTCAAATTTGAACCCTTTCAACATTAACGTAGTACCTGTCTCAACCACGACGACGAATAAACATACGCCAGTGTTTCCAGAAGCATCAGTGAATCCGTAGGTTACTGTAGTTGCCCCGATATGAAACCACGATCCTGGTCTGTGCGATCTTGTACTAAGTACCGCGGTTCCAGATATATCAGTTGCGGTTGGTTCAGACCAAACGACAAAACCTCCTGCTTCCCCGAGCTCAATAACCAGTGCCACATCTTCACGGCAATTTGATACTGGTGGTGTTGTGTCGACTAGATAATCAAATTAAGAGTGTCTTAAGAAATAAAATCATACAACTAATCATTGTTATCACGTTACAAAGTTTTTGGCGTTAATTTAAATTAAAGATTAAATATTAAAACAACCTAGGGCAATCAATTGGATTTGTTGATCTTAACCCGTACCTTTTTTCTTTTGGTTTCCTGCATTTTGCAAAATGTCATATTGATGGGCAATCCTCTGATTGAAAATCTAGTTATTTGACAGAAACATCCATCGGGCTTCTACAATAGGACCCATCCGACCTAAACCTCGGTGATTGTAAAATAGTTCTATCATGGATTACTGCCAGTGCCGATGCAATTCCACCCACTTGTGTTGGCTTAAAGCACAAAGACTATACTTGGATTTGGGGCATGTTTATCAAACTCATGAAACATTTTGCAAGTTATTCGAATACATTTAGGGTGTTTTGGCTGGCGTTTCTAATAATGTATCATTTTTACTCCTTTTGACAATGTTTTGAAGGTAGATGAAATTGTAACTCCTTCTAATAATTTATAAAATTTCTCAAAAAGGCGAAAAACTAATGCGGCAAAAAGACGTGTTTATGAGGTCTTGTGAATTAGTATGAACCTCAGAGGAATCCAGTCAAGAAGTGCTAACGACTTGTTTCCCATTAATTTTCAAATTGAGATACATTTTGTTGCCAATTTCGCCTTAGTGCGATAGAGTTACACACGTCACTCAGATTGCAAGGGGTTTACTAGTGACATCGTTAAGCAAAATGAATTACATTAAAGCCTAATGAGTTTTTGATTCCTTGCCGTAGGCAGGCAAGGAATCTATGCGATGGTGATGTCGTGTGTGTGTGTGTGTGTACTGACCAACGTGGCCTTAGCGGGTACCGGCACATCGGGCGAGAGCTCCGCTCTGGCACGTCTTTCCTTCCTCACGCGTCGCTTGAAACTGGCCTAGCTGCCCGAAAATTCGATCACTGCAAAGAGAAGTCACGCGCGCCTGCACGTGTCTGCCTTGGGGCGCAGCCCGCCCTCAAGTAAGTCCTCCTACTCGGCTCCTTCGCGGGCAGCTTCGCTGCTGGGAAATTCTCTTGCATTCCCTGCGGGGTCCTGTGCCAGTACCCCGTAAGGCATCGAGTGTGCGTATGTGTTGGTATGTATGTGTATGTGTGTTTGCGACGCTGCTTGGAATCGCGATATCTCAAGATAGGAATGCCCGACACTTTTCATATTTGGTATACTGATTTGTCATGTTAAGAAAAAGAACCTATTGCTTTCGGAGGAGGTCAAAGGTCATCCGAGGTCACCAGAGGTCAAAAACCGAAAACCTTGTACTCGCAATATCTCAAGATAGGGATGACCGACACTTTTCATATTTGGAATATAGATTTGTCATGTTAAGAGGAAGAATTCTATTGTTTTGGTAGAGGTCAAAGGACATCTGAGGTCACCAGAGGTCAAAGACCGAACACCTTGAGATCGCGTTCTTTCAAGATAGTAATGGCCCTGTATAGATTTGTCATGTTGAGAGGAAGAATGCTAATGTTTTTGGTAGAGGTCAAAGGTCATCTGAAGTTACCAAAGGTTAAACTACCAAAAGCTCGTAAACGGCTTGTGAACACGATATCTCAAGATAGCAATGACCGCCACTTCATATTTGGTTTATAGATTTTTCATGTTGAGAGAAAGAAGCCTTTTGTTTCTGGTGAAGGTCAAAGGTCATTTGAGGTCTTTGGAGGTAAAAAGCTGAAAAGCTCGTAATCACCATATCTCAAGATAGGAATGACCGACACTCTTCATATTTGGTACATAGATTTGTCATGATGTAAGGAAGACCCCTATTGTTTTTGGTGGAGGTTTAAGGTCATCTTGGGTTACTAAAGGTCAAAAAGCAAAATTTCCCAAGATTGTCATCCGGGTCACTGGGGTCAAAAAGCAACATTTCCAAAGAATTCCCAAGATCGTCATCTGGGGTTATCAGAGGTCAAAAAGCAAAATTTCCCAAGAATTCCCAAGATCATCATATGGGGTCACCAGAAGTCAAAAAGCAAAATTTCCCAAGAATTCCCAAGATAGTCATCAGGTGTCACCAGACATCAAACAGCAAAATATCCCAAGTATTCCCAAGATCGTCATCTGGGGTCAACAGCGGTCAAAAAGCGAAATTTCCCAAGAATTTTCAAGATCTAAGATCCACTGGAGTTGAATCCCTTTCAAGACACTTTAGATTTTCTGTTTTTGTTATATTTGGTGGGGTTCAAAGGTCATGTGAGATCAACCATGGTCAAATTGTTAAAACATCGAAAATGATGTAGTCAAGAAAGATAAATTTGAGGGATAAACCTCAGTGCAACAAAGCATCGCCTTTCGGCAAGGAATCACTAAGCCTTTCGGCTTTCTGGTTCTGACAAGTTTCAGGAATGACCTTGTGGGGCCCATGAATTAAAATGTATTAAAAATTTGCAAAAGTAATTACTGCACGGTTAAAAGTGATCTTACCCCAAGTAACATTCACCGTAAAAGTACAGGTGTTTATGTTTCCTGACGTATCTTCACAAGTGTACAGTACAGTCGTCTCTCCTACAGTAAAAAAGGTGAATGGGGAGTGTGATCTACTAAAAATACTTGCTTTCCCAGAATCATCAGTGCATGTTGGTTCATTCCAAAACACAGCTGGACGGGGAATCCCAAGCTCCACTGTCTCATATATATCATTCGGAACATCAACACATTGAGGTGGCGTAGTATCGACTGAAAGAACAATGAACCAGGATATATTATCTGTTAATGCAAGTTTAAACTACCTCTTCTAGCAAAGGAAATGTTTATCCACCCTACTGGAGAAATCATAATTGCAATAGAAACAAGGAAAGTAAAGGGTGAGGCTTACTGACATGGGGGCAATTCTGCTACCACCGTGTTTAAAAGCACACGACCGAAAGAAGTGACAAAGCCAGCCTACCACCATCATACAGGCTCATTATGACAGTCAAAGAAATAAAGGAACGGGCTCTTATAAAAAGCCCGAAAATAAAAACATCGGCATTTTTATGTGTTTGTACGTTTGTTCGTGCTTTCCTTCGTTTGTTTGCTTCCATCAAATATTTTGGACAGTGTACTGTACTGAATGATAATTCATAAACTTCCACTTAGATCTGATCTGATCTGCAATGATTACAAATTAGCTCACCAACCCATTTTAAGTGATACTGTGGTCGAACATGATAACAATATTATCTAAAACACCTTTGAACGCAGGTCCTACTATAACTCATAAAAATGCATTTGGCAAATACACGCAAACGTTTTTGCGAAGAATACAATAGGCTCTTCAGTATATTTTCAACGACGTGGCTAATGTGATCTCTAGAGTCAATAGACCATGGAGCTATTAGGGATAGGGTAAAAGCAGAGAACCTCAAATTATACGTCTTCAAAGTTTGATGGTTTCTGAAGTAACTCATTACCTACGCAAGATAACGATGTGGAGGTTGCACAGTGTTAACATTTCTTTTGTTCACCCTACATAAATTATCTCTTAATTAATGATCAAAATGAACGATTTTAACTTTAATAATTAGCCCCTCAGGGGATAATAATGCTACCAGTGTCCTTGAAATGAAGGTTGCAAAATCAAAGCTTAGCATTAACCACATATTGTATGTCCATCTTTTGATGTAACATATTTGCATAATAAGCTCATGTGTATTCATGATACATGTGTTACATAAAAATTAACCTGTAAAATGGTCAGTATGTGATGAATTGTGATGGAAATTGCGTCTATTTCCTGAATATTAAATGCTTCTTTCATCAAATAGCCAACTGTAATTTTCATGTCACCGGACCTTTAATACACTGTGAAGTGCATAGGAACTTGTAACCTTCAAAATGCAAAATGTAATTTTGTAAGAAAAGTACGCATTCGCACACATTCAAGAGCACACCGTAGTAAAGATTAAGCAACTATCTTTTGGAACCTTTCGGAAAGGCTCCAAAGTCGATCGAAAAGATTCTGGGACATTTTTCAGTCACGTAGTTTTCTTTTTTTAACAAAGGACGCTAATTTTCCAACCACAACACCAAATTTGACGAAGTTTTTTCACCTTTAAAATGATATTAAATTGGACAAAAACTGAGCATCCACTTCAATACTGAAGCTCTGAAGACGAACAACTGCACATACACAATTTGATTCCAGCAGTGTATATTCATGAAGTTTAAAAATGTAAAAACAGCCGTTTGTTTAAGTATAATGTCCTAAACACAGCTCAGTGTCGGAACCCACGATGGTGCTTCAAAGGAATGCCAAAGACGATTTGGGTAATTAAACCGGGTTACGTGAACAAAAGTTATGAAAGGCGAGGAGATTGGGGAGAGGGAGGTTGTCTTTGAAAGGATTAGATGAATGTTTTATTGCATTTGAGGTTCTCTACTTTGTCACGGCTTGGTCGCAAGTCAAACCAATAACAGCGAAAGATCACAGAAGAACGAGATTAAAATTCAACAACTTAATTATTATTTACGATCTCCTTATCTTACTTAAATTTACAATAATTAATTAGATTTACTCACAATCCTTTACTTAGTATTATTCTGGTCTGGTCCAAGGGTTGGTAGTGCATGCACGTCGACGATGGTACAGTAGTAGACCTGCAGCGTGCTGTAGCGTAGGAACTGGTTCCACGAGCGAATAATGACAAGGCTAGGCGATGATGGATGATAACGATCTCAATACACAGTGTAGAAAAGGCGTAGGGCAATTTATCACAAGTGTGCAGTATCAGTGGCTGGTTTCAGGTGATTCGGTCAGAGAATAACTTCTCAACAAACGGACAATGATAACAAAGCAGTATGACAGCTTCTGGTCTCGATGAAGTATTATGATATCTCTCTCCCATACAACAGTCGTTGAATTGTTTCTATATCCTAGGCTTTCAATCGAGACATCTCCGGAATTGAATAGAAACTTCCAGTGCACAAAGTTGAGCAATTACAAGAATGTTCCTTGTGTGCACAGTAGTAGTAAGCAATGACAATGTTTCTTAGAAGTATCGCCAAGCCGCTGCTGTAATTGGCACATTACGTAAACAGTTCTCCTTCTACAGAATTCTGGAAAGGCTGCGTTGAAGGTGACATTGTTGTTGTAGCGGTTCTAATTCTCTGGAACTTTCCATTCGCTCGTCAACGGATTCAATCTGGTGTTCCTGACGAGTCGTCTTGTAACACCCCCCCCCCCTTGATAGAGTTTTGGACGTCTCGGACAAAACTTAAGTTTCAATATTTACAATGTATAACTTAACAGTAATAACTACAGTATGTACAGTATGTAGTCCAATATTCAATGGAAGGTATAATCATAACATACAACTTGTCTTGCAAGGTGATGATACATGAATACAGTAACATCATCAATACACATTATGCTGTAGTTAACACAAAATTTCAAAACTTACAGTGAGATTTTCAACATACTGCATCAGATCAAATTCTTGACAAAGAGTCCAGTACAACATTGTCTTTCCCTTTAATGTGCTTAATATCTATCTTATATGATTGCAGAAATAACCTCCACCTCATCAATCTTTGATTCTTGTTCTTCATCTTAGATAAAAATGTCAAAGGGTTATGATCAGTGTATACAGTGATAGGGAAACTAGTAGTTCCCAATAAACATCAAAGTGTTGAAGACCAAGTATCAAAGCTAATGTTTCTTTTTCAATTGTTGAATAATTTTTCTGGTGTTTGTCAAATTTCTTTGAATAATAACAAGCAGGGTGATCAACACCATGCTCATCAGCTTGAAGCAAAACTGCTCCTATGCCATTGTCACTGGCATCTACTGCCAACTTAAATTGCTTCTCAAAATCTGGAGCAATCAACACTGGTGAACTCATTAGTGCCTTTTTCAATGATTCAAATGCTGCTTGGCAATTATCCGTTCAATCAAACTTTTCATTTTTCTTTCACAATTTGGTCAATGGGGCAGCAATGTCAGAGAAATTTGGACAAAAATGTCTGTAGTAACCAGCCATGCCTAGGAAGCGCATGAGCTGCTTTTTATCAGTTGGGGCAGGGAATTTGTCAATGCCCTCAACTTTGGCCTTAATTGGTCTAACTTTACCCTGACCAACCACATGCCCTAAGTACATCACATGGGCACAAGCAATCTCACTTTTGACCAAATTGACAGTCAAGTTAGCTTTGGCAAGCTTGTCAAATAATGCCTTAACATGTTGTACATGTTCATCCCATGAGTTGCTGTACACAATAAGGTCATCAACATATACTTTACAATTTTCTAAGTCTGACGTTAGGTTATTTACTAAGCGTTGAAAGGTCATCGGTGATATTTTTCATGCCAAACGGCATACCCTTATACTGAAATAACCCATCTAGGGCACATACCAGGTTCTATAATGTCATGGTCTAACATGTACCGAACCTCATCCCTGAGATGTTGTCGTTTTCGAGGGTTAACTCGGTAAGGATGCTGCTTGATTGGTGTGGCATCTCCCACATCAACATCATGTTCAATCAAATTTGTCCTAGTAGGATCATCTGAAAACAAGCATGCATACTCATTGATTATGATTTCATTTCTGACTTTTCTTTGTGATCCAGATTACTTAATTTCTGGTCGAGATTTTTCAACACATCAGAATTTTGTAACTTAATACACATGTCAGGAACATTATTAGCCTTGATCTCATCATTACTGAGTTCATGATCAGCATTGATAATACACACTTGATCACCTGTATCATTAGTGTTACTATTCACATCATGTACACTTTCATCCTTAGAAATGTCACAATCTTCTCTTTCATAATATCTCTTCATCATATTAATATGACATACTCTTTTAGATTTATGCTTGTCAGGTGTCAAAATGACGTAGTCTGTGTCACTGACCTTTCTCTGAATGACATAAGGTCCTTGAAAGCGAGCTTGAAGTGGCTGACCAGAAACTGGTAAAAACATTAGCACCTTATCACCAGGCTTAAACTCTCTTTTCACAGTGGTTTTGTCATACCACGCTTTCATTTTCTTCTGAGAGTGCCTCAGATTTTCCGAGCAAGTTCACATGCTCCATGAAGACGATCTTTAAAGCGGGATCCATAATCAAGTAGATGTATGTTTTCACCTGGATCTGATAACCACTTCTCTTTTAAAAATTTCAATGGTCCACGAACTGTGTGTCCAAAGACAAGTTCAAACGTACTGAACCCAAGTGACTCTTGTATAGACTCCCTGGCAGCAAACATTACAAATGGAATGCCTTCATCCCAATCTGTCTCATTATCATGACAATATGTCTTTAACATATTCTTCAGTGTTTGGTAAAACCTTTCTAAAGCCCCTTGGCTTTCAGGATGATAAGCCGAAGACTTAATTTGGTCTATGCCTAACTCATTCAACATCTGTTGGAATATAGTTGACATGAAATTAGACCCCTGATCTGATTGGATCTGTTTCGGCAACCCAAACAATGTGAAAAATGTAAGTAAAGCTTGTAAGACTGTCCGAGCCTTAATATTTCTCAGAGGTATTGCCTCTGAAAACCTTGTAGAAGCACACATGATGGTTAATATATACTGATGACCTTCCCTACTCTTAGGTTGGGGACCTACACAATCAATGATGACTCTACTAAACGGTTCTTTAAAAGCAGGAATTGGTTTTAAAGGTGCAGCCGGAATATTCTGATTCGGCTTCCCAACCATTTGACTTGAGTGACAGGTCTTACAAAATTTGGCCACATCACTTTTACGTTTTGGCCAATAAAAGTGATTTACAATTCTATGGTAAGTCTTATTGACTCCTAGATGCCCTGCAAATGGCATTTCATGAGCAATACTCATTTTTTCCCTTCTTTAAGTCCTAGGTACCACAATTTGATGGTAAATTCTCCTAGTTTTCATCTAATAGTGCATCAGGTGGTCGCCATTTACGCATCAAAATCTTGTTTTTAAAATAAAAGAAGACTGGGACGTCTTTCGATTCATCCTCAGTGAGTGCACCAGCTATTAATGGCTGAAGCTCTTCATCATGTTGTTGTTGGACTGACAGCTGGTCTCTTTGGAGTGTGTCATACATTTTTTTATTTTTCCTGTTCTACCCCCTCACTATGTGTGGGGCCAGGAGACTCACAATCCTGACTATCATTAAGATTAGTCATAAAAGATTGGCTGAGATCATACCAAGAATCTTTACTTTCATGAATATTATTACTAGAATGTTTTCCAGACTCTGACTCCTCTTTTGGGAGTGTTGTTCCATTTTTAGGAACTAATTCCTCAGTTTTCGAGGGCGGATGATTAAGTTTATCATCCTCATTTTCAGAAATCATACCCTCGTTTTTAGAGAGTGGATGTTTAAGATTATCATCCTTACATGATTCCCTACTTGTTCCACTTTTGGGAACTGTATCCTCATTTTTGGAGGGTGGACGTTTAATTTTATCATCCATGGCGAGCTTTTGTGACATAGCTCTAGTGACAGCACAGGCAGGGAATAAATTTAGAAATTCCTTTTCTAATTGCTCTGTGTTGTTTTAGTCACATGGTTTATCTGTCAAAATTGCATTGGCCACTACCTTTCCACCAGCTAGGTCATTGCCTAGCAACAGAGATACCCCCTTTACAGGTAGAGTAGGTCTGACCCCTACTATGACCGACCCAGAAACTAAATCTGACTTCAAATTAATTTTGTGGAGAGGGACAGAAATAAATCCACACTCAACCCCCTGAATTATTACATTTGCCCCTGTGGAAGTTGAGTCCGATAATGGCAAAACTCCATCAAGAAGCAACGACTGAGTTGCGCCTGTGTCACGCAAAATTTTAATTTTGACGGGTGGATGAGCTGAATTCCCATCTAGTGAAATAAATCCCTCAGACACGAATGGAAGGTATTCTTCCTTAATTTGGTCGTTAGAATTAGGCCGTAAAGTCACGACTACCTCAGAAGAGTTTTCTACATTGGCTAAGGCATTTGGAGCTGTTTCAGTCTCCTTTAATTTTGCCAATTTGAAGCAATTTGCCATTATGTGGCCCTTTTTGTGACAGAAACCACAACTTATGTCTTTAAAGGCAGCTTTGTTTGAGCTGACCTGGTCGTTCTTTTGACGACTTGAAACTGGTTGTTTCTTACCAGAATTTGTTGGAGAGATAGAAGTAGCCTGAGATCCACTGTTACCTGCTGTGCCACTACTACTGCCATATTTCTTATTTGGCCTACTAAACTGACCCTTGTTTTGAGTCTGACCCACTTTACTGAACTTATGGGTGAGTACATACTGATCAGCCAAATTTGCCACTTCCTTCGATTTGTCAGCCTTAATTTCCTCAAGGTGAGTCTTAATGTCATCATTCACACACCGTTTGAATTCCTCGACCAGCATCAGCTGTCCTAAGGCGTCAAATGTGGAGACCTTTTTGGGCACCAATTCATAGGCTTGTAATATGGCCTTTTTAACCTTATCATAATCCATGCTGTCCTCTATTGACAGAGCAGAATACACTTCTTGAGCCTTGCCTGTGAAATTACTCTGGATAAGTATGAACCATTTATCTCTTGGCCACTTAAGTTGCTCACCCAGCTTTTCGAAGTGGTTAAAGAATTTCTCCACGTTATCCTCCTGAAATTTAAGGACAAATTTTACGTGCTTAGAAACATCGAATCCCCCAGTATCCGAGCCTATTTTAGGTTCTGAGCCTTTTATGACCCCTAACTCTAGTTGCTTTAACCTAAATTCATGTTCTCTTGTCTTTTCCTCCCTCTTTCTTCTCTTTCCTCTTTTTGCATTTGCATTTCTCTTTCTTCTTTTTCCTTTTGCATTTCTCTTTCCTCTCTTTCCCTTTCTCTTTCCATTTCTTTTAATCTAATCTCCATATTCATTTCCATTTTAAGCCTTTCCAATTCAAATGTGTTGTCAGTTGGCACAGTGATAACTGTTTCCAGTACTGTACTAGGCAGGATACTTTCATCCACGAGATATTCCAGAACATATCTTTTAATCTCGTCTTTCTGTATTAAGTGCTGAAATTCAATGCCATAATGTTTTGCGACCTTTACAATCTCAGACTTCTTTAGCTGAGGGACTAGCCACGAATTCATCTAAGTTGAATGGCATTTTGAGGTTGTATCAAGCACTCAACAACCAACTAACAAGTCTGGGCAAACACAGTTGCTTACGACTAACAACAGAATTTCTCGAATTTTCTAGTATTTTTCGTTCCCGGATGTTAGGCACCCAATTCTGTCACGGCTTGGTCGCAAGTCAAACCAATAACAGCGAAAGATCACAAAAGAACGAGATTAAAATTCAACAACTTAATTATTATTAACGATCTCCTTACCTTACTTAAATTTACAATAATAAATTAGATTTACTCACAATCCTTTACTTAGTATTATTCTGGTCTGGTCCAAGGGTTGGTAGTGCATGCACGTCGACGATGGTACAGTAGTAGACCTGCAGCGTGCTGTAGCTTAGGAACTGGTTCCAAGAGCGAATAATGACAAGGCTAGGCGATGATGGATGATAACGATCTCAATACACAGTGTAGAAAAGGCGTAGGGCAATTTATCACAAGTGTGCAGTGTCAGTGGCTGGTTTCAGGTGATTCGGTCAGAGAATAACTTCTCAACAAACGGACAATGATAACAAAGCAGTATGACAGCTTCTGGTCTCGATGAAGTATTATGATATCTCTCTCCCATACAGCAGTCGTTGAATTGTTTTTATATCCTAGGCTTTCAATCGAGACATCTCTGGAATTGAATAGAAACTTCCAGTGCACAAAGTTGAGCAATTACAATAATGTTCCTTGTGTGCACAGTAGTAGTAAACAATGGCAATGTTTCTTAGAAGTGTCGCCAGGCCGCTGCTATACTTGGCACATTACGTAAAAAGTTCTCCTTCTACAGAATTCTGGAAAGGCTGCGTTGAAGGTGACATTGTTGTTGTAGCGGTTCTTATTCTCTGGAGTTTTCCATGCGCTCGTCAACGGATTCAATCTGGTGTTTCTGACGAGTCGTCTTGTAACAACTTTCATTCCCTCCGTAATGACTCCATGGTTGTAGTAGGCAGAGCGGGATGTGTTGCCATAAACGTGGGGGGGCGGGGCCTTAGTGGACTGCCAAAGGGCGCTGAAGGCACTGCGGGAGCGCAAAGCCCTCCCCATAACGGCGTGGGATCAAGGGGCGTGGGGTCGCCACAGGGCCGCGGGTGGGGTCCAGGGGCAGATATCGGTGATGGTCCAGGGGCAATCCCCGGAAGTTCTGGGGTATTTACAAATTTTAGGCATAAAATGATGCTTCAACCTAATGACATAACAGACCAAGAAAATAACAGCTTGATTTTTTCAAGTAAATTCTTACTCCGTATGACTAACAGTCGGCTGAGATCGATTGTGCAGAGGATTTTAGAAAGGAGTGGAGAAAAGATTGTTTTGAGGGTTTAGGGGGCTTTGGAACAATAATTTTCAAGATCATGGGAGATCTACAATTAAGAGAACGTGCGCGAGAAGCGCCCTGAAATTAGTCGCATTTTTTAGATTTTTTAGCGACAGGAGTAATAGAAAAGCTAAGAAAAACTTCCTCAAGGATGGGGACTCTTGCCTACCCCAGTTCACTAAGCGCCTGTTCCACATTACGGTACCGGAAATGGCGCTTTCCGTGCTTTACAACTTCTATCTTGACAATCCTTAAAAAGTCTGTACACTTACACAGATCGATGGTGATAGCAACTTTGCTTTGAAAATTTCTGGGGGAGAGGGGGAATTTCCCTCCGTTGCATAAGGCTATGGAGAATTGGTTGTTTCAGTGATAATGGAAGAGTTTGTACAGCGATAAGAAAAGCGAAATGTTCTACACTCTACAGAAAAGGCAACCCCGAATCCCGAAACAATATTTAAGACGGATGCGTGCGCAACGCTTCGAAGGAAACGGCGTTGAGACAGCGTTTAGGACGTTTAATTGACTAGCCTATTGTTTTCTTTAGTTTTAAATACAACATTGTTCATTACAGGAAAAAACTTTCCTATCTTCTCCAGGTGCCTGTTCTTTCCATACAGCCGGTTGTGGGAACCTTTATCCTGCTTTATGGTTCTGTCATTGATGTTTCATTTTTGTCGATGATCTGGAATCCCCCCCCCCCCCAACCTTTTTTAAGTGTGAAAAATAAGGTAGTGTTGATTTTGAACGTTAGAGAGTTCACGATACTGAATAAATGCTTTGTGGGTAGATTTATAAGGACATGGCCAAGGGCATTAGCAGTTAAAGTGGTAGGGAAGTAATCTTCATTGGAGGCTGCATATTGGGAAGTTGTGGCCGGCAAAGCCTTTAACCGCGAGCACAGAAGGCGCGAAGCCAGAGGGTGGGGGTTGCGGGTCCTCCCCGAGTAATTTCTCTTCAATTTGACGGCTTTTGCGGTATTTCTGGACAATTTCTTGAGCAAATCCTGCTACCCCCAGGGGTACATTGAAATGTTAATGAACTAATTTTGTTATGATGACCGCAAACTTAAGATAGTAACGGTCAGTTAGTTTCCTGAGGATGGTCACCATGGTAGTTGGTGGGGAAAATGAACAGCGAGAGGTGAAGCAATCGCTTTAGAAATAGTTATTTACTGAAGTTCTCCTATACAGCTGTCCAAATAATGAGGCAATTCACCAAAGCTTTCCTACGCACAGCAGTACACCAGTACTTATGAAGAATCAATTAATATTAGGCTCATGCGAGGCACGCCGTAAAATTTATCGAGAATTGTCATTCGCTATAAATGGGTAGGATTTAGGATTTTATTGCAATCAGGGTACATTCAGTGACGTACATTAGCACTTTTAGTGCTTTGAGCGACCTTTATATCAGAGCTTCAAGTCACAATAGTGTGGCGCATAGGAGATGTCCATGCTTTGAAAGAAATTTTACGTGTCAGACAAGTGCCCCCCTTGCTCTCTCTAACTCCGCCTATTGTAGTAGGTATCCATTATCTCGCCATATTTGTGTTTGTGGTGATAAGAAACGGATCATTTCTAGGAAGCAGAGTCGAAGAGTAATTAAATGAAGTGCATTTCTCTCATTTAACTAAGAAACCACCATCCTATGGGTCCTATTGTACAGTGTCTGTGACTATGATTGTTGCCAACCCGACATGATCCTTCATCCATTGAAATCATTTGCCAAACAAAGAAGAAGCTGCCTTCTTGTAACAATTTTTCAGTCATTGCCATTTCGCCTGTATTGTTTAACCTTAGTTTAATTCGTTTAATGTTTATATTAAAACATGAACTGCTAAACTTGTAGTAAAGTGTTTAATTATTTTCATATTAAATAGCTTTTAACTTAGTGCCCTGCTCTGGTATCTTCCTTGAACCTTGCCATAATGGCAGCAGATTATTACCCTCTTGAGATCATAGACTGAAGGGATTCCCTGAGCTAAATTAATTATCGATTGAAAATCATTTTCTATTATGGGCAGAGAGTGTTGTAAAGTAAATCACCGTTACTATTAAATTATGCTACATCATTATGGACAAAAAGATCTCTGCCCTGTAAAAATTCGTTACATCAGGACAACTCCAAAAACTGGGTTTACTTGCTGATTAGAACTTTTTAAGTTCAGTCAACCGAGTTTCCTATGCGCACATTTAACTATCAGGCCAAACTTAGTAGACTGAATTTAAAAGGTTCACCCAGTAAGGAACCCAACTTTTTATTTATAATCATGTCTAATTGCGTTTTTTAGTGTAGAAGACCGCAGGTTATCCTGATATGAAAGTATCAACAATGGGATAGCTCGAGGCACATTCCATACTGTGATCATTCCTTGCAGGCGCGCCCTTACAAAAAAGAAACTGTGCAAAACCATAATGGACTGTGGAGAGGCGTGAAGTTTCTGTGAATTTTTGCGTGACAATGTGTGTCATTACTAGACGGTTGACATACATTTCCAAAGTAACACGCATTGACCAGCATTTCCACAGTTTGAACATGAGGCAATGTGTAGAAAACCATAAAACACGCTTTGACACACGAAACAGGTGGCAAACTGGGGTAAAGTAGGCAAAGTGTGGATATGTGTGGAGAAGTGGGGTGCTGAGTAAAGTAAATTCAATAGTTCGATTTCGTTCACTGACTTTGTTTGTCACACTTTGCCCTGGTTTGAAACATGTGTCAACTTGACACAGATTTCCCCACTTTAACCCAGATTTCAAGGTGTGACAATCATGCAGGGAAAAGCTTTGGCCTGTGTGTCAGATTGGTTCCAATACCACATGTGTCACCACGCATAACCACACTTTTTTCCTTTTGTATTTTCTTATGCTCTGCCACATGTGATTATGTGTGTTCACGTGTGGCATGCCACACTTTTTTTTGTAAGGGGCATGTCAAATTCAAGTACTCTTGTTACTGAATATTACTTCAGGAGAAATGTCCGAATAAAAAATTCAATCGATTCTTGAATTAAACAGTAAAAAAAAACTTTTGATAAAAATATGCATTCTTGCTGTGGTCAAAGTTTTGAGAGATAATTAGAGGCAATACCCCAAGTTGTCGACGACATTATGGCCGTTAAAGCAGATTCCTCATCTTCAAGTTGAGTAAATTATATAGTCATTTGCCTGCATTAGAACATGTCATGCGCTGTTTACTAAGATTTATTGGAAGTTGTTACAAAACAAGACAACCAATAGATAATTTTGGGGAATTGCCGTAAAGACATTGTGAAAGATAAAGGTAATGGGTACCTAAAGTTAATACAAATTACAAAGAAAATACTGACTAAATTACCATTATGATTACACAATGTGTAAGAATAGGGAACCAGCATGCATTCACCGCTGCTTCGAAAATTGTTATAGCAAAGGCCGTTATCAACACATGGCATCAAAACATCACAGGTCCCTGTAACGAAGATTATTGATGGAATGAAAACTTCAAAAATTAATGTGTTTACTTTTCCTCTTACAATTATTAAGACTTGAATACAAAAGAATTAATGGCTGGTTTGTGAATTAAATAGAGTAACGCAACGTATACGTAGTTAATGGAATCCTCATCCATGTATAGAGCTTATGCATATGACGTCACGCTTACCTCCAATGGAGGTAAGCGTGTATCATTGCAACTTACCCCTGCAAATGCAGACAGCTGATTCGTGTATCGGTCGAATACGCGCGTAGTATTCTGCTGTCGCGTGCGAAGTCTACCTCGTGCGTGCACTGTGCTTCACTGTTTTGGCGCCAAAATGACGTCGCATGACGTCAATGCATAAGCTCTATAGAGGGATTTCATGTGACGTAACGCGCAATGGCTTTCCAGGCACTGAAGGGGAAAACACACACTCAGTAAGCGAATTTACAGCTCACGCGCACGTCATAACCAAAGATACTACCAAAGACACTATAGCGCCGTAGGCGCAAGACCGGTTACTCTGCCTCTAAAACCGTAGTACGTCATGGGGCGAAATATCCGCCATTTTAGTAAGCAAACGCCGGGACGCTGATATGTACGTAACGTACCGAGACAGTGTGTACGAGTAAGTCATAGACGACTGATTGGTCAAAATTGCAAAAACGGAAAAAAAATTAGTCGCCTAAATGTAATGAAAATTATAAGCTATTGTTGACGAAAGTTTAACCGTGATGTCAGAGAGTTGATGCTAAACATTGTTTATTTGGTACGTTGATAACTAATCAAAGGGAGATAACTCCAAAACCAGTAGCGTAGCCAGGATTGTGTCATGGGGAGGGTTTTGGAGTACGACACGTGGGAAAGGTCTAAGGGGAGGGAGAAAAACGGCTATTTTAGGTCTCCAGATGCAAAATGGTGCAATGTTTGTGTATCAAATGTAATAAAGTTTATAGTGATCATGTGTTTTTTGCAATTATTTTTTTCAAGGTTGGGTCATGGGGGGTCAACCCCCAAAACCCTCCCCGTGGCTACGCCATTGTCCAAAACTACCGAACGGATTCATGTGCGGTTTTCAGCTACTGGTAGTGGAAATTTCTTCTTCTTTCAAATGCAGCACAAACGCCAGACAAGGCTATCCCGTGCTGTTGAACTAGGGCTAAGGGAGTCGGATGAATAGAATAACTAGCTATAACGATTTTGATCAAGGGCTAAGAGCTGGTTTTTAAAGCTGTCCACTGATGGGGCACAGCGAGCCTGTTCCGGTAATAGGTTCCAGCTAGGGATAGCTCTTGGATAGAGAGATTTCTGATAGCAAAGCTTGTTAGTGGAGGGATAATGGTATAGATACCTACCACTAGTACGACGGGTAGCAGGGGCGGATCCAAGGGGGGGGTTTTAGGGGTTTAAACCCCCCTTTGATTTTCGAGGATTTTTTTCATTTTGTATAATATATTGTTTATTTTCCCCGGTATGTTTTGAAGGCTATTTTCACTTACAACAATGCAATTAACATGCCATAATTATAAGTTTGCTGACAGCGTATTTTTCCTTCTATCGTCTCGATTCTCTCTCATTCAAAATCCTTATAGAGTCAGTGAGTCCTTCAAGAGGGGGTCCAGCTCTAATCTTGGTTCCCATATGCAATGAAATCGCATCCAGTAGTGCCTAACACTGTTTTAAAAAATGGGAACGCGACTCCAGCTTTTCGCTTGTACTCTCGCTAAAAAATTCAAATATTGTGTTGACTGAAAGTGGTTGTCGTTGAATTGGAATCACTTAATACAATCAGAAATCGAGAAGGCTAATCATAATTTGGACATCCGTTGGATGTAAAGACGTTCAGGGAGAATTAGACTGTTCAGTTGGAACATACATCTAAAGAAGTTACCATTGTTCTTGAAGGTATTATAATCCAAAATTCGCTTATATACTGAACCCCTTTCATTTGCTACACAAGATATATTCCTGTTTTATCCAAGAGTACGTTATGACCAAGATCACGTTTAAACATTATTCCATACAAAAGAGTGGGTGTTTGCCTGGAGTTTCTTGCACATGGGAAGTGCCAGTGACCTGTAGGCGGTATTTTAGCATATTTTCCTTCGTGCCTCTAGACGACATGGTTGTATGTACAGCAAGGGAGGGTATAAAAAACGGAATGTTTCCATGGAAATGACAAACATACAAAGCATGAAACATGAAGATGGCCTAAGTATAGATTGTAAGGTCTGAGAAGGGTCAATTTTTCTTGGTTCACGCCGCGCAGTGACGGCGCCAGGTGGGGGACAGGGGGGCCAAGGCCCCCCGTCGGGGAAGTTTTACAGTTTTTTTACTGTCGGGGAGTCTTAGTCGATACGGTAAAGTGTGTAGTCCCCAACGGCGACAAGCCGCCAAGACGCCAAGACGGTTCACCTGTTTTTTTGCTCTCAAGAGCAGTGGAGCCGGCACGGGGGGCATGGGGGGGCGTGCCCCCAATCGATTTCAGAAAAAAATTTTTGAAAATTTTAAAATGATCTCAATTAGAGGCGTTTAAGCTATAGATTTCCGTAGGGGGTAGGGTGAGGTGTGTTTTCAGCCGAGTGATGGATCTGTGGTTATCATTTTCAATCACAAATGGTTCTCAAACTATCAGAATTATCCCAAATCTTTCGCAAACTATCAAAATTTTCGCGCGCTTTGCGCGTTCCAAACCTTACCTCAGTGATATCCTTATTGTCAATTTCCGGTGGCAACTCCCGTAGAAGCATAGTAACAAAAGTTGAAGGCTGTTTACGAATGCTCAGTAAAAGATTGGCTTTGTGATTGGCATATAGGTTTGTTGAGGAATTGAAAGTGTTTCGATGCAGAGGATCATGAATGCAGGTTTTGTCATTGTAATCTTATTTAATGAAAAATTTCGGCGCGCTTCGCGCGCATTCGTCACGGTTTGCACCCCATCTTATGGCCATTATTCAGGTTATAATACATGCAACTATTCTAATCACACTTTTCCGAGAAACATGAGTACATCTCCAACCTCTGTAGGCCTATGGGATCTTTCAGTTTAATTTGTAGCATGATCTGGAGGGTTGAAAGTACGTATTTGCCGTCGGTTATACATTTTTTCAAATGCAGCCATTACCGGTAGGCCTATAGATGGCGATTGTTAATACACTTACGACGTAAAAGCATTTTGAAATGCGCTTTTTAGTCCTACACCCCTTTTGCTATGCCTAGAAGGTGTTCGTCCGGGTTTTTTAGTAAACATACGACAGTTGTAAAGTGCTCGGCATCATACTCTATAGTACCATTTGGATGTCAGGTAATAAGCATCATGTCAGTGCCCCATTTTATATAATTAATACAGAGCTTCCAGGAGGCCCTATACCGCTGCCTGCCAGCCTTAGAAATACCCTTTCATAATGCACAATGAAGCAAAGCAAAATTTTCGTAACAGTCCAAGAATGTTTCCGTGGGCTCAACGCACGTATTTTTAAGTAAAACCTTTCCCCGAATAGAAGGCATTAATTAAAGTAGCCAAAAGTGGGACTTCAGGAGGTTTGCTGAGAACATACCCTTCTGTTGGACAACATACTCTCCTCTTTCACCTTACCAAAAATTAGAATTCACTAATGTTTGGATATTTTCCAGCCATATATGATCAGTTCCAAACGTATCCCAAAGATAGCACCATTTTGCATCTAAGCAACCTTAAATTAACAAAATTTTCTCAAAGGGGAGGGGGACACCCCCTTCCCTTAGACCCCTCACCCAGGTCAGCACCTTTATGAAGTGACAAAGGAAAGATTATCACTGCTGTATACTATTGTAGGGACTCATACTCTCCTCTTTCACCTAACCATACTCTCCTCTTTTGCTTAACCAAAACTTAGAATTCATTTAAATTATGGATATTTTCCAGCCATATATGATCAGTTCAAAAATATCCCAAAGATAGCACCATTTTGCATCTAAGCAACCTTAAATTAACAAAATTTTCTCAAAGGGGAGGGGGACACCCCCTCCCCTTAGACCCCTCACCCAGGTCAGCACCTTTATGAAGTGACAAAGGAAAGATTATCACTGCTGTATACTATCGCAGGTACCCATAAATAGTTACAATTTATGCAGACCTGGGAGAGCCACTGCTCAAGAGGACAATTTCCCTTAAAAGAACCCAAAATTTTCGGCGCGCTAGGCGCGCGGTAGAGTCACTCCAGTTTCTTCAGTACTTCCATTCTACATTGCTAGATAGCACAAGACCTGTCAAACTTAACAAGTAACATGTAGGTAGAGTACACAGTTTATGTAGAGGTCGTTAATTCCATCCCATATCGCAAAGTCTACTTGCTGTTGTCTTGTGTGTGTCATGCGGTACGGTCAGTTGGCGAGCGACTCAAGGAGAAAAGTTTGGGTATTTCATAGGGTAGTCCAGGTGGTTTCGATAAAATGTATGTTATCCTTGATATGGTCTACAACCCCTACAGTTTTTCTTTTTTCTTTCTTGTTCTTAATGATTACATATATTTTTTGTGTAAAACCAAAAAAAAAAAAACTTTCGCGCGCTTTGCAATTTTACGTTTCAGATTCAAAAGTACACTATCAGTGCGCAACTCGGCTCATGAGTATTCAGTGATATTATGCAAAATATGCCCTGCAATGACTTGGGATATTTAGGCTCCTTCATATCCCCTCCTTACCACCCCTTCGACATAGGGGCTGTGGGAACTTCGGGTCACTGCATGATCCGGCCCCCTGTCGGGAAAATGCTGTCGCTATCGACCTGGTCGGTTTACTTATTTTGGCTTTTAAAAAGATCATTTCTGCGATAAAATCCAAAATTTTCGGTCCACTTTGCCCACTCTTCCTCAGTTCCGTTACTAATAGCTAAATATATTACAAACCCTTTCCACCTTTTCAAGTAACTTAATATAAGTAGAATACATGGATTTATGTAAGTGTCGGTCATTTCATCTTATTTTGCTAAACCTAATAAATGTTCTCTTGTGTCTGTCGTGCGGTACTGCTATAGTGACTCGAGGAGGGAAGTTCAGCGTAGGTTATGCCCGATATGGCCCAACTGCCTTGACAATTGACCCATATATATATATATATGCTTCAAATAAGTACAGATTCTTTTTGTGTAGGCCTATCCAAAAAATTTCGCGCGCTTCGCGCGCTTTGAAATTTCACAGTTTAGATTCTAGGAAAAACGATAAATCAGGGCGGAAATATATGTCTCTAGTATATACAAATATTATGAAATATATGCCCCGCAATGTCATGATTTAATACACAAGTTTTCTTCAAATCCTTCCTCACCAATTCCTCGACGACAGTCATGGCTGTCGGGGCTTCGGGTCGCTGGCCCGCCGTCGGGGAGTCTTCCCCCCTCGGGCAAATCCTGGCACCACCCCTTGCGCAGCGCCAACCGATGGTCGCGTTCCGCTTAGATAACGAGACAAACAAAAATCCCATGCATGCGATTAAGCCTACCAGTTTAATTTTAAGGCCCCATACCAAAATACTTTCAGAAGATTTCAAAAAAAGAAACCAAGTTTTCTTTATTGAGCACAAGCGAGCAACTTTGAGTGAGTCAGTGTGAGTGCCTAGAGAGAGCACAACAAATGACTGAATGCTCCGAACTCCTGACGCCCAAGATCGTTATCGGGCTGTATAGCATGCATCTCTCACAAGGAGGGAGACAACTTTCTGACAGGACATTTATCATAAAATTTCTGACACAGGGAATTTCAATGAAAGCTGGTTTTTATACGGATCAAAGAGCCTAGGAAACGCGTGGGAAATGCCATTTCCTGCAATGCGGGGGTCTTCTGGACCAAAAATTTTCTCTGTACGCTTCGCGCCAACACATGGTGGCGCTCCGCTTAGATAGTAACTATATCGCAAAACCCCCCCTTTAGTAAAAACCTGCATCCGCCCCTGGGTAGTCCGTCGATTAAGATTTGAAGGGTCAATAAGATGATTCCTTACATTACTTGGAAGTAATCCATGTGTTTCTTTATACATAACAACAAGACGAGCCCTAAATCGTCGAGTTTCAAGGCCGTCCCATTTACGATCTTTAATCATCTCAGAAACACTTGATTGGCGACTGTAGTTGTTAAAGATGAATCTGGCAGCATGCCTCTGGACATTTTCTATAGAATTCTTTTCGGATTGGGTATAGGGGTCCCATACCGTACTACAATAATCGAGAATGGTTCGAACAAGAGCAAAGTACGCTGCAGTCTTAGTATCTTTATCACAGTGCGAGAAGTTTCGCCTCAATAGGCCTAATGTTTGCTTTGGATACAATTTGGTTAATATGTCTTTTCCAGTTCATACTAGAAGAGAGTTCAACTCCTAGGTAAGGGTGGTGATTAACCTGCTCTAAAGTATGATTACCCATTTGGTAAAAATAAGGATTTGGATTTGCTTTATGGGAGACTCTCATAGTAAAACACTTAGATTTATTAAACCCCATCTGCCAGATTGATTCCCACTGACACAAATTGTCAACATCATGTTGAAGAATTTTTGTGTCCTCTATGTTTTTTTATTTCACGATACAGGATACAGTCATCGGCAAATAACCTGACGCTTGATTGAATATTTGCCGGCAAGTCGTTAATATTTTGGAGCAGGCCATGGGCCAGAGGCACCCACGGGTAACCTCCCCCCCCCCCCGCACAAATCTTTGACCCAATATTTTTTGGAAACATTATGGGTCCCCTGAACACGAAATCAAGAAGTAACAGCAAACACTTTCGATTTCACTCATTCAAAATGGCTCCCAAAAATGGCAGCAAAAATTATATTTTGTATTAAATAATAATATTTAAATATTCCTAAAAATATTTTTAAGGCATCGAATGTTAAAACTTGGTCATATTTTATGACAAAAATTCCAAAATTAATTTTTGAGACTATTTTGGTGAGGTTTCGGTTAACCAAGATGGCGGAAAAACCAAATAGCGGCCAATGCAATAATTATGCCAATATAACATAATAATAGTAAAAATATTCATTAAAAATACTTTTGAACACAGGCAAAGTTAACCTGTGTCCATTTCCTATTGTAAATATGCAAAAAGTTTTTCTGGACATTTATTTAGGATCTGAGTCAACCAAGATGGCGGATATAGCAAAATGACCTGTAATGTTAAAATTTCTATATATCACAATCATAGGGAAAATCATCCTTAAAATTATATTTGTAACAGTTGCTCTTTATATTTGGCCATATTTTGTGCCAATTAATTTGAACGTATTTTTCAAAACATTTTCTTGGAATTTAGGTCAATCAAAATGGAGGAAAAGCAAAATGGCGGTCAGTGATATTTTATAAAAATAAGGCAAATCATCCTTAAAAAATATTTGTAACACCTTTAAACCTAAAATCTATCCATAAACTTTCTGAATAGTTATAACAAAAAATGGACAGAGTTTAGATGTAAATGTGTTGAAAATATTTTTAATGATTACAAGTTATTATCTATTATTATGCTACATTGTTACTATACCATAAGCAGCCATTTTGCTTTTTCCGCCATCTTGGTTGACCTGAATTCCAACAAAAATGTTCTAAAAAATATTTAATTATTTGGCATGAACCATGACCATATTTTAAGAGTCGGTGCGTCCAACATATTTTTCATGAATATTTTTCACATTATTTCAATATATTATAATAATTACATGGACAGCCATTTTGGAAATTCCGCCATCTTGGTTAACTGCATGTCACTAAAACAGTCACAAAAATTAATTTTGGAATTTTTGTCATAAAATATGACCAAATTTTAATAGTCGATGCCTCAAAATATTTTCAGGAATATATTTAGTTTTAATATATTTTAATACAAAATATTCATGAATTTTGCCACCATTTTGTTTTTGGCAGTAATTTTGAATAAGTGAGACCCAAAATATTTACTGTTACCACTTGATTCTGCGTTCAGGGGACCCTAAGGTTTCAAAAAAAATATTGGGTCGGAGAGTTGCGGGTTGGGGTGCCTTGAGGTGCTTCTTGCCCATGGCCTATAATATATGTAGTTTTCATTTAGTGTTGGACTGTTCTTTGAATTAGGATTTAAAAGAAAAGTCTAACACTAAATGAAAATACCAAACCCAACAGTGAAACTCCCATTGACGTAGCATCGTTGGTTATCGAGATATTGATTTTATGAACGTCCCGTCAACGCATTTACAACACGCACCGTTTTTCGCGTTCCATACGATGCATCAAAGCTGCTTACTAAAATGGCGGACGATCTGCTCCATTGCATACTACGAAAATTTGTGTGCACTTTCGTGTGAGTAACCGGTCTTGCGCCTTACGGCGCTATACTGTCTTTGGATACTACTGTGACACAATGGACGCGTGCCGGTCAAAACCAAAGAGACGCGCGATCTTGCCCTTCAAAATTGCGTCTAGTTGGTTAAAGTCACGAGACTGAAATCCCTCTTTAGGATACGATGGATCTAATCTTCATTAAATAGTTTGCATTACATCATAAACGTTTATACCATTTCAATAAACTAGGTAGATTCATTAGAACTCTGTCACGTGACTGAAATTAAGGTAAGTCAAGATGGAACCGATAACTGAGGTGTAAAACAAGTGTGATTAATCAAAACTTATACGACTCCAAGTTTTCAGCATTTATTCGAGCTATTGAAGTTAAATGAACTCTTACGTGATAACAAAATTTCAAATCGACACTCAGATGACCGTCTGCCCGAATTGGTGAAGACATATTGTACAATAGTTGTCTGATCGGCAGGGAAAATGGCACCGGAAGTGTGGGACTTCGTTACGGTCATTGAACCATTATCATCTACTGCAGTTGGCTCCTCCCAAAATACCCGAAGTGATTGAAAAGGAGATGGTACGTCGATTTTGAGGTTGTTGGGGCAGTAAGTAATGATAGGCGAATCAGAATCTGTTCAAAGTCCAATTAATTAAATTGTAAAACATTTTAGAGTTGGTATCTGAGAATCTGTTATATACTGGTACTTACCGAGGAGTTGAACCTTACGTCCACAAGCCAAAAACCAGTAATTGCTCTATGTCATAAATAGTTTGGCGAATTTTATCATATTGCACATGAAAGAAGAAAATGCCTAACTTTATGTTATTACATCATTCCTGTGAGCGGTTTGAAATTGCCAGGGTAGAGGGTCGCCGTAAGCGATATTGCCTGGGCTTGGTAAGCAGTAGGCGATATTACGTGGGCTTGGTAAGCACTGATTCTGTGCGCAACAAGGCCATCCTCATACAAGTACTGGCGATGCATGACCAGAAGTTATAAGGACCTTACTAGTAAATTTAGAGGGCACCTTTCACCAAAAGTTTTATTTGAATTTCTTTAAACTTTTTTGTAAGTTATGTCCTTGACTGCCAGTCAAGTATTTTGACCCTTGACTGAAGTATCTAAAGAACTTTTTGTTGAAACCGTTGAAAACAAAAACTTTCAGGAAAGTGTTACTCTGTGCGTGATTATTGCTGTGTAAAGTAATTTCATGTAGCTTATGTTGTTATATTAAAGTAAAACTACGTACCTTGCCCTTGAGCTCTCCAACATTTTGCAAGTAGCAGCAACTTCCAAATTAGTGAGAAGCCGGAAGAAGGCATTATCTTGGACATTTTGTTACACCCCCTTGAAACTGAAATGAAATGTAAGGTACGTATGAGATAGTCTTAAAAACAGCCACGGAGCTTAAAGATGAGCATATTCTGATTTATAAATTTATCAAGATATTTTTGTTAAGTCATGCCACGTCAAACTACTAGTAAGTTTTTTGTCTGGGATGTTGCTCACTCATCATAAAATTACGCAATGGATAGACTTTTAGCCCTGGGGATATGCGTTGACCTAAAGTTGTTCGCAAGATGCCGAATTTTGTGGTACAGTGATCCTCTTTCTATACGTTTGCTTATGGTTGCGACAACGTATGTAATCGAAGATGGTGGCCAATTGCCCTATGGATTCCTCAAGGAGGACAGGTTCTTCAATAGGTATACAAAACTCTCTAGGTTTCTGCAATAAACCCCCATTTTCTGATTTCTTTTATTCAAAATCCACGTCACAACTCGTCACCTTTCATAGCTTTGGAATTCTGCTCCCCACCCCCCCCCCTTTCTTCCTTCCGTAGTCGGGATATTCCTTGTACTACCTCTGCTAGGTAACTAAAATACACTCAAGGTAAGCTTTGCCTGTTTACAATAAACGGATATTGAGATATTGACATCCAGCATCTCGTTATTTCAATATTTTATTGTAAAATATTGAAATACTACATTACATGATCTTAATATCTTAATATGTTTTCTGAAGGATATTGAGATATTGACATCCAACTTGTCGTTATCTAAATATTTTATTGTAAAATATTGAAATATTTCATAACAGGACCTAAATATCTTAATATCTTTACAGAAGGATATTGAGATATTAATTGACATCCAACCTCTCATTATGTCAATATTTTAGCGTAAAATATTAAAATATTTCATAACAGGATCTCAATATTTTAAAATCTCTAATATTTCAATATTTTACGCCAAAATATTGAGATAACGAGATGTTGGATGTCAATATCTTAATATCCTTCAGAAAAGATATTAAGATATTAAGATCCTGTAATGTGATATTTCAATATTTTACACAAAAATATGAAAATAACGGGATATTGGATGTCAATATCTTTATATCCTTCAGAAAAGATATTAAGATATTAAGATCCTGCAATGTAACATTTCAATATTTTACACTAAAATATTGAAATAACGAGATGTTGGAAGTCAATATCTTAATATTCTTCAGAAAAGATATTAAGATTTTGAGATCCTGTAATGTGATATTTCAATATTTTACACAAAAATATGAAAATAACGGGATATTGGATGTCAATATCCTAATATCCTTCAGAAAAAATATTAAGATATTAAGATTCTGTAATGTAATATTTCAATATTTTAGACTAAAATATTGAAATAACGAGATGTTGGATGTCAATATCTCAATATCGTTCAGTGAAGATATTCAGATATTGAGAACCTGTAATGTAATATTTCAATATTTTAGACTAAAATATTGAAATAACGAGATGTTGGATGTCAATATCTCAATATCGTTCAGTGAAGATATTCAGATATTGAGATCCTGTAATGTAATATTTTAATATTTAACGCTAAAATATTGAGATAAAAAGATCTCAGATTTCAACATCTGAATATCTTACTGAAAAAAGTCGAGAAAGTCACATATTATCTCAACATCTGCATGACACCTTAAAAGCTCTGTATTCAAACGCATTGATCTCTTTCTATTAAAACTACGTAGCCACCGTACCGTAGACTTTACACATGGAGGTTACTTTAAGGAAGAGGTATGTACCGGCCCTCTTGGACTAGGAAATACCAAATATTTACTACGTGTACGGGTCTTTACCCTTTTTACGTGTGAGTTACCTTTCCATCAACTCACAATACGAAACGCCTGTAGTTTGTAGATATGAGGGAGGTAACATTCCACACGCATACACTAACCAGGGAGCTGTTATTTGGAAGGAGATACTTTCGCTTTGAAGTGAGGTTTACACCGCCAAGGTCACACAGTAATCTGTCCCTTGTATCTGTCTTAGCCATTTCTATAAGACTTACACTGGATTAGGTAGTTCATACAAAAGAGATTTGTCGTCTGCTACATCTAAAGTAAGACTGGGGGTTGATTTATTTCAATGAAACAGTCGTTTCGAGTTTTGAAGCACCTGTCCGTAATTTGGTGGCGGCGTAAACCTACTCATCAAAGCATTGTCCTGAGTGAGCCAATTGTGATAGGATAACTGATTGATGTTGCTAACATATCGATATCAAATTGAAGCCAACGAATAAAAGAAAAAATTCCCCATCAACGGAATAAGTAGCTTATCATTAATAATCTCCCCGGAATTTAATGGGTCTTAGAGTATAGCATAAATTAAACTTTCCGTTAAATTTCCTTCCAAATAACAGCTCCCTGCACTAACTGACCAATTGACCTAGGTTGCAGAGTTAAGCAGTGGTGTGTGTACAACTTGTATTACGTGTGCCTTTTTAACTCATAAAACGTGCTGAGGGGTGGGGGGGGGCAAGTCCTCACTGGAGAGAGGCTGTGCATGACTAGACTATCTACAACATATCAGACAAATCATGTCTTTACGTGAAATGAATTTATACGTCAATATGCATATCATGTTCATATTGAAGCAAATTACTTCAGCCAAACTTCCTGTATTCATCCACGGGTAGACTTTAATGTCCTGTATTAAGTAAAACTTAATCATTAAACCCAAAAGCAATGTCCTACCTTTATGTCCCCTGACGACCGACAATACCATAGCCAATTCTCCAAGACGAAGGAATCGACGCAGATCAATTCAAAGTTTCCTTCGATAACGTTATGATGGCGGTAATAATGGCGGACCTTCACCAAAGGTATTTATCGCGTGCCATTATGCCTTTATATTACATTTGTTCATTTAATAGGCTATTGGTTCCTACGCCGTATTCGAAAACTTTGGTTACTTGGCATTTACGGACCACTGGTGTGTAACTGGGTCACCTGAAATCATTTTTGTGGTTCCGTTTACATTGTGCAAGGAGGTGTTTCCATTCACACCTTGCACTTCCAACTATTCCTGGAAGTGGTGGAAGCTATCTCAATCAAGTTTTCAAATCCTGTTGGACTGTTCCTTTCACGTGACAGAATGAGGCCTTTGGTGCCGGTACAATACGTACAGGTTTGAGGGTTTTAGGAGCTGATTATTGTATCAACAGTGAGTCAGCTCAAAGTCACTGCAGTCTTGCTGAAGAAAGTAGTAATACTTTATTTACTTCCCACGCTTCTAATAAAAGGGTACTTGTTGAATCCATACTATGTAAATGATGAATCTTGCTCTGGAAAGTTAAATTTGTTTTATCTTTATTGAAATCATCAGAGCGAATACGGCAAAAACAGTATGCAATTCCGTCACACCATGCCAGGTCGATCTAACAGAAATCACTGATCGCTTTCCGTCCTCTTTTCGGGACTAATGGGCCTAATTCCGTGATCTGATATTACACTTTTCTGTCAAAACCGCAAATGAGTCATAAGAGGGAAGAAAGTTTCCTGAGGTATAATATTTTTGGCATAAGAAGCAATGCCTTAGATTTTAAAACCGAAGTTCTAGACAGACACTTTACCTTCACAAAAGTATAAGATTAAACGAATGTGATGCAGAAATGACAAAATTAGCTTTAGATTTCATCGCGTTTTAGGCTCCCAAAACCACAAAAGCAGCAAGTGACTTCACAAGAAGTGAGCGTGGCGAAGTCTCTGTGATAATTAATACCATGTGAGCTCCCACGGATGAACAGATCTAGATCAGCGAGTTCTGTTAGAGCGACTTCTCATGACTCCTGGACCACACCCAAGGGTGCACAACACTACAAAAAGATTATAATTTCGTAACGTGTACGATCTCAACACCCCCACTTACTCTCATGATACAAAACTATAGTATAATTTATACAAATACAACTTCACAACAATATCCCCTTGCTACTACATTACATGAAGGATTAAATACAGCACTTTAATATCCAAAAATATAGTTTTTGAATTTTTGCAGGTTGAATCTACTTGGTGGTTTTGTAAAGATATCTTCCACCATATCATCAGTGGGGCAGTACTGGATATTAATTTTACCATCTTCTTGGGCATTACGGACGAAATGATATCTGATGTCTATATGCTTTGATCTTTGCCTGTTGACTGGGTTTTTACTGAGAGCAATAGCACCTTGATTATCCTCAAAAATTGTTACACAGTCATACATTTTTTCATTGTCCATGCTCTTTAGTAACTGGGTTAAGTGCATACTTTCTTGGGTAGTAGCTCCCAACCCCATATATTCAGCTTCACAGGTGGATAAAGCAACGGTTGATTGCTTCTTTGACTTCCAAAATACAATAGCCCCATTTTTAGCCAAACTAAAGCAATAACCGGTGATGCTCTTTCTATCATCAACTGATGACGCCCAGTCTGAATCGCTAAAAGCAATTATTTCTAGGGGCTTGTCTGACCATCTATACACTAGATCATAGTCCATAGTACCCTTCAAATATCTCAAAACATGTTTGGCAGCTATCATATGTTTCATTCTTGGACTGGAAAGAGATTGTGACAGTTTTCTGACTATGAATGCAATATCTGGTCTGGTGCTAGTAGCTGCATAAATCAGACTCTCTACTATTTCCCTGTATTTCTTTGGGTCCACACAGTCATCATTGCATGGATTAGCATCAAAGTTTGTTTCACAAGGAGTTGCCCTTGGTTTACAATCAGCCATGGAAAATCTTTCCAACAGTTTTGTAATATACCTTTTCTGACTCATTCTAATCTCAACACAGCCATGTGTGAAATCAATACCCAAGAAATAGGAAATTCTACCTAAATCTTTCATTTTGAATTGGTCTTTCATTGTGTTCTTGAATTGATCCATTTCTTCCATACTACTTGCAGCAATGATTAGGTCATCTACCCAAACAATAACAAGTACAACACCATCACCGGTGTCTTTCCTGTAAACGCAATGGTCTGCTGGATTCTGCTCAAAACCCTCATTGCATAGATGATCGTGTAATATACTCTATTCCAGTTTCGCCCAGATTGTTTTAGGCCATATATTGATTTCTTTAATTTATATACCAACCCCTCACCAGTGTTAGATTGCGATTGAAAACCCTCAGGTTCATCCAAATAGATTTCTGTTTCAATTGGGGCATGGAGAAATGCAGTTTTAACATCCATTTGATGAACAATGAGGTCATTTTGGGCTGCAATTTGCATCAAAACTTTGACTGATGCTATATTAGCTGTTAATGAGAATGTCTCCGCTTGGTAGTCAATTTCCTTTACCTGACTGAAGCCTTTTGCTACATACCTAGCCTTAAATGATTTTTCCCCTTTTGAATTTTCTTCTATTGCATAGACCCATTTACCCCCTACTGAGTTCTTGCCTTCTGGTAAGTTTACCAACTCAAAAGCGTCATTCTCCTTCATCAGTCATAGCTTGTTTCCACTCTGAGGCATAATGACAGTTTACAGCCTCACTGTAACTTTGAGGTATCCCACATACTTTGTAGCAGTAATCCACTGACCCAAATGATGTACACTGTACAGAATCATAGTCATTTTCATCAAACTCTGTGATATAGTCTTTAAGATACTGTGGTTGTGTAGTTTTCCTTTGAGGGTATTTTTCCACTTTCAAGGTTATCATCAACCTCATTCTCCTCCATCCTAGCACGTTTATATAAGTTTGTCTAAATATATATATATATATATATATATATATATATATATATATATATATATATATATATATATATATATATATAGTGTGTGTGTGTGTATCATATGCGTATACAATGTAATGCTGAGGCCTGTGCAACCAATCTACTAGCTTGACTTGGCTTTATTTAAACTTCAGTTGACCCGCCAGGAAGTTACATTAGTGCTATATTGCCTAAAGAGAAACTAGATAGCAAACAGATTTACTTGTAATACGCCTAACGTTAGGCTTGACTTTTTACTGCACGGATTAGCTCGATTTTTAGTCCATACATGATAATTTAATACGTATCTTTATTTGTTCCAATTATCAGCTCTATGGTAGATTCTCTAGTTACCCAGGGCGTATTGTACTTTGCGGCAGAGCGCCATCTTTCTATGGAAGCATCCGGCCACATAGAGACTGAACTTTTTTCTGGAGTTCAAAAATTTCTTTAATGTAATGTACAATCCCATATAAAAGCAAACGCATAATAATTCTCTTGCCTACCTTGTAATTGAAAACCGTGAGTCACATGGCAAATTCAGAAGATTATCACCACAAGTTATAAAGGCGTTATAAAGGCTAAGGTTACAATGACTTCTTATTCCCAACTTTACCTTGAAACTTTTTCAAGAAAAGTAGTAGCACGGTTACCGTAAAACAAAACAGATCTCTTTTTGATACTATTTTAATCTCAACGCCCTCCCCTCCCCTTCCATGGCCAAGCAAGGCTTATTCTTTTTACCTGCACTTTTCGTTTTCGACTTGCATTGAAAGAGCAAGAGTGGAGGAATCTTGTCCACATCCTGTTTCTATGGTTTCAAGAGTGAGAGAATTGTCTCAGCTGATTCCATATTGCCACTACAATTCTAATAATAACATATTATGCAACCTAGTTCTTTGACCAGAGTCGACGGTGTTGTAACTGTAGGCAGGTAGGTACAAATCTATCCCAGCATGCATTATGATTCTGTATTAGTGCCGTATTCCAAAGGAAGTGAAGTGTTTAGAGAAATCAAGAAATTTTCTTGATTGGGAAGAAATACAGATATGAATGTTGTATAAGTTGCCTGAGCCCTGAAATCAAATATTGAGCTCTGAAAAAGTTGTTTTTGGCTAAAACTCCTGCCTCATATGCCTGTCTTTATCGTAAAATGTTTTGGTGGGTGCTCTACATTTTAATTGCAAAACGTTTAGTGTTTGAAATAACCTTGTCTGTGCCTGTTAGATAAGGCACATTCTTCCACTGTAGAGAAAGAGAAAGTTTAAACTTTGTCTTTTTACGGTTTTAATAAAATGAGTAAAATTGTCCTTCTCTTGCCTATTACCACTTCTTATTTTAGTTGTTCTTTTTCGATTGCTAGCATATCCCTTCGTTCTTTTCCCATTCTTTCTTCTCTGTTTGTTTTGCGACAGTGTACTCAGATTTTAACTACACTAGGGAAATCCAAATTAATCGAATATTGTGGTTGTAGTCTCTACAACAATACGAAAAAATACTGCGGCCTTCTTGGCAAGGTTATGTGAATAGAGTAATGAAATAAATAAACTGTGATAAGATGATTTTGTGGCAAAGAGTTTCAAAAACGTTTACAAATACTAAAAAAGTGTTTCGTCTACGGTTGAATGTAATTAAGGCATTAAGGTTTGCACGTGACGTCACCCCGTAGCAACGAGTGTTTGCACCGCCATGCTGGTGTGAATAGGCTTTCGCGTAAATAATATAAGCCCTTATAGTAATATAGATTTCTAAACTCGAAAGTACAGCGAACAGTGCTTTTAATGCAAGTATCTTCTAGTACATTGAAAATAACCCTGAATTGTGTGACCGAATCGGGGCTGCACAAACTTGAGGTTAAAAGACGGTAGAGTTCGGTAGCAAAAACCAACGTACATGCGATGAACATTTCGTCGGTAGTCGGTTAGTGTAATTAGCTTGTTGTTTTGTCAGAGCTATCGCTGTTTTAAAAGTATTCTCCCAAAAGTTCCAACGGCCGAATGGCAACTCCCTAGACCAAGGCAATAACAGACCTTCGAAAGTTAGTACCAAAAAGGTTAAACTTAACATCAGACAGTACGGCCGGTTACGGCCGTCATATACGTTTTTTCATTTACGCCGTTAGGGAGTTGTTTCATCCTTACCCGGGGTTTGATAAGAAATCGTGGGTAACCAAAATGCTCCCTTTCGTGGTTGTTAAGTAATCTCTTTGTTTGGCCGGCCGGCCGAACTCTCAAGGTCCGTGCGTCACACCTTTAACAATTTGCAATGCCACTTTAACAACGAATGCAAACAGCGCTTTGGTTTGTAGTCGCCGTCTCCTTTTCCTCTGAGAAGTCAAACAAACAATTGGCTAATCAGCCATGCCCAAGTTTGTTTACCAAAGAGAATAAATTCGTTGATTGAGGGGAGACGTTGGTCTACAGACTCTACGTCCCTTGTTCACCTAATATACTCAGTAGTTAAGCCTATGTAGTAACGTATCTGCTAGGCCAGACCATAGTTGGTCGGTATCCCTATAGCTCCGGAAAATAAGTATGAAGAAACCCTGTGAGCGTTGGGTTTTCAAAATAAGGTGTCAAATGGAACTGATAAAAAGGTTTTGCTATGAACTGATAACGTTTTCTTCCATAGATTTTACGTTAAATCAAATAAGACGCAAAACAGCATTAGCCGCTGCACTGTACGGATGGTGTGAAGGAACATACTTCCACTCCACAATGGCGGACATGTACGCTTCTGTGGAGACGAATGACGTCACTGCTAAACTTCTATACCAGCGGTATTTCGCAAGGGTCTCATGTGAAAAAGAAAACAAATTCACATTTATGTCTTCCGAACCCTTTCGCAATAACTCCTGTTCGAACTCAGGATATTTTATTTTAAATATTGCAGATACCGCCAGTTCTCACCAAGCTTAGAGAAAGTAAAGTAAAATGGGCACATTGCCACAGTTTCCTTTTTTTGTATATTTGAATGTCTTTTTTGTCCTTTCAATTTGATATTTTGGAATGTTTAAACATCTTTATCTAGGGTAAACCTCAGTGGCGCCGCCAGGATTTGGTGATGGGGGGGGGGGCATAACCGATGATGTCATAATGCCACCTCGGTCCCCCCCCCCAGTCTGCTTAAATTGTACCATTTTTGTGCGTCCCCTGCGATTGTACACAGCAATGTGGAGTCCTTTTTGGCACTGCTTAAAGGTGCCGTACTGGGGGAGGGGTCTAAGGGGAGGGGGAGGGGGTACATCCCCTCCCCTTTGAGAAATTTTTGGTAATTTAAGGTTACCTAGATGCAAAATGGTGCTATCTTTGGAGGATTTTTGAAAGTGATCTTATATGATTGGAAAATATCCTTATTTAGTGAATTCTAATTTTTGGTTAGGAGAAAGAAGAGAGTGTGCGTCCCTGCGATGGTATACAGCAGTGTGGAATCCTTTTTGTCACTACATAAGGGCACCGTTCTGGGGGAGGGGTCTAAGGGGAGGATGTCCCCCTCCCCTTTGAGAAATTTTGGTAATTTAAAGTTGCTTAGATGCAAAATGGTGCTATCTTTAGGATATTTTTGAAACTGATCATACATGGCTGGAAAATATCCATAATTTAGTGAATTCTAATTTTTGGTTAGGTGAAAGAGGAGAGTGTGTTGTCTTAGAAAAGGGTATGTTGTCAACAAACCTCGCCAAGCCCCCTTTTTGGCTAGGCTTTAATGCCTTCTATTCGGGGAAAGTTTTTAAGACAAAATACGTGGGTGGAGTCCACAGAAACATTCTTGGAATATTTCGAAAATTTTCCTTTGTCTCATTGTGCATTATAAAAGGGTATCTAATACTGACAGACACCTGTATAGTGCCTCCTGGAAGCTCTGGATTAATTATATAAAATGGGGCACTGATATGATACTACCTGACATCCAAATGGTACTATAGAGTATAATGCCGAGCACGTTACAACAACGGTTTTTTTACTAAGTTTGAAAGAAAATCCAGACGAACATCTTCCATCAATGGGGAATGAGAGAGAGTATAGGTGCAGGGAAGTGATATTAGACCGATTAAGGACTAAAAGGCGCGTTTCAGAATATTTTTTTCGTCTTAAGTGTATTAACAATCACCATCTATATAGGTAGAGGCTGCGCGCGAAGCGCTGGGTAAAAAAATTTGAAAAATGTATAACAGCAAATACGCACTTTCAACCTTCCACATCATGCTACTAATTAGACTGGAAGATCCCATTGGCCCCTACAGTTATTTTGGATGTACTTCTGTTTTTCGGAAAAGTGTTGTGATCAGAATAGTTGCATGTGCTATAACCTTAATAATGGTAATGGGTTGGAGTGAAAACAGTGATGAATGCGCGCGAAGCGCGCCGAAATTTTTCATTAAATAAGATAACCATGACAAAACCTGCATTCATTCTCTGCATCGAGACATTTTCAATTCCCCAACAAACCTATTTGCCAATCACAAAGCTAGTCCGAGTTAACCTGAGAATTCGTAAACAGCTTTCAGCTTCTGTTGCTGTGCTTCTGTGGGAATTGCTACCGGAAATTATTGATAATTAGAACAATATTGAGGTAAGTTTTGAAGCGCGCGGAGCGCGCGAAAATTTTGAAAGTTTGTGAAGGATTTGCGATAATTCTGATAGTTTGAGAACCATTTGTGATGGAAAATGGTTACAATAGATCTATCACTTGGTTGAAAACACACCTCACCCTACCTCATACAGAAATCTATAGCTTAAACGCCTTTTGTGATCATATTAAAATTTTCAAAAAAAAATTCTGAAATCGATTGGGGGCACGCGCCCCCCCCATGCCCCCCCCCCCGTGCCGGCGCCACTGGTAAACCTACACCAAAGATCAGGGTATTGCAAGCAAATTTGTTACATATTCCCTACCGCGGCGGTGTCAATATCATGAGATAGAACATGTCTAATGATTGTGCAGATTTCCTATAATGCACCTTATCTCTTGAAAAAATAGTAATATTCAAAATCGATATGTATACATATCGGTTTTGAATATTACCGTACAACGTGCAGAAATATGTAATACGCTAGATATTGGCTTCAACAGCCACAGTACACAAACGCATACTGGTAACTAAAACATCGGCTTCCAGTGGCTATTTACTTCATTGTCGTTGTTTCCCTTTATATAAACATACGAAGTGAGTATCAGGGGTGGCGCCAGCTAGGGAGAAAGGAGGCCATGATCCCTCGGGGAACCCCGTCCCCCGGCGAGAATTTCCCCTTTTCCTTGGAAAGCTTCACTGGGTACGATAAAGTATGTAATCTCCTATGGTGACCAGTCGATTTTCCCATTTAACCTGAAATTTTCGAATTTTCTTCAATATAAACCCACAATAATTAATTATTTTTTACTAAGTGCTTAAAACTTTCGTCGCCCTTGGCGGGCAAGAAAATGCTCTGGCAATACTTCGGACAACGCTTTGTCAGGGCTTCGGGTTGCTGGCCCCCTTGGAGCTTGGCGCCCGGTCAGGTAAATCCAGGCGCCACTACTAGTTAGCATTTGAAATGTACCTACAGTCTGAAATTTCAAAAATATGTGTTATAAAGCTTGAAAAATAAAAATGCATCCAAATGGTCCAAATTGCATCTTTACAGAACTTCCTGAGCTAAGATATATAATGTTGAAGCTTATTTACTCAGTGTAAAATGTTAGATTAAGCAATAATTCGTAATGTCTTTTTTGTCCTATTCAAATTGCCGTCTTGGTTTTTCTTTGTTTTTTTTCGAAAGCCACTGCATATTGTGTCAAAATGTGATCACTGGTGGATCCAAGGGGGACAACGGGGGCCATGGCCCCACCCAAAGGTGGACCAAATATTGTTTCCGAAACTTTGCTGAATTATTAAGGAATGACCTGCAATTAGGAGGCTTTTACCGGTGAGTAAATAGTCGAGACTCTATTTAGCTAAATTTCGGACGAGGCGTATGGGGATCGGGATTTTAGCACCATTTTGCAGCTAAGGCAAGTTGTAAAGGAAAATGAAATTCCACAACCTATGAGAATTAAAATTTCTTGGAGAAAGATCATCCTAACTTAGTTTCTTCTATAGCCTAAATACTTGACTTTTTGATCGAGAATTATACCTAGGAAAGCGGAACTTTTTAGAGCTTGAAGAAACTTAACTTCACAATTGTACACTTTAGTTGCGCCAAATCGCATCTGAGGCCATTAAGTTATAGAAAAATTTTCCAAAGGGGAGGGGGACACCCCCTTAGATCCCTTCCCATATCACTGTACCACCAGTACAGCCCATTCCAAACAATGGCCCTGAATCCGGCAGTGAATGTGATAACCGTGCTTCTGTTGTAGGTTGACTTGGCTATAAAAGCCCTCTCCATACAACATGCTCTGCAAGGGAACGGTAAATGTTTCAAAGTCATAAAAACATCTTTATTTCAAAAGGAAACAAAAAGCAGGTAATATGAGTTGTACAAGAAGGACATCAAAAAATTATTGCGCAATCGACTATTTCAAATTTAGTGAAACAAAATTTCAACATTTTATATCTCAGCAATTGAGTAAGCTGTGAAAAGGGCGTTGGATGAATGAAATTAATTTTCGAACCTCTAAAATGTATAGTCTTGTAATAGAGGTGTTGGGAAATTCGGTACTTTCGGTCCGGTCACAAGGTCAAGTGTACCATGACAACGGGCAACGTGTTCAGCTCTGCATGCTCAGCACGCAGCACCCTCTCTGGGACACTGTAAGCGTGGTGCACTTCAACTTTGACCGATTCCCATATTGCATTGCGTGGAAACATTTCCCAACTCGTCTATTCTAGACTTTAGGTCCACTTTAAGTCCTTTCGGTTATTTCATCACTTATTACACAAAACTAAGTGCGAAATAAATAATTTCATAGATGTGAACTAAAATTGTCTGTGTATTGGGCATAAACATAGTATATATAGCAAGCAGAACATAGGTGTACTTTGGCCAAAGTTCTACTCCCGGAGCGTGAACTTCAACACATTTTACTCATAATAATGGTCATTAAAATAAACTACTACATTACTGAGTTTTAAGGTACCTATGCTTTTTATTTACATTTATCAGAGCTGTAAGTTAAATCTAACTTTTCCCAGGAGAAAATTCCTTTTGATACCTGCTGTGCCCCTTTGCGTAAGCGTAGGAGGCAGGGCGGGTTGTGGCTCCAGCCTCTATCCTCCCCCTTCCCTCCTCCCCCTTCCCTCCCCTTGACACTTGGGCAGAACATTGGCTATCTGAGGCAATATTAATGCTATTTTCTGGTTAGCATGCATAGAAATATTACCCGAAAGTGGTGCAGCCTTCTCTCCTCTCACCCAGGGGAAGCACGCTTACGACCATTGCAACCTGTTGACAGATGTTAATACTTGCTTTTAATTAACTTTTCTGTTTGTTTAAACGTGCTCAACAGATTTCAACAGTATTTTATGTTTCAAAAGTCACCGCAACAGTTTTTCGTACCGCTCCATGATATACAAAGACGCTAAAACCGGTTCATACCAATGTCCGCATACGCACATGTGACGGAACCGTACATGGGATAAAGCCATTGAAGTTCCAGTTGTCATTGACAACAGGACGATAAAAAATGTCATATAAACATGGAAAACACAAGGACCACTAAGATTATACAAATACAATGGACCGGTTTAAAACAGTCCTAAAACAAACCTTGTTGGACAATGCAATTAAAATAGCAAGGGTTTGATCACACAGTATATTGTATACCTAAATCGAGAAAGATGGTGAAATATGCTTATACGATCAAATGGTAGTAAAACTCAACAACGTTCGGTTCAAATTGAACCGGAAAAATCATCAAACATGCACTCACTTTCAATTGAACAAAATTTATCGATTAATTTTAGTCCCAAAATAGCTATTTTGGTCAAAAGGCGCTAAACCTAGCCAACATGTATGACCATGTGTCGGTCCAGGGCCCATTTGATTGGTGCTGGAGTTATATATTACGAAGTTACTTAATATACAGACTTAGCCTACATATAATACGTTCCAAACAAATAACCTTCAAATTTGATGTCAAATCCTTTAGCATGCACAGAAATCACGGCAGTCTGACTAAACTTAAGTGGGTGGATTCTCAAATGGGTTCTGTGGGACCAAACAGGTTAAGAACCACTAGTCTATCTCATAACAAACAAGCAGCATTTATGTTGGCTTGGTCTTACGAGATTTACTCGTCCCGAATTTCAAAACTTATATGATAATTATGGTCACAACTCTTAGCCCATCCACCAGGCCTGCCACGTAATGAAAATGTATTTCAGGTCAATTCCCTCTGGTACCATTAGAAAAGATGAGCAAGTTTATTACGGTCCTTTATGGCGTTTCCGTGGTAGTGTCAGTATACTCCAGTCTAAGTTACGTCGTCTTCCCGTCTGCAGAGAAATGAAGATCGTTATGTTCAATTTTAGAATTATAATTTTTCTGGCATGTGGTGATATGCACCTATACTAACTTATTTTATTGAGCATATCCTGGATTCAATGTTATACCCCAAAATTAACTGAGAAGATTCAAATATTCTATTTAAAATAGTTTGGCAAAAATGCCTCAAAATGAGAACACAAAAGTAAGAAGCTTGTTCTATTTCAGTCAATTTATCAACCACTTGATCGCTATCAGTGTCTGATTGTACATGAAGTTGTAAGTTGAATTTTTAAGTTATAGTAAGATAACGAAAGTTATGATCTATTTATTTGACGGAGAAATTAAAAATTGTGTAACTCAGTGCTTCTGTTGGGTACGTTTTGTATGTTTGTGACATTACATGCGAGTGAGGAGTTCTTAATACCTCCTTTGGCAACTGAATGCACGTAGAATGATGTAAAAAAGCCACCCTGATAACACTGAAGAGGAAATATGATGTCGAGGTGTATGAGCTCATACTAACCTGTATTCTACAATCTTTCTATACAAAATATTATTTTTAACTGAAAATGTTATAGAACTTATTAAATTAAAAGCTTTGTCCAAGTTAATTACACCCAGAAAGCACCGTTTACAGCAATAATCAGGGGGACCATTGCAACTGAATAGACAAGTTGGGAAATGTTTCCACGCAATGCAATATGGGAACGGTCAAAGGTGAAGTGCACCACGCTTACAGTGTCCCAGAGCGGGTGCTGCGTGCTGAGCATGCAGAGCTGAACACGTTGCCCGTTGTCATGGTACACTTGACCTTGTGACCCGACCGGAAGTACCGAATTTCTCAACTCGTCTATTGAATGAATCAAATAAGGAGAGGTGAAAATAAGCAAGTATTGAAAGGGACTTATGCTAACAGAATGTTCTTAGATTTCAAGGTTATGTATAGTAGCAGTCATTTAATGACAACTGTTTAAGTAGTTATATTCATGAAAAGGGACTAAACCGTAAACGACATTACCTAGCAAGCGGCGGATTTCGAGAAGAAGATTTTCCCAGAAATTGCATTGATGTGATCTTAATTTTTGTTTGTTTGAAAATCCGATGTCTATTTCTTTGTAATCCTCGGATTCAGCTGTGAAAGGTATCCATTCCGGGACCGGCAGTTCTCGGGAATCCTCCGACGTGTTAGGGTCTCTAAGAATTGAACGGAGGAGTAAAGAACTTGTGTATTAATTGCGCTAAATAATATTGCTACTCATTGTGCCTTACTTTTTTCTCCACATGTTTTTTTTTTTTTTTAATTTAAACTTGTTAAGTTTGAAACGGTAATTCTGCAGTGCCTTGAGGAGAATGTGTATAAATGGAAGAGCTGGAGCAAGAAAACTTTGTCCCCTATTGACCAGCCTGTTTTATGACAATATGTACGTAAACATCGTGTGTAGGCAAGCATTTTCCTAGAAGTGGAACCCGTGCGTTGTCAAAGCAGAGCTAGGTTAATTAAAACTAATACCATTGGTTCTGCAAGCAAAGAGCAAAGATGTACACTGAACGAAGTTTGAATTTTATGAGAAATTCTGGTTTCTTTTCTTAGTTATGCAAGCTTTGGAGACCTTTAAATTTCGAGACGGCGTCGGAGAGTTGGGTAAGATTAAGGAAGAAACTGAGGTCGTTATCATCAGGAGGGTTGTAAATAGAAAAACATCTACAATATACAACGTTCATATTTTACTTACCCGGGTATACGGCTTGTATACGTACCCTGTTTTTGCAAAGTTGGTCCAAAATTGCATGACGTATGCAGAAATTTTGATTTCGTCATACGGATGGGAGAACTGTGGTAGAGCCTGAAACGGAAGACCAAACACAAACTGGCTCTCCTCGATGTGCCCGGCCCTACTCCATGAGACATTCCACAACGACTGCGCAGGCGCATGGGTCAAGACATACATGTAAACTCTGCTACCAGCCGTTGACACTTGCCTGGCAAAGTTTGACATACCACATACATACGCGGAGTCGGTCAACCCTCTGATGAGGCCGAAGACATAGCTTTCAGTGTTCTGAATATCTTCCGAGTAAATTACTTCTAATAAATCCGCAATAAAAGAATCAGACGACCCAGATAAAAGGGATGAAAATTGGGTCTTGGTGATGTTTGGGGTTGCTTTCGGAAATCCGGAGGCAAGGTAAACGAGGAAGAATGCATCATCTCTATTTGTCCCAATGATCACATCAATACCTTGGTAAGCTCCTTTTTGAAGCAATTCGGGAACAGAACTTTTGAAGAATATCCCGTCATTGACAGGAGACCATCGACCCTAGGAAGAAAAGACGGAATGTTAGGTCGACAAAAAATAGCTAATTCATGCATTTTCTGTTTTGGTTCAAAAGTTTTCATTTTAAACGATATGCGTAGCAGTCTGTGCAAATTCTGATACAGGTAAAGTTTTATATGTTATAGCATATCAATACAATTTCCATGGCATTTATGTTTTTATCTCAGATTAAGCGAGATGTTTTGTATTCGTTTGATCTTTACTTATTTTTCGGAAAAAGTTTTCTTGATTTAAATAAGGCGGATGAAATAATTAGCTGTTTTTTCAATAATCGTTCCTTAATTGGTTTAACATAGCGTTGGTAACCTAATTAAACGGTAATTGCCTCTTGCTAAACCCATAAATCAACATCTATGGGCACACGTCATCTAATTTCAGTATTTTTACGTAAGTGTCCAGTTTGTTGCTAAAAGTATTTACCCAACTATGTTTAAAGTGTAGCCTCTCCTCCCTAATACCTCCCCCTTCCTCCTCCTCAGTCTCCTCCTCTTCTGCTCCTCCCACCTCCTCGCTTTTTCACATTCCTCCTTCCAACTTCTCAGCCACCTAACTCATCTCCTTTCTCCTAACTTCCTCCTCACCTTTTCTCTTCTCGTCTCTCCTATATGCTCAAACCTCCTCCGACTTCCTCCCACCCTTATGGGCGCCAAGAATAAAATAGCAAAGAAAATCAACAAACCAGTGATGGTATTGCGATCAGCTCTTCGACAGTTTTCTCTCCAAGACAGTATAAAATAGCACTACCATTGTTCGTGGAGTCACAACCGGCCAGTGCTGCAGTCATTTGGGCTCTTTCAAAGGCTTCGCTTCTTGTCAGGAGATTTGCCCACGGATCTAGCGGATTTCCAGTCTTAAGAAAGAAATGCTAGTTCAGTACTAAATTGCTTACACAGTAAATTATAAAAGCATACATGTCTGTAAGGTGGTTCATTGGATAACGGGGAAAACTCTTGTCAAAAATAATGAATACCAAATGTGATAATATTGGGCTCAACCTATCCAGGATCCTATCTCAGACACATTATAAATTGTTCGGTAAAGATAGAAGTGCATGGTTTTTACCTTTAAAAGTGATAGGATTCCCTTTTAGGCGACCAAGGTGGTTTTAGTGTCGTATTTAAGTTTAACACCTTCAATACTCTCTCGTATTTGAAATCTCCAGTATATCTTCATTTATCAGTTCCTATCTAAATATCCGTTTTAAAGGCTCTATAATCACCTCAGACAACAAAATTCCCGCTGCTAAGTATTTACTTCAAGCCCCTCCTCCAGTTAAAACAAAAACACCTGTCTAGTACACCCCAAGGACAGAGCCACTGTATCCTGCACTGAGTTTAACTTGTTCAAGGTCATATTGACACACAACTGTGTGTGAGCTTAACTGGGAACAAAACTGACTAGGTACAAGTCATCAATGACCAATCAGAGTAGAGCTGTTGTTTGAATGAAAGTAAGTGTAGCCACCAACTGTATTTAGAACTATAGGGCTATTCCTAGATATATTTGTGGAATGCCACAGCCTCTTTAGGTATCGACGATGATAACCTTCGTGGCTCTATCGAGAATATTTTCTATTCGAATTAGGCGTAATTGACTGAGGATGCTTAACCATTTATGTAACTTTTTACCCAAATGCTGTAAAGCAAGGATGATGATTAATTAAAGTATCGCCTAGGTTACGGTCTTTCAAAATCTTGCAGAAAAAAAATAATAGTCACAGTTCAACTGGGAAGAAACATTGTGTTTCCGATAAAATAAAACCTACATGTAGATTATTGCAACATTGTTACCCGGACTTATGCGTCTCATACGGCGTTCCACTGGGTCGGTCGCACCGCATTTCTTTTTTCTGCAGGACCGATAGTTCAAAATTATGTCTGCTTATCAACGCTGCATAAAAAAAAAATAACGCTGTGCACACCGTGATCACCCAGCTAATGGAACGCGACATTATGTTGCAAATCATACCATATGAAAATCGAAAGCAAGCCATAGTAATCACACTTCTATACCTGCAAGATGGCACGCTGGAAGTATTGCCTGCTCTCTGAAGACAAGATATGCCAGCCGACACTTGCACCTCCAGAACTCTCTCCAAATATCGTCACTCGGTTAGGATCGCCGCCAAATGCTTTGTAAATGCAAAAAGTTAAACGCCACAGTTACGAAAAAAACTACGAAGGCCAAAAATTAATACTATTGTTAACGTTTTCTTCTGCATATGCAAACCTGTTTAACTCATCAGGGAAGAGGTTAAATAGTGGCAAACCACTTATTTTTCATGAAGTACAATCAACGATTCATATCAGTCAATTACATTCTTGGATATCTTGCGACGCACTGTTTGAAAAAATGAAACGTATTGCCCTCTTTTTGACTTCAACCGGGATTATGAAACACCTTCCTATATTTTCCCTGGCCACGTAGCCCTAATCTATTTCCACAAACCTAACCCTTAGTTTGTGAGAAAATTCCAAATTCTTTGAAAACGGCATTGTTTATCTGCCCCACAGAATTATTATACTGAATTCCACAATAGTTAAAGTGACATAATTAGGTCTAGATAAGGTTACCTCAATGGACTTAGAGGGAGTGTATACTTGGATTTGGATAGCATGCTACTACTAAATTTGTGGCGATAAATGATCTCTCTGCGAGAATTGACTGAAAATACAAATTAAATACAAATGCAATGTAATGAACTTTCGAAAGGGTTCCATTTAAAAATGTTGTACTGATAAAGTTAACACTTCTATTTGTATCTTTGGTGAACGTCATACAGGCGCGGATCCAGGTGGGGCGCACCCGGCACAAGCCCCCCCCCCCTTTTTCGATGACCAACGATTTTTTTTTTACTCCGAAAAATTGAGCAAATAGATATGTAAAATATGCGTCCTAGATGCTGGGAAATCGTATCTAAGCGCATCTAAAATTCAAATTTTCTTGGGGGAGGACCCCCAACCCCCCGCCGTGGCTTCGCGCCTTCGACCGACCGTGTGGGCGCCCCCCCCCCCCCTTTCTCAAAACCCTGGATCCGTGCCTAGTATATTTATTTTATTCTGTGTCATTCAGCAGAAGTTAATTCCACAAAAACATTTCTGCAGTCTAAAGATTTTATCATTAGCTTAATTATTGTCCAAGAGAAAAAAATGGCATGGTTATTAGAGAAAAGTGCCAATGAACAGGAGGTAAAGAAATCACAAATATCAGTACTAATAATTATCTACCCCAAATACATAAAAGAACATTCTTACCTTCAATATTTTCATAAACCCACTTCAAAGCTTCTCTTTGATCAAATAATGCAAGGTTAGGTGAGATATTGTCATCTCCTGGATTGAAAAAGAACGAAACTGTATTTTCCACGAAATAAATATTATCCTTACGTTTTGAAAGAAGGCTCTGGATTAGCAGAAAAGGATCGCATGATTTTAGTAAACTATAAGAAAGGAGAGCAAAGGCTAAACTTTGTTAAACCTTGTGCAAAGCCCTGCGAAGTAATAACCTTGTTATGGTTGTTGGGTTGTCGAAAACTGTCAAAAGCTGATATATTTTGGTTGTCTAAAAGTCCTCTTCCTGATGATTTACTGCCATTTTCTTAACTTAACAATGATAACCAGTATGATCATAACATTGATCTTTATATTGATAACGATCGCGCACTAAACTTTCGTTGCGAAGACTACAGCAACATGATAATCATAGGCTTAGGAAACTGTTCGAGACTGGGGCTGAACGTTGTTTCGAATCACCGTCCTGGGGGAGGGGTCCAAGGGGGAGTATTTTTGAATATTTAAAGGTCCTTAGATGCAATTTGGTGCAACATATTGGACAAAACTACTGCAAATTTTTGACATTTCTTACAGAGAAAACAAATAAGGGGTTTCGTGCTTTGATTGAGGGGCAGAAGCATAGTTCCGCTCAACCACCTCTTTGACTGGGGGTTATAGACGCCCAGCCCTTCCCACGCTTCCTACGCCTGTGACAATCATCATTACAATTATGTTTTCGTGGCGATTTTTTTCAAACTGACCTGTAGATAAAAGCCCCAGTATCCCAAGTCTATAGTTGAAAGTCACTACTATGACATCACCAATAGCTGCAAGAGCCACATGGTTGGTTGGAATGTTCAATCCATAGCCGAATGCAAATCCTCCTCCGTGAATCCAAACCATTACTGCTGCATTTCGCGGCTACATCAAATTGGAAAAGTAAGCTATCTAAATATAGAAACAACGAAGCGGAGCAAACGGAGGTGCTTTACAAAAATATTTTTGATTACTACTTATTTTGACTTTCGTATGGAAAATTGTCAACACTGGCTCAAAGCATCTTTAAAGTTATGCTTAGACAGTAGTATTATATAATATTGTGTTGACCGTGCACTCTGTAAATAGTTTTTGATGACCACGGAATCTTTCATTTGTTTCTCGGTTTGTTTTTCCATTCGTTCGTCCTTTTGCTCTTTCACTCACACACACTCACTCTCCTGTTTCACCCATCCATTTACCCATCCATCCATCCATCATCCATCCATCCATCCATCCATCCATTCATCCATCCATTCATCCATCCATTCATCCATCCATTCATCCATCCATCCATTCATCCATCCATCCATTCATTCATCCATCCATCAATTCATTCATTCTGCCACTCACTCATACACAAACTAATTCATACATTTCCTCATTTATTCATGCATTCATTCATTCATGCATTCATTCATTCATTCATTCATTCGTTCATTCATTCATTCATTCTTCTGTGCATCCAAACATAAAACTACAGAGAATGTACGAAAGGGATACAATCGATTTATATCACTTAAGGAAATTATTACACAGGTTAAGGCAAATGAAAAAGAAACATTTAAGACCATGCACTTCTTGTACATAATACAGGACATTTCCATCCATGAAAATAGGGTATTTTAGACATTAAGATAATTATGTTGTATGACCTCTGTTGAGACCTATCAAGATAATTATGTTGTATGACCTCTTTTGAGACCTGTCAAGATAATTATGTTATATGACCTCTGTTCCCTCAATAACCCTTGACCTATGCCAAAATACGTAGGTGCTCTTTTAACTCGAGTGAGACACAAATATTACCTTTTTTGGATGTATGGGAAAAAACGACTTACATAAATTTGACTACTGGTAATCTTTGATGACCTATGATCTCCAACAAAATTTGCCAGGCGCTTCATCATAGTAGCCTATAAGGCACAAATGTCCCCTACGTCCATGATACTTTACTGCTACCCTTCGAGAGATATACTAATAACCAAGTTTTCTGACCCCAAAAAAGACGGTATCTTTTTTTTTTCTTTTTTGTTGGAATGAAAAATTGATATGTCAAATATAACACTCATTACTTTGCCATCCACTACATCTGATGGTTACAAGGACTTTACTTTCACATTATTAAATTTACTAACATTCTAAAATACGTACATGAGACAGCTACGACGAGTTTCATCTTATATAGATACTTTAAATCCAGGGAGCTGTCTTCCAGCTCCCTGTTTAAATCGAACGTCAAAGCTGACCTTTGAACCACCGTATGGGAGAAAGTGCAAATTTAATAGACTTACGGAATTCGAAGGTACAAAGACATTTAGATAAAGACAATCCTCGGACATGTCGGTAGCCGTCAGGATTGGTCTCAAAAATGGTGTTTCACCCTGTGAGCATTGGGGTGGCATTTGAGTGGCGTTGTAGGAACCATCCGACGAATCCACTGGTTCAGGCATTTTAAAGCGTCGCTCTCCTGTCGGTGGTTTAGCAAAAGGAATTCCCAAGAACGCATGAACGTTTTGACTCTTTGTCAAGAATCCCGTTGAAAATGGAACGTCTATGCCTAAAAAGGTTCCTTTCGTCGTTTTGACAATCGGTTGAGAATACTGGCCATTTACCAAGTTTTTGGTAACCATGGCGACCAGGACGGTACAGAATAAGAGCGATGGTTCCATGATGCCTTTATGGATGTGAAAAGTTGAACGATTATGATAGTAGGTACATGTCATTAACTGCAGATGTAACGGTTAATATCTGCGCATGTCTGCACTTGTCTGTACTGTCTACAGAGCAGTCTGAGTGGCGTAGGAAGATGTTTGACATGGGGGGGAGGGGGGGCAGACAAGATGCGATTTCTCGACCTTGAACCCCGACCCTTTCCACACTCCAACTTAATATTTGCTCAAAGTAGTATACTTAAAGAAAAAGGAAACAACAACAACAACAACAAACATCAGCAGTGGTGTAGCTAAGATTTGTTTGTGTGGCTCTGTAGGGCTGGGGATTTATGTTGGCGTTGGCTCTCGTTTACTATCTAAGCGGAGCGCCACCATAGGTTGGCGCGGAGCGTACCAAGAAAATCTGAGATTTTAATATATCCCAGATCGCCGGATATGGCACTTACCGGCCTTAATAGCAGCCATCAAGATGTGCATTTTTTGTAGAAAATTTGTGAAGGTTGATTTGAATTTATTCTAAAACACATTACGTTTGTCACAATCTATCCGAATTTGTTCAAAATTATTCATAGTGGAGTTATCCCCGTGGATTTCAGTGGATTAATTGGACTGGAGATTTTCCACAGCCAGAGTCTATTATCAAGTTGAGTAGAAGTGGCGCCAGGATTTGCTCGAAAGGGGGAAGGGTAGCGACCCGAAGCTCCGACAGCCTCATTGCCGTTGGGTATTGGTGAGGTGGAATTTGAAGAAAACCTTTGTACTAGACCTTTCCATTCGGGACATATATATATGGCATAAATTTTGTGTAAACTAGAAAAGCATAGTTCCGCGCTCTTTAAATGTTTTTTCCCGGAATCTAAAGTGAAAAATTGCAAAGCGCGCGAAATTTTTGTTAGGTTTTCACAAAAAACATATGTCTACTAAGAATAAAAAGAAGAAAGAAAATCTCTAGGGGTTGACAGGTTGCAGACCATATTGGAGATAATATACATTGTACTGAAACCATCCCTACTACCTACGGAAGCCGAGAACATCGCGGTGGTGTGAAATCGGATATGCCAGTTTTCCCACCGCTTTCTTCGGTAAACACGGGAAGGAGAAGTCAAGATACAATTTCTCCTTACCATTATCCACTGATAATGTGGACTGGAGTAAACCAAAGTTAGTAAGGGGGTACTTCAAGAAAAGGACCATTACACAGTGTCCATAAATGGACGCGCCCGCACATGACACGGATCCTCTTTTCAATTTAAGTAACATAGCTAGCTCGCTCGTCGACGATTTCTCCGTACCCCGGTGGGATCATCCCACGTTGGTAATAATATAATGTAAAGTTATATAGCGTCAATCTGTGTCATGTGCGGGCGCGTCCATTTATGGGCAGGGTGTTCGAAAATAGACACTGTGTAATGGTCCTTTCTTGAAGTACCCCCTCACTAACTTTGGTTTGCTTTCTCCTTCCCATGTTTACCGAAGAAATGGGTTGGAAAACTAGCATGTCCGATTTCACACCACCGCGATGTTCTCGGCTTTCGTAACTACCCGATGAAATATCGGTGGACAAACATGCTCCGTGAGTCCTTCACCAACTGAACGTTCCGCATGACACACGCAAGAGAATAGTAACTAGGCTTTGAGATATGAGATGAATTTACGACCTCTACATAAACTACTTTCTCTACATGTTACGTGCAAAGGTGGAAAGGACTTGCACTATCTACGTAGAATGGAACTATTGAAGAAACTAGGGTCGCTCTATAGCGTGCGCAGCGCTCCGAAAATTTTGGGTTCTTATGAGAGAAATTGTTCTCATGGGAGCAAAAAACGGGTAAAACGAAACTGTAAACTATGGCGATTGGGGGGGGGGGCAAAATGACATTTCCCCCCCCCCTCAAAACACATTAGGGGCCTTGGCCCCCTGCCCCCCCCCCCGGTCCCTACGCCACTAGGTCTGATCCACAATGTACTCGTCTTCTACCTATGTATTGCAAGTGTATGGTATGGATACACAGCGCACACAGACGACATTTACAATATTATCACACGTGTGCTCAATAATGAACCGAAAGGTTGTCTACATATCCCAGTGGTTAAATATAGCTTGTGCACGCGCAGACACTAATAACACCTCGCTGGTGAATCCATTCAAACTTGGCGCAGATGTCGCATTTTACTTTATAATTAAGGATAAAGTTCGCCCCCATTTAGGAAGTATGCTCTTCTCAAACAAAACCATGTAACAGAAGGTAAAGAAGTTTGTCTCTAAAGAGAGGATTCTTTTCATCGTTATTCTCTGGGCAAGAACGGTAAAGTCTCCATTCCTCCGCGGGAAATACATCTCATGTACACATCCCTTCTTATGACAACTATAACATGCAAAACGTCAGATATTATTCAAATCATGAAAAGACAACAACAGACTTAGCCTACTACACTTCCTATGAATTACCAGTCATGTTATTGCAACTGCTACACAGATAACTAACGTAGTTTACCACTAATATTCTGAGGTAAATGGTCAAAAAAGATTGTTTTCCCGTGAAGTGGTGTTACTCTGTATTTTGCAAGGGTGTGAAAAGTATGTTTTCAAAAGAATTTCAAGCTATCAGTTCTTAAGATACTGTAGACGATATAAGATGCCACTGTGTGATTACATTTACGTTTTCTGATATTAAGGGGTACCCACTTGAAGATGCCATCTAATTGAAAATAAATCTGAAATTTTCAGCAATAATTGAATAAAGTTTCAACAACACAGCAGCACAGAAAACAAAGAAAAACATTGGAATGCATACATTATAACAATAACACTTATTATCCAGTCCCTCGACGTTGCCTCAGATTCAGGAATTGTAATGAAATATAATTGTCTAATATAGGCTATATTTGTAGTACGGTTAGCAACAGTCAAGTTGGATGCAGGGTACTTCATAATGGGCACATGAACACTCCTAGGCCAATAGGCTGTCCCCTGCCGCTCCCGTGGTTTGTGCAAAACCTAACACTTTTTTTTTTTGAGAAAAACCTTTTGGGACAAAATGGTTACCCTCCCCTTTCATTTCCCTTCCCGTGGTAAATATGCCCCATTACGCCTACGCCTATGAGACATCTGGCAGCACAACGCGTCCTGAACTGGCAATAATATGGCAATCAACTTGCAATGTTTTCAAAACCTGGTATTCAGCAATTTCGTGGGCTAAATGTGTCCTTCGCTAACCCTGTTACGTCTCATCGAAATCGAATTGAAACACCTCTAACAGTTCAACTCCTTTTATTTAAATGTGGTAGGCTTCTCCTCCGACGCCACCCCCCCCCCCGCCACCCCCTCCCCCCCACACACACACACAATAGCGTAACAGATGGGCGCAACTCTACTTTCAATCCTGTCAAGGTGTTACCAAAATGTTACTATGTTGTAATGACGTCATTGTAATAGCGCCACTATAGTGAATATTTTTTAATGACGTCACTGTAATAATGTAAGTTTATATTCATCAGTTATAAAGCACTGCTTTCACGGCGTCATCCAGTGGTGCCACCGTTATAGTGGTGTCAATGTAATGAAGCCAATTATTTATGACAGCACACAACTCTAACTCTGTCTCGCAGGCTACTGGTGTAATGTTGCTATCACCAGGGAGTTGCTATTTGGAATAACAACTCCCTGCTGTCACCTTGTTATTGTCACAACGTTACCTTCATGATACCATTAAAACAGGCCAGTAACTAGAAAATGTACTAAAGGGGGCGAGGTAGCTTAAAAGAAGGGCAAACTATTTTTAGGGAGCACAAATCATAAAATGCTTTAAGGTCCTTGTGTTTAACGTCAGTTCCGGAATTTGGGAGGGGGGGACTTTGTTCCCTTCGTGTCCGTTTCCAAGCACGTAAAAAGCCCCCCCCCCCCCTCCCCGCTTTAAGGCCATAGCAATTTTTTTATTTTCTAGGATGTGAACATTTCTCGCCCCTGGCCCCTTGACTACCGACTTGTGTTAAAATGGTGTCAACTCAAAGTCGCCATTAAAACCATAATTGATATAATGTCAATGTTAAGGCCTAACCTGAAACGTCGAGGCCGTGATCGTTGTTACGACGTCACTTTAATGACGTCACATAAAATAAAGTCACATACAATGGTGTCATTGTAATGAAGTCGCTATAATTCCTCAAGTAATGAAACCAACTTACCTGTATCTATAAAGATATGATTTGCCCAAGAAAGTTTTAAAACAGTCGATAACGGTATTGGTACAATATTCTTTGTGTCAACTTGTCGATGCTTTTATTCACAGAAGCATACAGTTTACAATGCATCAGGTATACTAAAATGCTTTAGTCTGACACCCTCTTTCAATTGAGTATGCAGAGCGATATAAATACTTCATTCCTGTATTACGTAGTGCAGTGTGAAATATAAAATTCACACAAACTTTTAGATGTGATCTTGTAAAGTTGACCTTGACGTCTGGCAGGCTTGAGCCATTAATTGTGACTTTTGAAAGAAAGCTTACTGGTTTGACTGCCGCAAGCTTTTGGAGAAGTCCACTTCATTGTTACTATCAACGGTTCACTGTTCATGGTGTGAAAAGATCCCTTTGTTTAGTGATCGTCATTATATCAGCCCATAGTACTCAGTAACGATATTTACCCGTATGTGTCATGCTGCAATGCGCACGGTGCACACAGTGCCGGAATGCAACTCGTTCCCGCGCGTAGCCGGAGAAGGCACCGAAGGAGCGAGATAGATTCAGGGGGCGAAATATCCTTTTCGAGAGGAGATATACTGAATTAAAGCAATGGTAATTTTTATGGGGGGTAAACATTCATGAGAGTGGAGCCCAAGCTGATGGGGGGGGGGGCTGTAACGAGTTGCCCGAAAAATATAACCCAAAATTTCCTCGCGCTCCACGGCGCTTTCAACATGTTTTATAGGCATGCATCGGTTATCACACCGCATGCTAATTATTCACCATCACGTGCCGTGTTACTACCCTTCCATACGGTATTGATTATAATTTGGGGGAAATAACAATAATAATGGTAATAATCAGTGGATAACCAGGATTTCTCTCATGGAGGTGGGGACATGCATTATGTTGTGTGATCGCCGACCTGGGGGAGGGGTTTTTAAGGGGAGGGGGTGGAAATTAGGTGTCCTTACATGCAATCTGGTGCCACATATGCTACCTTTAAAGTAAAATTTGTGTTAAGAAATTTACGTATTTTAGGTACTAAAAAATCGGCATCATTGAGAGGGAGGGGATGGCCCAATGCCCCCCCCCCAAACACATCATAATATAAGTAAAACCATTAAAAACACTGATGAATTAATATACAAATAATAGGCTAAATGTTTTTGAATGCGATAGTATGAACTATTTCATGAGTTGAGACTGAACGTTCTATTCAACGAGGCGTGTGTGGTAGCTTCATGGTTTGTCGTTTGCCAGCTACGCATTTATGTGCCTATAACGTACGATATGCAATGTGTGATCCAAAGCTGCGTTGATTTACTGAGTTGCGGTATAGAGCTTATGCACCTACGTCACGTTTCTCTATTTTTCCATCCAGGCGTACATTGTGCAACAATTGTTACTAAGGTGCTATCGTGAGCGCGTATCTTTAACACACCTACTACGTATGGCAGTTCCATCCAGTAAGACAAACTGAAACGCGCTGACGTCACGTGCATAAGCCCTATAGTTATTTTTATGTATCGCAGTGATTGTGACGTCACAGCCGTGTGTTATACTTGTGTTACACTAGACTATTGCACGATGGATAACACGCACACGGCCATGATAATAGTGCCGAATCACCCATGGCATGTGACCACCAATCCTCCAATCAAATGAAGAGAAATTAATAAGGTGTTATATAATACCGAATAATATAAAGGTACAGGTGCATTCAAATCAGAATTTTATTTTAATTACCAAGTAAGTTTTTGAAGCTATTGATTACTTTTAGCTAAATCATTGCATTATATTTTTTTCAGTAGGTGCCCGAAAAATTCTCAGCATATTTCACGAATTTTCACAAAAACATTTGGTTGGGGGACTGCTGGCAGCCCCTTCCCCATCCTCCCGCCTCCTACGCCTACGAAAATATTCCAGGGGGACTTCTCCCTGCTTCCTGAAAGGAATAAATTAAGGGAAACTTCACCCCAATCCTGTTGTAATTGTATGCACTGCTATTACAAATTACAATGAGTGGATTAAAGGATCGATGAGAGTAGGCGGTCGTCTCCCCCAAGAATTCGTAGTGGACACACCCCCTCACCATTCTATGTCACCCCACGTTTGATAGACGCAAAACGTTTCTAGCATCACTTCATTATAACCCCTTTTCAGAAGAAAAAACATGAATAACAAAAACTGAAAATGTACTGAAGTGCCTTGGACAGGATTCGAACCCGGCCGTCGTAATGAGTGAACGATCATTTAACTTTTCACTACACCATCAACATACGCATTAATTATAAGCTACTTCTAGGGTCGCAGCATCCTTCACACGTGCTTCATTAGTTAGGTAATAAAAATTAGAATTACTAGTTGCCGTACCGAGTTAGGCTTGTGTCAAGACACAGCCAATGCTGTCCTTTACCAGTATAATAGTACAAATATCCCCCTCCCCTTTTTCTGTGGTCACGGAACGTCTCAATTTGGAGATATGTCACAGTCTTTTCAGTTTGCGAGGTTTTTAGCAGTTTCACCTATGGTGACCTCAGATGACCTTTGGCCTACATCAGAACATACGGTTCTCTACTCTCAGTATGATAAATCTATATATAAAGTATGGAAATTATCTATCATAAGTTTTTGAAATATCGTGTTTATAAGGTTTTAGGTTATTTCTTCTGGTAGGCCTAACCCCAAATGACGCTTAACATCCACCAAAAAAGTAGCAATCTTCTTCTCAATATGATAAATTTATATACCAATTATGAAAAGTCTATCTTTCCTTGCTTGAGATATCTTTTTTACGAGCAATTTTAAAGGATTCCATATTTTCACCTCCCGTAACCTCTGATGACCTTAAACCTCAACCAATTAAAAATAATACTGTTCATTTACGGACCGTAACGCACCCACATGCTAGGTATGAAGAGTATGGACTCCTACCTTGAGATAGCGTGTTTACAATGTTTTCGGTTCTATCCTCTGGTCACCTCACAAGGGACCACTGAACTTCACCAACAATGGGGTCTTTTCCCTATATATGGGACATATACATGCCAAGCATGAAGGCTCTTTGAGTTTCCAGGGCAGCGAAGAGGAGGCGATTATAAGAAACTTTTTACTTTACATATATGCCATTTGTATTCCATTCCATGAGAGAGCATATTCCGCTCTATATGCGTACACTGAATATACCGAGTTTATACTGCTGATATGATTCACGAAACCACCCCCCCCCCTTTTTGTAAACTTTAGGTATAACCTATACAGAAGAACTAGCACTCATGAGGGGCAAAAAATGATCATCTTATCGAGGGTAACATTTACAGGGCACCCTATCGTATCCACCCTGCCTACCCAAGGAATAAGGCTGAAGAGAGTGCAAAGCGAGAAGCCCTAACGGCATAGTCGGGATTACGGGCGGGGGGGGGGCAAGTGGGGGTACTTGCCCCAACTTTTTTCCAGAGCTTAAAAACTAAAAATTATAAAAAAAAAAATGGGCGAAAGTAAGCGAGACCAGAGAAGTTATAAGAGAATTTTCAATAGCCTATTATGATTAGATTTTGCAATGTTTAAAGAAGGAAAGTATCAAAAACCATAAAATTGCTAGAAAAAAATTTCTCAGCGCGCTTCGCGCACACCTTTAGAGAAAACTGACTCAGTAAACAGTTTAATTTTTTTATGGCACCGCAAAATTTCTTTCCTCCTACCTGCCACATTATGACTTGAAGCTCTGAAATAAGGGTCACTGAAATTACTAATGTACGTGATAAAATTCACCACGGTCCTTGCAAACAAAGTCCCAAACCCTACCCATGTATAGGAAACCGCAATTTTCGAAAAAAAAAAAAATCGGCGTGCTTCCCATGAGCCTTAAATAAATTAGTGCTGCTGTACTGCTGTGCCTCGGAAGACTTTGGTGGAATTGCCTGGGTTACTACTCCCTGTAGGACAGCTTGACTAAATTACCATTTCCAAATCCCTTGCTAAATCTCTCGCTGTTCAATTTCGTGACCAAATACCACCATCTTCAGCAAATTGACTGACGGTTACTCTCTTAATTTTGCGATCATCATATGAAAACTATTTCATTAGCATTTCAAATTACACCTGGGGGAAGCAGGATTTTCTCAAGAAATGGTCCAGAATGGCCGCAAAAGCCGTCAAATTTAAGAAAGATTTCTCTGGGAGGACCCTAGGTTCCCATATCCTGCTCTATGGAAATACCTGCCACCTGGGGAAAGAGGGAAAGATCTCTGCAAAAGATTTGTGTCATCAGCACATGAAATTATGTGAAGTCCGTTACTGCCTTTATACACAGGCGCGGATCCGGTGGGGGGGGGGGCTTTCCCGGCCTCAGCCCCCACCTTTTTCGTCACATCAACAATAACAAATACGCAAAAATTAGCATAATGTTAATCTAGGAGAATATTCAAGGGGGGTTACAGCCCCCCCCCCCCTTCGAAATCAGTTCTGGAACCGCACTTGATACAGATCATTAACATAAATGATGAAGAGATCTATCGGATCTAATATCGAACCTTGAGGGACACCACACGTAATAGGCTTGGGATTGGAATTAACATGATTGTTGATTGTAACAAACTGATGTCTCTCAGAAAGATAACTTTTAAACCAGTTGAAAACCCTACCTCTAATTTCATAGTACTTAAGTTTACTTGGTCAAATTGAATGATCATGAGGGCCAAATCCTTTTAGAGATCAAGGAGCGTACGTACCAGAGACATAACGGTTTTCCTCAAAGGCCTTAATTACAATATCAGAAAATGAATAAGGACATGGGATGTAGAGCGACCTGCAGGAAGAATCCAAACTGATAGTCATAAATTCAACTGTGTTCAATTAAAAACTTATTTAATCTAGTGACCATAATTTTTTCAAGTAACTTAGAGAAATAAGGTGAAACAGCCTGGTCAACTGACATCTTTCTTATCACCATCTTTGAAAACTGGGACCACAGTGAGAGCCTCAGGAACCGTCCCGAAGGGATCACACATATTGGGAGCAACATTTTTACCACTTTAGGAGAAATGCCCTCCGACCCAGATGCAGAAATTTTGAGGGACAAGATCAGTGTCAAGATTTCATTTGTTTTGGGAGTAATTAATATTGAGTCAGCAACAGGTGACTCAAGGTGAAAATCAGAAGTATGAGAGCAATCAATGGGAACATTTTGCTGCGTAACAGGACCAACATAGTCATTGAAGATATTACTGACTTCATTAGGATCAGAAATTACACTACCATGGTGAGTGATTTGCTCTATGGACTTATCAATACAATGACCATTCAGAAGGTAATATATAGTACACCAAGTATACATTTTACATTATTCCCTCAACTGGCAAATAGAGTCTTATAAAATTCATTTTGAGCGAATAACAGAGGTGAGACGATTACGAGAACTCTTATTAGTCATTGAAATTTTGAGTAGTACGTTTCCTTAAATACTTCTTGTACAAACGTTGTTTAGTTTTACATGAGTTTAAAATACCTGCTTATATCCATTCATTACATTACCCTTCGACCTTATTCTATTTGGAACAAGAGACATGACGTTATTAAGATGAACAAAAACGTAACGAAAGTTATTAAAAGCTGTGTTTGCATCATTACAGTGGTAATTACATCAGCCCAAGTATCAGTTTGCAGAGTATTTTGAAAACGTTCTAGAGTTGCAGGAGTGACCTTTCTGTTATACATGACAGGAATCTTGTAATATATATCCACTAGTTACTTCCACTTCGCATACAGTAAAATTGAAAAAATGGTCAGAAATGTCATCCAGGATTACACCATAGAGACAAGATTTAAATAGAGTATTGGTAAATATTACATCTAGGAGAGTTGCTGAAGTAGTAATGAACCTAGTCGTCAAAGTATGAAGGGGACGGAAAGCATAGCATTGAACCAGGTGTAAAAACTGATTCCATTTTTGACCAGTATGATCTAACATATTGCACTTAAACTTACCCATTAAAAAACATTCTAGAGTCTGTCTGCTCAGTAACAAGTACTTTCTCCATTTAGCAATAAATTGATATATCTGTATTTAAAAGTGGCAAAATCTTAACAGGCGCTTATCCTGCAGGAGTGTTGCCCCCCTTCCTTCCCGTTGGGGTGAAGAGTAAAAAAAGTTGCTACTGTCTCTGTCAAAGGTCACTCCACTCGGCGTTCATCAAAATTAAAGTCAATCCCCCTGCCACCCAAGCTAAGATATTCTGCATACGCAAATGTTAACCTTTCTTTACCTCTCCTTGTCGTTTGTTTTTTCCTCCTTTCCGTCCCCTTAGCAATCTCCTAAAACTCCGTTCTCTTTTCCTGGTGGGTCTTTCTAGACCGTTCATATTCTAACGTTGTGTGTCTTCCCCTCTCCCAGGGGTGGCGCCAGGATTTGCTCGACAGGGGGATAGCAATCCAAAACCCCGACAAAGGCGATGGGTTGACCAAAAGGATGAGGAACACAAAATTTTTGGCGCGCGAAACGCGCCGAAAAATATTTGCCTTTTTTGTACAAATATTTGAAAATTTGGGAGTTTCATTGACGAATTTTTTGAAAAATTTGGATTTTTATGGAAGAAAATTTGAGAAATTTGGGGGTTTTTTAAGGTAAATTTGAAAATTTGGGGTCTTTATTGAAGAGTAAACTCAAGCAGATCGTCGGGGCGACTGAAGGTCATTGGGATTGCTATTGGGGGCCATGTCCCACGTCCCCCCCTCCCGCTGGCGCCACCCTTGCTCTCTCCCGTGTTTTCTTACCTCTCGAGCAAAGTTTACCTGACTCCAATCCTTGTCTCTGCCTACAACTCCCAGGTCTTTTACTTTGAAGAGCACCTTTCTCTTCCGTATTTTCCACTGACCCTTACCTTACGTTGGGCAGTACACGTTTCGTTGATATTTCCCTTCTTTATAAAGTCTGTTTGCTCTCTTCATCCTTGCCTCCCTTCGTCAATAATCCCACATTTTCATTTTTTTTTATTCCTTTCATCTCTCATTTTTTTCATTAATTCTAATTTCTCCTTCCTCCGTTCGGATGTTACTTCGATGTTTTCTTTGTTACGTTATAAATGTGACCGAACTAAGCATTGCATGGAGTATTGAACAAAACCTCATAGCACAAAATTTTCTGACCGACTCAGTTCCAGTAACAGGCTGATGATTTTGACAGAGCTGTCCATGCAGACCACTCACTCCCTCAGACAGCATCCATCCGAACGAACATCTTCCCCCAGACATTTTCTATCACCACAATTTCCACCCTAAAAAAATTCGAGCCATGACGAAAAGCCCTCAGACAACCTACCCTCCTGGAAACATTTCCGGGGAGCTGTCCGGTCTGCGTAATTTTTCCCAAAAAGAATGGGCCTAACGACAAATTTTTGGCCTCACCCTAATCTTGACCCTAACCTCAGCATTCTTTTTCATTTTCATTGTTTCTATGGAAATTACTGAAAATCATTCGTCTCTAGGACAAAATGCCGCTTCTAGTCTCGTATACCTGGGATTAATAAAGAAAAAGGACCTCCCTGAAAACTCGGAGACTTACGTAAAGGAAAGGGGATAGAAGTAAATAGTGACCCTTGAAGAAAAGTTTTGTGTGAAAATATGACAGCCAAATGACAGCATTTCTAAAAGTAAAGGAATATACATCCCCACCATGGTTTCCGCCTAGGGCGACCGAAAACTTGACCGTTCGTTCATAACTGTTTAGTGCGTTCATTGTGAAAGTGATATTTATCGTAAGAACAGACATAAGAGGAGAGAATCCCGCTGAGGCATAAAGACAATTCAAGTAATACAAATATGTTGAAACCACTTCAAGTAGCTTTTTATATATTTACAGTCTTATCATTTACAATATCACTTACACAATGGTAGACTACAAAATTTCCAAAAAAAAAAAAAAAAATCAACCATTGATGCTCACTGCCACTTTTTTAGTCGATGGTCAGACAAAATTTAAACAATTTTCTTGACAAGCTTAAATTTTAAACTGGACGTTGGTTGATGAAAGTTAAAATAGCAATTGTGTGATCAAAACACCAAAAATGGTCCAAATACCAAACATCCTTCATATGTGATAATATTAGTTTTCAGCAGAAAATAAGTTGAAGACTGGGAGCACCTGTCTTACTAATGGAAGAGTCTGACAGGTGAGTTGATGGGACATGTCATATACATGCTAACTAACATTACTAGCCAACAGGTATTATAAAATTAAACCTTTAGAAGCTAAAAGACAATAGTATATTTTAACTTTCTTAAACAGAAGCTTATGACAGAAACATGATATGCAGGTAAATGTTTTGGAAAATATCTGCAATGGTCAAGTCTTTCAATAGTTCTCATTCTTAAGACACATAACAGACTCACATATCTTAACCACTGTCATTCTGCTTGATTCTGCCTAAACTGAGAGTTTAATCATTTCAGTACTACTTCTCAATTTTTTTCTACCAAGTACACAATGAAGTCAGACAATGATGAGTTTTCAAAAAATATGGGAAGTACCATGACCTTAGGTGTGGTGGGGGGACTATGGTGAGAACATCCCCCATTCCTTAAGAACAATTCTGCACAATACACAAAGCAAGAGACTTGCCAAGGAGGCACAGGTTGCATATGGAAGGTTTAGTATCAGTCATGATGTGGTTCCAGCTGATTCGGCATTCACCCACTAACCAGCCACACATATAAGACTTGAAAAGTACAACTACGAGCTTCAACTGAGATAAAATGTAACAAGCTCAGGCTAACCATCTTTTCCTATTCCATGTTTTCTTTCTGTAAGCAACAAAGATGTAGGGATTCCACTTATGAGCAAACCACACAGACAGTATCTGAGGTAGCTTAGCTTTTTAAAAAAGTCCTGCAGGCCAAACCTCAAACTATTCCCAATAGGGGTTATAAAAAATGGACACACGACTTATCAAAAAGCCCTCAGACAACCTGAGTTAGCTTATTTTATCAAAATAAAAGGACTTAACCACAGGGGTTGAGTCAGGGGACTGGGGTCAGGGGGTGCGGCCACCTTGGAGTTTAGGGAAGACCCATATCTTGGGCAGACTTTTGGAGAAATATGGGAATTACCTTGGGTAGAACAGGTCCTTTTCAGACAAAACTAGTTCAGGCTCTCTCCCCCCTCCCCCCCCCCCCACCGCACTCCACCACATGAAAAACAACCTATACCTCTTTAGGATATATTTTTTAAGTAAACCTTTATAACAGTTTGGTCATGCTTAGTTTTAACATTTACACCACTGCCAACCACAAAGCGCGGTCTAATAATTAACATTTTTCAGGTACCGCTGTGTCTATTAACAGTGTTTATCTTGTTATGTCTTCTCCATTCATGTATCCTTTGTCAAATAAGTTCTTTTGTAACCAGATAGGCTGGTTCATGTGCACAATTTTGTTGCAATTTATTTCCACGAACTCATTAGCACTATTAATTCCTTCTTATTCCTTCTTACTGTACTTACCTGTGCATTTCCTTATGCATATGCATATCCTATATCAGAAATTTTATAAAAGTTTTTTAACTTTTGACAGTCTCATCCACCTAGAGTAGTTTTATAAAACTGTTAAAATTGCATTACTGTCGATGAACTTTCAGAGACCATAAATATTCATGAGTTATCCATCCAATAGGTGTATACTTTGTATGAGTGATATTTTACAGAAGTTTACAATGTCAGTAGTACATGATGCTATCAGCAGTTTGTATGATATTATACACCCCCTTTGTAAACCCCAATGTTTTGCACATCTACATACAATGAGAAGTTTACTGTATTAGAGTACCAGTCAGTTGTAAACACTCACTTGTACAGTACAAATTCTTTGTATATACATCAATTTGTAATAGAGTAATTAGCAGAAGAAGATGTATCTCCCTTTTAAGTATTACAACCCATCCCCTTTCCCAAACCACCCTCATTTCCCTGTGTCAATCCACCTCCCCATCACCTCTCTGCCCCCTACCCACCTCCCTCAACCCACCTCCCTCAACCCATCCAACCAGGAAATGGCTCCGAGCAAACTAATTCAATCACATATTAGTGAAGCAGAATTCACAGCAGCGACCTAAAAAGGAACTTCAGCATGTTTAAAACTTTAAGCTTAAACAATGGCAAAGGTACAATCATTATGTCCACCTTGAATTCCTTGCTCACAGTTTTACTAATTGAAGAAAAATTTTTATCATTCCTCAAAATTTTTAACTCCTTCTCAAGTATAAAAAGAAATCTACAAAATTAATTATTGAGAGAAACACATTTTATGTCTAAGTTGCTGTGTCTCTTTGATATTATATCAGACTTACTACAAGCATCCCTTTCCACAAAAGGAACAGACATACAGAGTTACAAGGAAATGATGTTGTCTAAAGGAGAGAAAAGGTTGTGATAGTACTGTTAGTCAAACCTTTACACCGTAACATTTTTTATTATACAACACGACCAATTCACCCACATCACATTTGCCAAACTTTGAAATGTTTGGAAAATGCACGAGACACAACTGTCCACCCATACACCTTAAGAAATGTAGTGTACATATTGTTACAAACACACAGGCTTGGTGTGAGCTCTCAGTGTTCCCTGCAAATTTGGTAGCATAAATAACACATGGCTTCACACAGAATGGGTGTTAAGTTTAAGTTATACCCCCTCCCCCCATCCCCACCCCTCCTACTACCAAGGAAATCAAGAGTAGGTACCTCTTAATAACCTAATGACACTATAGTTGCCATTTCAAAGCTAAGACAAGGTTTTACTACTTTAGAAGATAAAACTCTTTCATCTTTCTCCAGTTTTCTGTGAGTATTACAAGTCATTCTTGTAAATGACAGGCGTCCCAAACTTATGTTGAGAAAACTAAAAAGGTGAAGGCTTTTGTTTTCTGGCGGGGGGAGAACAACAGGGTAATTTCCTGAGTTGCATAAAATGTCATTTACCGTTCTCCATCTTATGCAAAAAAGTTGCCACTAGTCACATGACCATCTACATCAGTGCACAACTTGTTCTTTCCCTAGTTGTGCCAAAAGGACAAATGTTCAGAAATTCCCTTCACTCTAGCAACTCCTTATGTCCAGTTCACTCAAATGTAAAGTTCTTGACTTCTGGACATTTGAAGGTAAATCTTGGACAAACCACATCATATATTTTTCCTGTAAGAAAGAAGGAAAGGCTACATCACTACCACTGATTATAGAAAGCACTGTTAAATAGCTGCATGATGATAATAAAAAGGAGTTCAATTTACAAGCCTTAATAGTAAACATTCTGCTGTCAAAACAATACAATTTTGATCAATTAGTGACATAAAGGTAAGGTAATTTTTGGCAGAGGTCTAGGGTCAGACTGATGTCATTTCAATAAACAGCCACTTGTGACACTGATACTGCTTCAGATTACCTAATCCTGTAACTAAGTTGGTAAGATGTCCAGTGGACAATGCACACTTCCATTTTTGTGTGAACAGTGTCTGATGGACATATTTGTCAACATCAATTCCACAAAAAACCAATTTGGAATTGGCTATGCATCGAGTGGGAAATATTTACTAGGTTGGAAGGGATATGGAAGTGCAATGCGGCAAAAGGGAGCAGTACCTTGGCAAAACTCTCGCATAAGTGTGGCTAAAATGTGTGATTAGTCAAAGTAGTTTAACTGACATGAAAAGGGCTAATCCAAGTTGTGTCCCCAAACTTACAATGCCCACTCTCACTGGTCAATAACATCTCTGTGCTACTGAGATGTATGCAACAGTAGCAAAGCTGACAAGCTATCCACAGAGACCAAACATTCAGATAGTTAAATTCTCAAATTAGATGAGGGGAGTTCGTTTGCAAAGAGCTTACTAGGTACTGTAGTTTAAAGAATTGCCTTTGGGCAATAAAGCAAGGATGGGATGAAGAAAGTGTGTGTTGGGTTTAGGGGGGTGATTTACATAAAACAGCAATGGAGGATGGCAGTATGTCCTTAGTACACCTACCTGACGAATTGTTTTTAAATAAGAAGTGACCATACATATAGCCATCTCTAGTCGTAAGTGGAGTCCAGCTTGCATAGGAGAAGGTACCTCCTGGACGTATATCTGGGTAATATCCTAGGATAACAGAAAATCACAAAACATATCAAAAATAATAGCAGTATCTGCATTTGCAAGATGTTGATACCTCAATCAAAACCCCAGTACCCACTACCCCTGGTGGGATTCTAACTACCCCAGTCAGAAGCCACTGCAACTAACATTCCTTGACTATTCATCAGTAGGAATATGCACTTTGCCAAACAGCACAGAACTGAATGAAGAGCCCTGATAAGGATATGCAACACCTTTGTTATGAGAAAGAATGAAAATAGTACATGATTGCCCCAGAAAGCACAGTTTCAAAAGTCAACGAGGTTCAAAAGGGACATTAGAGGCCTGATCCCTAGACCCCTATTGTTAGACAATCTGCAATTCTATATCGAATACTAAAGCATCATGCACAACTTGCTTAGCTAATACCCCAACTTCTGGTTATCAATGAACCTGTCATTGAGATAAAATTTCCACATGGATGCAGTTTTTGCCATGACAAACTGGAAACTTAACAAGTCTTCATTTTACACATGGAGGCAAGAGGGCAACTGATATTAATTAAGCATCTTGTTTAAGGACAAAATGTCATGAGCTAGCCAAGAGTCAAACCAGCAATACTTAAATCATTCTCCCAAAGCTTCAAAAACTTGTACATAACTGTCCTGCCAAACAGCTTGTTATTTTTTGTATTACATAATGAGAAGCATTAGCTGTAGCAGCATTATATTGAAGTAATATTAGAGCAGCAGTCTAAAAACTAGGGTACATAACGTTCAGGAGGGTGCACCAAAATAAAATAGTGGAAATGGGGAGTGGTAGGGAGGAAAATACCTTATGGGTAAAACCCATTGCTAGGTGCCACCATCAAAAATAGAAAAAAAAACATAAAAATAAAAATGCTGCACTGGAGTACACCTACAGTACTACATCATCAAGGGCATAGGCAAATATCCATCACACTTGCTCTTTCCCTCCTATCCACTTTTTCTCATCCCTCTTCCTTCCTTTTTTCTTCTCCCCTTCATCCCCTTCTCCCATTTTTTGTACTTCTTGAACCTTTAAAAAAAAAAAAAAAAACACATTCAAGGCAGTTTCATGTGGCATTTGATAGTGTTCAAATTCCTGGTTAACATCCTGGCTAACCTTACCTATACAATTTTGCAAAAGAACTCCTGGCCAGGTCATACCAAAGACTATAAAAATGGAACCTACTGCCATTGTGCATGGTGCTCAGCAAAAGCAATGGAGTAGGGAAAACAAGCCAGTGAGCCACAACTGGAAAAAAGGCCGTGGTCGGCCCGACTTTAACCAATTGGTTAGAAACTGAGTCATAAAACCTCATCTAACTAACTACCTACAAGAGTACAGCATACCTAACACCTTATTAATTTCTCTACATTTGATTGGAGGATTGGTGGTCACATGCCATGGGTGATTCGACACTATCATCACGGTCATGTGTTATCCATTGTGTAATAGTCTAGTATAACACGCGGTCATGTGTTATACTAGTACAACACACAGCAGTGACGTCAGCTATCACTGCGGTACATACAAACTATGCCACAACTCAACAAATCAATGCAGCTTTGGGGATCACACATTGCATATCGTACGTAAGCAGTAAAGGCCTAGCTAGCAAACACCAAATCATGGAGCTACCACATAGCCAGACAAACACAAACCATAGTGACCGCCAAAACACAAATTTACTGAAGCAACAACTAGATCCAAGTTATAAGGTGTTAAACAAAACAAATGATGAATGTTTTCATTCATGCGATAGTATGAATAATTTCATTCGTTGAAAGATTTAACATTCTATTCACTTCAACCTCGCCTCGTTGAACAGAACATTCAATCTTTCAACTCATGAAATAATTCATACTATTGCACTCATAAACATTCATTATTTGTATACTACACAGTTTTACAGGAGTAGAGCACACCATGCCATTAAATACCCCATGCAGAGCAACATAATGTAGAAAACTAAAAAGTATGTCTATTCAAATTGACAAGATGTTTTTACAGACTTCCTATCACACACTTAATTTCTGGAGACAGCATGATTCTTTATACACACAGGATGCTACATTGTGATAAGCTTTCCATCATCTTTGGTGAATACAAGTTCCCTTCTGAAGAGATAAACAACTCTTTTGTTGCATAACTTTTAGGATTCTGAAACTTTCATCAGGCCCAGATTTTCAAAGAAATAGGATCCGGGCAAAAGATGAAACTTAAGCAAGACACTGACTAGCATAGGCGTACAGGGTCAACATTTCTGGGGGGCAGGGATAATTTTTGCCCTGAATTTAGAATTTTGGACCAAGTTGCCTGAAGGAAAAAGGGCACAATTTATTTTCTTGGCTGTCTCATTTGCCCGAATGGATCCAGCATTTTTGCCCAAATTGGGAAGGCATATGCCCCCCCCCCCCGGCCACATATGGTTATGCTGACTAGAGCCTTTATATCTGAATGATACATCCTTCTCCTAGTAGATAATGAAGGATATTTACAACCAAAAGATCTAAAAGGCAAATCATTCTTCTTGCCCTATATTTTTGAGACATTGTTAGAAATTATTTAACACCTGGCCTCAAATCAGCCTAAGCTTAATTCCCAGGGCCATAGGGTATGAGGTCAAGCCTGGGCATTAGCTTCCAAGACCAAGGCCACAAAAATTTGTCTCGGCTTGACCAATGGTTTTGCAAAGTTTACAATATCCCCATGCTCAAATGCATCCATACAAAATGGGTGCACCATATTTATTTGGTATAATATACACTGTTTTATCAAGAAAACTATAACTTCGGTTGCTCATATTTTTGAGAACCCAAAAAAGGAACTGAATGACATTTTCACAAGAATATTTACAACAGTTCCAGTGTTCTCCACTGATTTAATTTTTGTCCGGGTGCTCTGAAGGTTAAAGGTTAATAGCGATGGCCGTCTATAATGAGACAGGTTGCTCTCTTTGAAAAATGTTTGCTAAAATAAATTTTAAATGTAATTATAACCTTCCTTGATGACTAAGTACATTTCTGATTATCATTACTCAATGTTCACACTGAAATTATTGCTGTTTGCTCTGTTTTAAAGTTTTGAATTGATAATTTCTGGCCGGGTGGCTCAACATTTTGTCAGGGTGGCTCAACTTTTTGTCCGGGTGGTACATTTTTTGTCTGGGTGCTGAGCACCCTCTGCAAATTTTGTCCGGGTGCAGCACCCTAACAAAACAGCTAGTGGAGAACACTGCAGCTCTTCTGAAACATCATAAAAATAAATCAGGGTCTAAGAGTATCTTTTAAGGTGCCTGATACAGTATTTTCTTTACTGGACTTACTTTCCTTACCTACTACTGCTTCTCCATCCACTGTTTGGGTTCTTTGGTTTGCTTCAGAAACATATTCCACAATTTCCCAGTGACGTCTTTCTAGAGTGCAACCATCTGTCAAAAAACACATTGCATTAATGATGAATTATGAAGAGAGTACATTTTTAATCACTCCTTATCTTCATATTTAACACACTTTAAAATTACATAATTTTAGGAGATCTCTCCACTAAAAATGAAAGTTTAAACACACTGATGAGTCAATTGACCATGAAGAAATTTAAGAATTGTACTAATAGAAAGCCAAATATTGAACCTGCCAACTTAAAGGACTTCAAAAACACAGCCTACAATGAAACAGCTGGCAATAATATTCACATACGGGAAGAAGCGTATGTGATATTAAATATTTATTGCACACTTTGAAGTAGTGTTGAAGCAATAATCGAAACTTAATTGCCACCGGCCTATACTCATCATTCAGTCCGATATCAGGATAGGTAAAATCCATCTGAAATGCTACCAGACGTACCTGATATTTTCTACTTGTAGAATGGTTACTCTAATACTTCTGTTTGATTGTTTGATTTTCCTCCTAATATTTTACCCCTAACGACTTCTTGAATCTAGACATTTCATTTCTAAATCACAAATGAACAGCATACATCCACCAGACTGGATACAGTTTCCAATGAGATTTAGCTACTGTACTACTTTACACCTGACCTTCGTAAGTAAATAGTATATGGCTTCAACAGCCTAGCTTACAATTTGGTACCCAGTTAGGCTCATTTCTAAAATATCAGTATCCAATCAGCATCTGCTGATGTTGTGAGATATCGTTGTCAGTCACATTGGTGTTGGTCAAATTGGTATAACACTATTTGGAAGCCTGAATGGAACATTCCTTAGACCAGTGATTCCCAATGATTTTTTCAAGTGACTCAAACTTCATGATTTGGCATTATTCATCAACCCAACTTAAGAGGCATGTGCAAAATCGTCTGCAGGGAGGGGTATGAAATGTATTGTTAACCCATTTCAAGGCTACACGACCCCCCCTCCTGCAACCCAACCCAATTTTGGGTCGCAACCCACTATTTGGGAATCGAGGCCTTAAAGTAAGAGAAAACCACATGGTGACATTCACTCGAAGGCTTTTAGGTATTACTCTACCCGACCCTTGCTCCGAGGGGTTTACAGGTCTGAAGACTGAAGGAGCAGCAGAAGCGAAAAGTGTTCTGAAGAGGCAGGGTCAAAGGGCAACCTAGTAAGGGGCCAGTGAGGAATCCCCCTAGAAGCTCTTGAGTATTTTAATGACATTGGGTACAAACTAAAGAGACCTCGAAATTTTAAGCTGACTATTTGTTTATCATAGCTAGGACTAAATACCCAGTTGATTCAATGATGAAGGAAACTTGTGGACACATGACTTAATTGAGTAATGGTAGTCTTTTGTAGGGGTTACATGTGACTTTGCAACAATAAGTTTCCTCATTCTGTGCTGCTGGAATTAACAATTAGACAAACAGCTCTCTGACACGTCCCTGGTTGATAATTGTCACTTGATTTGATTTGTCATTGAACATTTCCCACTACAGCACAGTTTCTACCCCAACAATTACCACCTTAACCATCCCCACCCTGATCAATTCCGAATCTTCCTGTTTGGGAAGATGTTTTATGGGCAGTTGCCATGGCTGGGTATTGTCCAGAGTAGGAATTGATTAAAGTGGGGATGATCCGAGTGGGGATTGCCCTGGGTGAAATGATCAGCAGGGATCAGCAGGGCAAATTGTCTAGGTGGAGGTTGTCCTGTTATAAGACAACAAACCGTGAAGAGTGCATGGTAGAGCAGGCCTTAAAATAGCATTTTTAAGACATATTAAAATTGTTCCACTTCATGGGCTTAGCTACTCAACTGAGCTATAACTATCCCCCATGTTGCCTGCATGGAGGTCGTGTAATACTCCTGCACCTATATTTGCTGCACTCGTAATACCAACATCCGCGAAGTTTGGCAAGAATTCTTTGTGAAACTGTGTAAAAACTGTATGCTGTTAACTATTCACATACTGTATACGATCACAACAAACACAAATTATAAATATTCAACGAAAAATCGACTACAGCAAGTCTAATTACTATGCTGTTTCAGACGACCAATGTCAATGGGATTTTAGTGTGTAATTTCTCTCGCTTGCAGCTCATACAATGAAGTCCCAGTGACATACTGTGTAAAAGTGAACATTACAGCTGAAGCTTTGTCATGAAATATGAATATTCGTATGTTGAAACCAATCAACAGTCAGAGGTAAAATCAAATTGGGCTCATGAATATATAATTGGATGATCTCTGTCATTGTTCACAGGTGTCAGAGTATGTACGTCAAAGAGGAGTACATACCCAACACCTCTTATGAAGGTAATCCTGCATGGTGCGTGCCACCAAATATCTGTCACTTCTTGGCTTTAGGATCAAATGGGTCACATTTTACCATTTTTGTACCCATTCGACTGAAATTTGATCAACATGCTGTTGTAGTATGGCTTTAACAATCATATTTGATTAATTTTATTGTCACTTCAGGTCACAGAGGTAATTACCTGAAATAGTTATAATGCTGTCTTCTCCTACAGCCTTGGTTTAAACTGCTGAAATTTTGAGGACTGATAGTTTAAAGAGTGCCTAACCAAGTTTCTTCAGAAAACTTTTAATTGACATGTGAGGACCAAAATCAGTGGTTTCTCTCAGTGGTAACTTATTAACTTACGTCTAGGGTGCTTGTTTTTGTCCATTGCCATTGTTACTCTGTAGGCAAACATCAGTCTGGGACTTGTTGGCCCCAGTGAGCTGAACTCTGGCACGAAAACAGTTGCCACGGATACTTTAACAGCATAGGTCTCTTGTACACAATCGGGATCTTGTTCAAACCTGTGAAAGCATGTAAAATGAATGAAGTAATGCACAGGACAAGAAATCCAAGCTAGATTAAATGTGTGCAGCACTATACATTTGTGAAACTATTTACTATTATCAAAAGTATTATCACCAGGGTTCCAGCTATGCTGGTCAGTACAAGCAGGGAGCTATTACAGAAGGACATAAAGCACCTACTGTAATCCAATTCTATCTATCAGACAATGCATAATGAAAGTACTTTTATCCTTTTTTATAGGAAGAGACTTTGATTGACAGGTCCTTTAGTTCCTCTTTCAAGTTTGTTTGACATAACCTTCCTAATGAGAGCTTGATCCTTTCATACTAACATAATCCTCAAACAAAGATTTGATAATGGCGATGCTTTGAAGTTATCTGCGTTGCCGACAAGTGTCAAACCTTTGTTCAGTCTTCTGGTCTAAACGACTGTAAATACACTTCTAAAGGATCAAATTCCTTTATTATTCTAATTTCTTCCATTAGGTAGTAACTTCTCTTTTCAACAATTAATGTAAGTCTAAGCTTTTCATTTGATCTTTGCAAAGATTCTGGATTGTTTCTGAAATAGAAAAACATGTTTCCATGTTAGATAAGTTAATTGAAGCTGTACTGAGCCCTTTCAAAAAGTGAGCACTAGGGTACAATAATATATAGAATAATTTTTGTTTTTCTTTGATGACTGGCAATGTGTGAAGTCATACTAAGAAGTGTTTGAGATCTAGCAGACAAGAACTATTGTCATCACTTCCTAATCTCTTTTAAGTGGTCCAAAATTTTCAAGAGCTACACAATCAGGAGCTTATTGTCGGCAAGCCTCATAGTTTCACAGGAGAAGCAAATGCTTTATCTCCTTCTCTAACAGTTCCCTGGTACAAGCTAGGAGCAACCAGACGCAGTCTGCTGACTGGCAAAGACTTAAAGGAAGGGTTTAAACAAAAAATTAATTTTCACATGTGAAAGAGGAACTAAATCTATGCAATTTGGTGAAACTTTCACTCAAATCGGACATGCACTCAAGATATCAGCAAATGAAGTTACTACATTTGTGACCCAAAGTGAGCTTGAGGCAAGCAGAACTTATATCACTTCCTCACATTGTTGAGAAATGCTTTGTTTCCTTTGTTTTTTTTTCAGTCTGTTCTGCTGACCTTGAAGTTAATAGGAAAAGGACTTCCCCATGTGGAATGTAAAGGCTGTAAAATTCCCATGCCTCTCAAGCATTCATACTCCAATAACATAGGATTGTGGCGGAGAAAATTGGTTGCAAAATTTAAAGAAAAACGAAAGACTGCTCATGAATGTGAGGCTATGACATCATATGTGCTTTCTTCAAGTTCACTTTGTGTTGAAAATGTGACAACTTTAACTGCTAATATGTTGAGAACCACACATCAGATTTCAATGCAAATTTCACCAAAATGCTGAGAATAAGTACACCTCTCTTATATATCAAAACTTGATTTGAGCTTAAACCCTTCTTTTAAGCAAAAAACCTGATGAAGACATGCAAAACTGTCCATAAGGGTAATAATGATAAAAGTACATACAGCCTGTATTTCCCCATAATATACAACTCAAAAGGACCATCGAGGTTATGCCCTTACCCTAGCCTTTGGATTCCTGCTGTTGGAAAATTCGCTTTCTGCACTTTTTGGATATCACCCTAGCCAGCACTAAACATGGCTCAGATAGAACCCTGATTATCACTGTTTTAGTAACGATAATAATATTTGCATTTTTAATGCCTCAATGTCTAGGCAATCCTAATCAAGGGTACAGCACAAGTTTACTCCTGCTGAACAACCAATCGTCCTGGAGACATTCCCTCCAGTGTGGCAGATGCTCTAAAGATGACAATTTACCTCACAGGCACCCATTTTAACTCCTGGGTGGATGGGGGTAATTCAGATAAAGCATCTTGCCCAATAACACAATGTATTGATGCAGGTGAACCAGTAATCCTTGGATCACAATTCTGACACCTTAAGCAATAGCCAACTACTGGTGTCAATAGTCAACCACATTCTAGTATTGAACACAGGTGGTATCAGGATTTGACTGACAGGTTAGGTTAGGTTAGATGAGGTTTAACGTCCCAGTTTCCAACCAATTGGTTCAAGTCGAGACAACCACAGCCTTTTTCCAGTTGTGGCTCACTGGCTTGTTTTCCCTACTCCATTGTTTATGCTGAGCACCAAGCACAAAGGCAGTAGGTTCCATTTTTTAAAGTCTTTGGTATGACCCGGCCAGGATTTGAACCCTAGACCTTGACTGACAGGGAGCCACACTCTCTCCGACAGGGGAGTCAGCAGCCTGAAGCCCTGACAAAGGGGACAGATTGCCAGGAGAACGGCATAAGCAAATTTTTCAGCATGCAGAAAATTACACGGGTTTTTACTTAAAAAATTGAACTACTTGTTGAGGAACTTTTAAAATTTCATGGTTTTATTGAAGGAAATTTAAAGTTTGGTCTTTATTGAAGAAAATTTGAAAAGTTGGGGTTTCTATCGAAGAATCTGTTTCCCTTGACACCAAAATCATACGAACTGTCAGGGCAACTGGTAACTTTTATGGACATCTTTTACTGCACCAATTAAGCCTCGCCAACAAAATTAGAAATGGGAGCCAGCCTTCCCTTACGGGGCCATCCCCCCCCACGTGGTGCGGTGCTGCCCCTGATACTGTTAAACTATTATACTTACTGAAGCATAGCCCCATTATCTATAATGAGCCGGGGGCTTTCTAATTGAATGGCAAGTCTATGAATCCAGTGGATGAAGTTCTCTCCAAACAGAAATGAAGCACCTGGTTTTTCACTGTCGTCGACCTGTGTGAAAGAAATTTTATGCTGTCAAGTTCTCACAAAAAAATTCAAACATAAAACAGTTGTCATGAAGCACTATTGGGGTCTATTTCTTCTCAACCAATGATACTGTATGTGTCCATTTCAGGTATCTTTCTTTCGTTCCTTCTTTCCACTCAGTCATGAGATCTAGTCATTCTTTTTAGTAACTTTTGTCTATTGACTTTTGCTGATTTTTCTGTTTGGCAACTCACAGGCATAATACCCTGACATCACAAACTATCTACTGGAACTTCTCTGATTTACTTAAGTTAATGTGATGATTAGATCCTCCTATCAGTATACTTTAAGGGTATAACCCATAGTCAGAGCGTGAGCAATTCCTCTAAGGATTCCAATAGTTAACTTTATAAATAAGACCTCTACTGCATTAAGCTGATTCTATTAGGCAGGTTTCAACTTTTCATTTGATGGATGCATCATTTTCGTTTCTAAATCAAAATGAATAAACTGAAGATAGGCAGAATTTTTTCAAGTGTTTGCTGTTTTGCTTGGTCAATCCCTATGACACAAGAATGGGTCTGCTCTGTAATCCTCTGAATTCATTTAAAGAGTGACATTGTTTAATTTTAACCCATTAAAATATCCACTACCACTTAGCAACTGCACAGTTCTCTGGCCAAATGACACATTTCACATAACTGTAAGAAGGTTAATGGCTCTGAACACATTTAACACTGAGAAAAGCCATCCTTACACTTGTGTTTTCAACAGGTATGCAACTTATACAGAGCTAGAACTTTCCATCTGGAGAGTTATTTCCCTGTTTCAAAATTGCATACATAGTGTGGTCTGCATAATGGGCTCATTAGAACACAATATGTTCTTTCAAGCATAAAAATCAAAATTAAATTTTCCCTTTAAAGGCACACTGAAGTCAACTGAATTAAAGGTATGACCTTCCACCATTCATGAAGGTTTTATGAGATCATGTGATATGTATGTGATACTTTACTTAATTAATTCAATCAAATTGTCACTTGGTTTGCCTTAAACATGGCATATTAGTGTTTCTAAACATCATAAAAGAAACTGTAGGGGAAGTCTGAGAAGACTGAAGTACTTAGGTTATGCTTCAAAATAAGGTTGTTTGACTCTCTAACCCTTGGCAGTTAAATGTAAATGGTACTCCTGTCCTATTTGCTTCCTAGAGAACTTCAGCCTGCACAGATAAAGCCCTGAAAATCCCCCCCCCCCCATCATCTTTGACAGGTCCTCTTGGACAACAACCACCCAGACGATTCCCCACCTGGACACTTTCCAACATGGATAATCTCACCACTCTGAAAATTCTCACCCGGAACAATTCAGAATCTTCTAGGAGGGAAAGTTATTTGAGGGGGAATTATTGTGAAAGGCAATTATCATAGATGACAACTGTCCAGAGTGGGAATCATCCAATCACTTCTTTGATTAGTTTGTCAACATTTTAGCTGGTTCCATCTTTACCTTCAAATAAACTGTAAATGTGATACATCAATTAGGGTAACAAGCAGCATGATGCAACATAAGTTTAACCACCCAACTTTGTAAACAAAGGGTTTCATTATTTAATTCTCTACAAAAACCTGACCACACTTACTAAACCCCAACCCTTAGGGTTTGTTCTTACCTGGATAAAGACATTTCCAACTTTGACAGACCCAGACTCATTTAAACAAACTCTCTTAGAGAAACCATACTGGCCAGGACGTTCTGGCCCTGCTGCATGAAGGAAACGATCTGTCACCTCCACGTAATTCTTGTTAACCTTGCCTCTTTGCTGAAAGATGGGAAGAAAGTGATTATTCTCGTCCCTGAATAGTTACATCAAAGCAGTATCTAAAAGGACCTGCCATTGCAACACAAATATATATCACCAATATATCAATCTATTGATATACTGATTACTGAAAGTACTGCAATTTTACATCAAAAATTTTAGTGGAACTAGTACACATGCTTTGTGTATAACTCAAATGGAACAATACATCCACCTTCTGGAAACAATTTTAATCAAACACTTGAGGTAGGTCAGTACTAGATTTTTTTACAGGAGAAATGTCACATTTACAGAAACAGCATGAATACACACTGAGAAGAGTACACATCAGTATTATAGGTGTTTCTGTGAACACAGGTACTTTGATGTTATGATCTATCAGTATTTTTGGCAGGGACAGGGACAGGTGGTACTCTTTCTTCCTGAAAACCAACATCAATGAGGGTAATGCCCAATGCATTAACTACATTGTTAAATTGTTTTTGTCTACTCTCAGGCCTTGAATTTTGAGGTGTGTGAGTGCCATCACACATCACTTGCCTTAAATCACTGTGAGAAGTGTGATTTTTTTGCACACCAAGATAAAGAATGGGAACTCAGTCAGCACATCTACCAAAATTCTTAATTTCCTGAAGAGTTTGATTTGTAGCACACTTGGAAAATTTAAAGCTCAAGGCCTTTACTCTATTTTCTGCACATTTTCAGACTTCTGTACTGACTCTTAGCTGGTTCACTGGGGTAAAGATTATTGGGACAGAATCTTTGAGCCTGCTGCACATGAAGAGAAACTATCTCAGAAAATTACCTCTTTGTGTAAATTTGCTCAGCTAACTTCTCATTAGTGCAGGGGAGAGAATCCTTCAGCTTTTTGTAGGTAAAATTCTTACCGTAATTTTCACACTGCATTCTTCACCATCCTATGCTGGCTATACCTTACTATGACCACGGAGTTATTTGGAAGGAGATACATTGCTATGGAGGGAGGTTTGACACTGCCAAGGTCACACAGTAATCTGTCTCTTGTACCTTTCCTGGCATTTTTATAGGGCTTACACTGGATTTATATGTAGTTCATACAATAGAGATTTGTCGTCTTCTACATCTACTGTAAGACGTGGGGGGGGGGGTTGCTACTGCCACAGCATTACCACAGTCGCTAGGAAATTAAAGAATATAATGGATGGATGGATGGAATGTTTGGATGCTTGATGACACTGATGAGAGGACGATTTTATGTATAAATGTGAAGATGATTCTATACTTGGTATTTCAGGAAACTTCTGGAAACTTTCAAGATTTTGTGTGATAAAACTTAGACTTCTCCCTCTGCAGCACATTTGCATGAGGTTTGTTCTATAGATAGGAAGGAGCAAACCTTACTGGCTTATTTCAATTAAACAGCTGTTTCCAGTTTTGAGGCATCTGCCCCTAAATTGGTGGACGTTTCAACCTACACATCAAAGCATTGTTCTGCAAAGGTCAATTGTGACAGGATTACTAGATGTGAATGATGTTGCTAGCAAAGTGATATCAAACTGAAGCCAAAAAGAAAAAATCCCCTTTAGCCAAATGCATAGCCATAGGTGTACAGGACTCTTCCAATTTGGGGGGTGGGGCAGAAAATTTTTTGCCCAAATCTCAAAAAGTTGTCCAAATTTCATTGCACTTCAGGTGCATAAAATAGATCACCAAACCACTACATGCACGCAAAGCAGGCGGAAATTTTTGAACATTTTTTGGGCATTCGATCCAATATTCAGGAACTCAGTAGAAAATTTGGGCAATCTTTTCACTATTACTTCAACTTTGCCAGAATTTCACCTATTCTGTGCCCGAATTTTTGTCCTTTCCTGCCCGAATTTACAACCTCAGAAACATGGGGGGCAGTGTGCCCCCCTGCTCCCCCACCTCATACACCTATGTGCATAGCTTATCATTGAAAATCTCCTCAGGATGAAGTACTGTGTCTTAGGGTGTTAGCATAAATTAAAACTTTCTGTTCAACCTCCTTCCAAATAACAGCTCCCTGCTATGACCTGGCTGGGATGGAACCTCAAAGCTCCTGACTGCTTTGCATTACTGATTCAAATACCAACAACTTTATCCACTTAGCCATCATAACACTAGTTATTACAATTAAAAGTTTTTTCTCCCTGAAGAGTAACTCACCAGGTTCTCAATTATTCTTTCCACGGGTAAGAGGACCTCACTCAGGTTGTAATTATACACTGAGAATGTTCCAAACAGTCCAAACCTGGTGTCTGCAAGCAAACGACTAGCCACTACTTGTCCATTACATATCCGATAAGAGCATCGCATTTCTTCTGGAAGTGGCTTTCCTAGAAGTCTCTCTAAGTTATTCAAGTTTTCTTCAGTTGTAGGACCTGAAAGACCAACAACCTTATCCTGTAACAGTGCAACTGATCAGGGGTTCTTAAGTTTTTCTGTCAGAGAGCCACTTTAACTAGAGTTTTACTTATTTTTATACAGTTGGCAGGGCATCATAGCTCGTTTGGATCTAAATCATATTTGGGGCTCCTCGAAATAATATTCCGATAGCCATTTTACTTATTTATTCACCTGTGTGCCACCCAGTGAGCAGGTGGCTGACAGGGAAGAGAGCCAGAGACTCATGTAATCCCCCATGATTAGTCGCCACAAACAGTCTTTGGTGAGGAAGGACTTGAAGGTATTGATCGAACTGCAGAAAACAGCTCCAGATGGCAACTGATTCCAAGCACTGACTGCCCTTTGTATAAAGAAGTACAGTACTTCCTAGTATTCAGTCTACAGTGACCCTTGTATATCATGTGGCTATGCCTTCTGGTGAATCCATACCTCAATTCAAAGATACTACCTGCCTTTATATCCTCAAAACCTCTGATGATATATATATATATATAAGTTTCTATAGGATCTGCCCTACACCATCTCATTTCTAGGCCACAGAACCAAGATCATCAAGTCTATGCTCATGCCAAAAATTCCATACATTTGGTATCATGCATGAAAACTACCTTTGAATTTTTTCAATCAGACTGGCATCTTGTCATGTGAAATAAGACTTGTCTTCCTTCCTGCTAAACATTTTCTTTGTTAGGCTATCAAGCCTATACAATGTGTTGCATAAGCTTATTCCATTCAAGTGGCAGGCTGAATCTCTCTCTTCCCCCTAAAAGGCAGAGTTCTATTTAAAATGCTAAGTGTTTTGTTTGATTTTTCAAGTATTTCTGACAAATGTTTACTTATTTCCAAAGACTTAAATGTATAATAAACCAAGGCCCTTGTCATCATCTGTGACCTGTAACACCTTACTGTAGTACACACTGTGGGGCAAAAATGGTCTGCAGGCCAACACTTGAGAACCTAATGTGTATGTAATTGAAGCTACCATGTGATCTACTGTACACAGTAGATCTACTAATCCATATCCTAATAATTATCTTACAGCTTGTGCAACCTCAGGACTAAATCTGGCAGTTTTGCTTGTAGAAGGCACAGTATCTCTGAATTTGTGATGCACCTTACCACGGCAGCAGGTTTTCAATCAGCCTGCAAACAACTGAGGTACGGTCGATTTTCTTCAACTCATCCTCCTGTGTTATACAAATTAGGTTGGCCTGTAGTCAACTACTGTAAGGCCAGCCTGTAGTCAACTACTGTAAAAGCACTGGTGTGCAGTACGTACACACACACACACACACACACACACTGCCTGTAGTCACCTACTGTAGAATTGGATACACAACCATGCCTGTGGTCAACTACTACAGAAGCAGTCCCAGACACAGTTCCCCCAACAAAGTTAACTTCTAGCCCCTCCCCCAATTTTAAGGTGCTTTTAGTACCTCTCATACAAAGACTAGTTAAATTGACCAAGGCCATATTGTACTGGATACCACCACTGTTTGATTTTAAAACGTATCACCTTTTAATCTCAGCAGTCTCTGTACAGCAGTAAGCAATTCAGGCTACTGTACAATGAATACATCTAACATTTCACTGATCTCATCAGGTCTAGTAACACACTTCTGAAGACATACTTTAAATTTTCCCACTATTCGTATCAATCAAAGTAGGCTAGGGCTCAACCGATGTGGTTTTTTGCTGCCGATCCGATGTCCGATGTTTTTATCACAACATCGGCCGATATCCGATCCGATCTGATATTTTCACTATCAATGCTTTTACATCGTTTCACAGCGCGATCAAACATCCCTTTTTCCTCGTGAGCCATGCCTATGCATGCACATCGGCTGAAACGAATTTCCTTTAAAAATCCCCCTCCATGTTTTGCTTATACCTTTCATTCACAAAACGATGTTTATATGACAATTCTATGACCAAATAAAGCTTCAAAAATAAGCAATCGGCGGATTATCGGTGACTCTTCATTCATTGCACATAATTCCGTGATTGAACTGACTTTCACCTACTCACAGTAAGCCTACTAATTCCCTTAACAAAATGCAATACCTTTCGTTCTCTGTTCGTAGCCCAAGTCGCTCGCACTAATGAACGTTAAAACAGAAATAAGCCCGCGATTTCAGTGCATGTACTTGGCCATTTCGCGCCATCCTACCATGCTTTACCTACACATAAACAGATTGTGTAGGCTTACACGTGTAAATTTGTTTTGAGTATTTCATATAGCAGTACATAATGCATGCATGCATGTAGGATATAGTCATACGTAAATATTTGTTCCATGCTAGCTAGAAAGCTTGCTGTGTGCAAAGTTATGCAGCTAGGAGTTTTGGGTATTGGGGTGATGTTGCAGACATCGTTTATTACGAAAGCCATAAAAGCACATGGCATAATTTCACACAAATGAACATGCATGTCTTACATAAAAAGCATCCGCCGTAACTACTGCAAACTATGATGTAACAACTGGAAATTTAGTCGTACAAGCAGTGATCGAAAAACACCGTTATTTCCCGGACCACGCCCCATGTTCTTGCTGTGTGCGCCAACGTCATTACAGAACAGGTTCGTAGCCTAATGTATGGGTGTTTGCATACAATTACGGACCTACACATGCACTGGCTTCACTGTGCTTTCATGATGCATTTCACTTGAACTTCTCTGTACAGAACATGCACATGCCTAAGGTATCCGTGTTTGCGTACATTTCGGCCCTATATCAAACATACAATTAATGACTGCGAATTCCACACTTCGTTTCGTTCATTGATAAATTTCGGTGAATCGAAACAAAGTGGATGGACATGATCGCTAGACTCTACGTACAGATTTTAAAAGCTTGTGCATATTGCGAATGTCACAGTGCCTGTCAATAGAGCCAGTTTACGCTGTTGATACGGAATTTAGGAGATTAAACTGAAATTGACAGCCCTAGTTCATCACAAGGGCTATTGTCGGTCGTAATAAAATGATTAGTCCTATTTATCTGTTCATTTCTTTGTTGTAAGAAATCACGTATTATCACTATACGTCCCTGACGTACGTAAATGAAATTTTCGACGCACGGAACATCAGCAAACATCGGCAAGTGCAGTTTGCTATATTTCACCGATCCGATGTTTTACTGATAGTCCTAACATCGGCCCGATCCGATATCCGATCCGAATATCGGTTGACCCCTAAATCAAAGTATAGTAATCAATTGTGAATTCTTGTTACCCCAAACCTAAAATGTATTTGGGGTGTGAGGCTGTGAGTGTCTGCCTATAAATGTTCCAGGCATTGAGAAATAACAACTCTAGCCAAACATACTAGATGCAGGTTCTAGATGTCGAATAGATTTAGCCACAAAAGAAGTAAATAAACATTACAAAAAAAAAAGACAAATATGAGACAGTATGAAAGATGTACCTAACAGGGTTTCCAAGACTCTTGGTAGCTTCTGCTCCAAAACTGCAAAAATTCTGTTCCAAAGTCGTTTCACATCAGCATACATATCAATATGCCTTCCCAAATCTTCATACTGAATGATGAAGTTCTCCCTCCATGATTTTTCAGGATGTCTTTTGCTGTAAATTGAAAATAACAGAGGAAAAACTTCTAAGAAAAGACTTTAAGTAAAACAAAGGCAATCCAATATTGACAATGACAGTAAGAAACAAATTTGATCACCAGTCTGAAGTTGCATGACCACAATGTCATCCTCTTCTTTCTGGACATTCACCCCCCCACCCACCCTGTCACTTTCTTGCTTACACTCTGCAAACTGTCACATGACTGGTTTCCCAACTCCACAGCCTCTGCATTCTTCCTAAATTTCCCACAATAACATGCTGAATTTCTGACACCCACTTCAAATTGCAAGAATAAGTCTTCTCTTCATATATCCTATCATTGGTCACTTCAATAGTTACATATTTTGTTCTGTATACTATTCAAATGAACTGTACATCCCAATGATCCCACATTAGCTTAAAAAATCCACAAATGCTGTTGCAATCTCCCCACAATCAAGAAAATGAAAATTATAGTATGTTAGGAGTCCTAGTACAGTCAATTTGCATTCATAAGTTTAACATTGTACAGGGCATTGGTCATGATGGAAAAGCACTCTATAAATGCTTGGAAACAATAATAGTAATGAGCTAGAGTCCAAACTTTGCATTTGGCACTGGTTTTTTTTTAACTTATACCAATTCTTCCTGATTTGGGTAAAAATTTAAAAATCCAACTGTCATCTCAAAAGTTTTGTTTTGGAAAGAAGCACCACTATATTTTAAGAAACCTAGAAGTTCATTGCTTAAATTGTTTCTATTCTTCTGTCATAAATACTGGTTTGCTACTAAATACCCATTCCTAATGCAAAAACCTGTATTAAGTGAGGCTTGCCTGCTTTAGTAAAAGCTAGCTAATCAGAAACATCTTTTAATTCATTGATGTACTGTAATGGTTAACAGGTTGACAAATAATGCAAGTGATCTTTTTCACTGATAATAGTGACAAGAAACATTTTACAGCAAAAATAAGCTTAAGCTGTCTTGATTTTAGAAATTCTGCATCAAGAAGTTTCCATTAAAACCACAGGAATCAGTTTATGTTGATTATTTTCTCACTGTGTAATAATGTAGGAGTCCTCCATATGACAAAACACAAAAAGTCAGAACAGCTTTTAAAGTCTAGAATTTTTCACCTAGCACTAATTTTAAGCTGGAGTCCCAAATTTGCATTTGCATTCCCTGAAAAACAAGGTTTTTTATCATAAATTTAATTTTGTAAAGGAGTATACACAGGGCATATACTTAATTCAAAACATTCTAAAATTTGCATTCAATCCCTATTTGTGTTTTCAAGGTACTGAGAGATGAAGTTTCCAAATTTTCAACCCAAAGATGACTTGAAGAAAGCACATGTGACATCCTTCTCTCATATAAATCAACATTGTTTTGGTTTTCTTTAAAATTAAGACAATTTTTCTCCTCCATAATATCAGGCTTTCCTCATGTGAATGCATGAGAGTTGTGGAAATTTTTCAAACTTAACATTCCCCACAAAAAACCCACATCCCTATCAAGGTCCAATTTAATCAAATTAAAAAACAAAGGAAACAGTATCTGTCATCAATATGAGGAGATGACATCACTTCTGCTTGCTTTACAACCTGCAAATTTACTTTAAAAATGGCTTTCTAACTTTTTTCTTCTGTACAGCACTAGTCACTGACACACCATAGGCTGGAGAATGGAGCTCTCTAAGGGGTCAAGCCTTGTTTGCAAGGGAAAAATCTGAATGCAGCATAGCCAGAGAAAATTTCCCCATTCTTCACAAATATTTGTTCCTGAGCAACACCAAAGAAACACACTAAACAGAAAAATAAAAAGATTAAATATTAGAATAAAATGCAAAGAACTTACTCCTCATCAAGCCAGTATTTTGCACAAAATGATTTCCATGGACCGTCTTCATAAGCACAGATCTGCAACTGTTTACAAACCTGTGAAACACTGAAAGAGAGGAGAGTACCATTTTATGAAACTGGTCAACAACCATTAATGGGGCACTGCACTACACACAAATTCCCTGCTCAGTGTTCTCCACTGATTTTATAATTTTTGTCCGGGTGCTCCGAAAGTTAAAGTTAATAGTGATCGCTGTCTGTAAAGAGAGGGGGTACTCTCTTTGAAAAATGTTTGCTAAAATAGATGATAAATTTAATTATGGCCTCCTTTGATGACTAAGTACATTTCTGATTATCATTACTCAATGTTTTAAGGTTTTGAATTGATAATTTCTGTCCGTGTGGCTCAACTTTTTGTCCAGGTGGTACATTTTTTGTCTCAGTGCTGTGCACCCCCTAACAAAATAGCTAACAGAGAACACTGCACATTATAGATTACTTGTAATTCATCATATGGAAGCATGATTGTAGGCCTACAGTATAAATATGTTGCTGCTTTGAAAGCAGTGTGTAAAATGCCATAGCACACACGTGTCTCCAGAGCCCTCAACCGGCTAAATAAAATCTGACCTATGCTGTAGTAGGGAGGCCTTTTCGAAAATGCTTAATTAAATGGTTCCCAATGTAAAATGTTGTAGAAAAGTAATACATCCTAACAATTTTAATATTCGTAGTTTCTAAGCAGCACTTATTAGCACAAATCCCTTACTTTGGCAAGATTTTGAGAGGTTCAAATATAAGTATGCAGTTAATTTCATTTTTAATAATTATTTTGTAAATTAAACATTTAAATTCATACAGTTAAGAATCTTCATTTCATTTTCTTTCAATCAATATAAAATTTACTGAATTTAACCACCCAGCTCATCCTGAAAATAACGATTTATTATAGCCTTGCTTTCACAAGATTTACAATCACATTCTGTAGGCACCTACATCATTAGTTTAGCTTCAGCTTTTCACCATCATGAAGGGGGACACATACTGTATTCCTTTTTTGATATTTTGTAAAGTTGAAAGCACCATAGTACTTCATTCAAATGAAACTATGTTGTTTAATCTTTCAGAAATGCTATAGTACTTCACTATTTACCGGACTGCATAGTTTGTCAGTCGCGCAGAACTTCTCCGTGCGATTTAACAATGAATCGGCACGGAATAATTCAGTTCGGTGCAATAATCAGCGTGCTGCATGCAGGCAAAGAATTGAGCAAAAGATTAGCACGGTGCAAGCTCAGTCCCAACGCTCAAGACTCACTCAAAAATTTACGCTCAGTACATAATTCAGAAAGAACCAAATAATCACCACCTTGCGTTGCAGACAACGCTGACTGGACCTCCCAGCGGTGTTTCACCCCTGCACCCTACGCTCTGGCGCAAAGCGTTCATTGGCACGCAATTTCAAACTTAACAATTAAATTCCATGTGCAATGAACAAACTATGCAATCTGGAAGTCTATCTACTGAAAACGATCCAGCTCATTCGGAAAATGTGGTATTTCTTGCGAAGATCCAAGTGCGAATTCTGAAACCTATCGTACATGTTTAATATGTATGAGGGTGTGTATGTGTGACGTTTTGGTATTGTCGGCTGCGATTGGCTGAGAGTCGTGAATGAGGAGTGGGAACAGCTTTGCAATGGCATAGTAGACTATGTTGTTTGCATTGTGTGGAGCTTGTGCTTTTGCCTTTACAATCCCAATAACTGTTCCACTAGCTGCTCTGCAGGCTGTGCTGTTTACCGCCCATATCACGCGTTTGCATGTACGTACTGTTTCATTCTGTTCCAAGGTACAGCAGTGATAGTGGTGGCCAATGTCACCGGAATCGATTAGGCCTAGAATTAGGCCTAGGCCTACATTACAAAACTAGAGCAGCGATGCTGCTGTATCTCAATACAGTCAGACATTTGTTAGGATGAGAATAAAGGATGTGGACTCAAGGTGGTTCCCATACAAACAGTAAATGTCATTTTCTAGGAATAATTCCGCAAAGAAGTGATTTTATGTCCAGAATTGTGTCAAGTACCAAAATGACAACTACATGACCATGCAGTGACCAAATAGTTCTCAATACCCTCAATGATGCAAATTACTATCAACGTTACAATGCTAAACACCTACAATCATCACTGACAAATCATTATCCATTCATCATTGGGTCTCACCGTAACTCACCGGGTCACCATTGGGTCCAAGTCACACTCAAATTTGCCCACGTAGCCAACAGTATTTGTTGATGGGCCAAGTCTTATTTTTTTATCACTTTCTTGTAACAGTGTATGGATAATAACACTGGTAATGTAAGAACAGGGCTGAAAATAAGTTTTGGTGAGGGCAAGGCCATTTGGCCTTGAGCTTTCCTTATTTTAAGAGATACCAAGGCCAATTAATACGGCGCCTAGGCCAGAATAGTTTGGGGGAAAGGGTAGTATCGACAAACTGCACATACTATTGGTTTGCATCAGGAACTAGGCCTAGGCTTACAAGTAATCAACATTTTGAGAAATATTTCTAGCCTCCTCTTTGTAACTGTGTGGTGAGGGGGACGTTCAAAGAGCCATGAACCCCAAACATGACATGCCAAAGCCTTAACTTTACACCACACCAACAGTACTGTCAAATTTGACAAATAACATTGTTGAATTTGGTAAATACCTGCATGAATTGCAGCAAAAACTTATCCTCTATGCATTACTGACAGTAATGTTCAGTTTGCAGTGGCTGTTAACATTTTATGCTTCCTAATCCTAGGCTACGGTTGAGGGTTGCATTTAGGCCTAGCCTATAGGCCTAGGCCTAGGTCTTCTTCTTCTTCTTCTTGGATATGGTGAAACATCCGAAGACATTCTCTCACCACGCACGCGCCGAGGGGTCAAACCTTACTCCTTGAGCATCCTTGAATTTGGACTACCTGTTTGCTGAAGTGAGGCACGTCAACAGTACAGATATTTCATGCTAGGGCCGAGTTGTCTTTACAGTAGGTCAAAATTGCTTGGGGCCAAGTTGCCTTTAGGCCTAGGCTAGGCCGATTTGGCCTGCTCCCGCGTACATTGCCTAGGCGTAGGCTACTTCATATAGGCCTATAGCCTAGGCTTGCCCGGTATCCAGTCAAAACGTCCCCAGACCAAAACGTCCCCGTATTTTCGCTACCAAAACGTCCCCACTTTTTACCAAAACGTCCCCGTACTATTATATATGGGAAGTCAAAACGTCCCCGCCATAGAGACACTGAACATGATTTTAGCCTAGGAATCGAAATTAAAACTATCGGTTGGAAACTTGAAGAAAACTTGAGACATGTTAAAAAAATTGAGTATATGAGGATCGATAACCATAAAGTTAGGCAGGCCTAGGCCTAAGATAACGTTAGAACTTAGGCCTACTAACGTTAGAACTGAGAACTGAGATGCTATCCGACTAACGTTAGGCCTATAAAGTTAGGCCTAACGTTAGGCCTAACTGTTAGTTTTACAACAGACGAACATAGAATGATTACCACAAACACTTTGGAATTTAACATAAAAGGTTAAATTTTCCAGAAAATTTCCATTTCATTCCAAGAACTGTACTTTAAAAAATTATTTTAAATTCAGAGTAGGCATACTGTAAGGGAAGATAAAGGCTACCAAACCCGGGGACGTTTTGGCACGGGGACGTTTTGACTAATAGCGGGGACGTTTTGGTACGGGGACGTTTTGGTCAGGGGACGTTTCGACTGGTAAGCGGCTTGCCCTACTGTAGTCCTAGCCTAGCTATATAGGCTACTGTACATACTAACAACGTAGGCAAACACAGTCTACAGTAGTACAGATTTTCCATGCTGGGGCCGAGTTGGTTTGTGGCCGATTTGGCTGGAGAACGAGCTGGAGTGGGGCCGAGTTGTATTTAGGCTGATCTGGTTCGCAGCCGACTTGGTCTGCTCCCGCATGCATAATTAATATAGGCCTGGCCTATAGGCCTACACTGTACTAACAACGTAGGCAAACACGAAACTCGGCCTACACAGTTCTCTCACGCAGACTGCAAACCTTCGTAACTCTCATTCTCAGCCACATTATGCTACCTGTTAGAGCAGTGCATCCAACATCTCTTCGGACACATCATGGAAAATAAGACCACTAGGCCTAAACTAAAATCCCAAACAAGGCATTTGTAAGTCATCCTTCTCAGACAGGATGATTACAGACTGATGCCAGTAACCTGTGCAGCTAGCTTTCCGTTCAGTTTGCATGCTGATATATATTATTTATCAAGCTAAATAAGACATAACAAGTGCCTTGTAGACGGTAAATAACGTATAGAGTCAGAGTCACCCTGACGCGGAGCAACTTGTTTACAAATTGCCTGTCTACCTACCAATTGACAGGTACGAGAAAAGACCAAATACCGATGGTTATCTAGGCAAAGTAACCCTGGCTATACTCAGTCTTTCAGAATTCAAAGCGCAATGGCGATACTGTACTGGCAAAGGAACGCAAACAGTAATGCAGGCCTTTGGTATAGGTGTACAGATATGTACGTGCACAGTACAGTATATCGCAGACAACCATGCGTGCTGCTCCAACACAAGTTCACACCAAGACCAATTGCACGCAAGGGATCATGGGAAATGACACAAGAAACACGTTTTTACTGGTATTTGCCCACTAAATCAGCCAAAATATCCCAACAAAATCAACATGTTCACATCCTAAACACCACATTTGTTTCCCCTACATCGACAGTACTTGCTAATGAGATAGGGTTATAAAATGCCACAAAATGACAATGTTTTAGGCAATTTCAGCTACAGTTACTGACCAGCTAGTGTGACAATATCTCAATACATGTTATGTATTGAGATAAAAAATTTCATATCTCAGCTGTTCGTGCACCAATTTACATGACACTTGCTTTGTTTGCTTGAAGATTTTACGTCGCATTTTATGGTACTATTTCTAGATAGAAATTATCTTTCTGTTTTTTCTGTGTGGACATGCTAGGCTATTAAAAGCGGTCCTGCTAGATTAAGCCCTGCAAAGTCCGGCGGGGATATAAAGACTGGCCAAAGCGCGTCCAAGACCGGCGAGGGATATAAAGACCTTAAAGGCAGACAGTCATCACCCCAAAGTATATTTTTAGTGTAGGGGTATGAAAATTCTCGGTTGGTGACTGCTCTTTGATTGACATCAAAGTTTGAAAATTTGAAAGATGCAGAGTACAGTAGCTCACATTCCACACAAGGCAGAGAGAGTGCTTTATTACATTTTATAGCCTTGTATGCTCACCAGGACATGGCCTTAAGCAATAAAACAGGTCTATTACTGCACAAGGAGTAGCTTCATACAGTTATGGGAGTCCTGAGCTAGAAGTTGCATAGTTGGGAGAATTGGAACTGTCTGGGATGATGAAAATTCCCCTTTAAAGTGGCCATGACACGTAAATTGGAGTAACGGGAGACTAATTTAGCCTAAAGTACACAAAAAGCTCTTTCTAAAACTGTTTTCATCACCCTTACAGCCCTGAGCATTAAAAAGAAATTAATGTTTCAAAAAGTTGCACCAAAAATAGACTGTTGAAAATGAGATTTCAAGCCAACACAATAATGACGTCATTTTAGGAACACCAGCCTCCGTATACCAAATCTGGCATACAGCATAGCCTATACATACGTAAGGGATAGTAATGATTGTAATTCACAGCATGTCTTGAATTTGAACTTTATTCTGTCTGTTTGGAGAGTGGTGTCGGTCTGTTATAGCCTATTTTGGGGCTGCAGTAGGCTATTACTAATAATTACAAATACTCTTGATTCATAACCGAAGAATGAAAAAACTCGGCAGTGTACTGTTCGGTTCGGTCTGCGGTAATACGTACAGTGAGTGGACTAGCAGCAGCCAGTGAAATACTCTGCATACTCAATCATAGGCTAGTTCCATGATTTCCACTGACACTTGCACGGAAGTTACTGTACCTAAAGTTCATATTTTGACTGCCTACATAAAACTTTCCAAGCTAAAGTCCCTTTTAATTGCTCCAAATGCTTCTGATGCTCAAATTGTGGTGTTCTACTTTCACCTCACCTAACAGTCTCAAATCGATACAGTTCTATGTGCCGTAACGAATTACTCACCCCATCTGCATTACTGACGTCTTGTTCAGTATTGCCTTTGCCTTTCTGATTTAAAATCAAGAAAAATCACTTTACCAACAGTTCAACATTCCTGTCCGATCAGGGAGCTGCCATTAGATGGCAACTCCCTGGCTCAGATCCGCCATTTCAAAGAAAGTATTAAACTTGATTTCACATAGTACCTACTATGAAACAGTGCTGGTGATTGTGTAGTATCAAGCATGTTGTGTACTGTACCACTTCAATGCTGTACCTATGCTGGTGCGTTGTGAATGTTTGTACATGCAGCTACTTATCATGACACCAAGACGGAAAACCTGCGTGAAATGCATTTAATTGACTAAAACAATGGGTAAGTACGAGAAAAGGCATAACAATTCCAAAATTTACAACTTTTCATGCAGGTTTTACATTGTATCTACAGTACCTTGATAACCGGTGCAATGGAAAGCAAACACTGTATCAAATGTCCGAAGGATACCACGGCAAACAACAATCGGTTCCTAAAGTGACGTCACATGATGTAACAAGATTTTAAAAATTTTGGGGGAGACTAACTTTTCAAGGCTGGAAGAGGGTGTATTTTTTCTCAATTTTTGAGCCGAAAAACAAGTTGTAAACAAACGGGATGGTTGATTTTCTTTGTAGGAAACGTATTCCTACCAAAGGGTTTAAACCGTTAATTTACACGTTACATACTGTAGCCACTTTAAGACCAGCCAAAGTGCAACAAAAACAGGCTCATGAAAAAAAAGACTACAGACGTACTAAACAACGAACGGAGAAGTGCAACTGAATAACAGTAGACCATAAGTTAGTTGAAGAAATCTTTAAATGTATTTTAGTGACACTTTTCAATGTAATGTATGTAATTGTATATCATGCCGTACAAAGTACAGTAAGAGTTCTGTGCCCAGAGGCTGAGGTATTCCTTTTGCTCACACAAGCCTTTACAGATGTGAGAGAGAATACCCAACGTTCTAACAGCTGATTGGATGATGGTTTGAGGCCAAAATAGGCTCAAAAGATCTCACCCACATTTGTGCTAGATTGCAGTTCTTTTTAACTGTTTTTGAGTGTCAAAAGTCCCACAAGATCTTAGAAACTTTTAGACACTTCTTGGGGGCATTTAAAATTGCATTTTCATCCGATGGTCTTTGCTGCTGCGAGTCACAGGCGCCCCTTAACATTGTATAGTATACTATATACTATGTAGTATATATAGACGGAAAGGTATGTCACAAATCTCCTAGCTCGAACAAACAACTTACGTTTCCTTTTGAAAAGTGGAAGGGCTTGCATTTACTATGCAGTTGAAGACTGTACAACAGTTGCAGTTCAACTGTCACAAGTGCTTGTACAAAATGCTAGCCCTTCCACTTTTCAAAAGGTTTTCAAATTTTATGGATTTCTGTGTTCAAAAATCTTGCATATTAATGCTAATATGTATCTGTAAGATTTGTAATAATCAAAGCAAAACATACCTGACAAATTTTGGAAGAAATTCAGAAAGTTAAGAGAACTTTAGAGAATATTTTAGGAGTAGGTATTGTATTATATAGTGTGGAAGTGCTGAGTGCTCTCTATCAGAAGCTACCATCCTCATACTGTTACTCCATCGAAATTTCATCCTTCAGACAATGCCAAGTGAAATTATTCGGGAAAAAGAGCTGCCTTGAGGTACCTTATGATCAAAAGTCTCGACACAGACAAATTTGGCGAGAAAAGTGCAGTAATTGTGCCAGAAACGTAAGTTGTTTGTTCGAGCTAGGAGATTTGTGACATACCTTTCCGTCTGTATATACTACATAGTATATAGTATACTATACAATGTTAAGGGGCGCCTGTGCTGCGAGTAGGCCAGTCTTTATATCTCTCGACACTCTTTGGCCGGTCTTTATATTCCAGTCAGTCTTTGCCAGGCTTATTATTAATATTATCCATTAAAAGTAGGCCTAACGTAGGCCTAGCCTAGTACCAACCACTGAAAAATGAACCCCACTTTTAGGCCTAAGTGGTTGTTGCCTAGTTTCAGGGCTTATGGCATACTTTCAGTGCAAGCACTGAAAAGTGGGGTTCATTTCCCAGTGATTGGCACTTCTATTTAGAGCCATTTTAGCAATATTTTGTAGTGTAGTCAAGTACAAGATCTGTCTCGTGCAATGGGTACGTACACATATTACTACCAGGCTGCGCAGTGCAGTACAACGCCGAGGGTCACTTCCTCAAACTTACCGGCAAATTGTTTTGTAATCTAAATAAGAAAGGAGGACTTTGATCACTTCACGGGGTAGATCGCATAAACTTTTATCCATTTTTGCCTTGTTTCACGTGTTTCAAGGTTTTGAAGCCACCTTATGGCCCACTTGGCCCAATCACTGACATTTCCCGCGATGACCTTCTGAATGTCGTATCTGCATTATATTATGCACACGCATATAGCCTGTACCACGGACTTCTTATATACATGGACAGAGCATATTGCACTAACGTCCTATGCGTAAATTGTCGCCACCGTGTACGTACACGAATAGGCTTACCAATATGGCTGCCTGCTATAGTCTTGTGTGTAAAAGTTTGGACTTGCTCAAGTGGCTTAGTATCGACAAATTGCGTGAAAAACTTGTAATATTTTCGATAGAATGCAAGCTCAGGTCAAATTCATCAAATAGAATGAAGGACTGTGATATTTTTCTTCCATTCATACTGATATTTTGTTTGAAATGTTGCAGATTCATCGTCAAATTGGGCAAATGGTGGCAACCCGGCGGCCATCTTGGTCAGCCTAAATTTGTTCGAACGGTGGCGACAGTATTGATTGCGCAATCCTCTGTCCATGTATTGAAGTCCGTGGCCTGTACGTACATATCATAGAAGCTTATTATCTGTTAAATCAGAGGAGTTGCTATTTATAGCGTTAGGTGCTCCCAGCTAGCACGCTGGTCAAATGAACGGAAGCACAAACAAGAGGGCAATCAAGGAGTTGCTGATCTCATCCCAATACATCCTTTTGCTTGTTCCGAGTCTGGTGTAGCAGTCTGGAATTTTATTCTAATGGGAACACTAAGAGGAAACTGGGAAAATCGGATCGGATTCTGATCCGATTTTTGTGAGTTTTTATTAAAATCTTCTCCATTTCGGGTCAGAAAGAACCCCAAATTTGCCAACCTGTGTAATTATATGAGTTTTATCGCAGGACTACGAAAATTAAATTTATACGAATTATTTCGTGACGTCACATCGACAGACAGCTTTTATCGGACTATGCGTGTCCGATAAAAGCTGTTTGTCGGTGTGACGTCACGAAAAAATCAGTTAACATTTTATTTTCATAGACCTCTGATGCAAATCATATATTTACACTGGTTGGCAAATTTTGGTCTCTCTCTGACCAGAGATGGAGAAGATTTTAATAAAAACTCGCAAAATCGGATCGGAATCCGATCCGGATTCGTTGTAGTGTGACTGCGGCTTTACGGTACCCACCAGCTTCCGGTTCTGATTGCAGTGTACTTACAGCACACCACGCACAGCAAAACTATAGGCCTGGATACTACTGTGACACAAGGAACGTGTGCCCTTCAAAACCTCTAGAGATGCGCGATCTTGCCCTTCAAAAACCATAGAGACGCGCGATCTTGTGACGCCGTGAATCCCCTCTATATAGAGCTTATGCACCTACGTCACGTTTCTCTATTTTTCCATCCAGGCGTACATTGTGCAACAGTTGTTACTAAGGTACTGTCGTGAGCGCGTATCTTTAACACACCTACTACGTATGGCAGTTCCTTCCAGTAAGCCAAATTGAAACGCGCTGACGTCACGTGCATAAGCTCTATAGACCTTATGCATTGACATCACACTGACGTCATTTTGGGTGAAAACACTGAACTATATGCTAGGAAGGATCATTCCACAAGGTTTTTTTAAGCCACCATGAAGGGTCACGTGATGTAGGTTAGTTTGCTTAAGTCGATTCCACCGCGTATCTACTGATCTAGCGCTGATGCAAAGATGTACATGTATATGCTACCGCACCGTAGCGGGCCTTAGCGTCTCTTCTGCCTCTTGTACACTAACTTGCGCGCTATCACGCCTATCGCGCGTCAGCGTACACACCATCGCGCCGCCTCAGCAACTTCATGAAAAGGCTTACATCACAATAGTCGTATAACGTACAGAGCACCAAACGCGTAACGTGTAGGAGGATTCGAGGCACATCATTGGCCAAAATGCAAGCGTGCATGTGCACGCGTGGGTTAGCTTTCCTTCATGCGCCTTGGTGTTTTTGTGTCAAAAGGACGCTTTCAACGCGTTGTGCAGAACATCTGTGCACATGTATGGACAGCCTACTGTTTAGTGACGGTGCTATCGCGAATGTTTCAAAGTCAACGAGTCTCGACGTATTCGAAATGTGGTCACACGCTCTGTCCTTCGAATAGGCAGGACCACTCCTAAAATCAAGAAAAGTTTGTGAAAAACAATCTTTTGATCACACAATCATAGTGTAAAGATTCCCTATTAATTACAACAAAACACTAGAGACCTAATGAGTATAGTAACAACGGATTGCTTTAGCGTGTACATCAATGAATCTGCGTTACATTACTTTCACTTCTAGATACGCGTCTCTGGGACAGTGGAATCGACTTGAGTAAGCTAACCTACGTCACGTGACCTCCCAAGTCGGCTTCAATCTCGAGGCGTATTCCGCATTGAGGTGTGTCTTCCAGTTATATAGCTCAGTGGGTGAAAACAACGAAGCACATGTGCACGAACGGCGTGGATTTCGGCTCACGTGTAGTAGACTTACGCGCGTATACGATTGGTTGACAAATCAGCTGTCTGCATTTATTGGTGTAACTTGCCATGATACGCGCTTTTCCGCCATTTTCCTCCAAAAGAGGGAGCACTTTCTCCATTGTGACATCATATGCATAAGGTCTATATTCATTGGTCAGTTTGTATGGTATCTTTATCGGAGTAACACACTTTTATATGCACGTTTAATTTCTTACGTGCAGGGCGGCGCCAGGGTGGGCAAAGCATGCTGGGTCGGACCCAGGTTTATTGTTGGGGGGGGGGGGGGTGCAGGCATTGAAGACTTCCGAGCCTCACCCTACCTCCCCCCCCCCCGTGTCAGAACCTGCATTTTTGGCGTTCTCATTTTCTTGGACTTTATTTTTCTCTCAAGATCGTGCGTCCTTTTTGTCTTGGCAAGCATCCATTGTGTCACAGTAGTATCAATGGTTATGCCGTGCACGTGAGTTGTAAATTCGCTTACTGCTTGTGCGTTTTGCCCTTCAGTGCCTGGGAATCCATTGTGTGTGACGTCACATGAAATCCCTCATAGAGGGATTTCATGTGACGTCATGCCCAATGGATTCCCAGGACACTGAAGGGCAAAACACACAAGCAGTAAGCATTTTACAGCACGCATTTGGCGGACGAGGCGAAACCGAGTCCGTTATTTTGCAAATTAAAGTCCAGACGGTTATGAGACAATAACAGTCAGACAAATGTGGTTTATTCCTCTTCTACCACCGAAAATGTGTGAAAACTTCATTTTTATCAGTGTATAGGTTTACTGACCGTATGTTGTGGAAAAGCAGGTCAGTGTTTAACCAATCAGAATGCAGGATTCTCAATAACAGATGGCTAGAGGTGGTAGAATCCATGATAAACGTATAAAGATGCAATTAGTGAGAGGCATAAGCAGGCGCGGTTCTAGACCGAGATTTTTAGGGGGACTTAGGGGGGGCTTGAAACGGAAGAATAAAATTTTCTGTCATTATCAATACCGACATTGGGGAATGATGATAAGGAGGACTCCATCAGTGGCGTACCCAGGATTTCTCTCACGGGGGGGGGGGATGCAGTATGTTGTGTGATCGCCGGCCTGGGGAAGGGTCTAAGGGGAGGGGGTGTCCCTCCCCTTTGAAAATTTTTGAAAAATTAGATGTACTTACATGCAATTTGGTGCCACATACGCTACATTTTGAAGCAGAATTTGTGTTAAAAAAATTTACGTATGTTAGGAACTAAAAAAAAGCATCAGGGAGGGGGCATGGCCCCCCTGCGTACGCCACTGATAGTAATAATCATAGGCGTAGAGGACTCTTACAGTTTGGGGTCCAGAAAATTTTTTGCCCGAACTTCTCAAAAAGTTGCCAGAATTCCGTTGCAGTTCAGGTGCATGATGTAGACCACTACAGGCGCGCGAAGTGCGCGAAATTTTTGCACATTTTTCGGGCATTCGATCAAAAATTCGGGAACTCAGTAGAAAATTAGGGCAATCTTTTCACTTTTACTTCATCTCTGCCGGAATTTCAGTTTGAGTAAGGTGTCAAATGTTGTTCATGTCTGGTCTACTGTTACAAAGGCATACTGAACTGGATTTGAGCAATCACTGGATTTGAGACCGACTTTTTGGCGCTCAGAGACCGACTTTTGATTTTCACGCCCCCCCCCCCCACACACACACCTGTATTTACGCCCCTGGGACTGGCGTCGAACGTAAGAATGCAGCTGGGTAAGCTAGTAGGCTCCCGCACTGTGCCTACCGTCGTAATACAGTACTAAGGCGAAGTGTGGCTGTCGTACAACATGCAGTCAGAACAACGGTGTACGTACATGGACGTGGATACAAGAAACGTGATCACATGCCTATCTTGCATGACACATTTGAGAAACTAAAGCCACTGGACTAAGATGTGCACAAATGTATCGGACAATTTTGTTTTTCTCAATACACGCAAATAAAGCATGAAGATAACACTCAACCTCAGAAATATTTTGGGGGGGCTTGAGCGAGTTTTGGGGGGGCTTGAGTCCCCAAAGCCCCCCCGTAAAACCGCGCCTGGGCATAAGAGGCGAAGGGGTGGGGGTTGGTTGACTAAACCTACACCGTCAAAAATGTGGTGGGCTCCTTCCCCCTCATTTCCAGGACAAAAACGCTCTGTAAAATGTCAAAAATTGCAGTCTTATTGCTTAAAATTTGATCAAATATTGCACCAAGTGCATAAAATACTTTCTAAAGGAGATGGGACCCCATACCCTTGGGTTCTTCTCCCAGGACAACATTCCGAAACAGTGCACAATCCCCACCTCAGTGGATCGAGTACAGCTTCTACGTCCATGAGTTAGTCTGTTAGTGCCCCTTCCCTGCTCATTCATGCATGGTAGTGGGAAGGAAGTTGCTATTTGACCCCTGGTTCATATCAGTCATATAAGCAAATAAAATGCTTGGGTTACTACAAAGAAATCTCCACTCTTGTAGCAAAGGTGTCAAGGAAACTGCCTACAAAACGCTATAGTCCGCTCAAAGCTGGAATATTGTGGGGCCATATGGGATCCTTACATCAAAACGTAACAACACTCGAGAATGTTCAAAGACGTGCAGCCCGTTTTGTTCTCAACAACTATAATTACAGGGATAGCCAGTGGCGTAGCTAGAGGGGGGGCAGGGGCGGTCGCCCCCCACAAAGCCTCCGAAGGCCTCTGTCGGAAATTTCTAGTCTCTGTCGGAAGTAAATAAAAACAATCCACTTGAAACACTTACAACACTTTTTATGTTTTTAAGCAGAATTACACATCGAAACGTCAACGTCAAAATCAAAAGTCAGTCTCAAAATTGCCCGAAAAGCAAAAAAAGAAAAAAAAAGAAAAGGTCCCCAGAATTTTACACGCCAGGTGATGGTATCATTACTTTAGGATAATTATCTGTCGAAAATTACTTGCATTTGCCCCCCCCCCCCCAAAAAAAAAAAATATCTAGCTACGCCACTGGGGATAGCGTCATCAACATGTTAACAGATCTCAAATGGGAACCACTTAAGAGCGCCGTACCAGACTTCGTCTCATCGCTATCTATCAGGAGGTTCATAACTCCATTCCCCCCACCATCCAGTTGCAGAGTAACCATAGTAGGACCACTAGACATAATCAAGGCACCCACATAATTGTTCCCCCTCCTTTTAGTAAGAGATGTTATCAATACTCGATGTACTCAAAACCTCTCGTGAATGGAATTTCCTTCCACCAAACATACGTGCAGCACCTGATGTTTGCTCTTTGAAATCTAGCCTAGCCAACGTTAATCTTCGAAATCTAGTATCTAAGACTCACTCTAAAATCTAGGCAACTCCCCTTCCACACTGACCTGTGCGTGATAACCGATTTTGGACTCGGGTGTTTGCACAGTATGAAGCAGAAGTGTGTTTGTGACGTTATTTGCTTTTAACTCGGAACTGCTGTGATGTTAGTTAACTTGGTTGCTTACAAGCCAATATCAGGTGTGCATAGCACTATTGCACTACGTACTGTACGTACGGGAACGCGGAGGGGGGGGGGGTGGTGTACGTTTTCACACTTACTCACGTACATTGTGTATGAACGGCCCATGATGGAAATAGCTAACCACGTCCCAACACACTCGTCTTTTTTTTTGCTATGTCAGGCTGGCCGGTCTATGTTCTACCGCACTTGAAGGGAAGTAGTAGTGCATTGCTGTCTTTAGTAATGCATTTAGGGCCATATATCATTTATCAATGAATAGGAAATAGCACCCGAAAATCCCAAAGTAACACTCGAAATGGAATTGGGGGTGGGGGGGGGACTATTTTTTTTTGAAAATAGCACCCGAAATTGAAAAAAGTGTCTCGTACCCTGGAGTACAGTCAATGTGGGTGCAGGAGCAACACTAGCCTAGGGTACCTAGGCCTAGTTCTCTCGTACACTTTGCTCCCTGAACTAGGCCTAGGCTATTGCAACACAGTTTTTCCCTCGTTATTACTGTGAGAGTAACATCGTCTGCTTGCGTTTCTGCAATGGTTGTTGTATGTGCGTACATGATTGTAACCATAGCTATGAACTATGTCACAATTGAACAGCAGTGCGTGCTATAGAGGGATTTCATGTGACGTCACGCACAATGGATTCCCAGGCACTGAAGGGCAAAACACATACGCAGTAAGCGTATTTACAGCACACGCGCACGGCATAACCATAGATACTACTGTGACACATCGGACGCGTGCCCGTCAAAACAATACTTGACGCGCGATCTTGCCCTTCAAAATTGCGTCTAGTTGGTTAAAGTCACGTGACTGAAATCCCTCTATACAGCATACTGCACAATAGTGTGAACGTCCTAGTAACAAGATTTAAAATGTTTTAAAAAACAAAACAGGATCGTTTGTATAAATCAAAATTTTTGGTCTCTTTTTGGAGACTGAGTGCTAGTATCCTTAAAATGACGGGTCTTAAACATATAAATGACCCATAGAGGTCAATTACCCAGGAGTTTATGTGAATTTGAGAAAGATTGAGACCATTCAAAATTTTTGATGGTGCGGTAGCCCAATTTTGACAATGGGTATATTGCTGGGATATTTAGGGATAAATCAAAAGTGACATTGTTTTCATCTGTGAATTTCCTGCCAGATCAATTAAGAACATTTCTAAATCTACCAAAGATCATTCCTAAACCTAGGAACAAAAATTCAGCATGAAGATAGGAATGAATTCTTCCAAAGTCCAAGATAGGAATATTTCTAACTTTTATGAAATAGAGCCCGGCCCCTGGTATGGGAATCCCCATACTAGGTCAGCAGACTGCGGACTAGAGCAACACACGTCTGCCGGGCGGCCAGATCAAAGGTAGTTCTCACGTACACTTTGCTCCCTGAACTAGGTCAGCAGACTGCGGACTAGATCAAAGGTAGCCTGCATGATTCACACGGTCTATTTGTGACGTCATTTGTTTGGAACTTGGCGCTGCTTACAGTATAATGTACCCTGTATCCAGTGTACTAAAGCAGCGCAGTCGCTCTCACACCATACCGACTAGACTGTACTTGCGTGCGTGCATTGCGTGTGCGTGTGTGAATTGAACTTGGCCCCTGCGATGCACACGTACGTCGTTGTTGCCATGCTAGAGATGAAGAATATAGGTATAAGTGACATGACCTAATAAGGCCACTTTCGAATGTCGTGCATCGATACAGTCAACAAAGCGCGTCAAAACTGCTGTCACAATCAGTGCGTCAATTTTTGATGCAGCACGCCCATATATCAAACTCCCTTGCTAATGCGCGTGAACCTGTTTTTCAAGCACTTGCACGCTAAGATATGCAGCTCAAATTGAACGCACAAACTGCCTACACTGAACCTGTACATACAGCTCTGTACAAAAATTGTAAACAGCGCCCGCTGGACTTATTAGGTTACTTCTGATTTTAGACTTGAGCTGGAAACGCTGAACTTGTCGTAATGGTTTCTCTTGAAAGGAAAAATCTGTGGTAAAGAGTTATAGCTCTCAAATAAGGTCAAGTCCGCCAAAACTTTTTCAGGTACAAACAGATTCACATTCTTTTGTCATGTTTTTTAAAAACGAAAACTTTCTTAGAGTGGCCCTGTTAGGTTGTGCCATCATAGTTCTTCAAGAGAAGGTAAGCAACAGAGTTACAGACAGCCAAAATTCCGTGATGAGCCACAGTGCTCACAAACTTGGTCAAAGTTCTTAACCAGGTGTGTATTTCAACTAAGCCTATTAGGCCTAGGGCCTACCTAGCTTTTTAGCGTAATTACAGTACTATTAATAATTTAGCGTAACCTAAGCCTAGGCCTAAGTTAGGCCTAGGCCTAACATCAGTTCCACCGTGCGCGTACTTAGTTATGCTTCATACTGGGACGCGCTTGGACTTTTACTACGGTGGGGACACGCGTATAGTTTTACTTTTATGGCGCCAAGAACTAGTCATGCTTGACACGCGTGATCGCAGTTCACTCTAGGCCTGGGTTTTTACTTAGACTAGAGGTGGTCAAGTTTTGAGCAAGAGAAGCTTAGATAAGTGTGCATCTGATCATGTCATTGTGTGGCTTTTATGGTGGGGTTTGTGAAACCGCAGGTGAAAACTGAATTTTGAGTGTCAGGAAAAGACAGTGATCAATGTAACGGATCATTTACCTTTTCTTTCAGTGTTTACTGCCAAATTTAAAAAAAAAATTGTTCTTTTGAACATCTTGACCTTTGACCTCTGACCTTTGACCTATCATGCTGAGGGTACTGGAGGCACAAATTCCAAGGACTGTGCACCCCCACACCAAGTTTGGGGTCAGTAGTACCTTCAGTTTTGAGTGAGCGCACGGCACACTTTTGACCCCAAAATTGTCGTTTGACCTTCTGACCTCGTGACCTTTGACCTCAGAAGGTCAAGTGTAAAGTTGCATAAAGTAGGTGTCCATCAGAAGGTTATGCGAAGAAATGAGGATCGTTAAATGTTTCGTTCAGCTTTTATAGCCAGATTTAAAAATTTGCTTATTTTGACCTATTGTGACCTTTGACCTCTGACCTTTGACCTATCATGCTGATGATATTGGAGGCACAAATTCTAGGGGCCATGCACCCCCTCACCAAGTTTGGGGTCATTAGTACCTTCAGTTTTAAGTGAGTGCACATCACACTTTTGACCCCAAAATTGTCGTTTGACCTTCTGACCTCGTGACCTTTGACCTCAGAAGAGCAAGTGTCAAGTTGTGGCAAGAGCGCTTCAATACAAAAGCTATGTCAAGAAATCAGGGCCATTTACTGTTGCATTCAGGTTTTATAGCCAGATTTGGAAAATTGCTTATTTTGACCTTTTTTGACGGTTGACCTTTGACCTTTGACCTATCATGCTGAGGGTATGTCAGGCACAAGTTCCAAGGACTATGCACCCGCCCACCAAGTTTGGGCTCAATCTTGTTCTTAGTTTAGGAGGAGTTCGCGACACACTTTTGACCTTGTGAATGTCATTTGACCATCAGAGCCTTTGACCCAAATTTTAGGCATATTTGGTCACATGACCAGGAAACAGGACCTTCACCACTCCATTTTGCCCCACCCTTGAGTAGCGGTCATAAAGCCCCAAATTTCCCTACCATGCATTTCCATGGTTATGGTTGCTGTGGCGACTGGCAGGGGGAAACGTGTGCACTTTTCAATGGTAAACGAAGCACAATATCTCATCCCCCACATACTACGTATGTGGGGATGAGATAACAACTTTACTAGCGCCCTCTTTCCTACAAGACGCTCTGGTTTTAGAGACCTCTGTGATTATGACAGACTTTTAGTGGATAGGGGTGCAGGGGAAGCAGGCGAGAATCCAAGGGGGGGGGGATTTCCAGGCCTCAGCCCCCCTTTTTCGCCACATCAGCAATAGCAAACACGCGAAAATTAGCATAATGTTCATCTAGGAGAATATTCAAGGGAACTTTCAGCCCCCCCCCCCCTTTTCGAAATGTCTGGATCCGCGCCTGGCCGAAGGAGTTGGATATAACGATATATCCCTACCAAAAAGTCGAGTCAAGTCATTTACTACTTTCAATGCGACTCGAGTCGAGTCAGTGACTCGAGTCACTGTATTATTTCTGTGAGGGAAATTATGATACAATTTGCTCGAGTCATTTCCCTTCTGAAAATTAGCGACTCGAGTCATGACTCGTTACAACACTGGATAAAATACAGGTAACCTTTAGACATCTGACCGAAGACATTGCAATGAAAAAGGAAGGCCACTTTAACCCACCCCAAAAGTCGATCGATCAAACCCGAGGCAAAGGCCGAGACCACGCGCGGAACCAGTTACTCAGGTTACCAGTTACGGCAAAAGCGAGGTTCCCCATTCAGGTTAACCGTAAACCGGCCTAAAGCTAAGTAATTATTTGTGACTTATTAATAGCCTACATAACTTAAGTTAAGGTGACCAGACGTCCCCGATTTTCGGGGACAGTCCCCAAATCCAGTGTTCCGTCCCCGATGAATAAGTGTCCCCGAAAATGTCCCCGGTTTGAACAAATTTCCTTTAAATTTCAAACTTCCCAAGATATTAATTATAATGTCGTAAAATTATATTTTGTCGATTGTGTAGCCTACCGGGTACCTTTCGGACGGGATTTGAGATATATATTATAGCGCCCAAGCACAGCGTACGTACACGAACTTTAAATAACAGCCTGGGGTATCTGCAATCACAGAGATCAGAAGTCACGAGCATCACTGATTTTCTTTTACTGAGTGCTGTGATCACACTGTACTGTAGCCAATTGCAATCTAACGATATATATTTTCCTTACACGGTGCCTGCATGGTCAAGTAGCGTCCCTGATTTCAACCCCCCAAATATGGTCACCTTAACTTAAAGGGGAATTTTCATGATCCCAGACAGTTCCAATTCTCCCAACTATGCATCTTCTAGCTCCTCCCACAACTGTATGAAGCTCTTCCTTGTGCAAGAATAAACCTGTTTATTGCCTAAGGCCATGTCCTGGTGAGCATACAAGGCTATAAAATGTAATAAAAGTACTCTCTCTGCCTTGTGTGGAATGTGAGCTACTCTGCATCTTTCAAATTTTCAAACTTTGATGTCAATCAAAGAGCAGTCACCAACTGAGAATTTTGATATACGTACACTAAAAATATACTTTGGGGTGATGACTGTCTGTCTTTAAGTGTGATTAAAACATAACAGCGGCGTAGGAAGATGTTTGACATTGGGGGGGGGGCAGACCAGATGCGGTTTCTCGACCTTAATACCCCTTCCCACACCAGAACATCACATTTGCTCATTATAATTTTTCCGATTTTAAGCAAAATAAAAATATTCAAAGAAAAAGGAAACAACTACAACATCAACACCCCATGCAGCCGTGGTGTAGCTAAGGACTTGCTCCATCTAGCGATGTAGATCTGAATGCGGACTATTGAAGAAAGTAGAGTAGCTCTTCTGCGCGCGTAGCGCGCCGAAAATTTTGCGTTCTTATTAGAGAAATTGTCCTCTTGCGAGCAAAAACGAATAAAACGAAACTGTAAACTGTCGCAATATGGAGGGGGGCAGAATGACATTTCGCCCCCCCCACAAATCATACTGGGTTGTCCCCCCGGTTCCTACGCCACTGCATAACATAACAATTTAAAAGGCAAGGAGGGTCAAAGATGCAAAAATAGGCAAAATTCTGATTCTGAGGTCAACCTCTGCAAAAGTCAAGGAATGTCAAAATGCCAACTGGGAACCAGGATGAAGAGTTCAGTTTGGCAGGGAATTATTAACGGTTGAAAGGAAACATATTCAAACTGAGGCATAATTATTCAAATGTACCTTTTTTGATTGAAGAAGTGTATTTTGGTCAAAAAATGACAAAGGATGTGATATTTTCTGTTTCTTCCTTTCCGGGCCCTTGCGATTAAAATTGCTTGCAATTAAGTTTGAAAAAGGAGGATTAGTCATTAGTGACATTCTGGACCAAAACTAAAACTTAGCTGACGTTGCATTCGGAAAAGAATATAAGCAACGACGTATTCTACAGTATGACAGACACGAGTGGCGCCAGCGGTGGGTGATGCAAGTCCCCCATAGGGTAAGGCTGTCCCCCGGTCGGGGAATTTTTCAGTTTCGTCGGGTACCTTGATACGAACGATAATCTATGTAATCCCGAAGATAGTCAGTCGCCCCTTTACTCTGCTTAAAGGCAGTAGGCAGTCACCCCAAACAGAGTGAGTGTATCCTGTCACTCTAGTTCATGAATGGCCGATTTTGATCATGTGACAATATTTTTGATAGTGAATTGTGGAATTCAAGGAGAATTTCGCCTTGCTTTACTTATTGTTTGTAATAGTTATGTTCAAAACGTCTTCAGAGGTGCTTGTCTTGCAATATGAGGAGATTTGCAAGAGTTTGCTGATTTTTCAAAGAAAATTTTGGGGCGACTGCTTATTGCCTTTAAAGAACAAACATATACTTAAGTAACAATATTGCAAATTCAGTTGCAGTCCCATGTGGGGATGGTTGCCATGAAACGCATGGAGATAACTAAATGAGATTTCTGACTGTCAAGAAACGAATACAAGTACATCCGCTTGGGGGTATTTTAGCCTCTTTATAACTGCTGTACCCCCTTGCTCACTGACGATGATTAAAGGTTTGGCGACCGTGCTGGCTGCATGGGTCCCCACCACACCCCACCATCCATCGTAATCTCCCATCTCTACGTTACATGTCCTAATATATCATACATCCTTCTATGCATCACACCCATTTGAAAAATTTCTTTGCTTGCATATAGAGTGGGGTCGTCATTTCCTGGGGGTGGGATGCTGTCCTCGTTCTTGTGGTACTGGTTTCTGGGACTGTTACTGCAATTAACGCGTTTTCGGGGGTAGGGGACGGGGTTTTCTTTTCTTGGATTCTGTTTTTCCTTTTTTTCTCGCGTTAAAATATTACGTTTGTTTCTTTAAGGGAGTGCCCTCTCAACAAACCCTCTGGCCTTTAGTTGCACATCCTTTCACTTTTTATTATTCCGTCATTATGTTAAGTTGAAACTGTTTCTGCACTTGAAGTGGAAAAACATGAAATGAAATATATGGTATATGAGCCAGTGCTAACCCCCCCCCCCAAATCCCTGCTCTTTCAGTGCTAAAAGTATTAATAATGCCTTATCTGAAGAAAATCTTAAAAATTGTCTAGGGATTACAAAAAGGTAATGAAAATTGCTAAGCGTGATTATTTTAACAAGGTGCACAAGGAAATTCGTAGTATTAAAATTTCTGACCCGAAGCAGTATTGGAAGGTGATAAATGGTGCTAGCCCTAAAAAGAAAATAGTGCAAGGTATTAGCATGGAAGATTTTAAGCTTTTCTTCGAGGATCTTTGTAGATGTGATAGAATTGCTCAGACTTTACCTGATAACTATTTGTTGTCTTCAAATGATTTCTTAAACAAAGATATCTGTATAGAGGAAGTTACTGAGCAAGTAAGGAAGTTAAGGAATAGTAAAGCCCCTGGAATAGACGGCCTCATCAACGAGTTTCTTAAGTATAGTCCTGCCCTTGTCCTAGAAAATTTGACTAAATTCTTTAATCTGGTCCTTTCTACGAGTAAAGTACCCACCGACTGGACCATTGGTCTTATACAGCCCATCTATAAAGGTAAGGGGTCCCCCAAGAATGTAGATAATTACCGTGGTATAACTTTACTCAGTAGTATTGGTAAACTCTTTACGTCAATTTTAAATGATCGAATTATGAACTATATGCAAGTGACAGGTTTTTTAGGTGACGAGCAAGCAGGTTTTAGAAAAGGTCATTCAACCTTAGACCATATATTTGTCTTGCATACTGTTATCGACTTGTATCTTAGGGAAAAGAAACGTATTTTTTGCGCTTTCATTGATTACAAAAAGGCCTTTGACCTAATTGATAGACAGCATCTTTGGAGTAAGTTGGTTGCACATGATATTAATGGTAGAGTTTTACAAGTTATCCATGCTATTTATAGTAATGCTAAGTCGTGTGTTGTTAACAATGGTGTAAAATCTGGTATGTTCGATTGTAATGTATAGGTGTGCGCCAGGGAGAAAATTTGTCACCAATCCTATTTGCGATCTTTTTAAATGACTTCGGTCGTTTCATCAGTCAATATTATAACGGACTTGATAATTTATCGCATTCTTTTAGAGATTGTTTAAGTAACGATGAAGTTGATATTTACCTCAAATTATTCACATTGTTATATGCCGATGATACTATTGTTTTAGCTGAAAATCATACTGACCTACAATCTGCACTGAATGGTGTTAAGGACTACTGTAATATGTGGAATATTACAGTAAATACGAGTAAAACACAGGTGGTTATTTTCTCTAGGGGTAAGATAAGACGAATACCGGAATTTTACTTTGGTAATGAGAAAGTAGATGTAGTTGATAACTACACATACCTGGGAGTAACATTTAATTATAATAATAAGTTTACTAGGACGAAATGCAAGCAGATTAGTAATGCAAAGAAAGCCATGTTTAGTCTTTTGAACAAGTCGTACAATCTCCAACTACCATTAGATCTATTACTTGAACTCTTTGATCAGTTAGTTTTGCCAATCCTTCTCTATGGGTGTGAAGTTTGGGGCTTTGATGATATAAAGCAAATTGAGGCTTTCCATTTGAATTTTTGTAAGCGGATTCTAAAATTAAAAAAAGAGTACTCCAAATTGCATGGTGTATGGTGAGCTGGGTAGACACAAACTTATTAAACTAGTTGAGAGTAGAATGGTTACATTTTGGGGTAGAATTGTGAATGGTGACGGTAACAAGTTGTCTTGCATGATGTATAAATATCTAAGAGTCCTTCATGACAAAAGTATCTACACCTCCCCTTGGCTCTTGAAAATTAAAAGCATTTTTGAAAAAACTGGAATACCTTTCATTTGGAACACACCTTTCTTTAGTACTGATGGTAATAATACACATCACTGTCATAATATAAATTTGCCTTGGCTTAAAAAAACTATTGATGGAAAATTAGATGATATCTATAAGCAAGAATGGTGTGTGGAAGTTGATAGTAATACTCAGTGTAAAATTTACCGTATTTTTAAAAAGAATATAACATTTGAAAAGTATTTGGTAATCTCCCGTTTCGAAATAGGCTAAGTTTTTGTAGACTACGTTGTAACAATAGCAAAATACCAACGGTTACTGGGAGGTACAGGAATATTGTTTTTCATGACAGAATATGCACCCTTTGTAATCAGGAAAAGTTAGGAGACGAGTTCCATTATGTGTTCGAATGTAAAGCGTTCTCTCAAGAAAGAAAAAAATATATACCCCCTTATTTTTGTAAAAACCCAAATACCCTGAAAATGGAAGATTTATTTAAGACAAGTAATAGAAAGACTTTACTAAAAATCAGTTTATTCAGTGGTGAAATCCTTCGACGATTTAAATAGTTAGCTTTAACCCCCAACCCCGAATTGTTATTTACTTTAGTACTTGTCATCTATTGTTGTTTGTTACTGGATGTCACTGTTTTATTTTCGCTATTATTTTTATTATTTTTTTTCACTCAGATTACTGTCAGTGTTGTGTCAGTATATTTGCCATGCTTTTTTCTTTTCCTTTTTCTCTTTTTCATTCTAAGTAATTATTTTGTACTCTTTGAATGTTATATAATTTTACTAGTCTCTTATACCCCATATTGGGGAGATGCAGAGAATAAACTGAACTGAACTGAAGTGCTGTAGGCCCCTATAATTTCTAAATATACACAATATAATCTTCACTTGGAAGGTAGTCACACATTCACAAAATGCAAATGCAGTTGAACTTTGAGGTCAACAATACAGACAAAATGAGGCTCACATCATCTGTATTTTAAATTATTGCTTAAGATGGTCATGGTTTGACCAAAAATTTCTCCATGCAGATTATAAAGGAAAAATGAAATTCGTATCATTACTCGTTTTTCTTAGCATGGCGCTTTTCAGTACTAGAATCGGAATGGCTACTATACCAATCCCTCAGCAATCTCGACAATGATTCTGCCACAGGTCAACAGCATTGTTTGGAATTATTCGACCTCCTGTGTAATGTGACTATTTTATGTGGAAGCAAAGTAATACCAGATATCATTGAGCATTGAATTTTGGGCATAGGCATAGGAAGCACGGGGGTGGGCCAGTCAAACTATGGTCACCCTCCCCTGACCCCCTCAATCCAAGGACGAAGACCCCTTATTTGTTTCCTCAATAAAAATAAGTAAAAAATTTGTAGTAATTTTCCTTAACATTTGTCGAACAGTTTGCACCAACTTGCATCTAGGAACCCTCAAATATTCAAAAATTTCCAAAAGTTCACCTCTCCAGCACGGCGATCCGAAACAAACATCAGCACCCCCCCCCCCCCCCGTCTCGCACAGCCTGCCATGCACTTAGACCCACTTTAAAACTTAAAACTTTTTTTTTCCTTCAACCGAGGTTGCGGCGGATAAAGCGGCGTCGCACTGTTCAGCAGAAGTAAAGATGCAGTAGTAGCAATTACCAAAATGACCAAATAAAAAAAAAAACAAAAAACAGAAAGCCAAAAGCCTAAGTGATTCCTTGCTATGTGGATATAATTTTAGCGTTTGTATTAGCTTGAAGCTGTCACAGTTTTATTGTGAATTTACTGTTCTTCATTGTTATAATTCCATGAGTAAAGATAAGACAGATTTATTCATGTTAAGATGCATGGTCACAAATCAGTTTCTTGATTTAGACTTTCGGCATAACATGCCAGATGTAAGATCCGGGATGTTTCATGCTTGACAAATCATGTTCAGGTGTTCATCACATATGAGGTCCCTCACTATTATTATCTCGAGATATCAAGGCTACAAGCCATTTTCAAGGTACATTGCATTTGACCTAGGGTAGCCCCAAATGACCATTGGCCTTTAAAATCAACAGGCTTCTTCACCCTACTACATATGGAGCACAAACATACCAATTATGAGATTCATAACAGGCTCCCTTCTTGATATATCATGTTTACAAGGTCCACGGTTTGACCCCTGACTACCACAAATGACCTTTGACATCTACCAAAAATAACAGAGACAATTTACCAAATATGGGCCATCCACATTTTAACTTTAAGATACCTTTAAGTTATGGTGACATGCCACATAAAAGAGCTGTTTTTACTTTGTAGTTAAAGGGACAAAAGGCTCCCAACGAAAGATCCAGTAAAATTACTTCAATATCTTTTACTGTTCTCAAAATATACCTCTTCGAAGTTTGATGGTTTCTGAAGTAACCGACGCAAAAATAATGATGTGGAGTGTTGCACAGGGCTAGAATTTCTTTTATGAACCCTATATTTATTAACTCTTAATTACTGATCAGTTTTCACTTTAAGTGACATTCATATTTTTCAAGAAAACAACTTTATCTTCCATAATAAACCCCTCGGAGGGCACCAACGCTACAGGTGTCTTTCAAATGATGGTTTCAGAAACAAAGGATAACGCTAGCTATATTTGGTAAGTCCATCTTACGACGTCACAAACTTGCATGTGAAGCTAAGGTTTATTCATGATATAAGTGTAAATAGAAATTACCCTGAAAAACGGTCAATATTTGATGATTTTGATGGAACTTGCGGCTACTTTCTGCACTTTTAGTGCTTTTTACATATCAAATATCCGACTGTGCCATTTTCATGTCACGAGACCTTTAAATACTTAATATGAACCATTGATATGCTAAGCATGCGATCCCTCACACTCACCCTTTTTGAGATATCATGTTTACAAATTTTTTGATCATTGACCTCTCCTGACCTCAGATGACCTTTGACCTCCACCAAGATTTGTAAGAAATATCTACTATATATGAACCATCCACATGAAAAGCCTGTGGAATCCCTCACAGCTACCCTTCGTGAGATACTGTGTTTAAAAGGTTTGTCCTTTTCACTTCTTATGACCCAAGTGACCTTTAACCTCCACCAATAATTATAGCGATCATCTACTGAATACGCGCCATGCACATGCCAAGTATGATAGCCTATCCCTCACATTTACTCTTCTTGAGATATCTGGTTTACAAGGTTTTGACCTTTTGACCTCTCATGACCCCAAATGAACTTGACCTCCACCAAAACTTATAAGAAGCATTTAAGATATATGAACCACCCACATGACAAGTATCATATCCCTCACAGTTACCTTTCTTGAGATACCGTTTTACAAGGTTTTGACCTTTTGACCTCTAGTGACCCCAAATGAACTTTGAACTCCACTGAGAACACTAGGGCTCATCTATTCTGTATGGGCCATCTACATGCTAAATATGAGATTCCTCACGGATATTCCTCTTGAGATACCGTGTGTACGAGCAGTTTCCAAGGTTTTGACCTTTTGATATTTTGTAACTTCCTAATGACCTTTGATCTTCACCAAAAATAGGGATCGTCTACTGAATATGGGCAATCTACATGCCATGTATGAGGTCCCTCACAGTTACCCTTTTTGAGATATTGTTTACAAGGTTTTGACCTTTTGACTTCTCAAGACCCCAAATGACCTTTGATCTCCACCAAAGACAACAGGAACCATTTACTCAATATGGGATATCCACTTTCCACATATGAGATCCCTCAATGTTATCCTTCTTGAGATATCGTGTTTATACAAGTAGTGTCACATACACACAAATACGCACATGCACACACCCTCACACACACACGCACACACAAGTCATTACCATCACACAGATTTCTTTTGCCTTTAGCAAGGAATCAAAATACAATGAAATATATTTATACGGTTTTTCAGCTTTAGGTTTCAACCTTTAAAATCCATTTCGGGATGAAATGTATGACGTCATTGTCCGATTTCCAAGAAATCAGATACAAAGGGTTATAGAATAGATGTTTCGTATGCGTCACCTTTGTTAAGGGCATTTTACTGTGACCAAAAATGACCCATACTACAACTCTTTCCTTCAATCTTTTGTAAAATTGCTATTTGGAAAAGGGTGCATGCCAATATATTGTTTTTATATGGATTTCCATAAAAATTACCTAAAGGAGACTTGAGACAAGTTTCATTCACATAACAGCCTCTCAACTTGGTAACGGTAATTGATAAGCAATACTACAATGGCAGTCTAAGAGCTTACGTTTCCATACAAAATAGTCTTTCTTCAGCCTCTTTCTCTCCTCAACCCAGAGTCTCATATATACTGACCTCAACTGCAGGTCAGCTCTACAGGTGACCAGTTCCTTAAAGGGGTGCAGAGGCCCTCCAAACCTAATTCCAGAATATCGGGAAAGTATTTTGAATATCCTGTACTTTCCTTAACAAACGTCCATTGTTTCAAAATATTAAATACCAATTGTAAACTGATATTATTTTTCATGACTTTGATGATGCTGAAATCAAAACATATACCATGATTTCAAAGAACAATGCATGAGCTTGCAAAGAGGGATATGCTACTCACTGCTTTCCCCTCAGAAAAACATGTTGTTCCATGGGAATTATTGGATGTAGCATTAAACTATTTAAGTGAATTACTGTAGAGTTTCTTTAATTAATATCATGTGACTGCATTAGCCTCCCAGTCTGAGTTCATCCTTCCCTATAATGGCTGGAATTAGTATCACCAATGTCTGATATATTTTCCGAACCCTCTGGATCCAAAATAATGTAATTATCAACCACAATACCATCACAAATAACAATCTCATCTCCACCAACAGATTCACTGCCCCCTTCTGCACCTCCTTCAGAAGTCTTGTAAAACTGACTTCCTTGTGCAATGATATGCTCTGGAATAATGCAATCAGCCAAGGACTCCCCCTTCTTACCATCCACATTAAATACACTAGAACAGTCCTGAGGCACACGTGAGGCAGATTTCACCATATTGTCACTGTCACCACATGTGTTACCCTGAACAATGCTGGTCCCTTGATCAAAGTTGTAATTACATGGCACCCTGTCATTACTTTCAGCAATACTGACACCTTGGGATAATTCATTGCCATTTGGTGGTTGAATACCACTGACCTGTGCAGCAGTGTCATCACCATGCAAACCATTTTCATCCCTAACTACACCATCATCTCCCATGTAGCTGCTGTCTCTACCATCAGCACCACTTTGATGATTGTGAACTACCCTGCTTTCTTCACCAATACTTTCATCTTTAATAAGATGCCCTTCTGTGCTAGTAGTTACCACCTCAACCACATTGGTATCCTCTAGGAATGTACCATCTTCCATAACCCTTCCAGAAGTACCAACTCTACCATGGAATCCAGTGACTACTTCAGTAATAACACTTCCCCCAGAATCAATCCCTGTCCTTAGCTCATTGATATTGTCCACCCTTCCCTCCATGGGGATGGTCCCCTTCATGAAAGCATCATAATTGGGAGGATACACTCCATACCTACCAAAAGACAATTTCCCATGGTCCAATGACTTGAACTCATGCCAAGAGAAACCCAGTATCTGTGCCAAATGTTTTCTCTTCACTTTTGGCATACCCTGGTTTTCCCGCAACCACTTCATCCAGGATTTCTCCCAACATTTCTTGAATGATCCAAAAAAAGACTCTCCTATTGGTACCGTGGGTGGGATTCTAAAGAAATGAACACCATGTTCCTGAGCAATGGTGAAAAGGTCAAAGGTCACTTGTCCCCAACAGCCGGAGTGCAAAAGAACCACTGGCTGTTCACTAATATACCGTAAGAAATGTCGAGAAAACCAGTCCATAATGGAGTCTGATGTGACGTCACCATAACGGGTGAAACAGGATTCTGTACCAGCTGGAGCCCCAGCAAGTGGGTCCCACGACTTCTCCTTCTTTTTACCACTGTAAATAATGAAAGGTGGAATAAATTGTCCCAATGCATTACAGCATATACAGATTGTTGTGGTGGTCTTTAGGGTATTTTCTGCCCTCAGTTCTGTCTGTGGATTTTCTGACTGGTCTAGTCCCTGGCACTCTAAGCTGTCCAACACCCATATATTACCAGGTTTACCCTGCAGCTCCAATGTAGAAAGGAAATGAGAAAATTTTCCACACCAAGTATCTTGGAACTGTCCACTAGGGTTTGAATTAAAGCTCCAAAATGGTATGCTTGTTTTTCGGGAATTTACTTCCGGGTTTCTGCGGATAAAGCATCTGTACCATCCGTCTGAGGGTCGTCCATTAGGAAAAGGATTTGGCCTTTTTCCTCTTTTCAAAATCATTTGGACTGTATCCTTTAGAGCTGCCTGAGTTACAGGGAAGCCAGCACTTCCCATGGCTATCATCCATGAGCTTAGCAGTTCTTCCTCATACTGCCAGAGTACAGCTCTTGGACCTTGCTTGGCATCAACAGCAGTTCTTCCTGAAGCCCTTCTTTGAATTTTGTCATAATGGACCCGCCATTTAGTGGCAGCTTCCTTTATGGTGTTGACTTCACCAGATTTGAGTTCTAGCAAAGCTTTTTCGATTCTTTCCCTTTCGTCAAGACCCCAGCTGGGTGAACCTTCCCGCTCTTCTCTCAAAACTCCTTCTTTCCTGTAAGCAAGGGACTGTTTGTTCTTCCTGTTTCTTCTTTCTTTTTCCCGATGTTTTTCTGACTTCCTCCTCCTCTTTAATGATGCCCTCACATGATCTCTCTCCTCAACTTCAGAGGAAAATGAGTTCATCTTCATGGCTTTTTTAGTTGTTTTCTTCTTCCTGTGAAGTTTTGGCCCTTTTCTCTTGGATACTTTCTTCAGCTTAATAGGAGAAACTGGTTTCTTCTCTTTAAGTGTGTTTTTTCCACTCCTTTTCTGTCTTCTAACTTTAGCCATGTCTCAAGAACTTGAAGGTATCATTACATTTAAAGAATCTGAAAGAAGGAATTGAAAAAGAGAAATTTATACCAGTGAGCAGCAGCAATACTCATCTATAGGGGTCCTGACCCTCAAATGTACACTTGGCCCATCCCTTCAAATTGAAAGTAGAGCACAAAACCAATGGAGCCAGAACAGAGATCTATTTAAACCATTAAGCAGCTGGCATTATTTTGCCTTGTATGACATGTAGAATCACAAATTTAGCAGAGGCATACCCTTTGACCTCAGAGAGAGTTGTGTCTAGGATACAAGGGCTTTTGAAATGAATCTTTACGGAAAGTAACGAATATATATTCGTTACTCAACCTGAGCACATGCTTGTTACACAACTGGATGACTTTATATTAAACACTTATGCACTTGTCAATTGTAACCACGGTCCCCCATACCCAGGCATTGCAGGGACTTAGGCCAGAATGTGACTTACAGAAAGGTAACAAGTGTTTCCTTCCCAGCTACATCTGGATAAAGTCCTGGTAGGATGGGGCAACATTTGACTGCACATCCCTGCTAACTTTAATGCAATGACTCTGCACAGTGGGACAGCAATCAACCCAATATCCTGGTATATTCCCGGCTAGCTGAATATTTGCTGTCTATGCAATCTGCTCGACAAAAGGTACTTCTACGTATTCCTGTATATGTGAACGCAGGCCAAGAGCAGACATCCCGAAGCAAGCTGTGATTGCATGAAACTACAGTATTCACTCCAGGCAAGATATTATTTAAAACTGAAACAAGTATAGGCTAGTGTTTAAATAACAACTTACCAGCTACACAGTCATTTGTAACATGCCATTTTTAATCCTACCTTGCTTCGGCTGCACTTTAAATCAGAGATGGTAAAGAAGTGTTATCTTCTTCCGTACCTAGGATCCTAGGACATTTTCATGTGCAATTTCTTGAAAGGTTGAAAATCAGTTTTTTACAAAATAGTTTTAATTAGTGGTGTGCACTAGGGCATGCTTATACTGTAACAGTGCACTTATTTATATTTTACATACTTCTTTGTTCGCTTTTTTCAGTCATCTACATCTGTAATCTGTATGCAATTGTACGTTCAAACAACTATTCTTGCTCAGTACATGTGGTTTCCAGAATAACCTACCTACTTACATATGAACCAAACAGTAGAGTGCAGTGAGTACTCGCCCGAGAGTATAATAGGCACTCTTGAGACGAATGCTTTTATAACATATGTGATGTACGAAGTACTATGTACATATTGATTTTCTTTGGTACTTACCCCTGTACAATGCGTCCAGGCCTAGTATATCATTGGTACAGTAGCTACATACAGTGCTAAGTCCCTCCCAGATCTCTGCAATTTACCCGGTCATTCTTCTTGCAAATCAAGGGGCAACGATGTCGGCCCATTTTTTGCAGTGCACATCCCAGCTTAAAGTCTCATCACATTCATAGTGGCATAGCAGGAAAAAACTAAATTATGTGCACATCCCCAACAAAACTGTTGCAACAGCCCCGCTATGGCCCAGGTGTGGGGGGGGGGGGGGGCTGTGGTTACAACTGGCAAGTGCATTAATAAAACAATAATTCTCAACCTGAAAAAATGCAACATCTAAATATAAATAAATTTAATTAATAGCTCCACTCATAAAAGCTTTCATGAGCATTGAGCCAGGAAACTCCTAGTACCAACTGTTGAAAGCACATGTGCTATTTATACCTCCATCAGTACATTGTTCCCATTTCAACAAAATGTAATCACGGTTGCAATCATGATTACATTGCAATGTAATCGTAAACGTAATCAATTACTTACATTTCTAGCTGTAATATGTAATCATAAACGTAATCGTAAAATCTGAAGTAATCGTAATCGTAATCGATTACATTCACATGTAATCGCCCCAAGCCTGGACCTATGACCTCCACTTGATATGGGCCATCCACATGTCAAGTGTGTAATTCATCAGTTTCAGTGCTTGAGATACAGTATAAATAGTGTTTAAGTTTTAACCTTCTGACCTCTGGTGACCCAAATGACCTCAGACCTCTACCAAGAACAAGGTTTATTTAATCAGTAAGGGCCATTCACATGTCAAGTATGAGATTCATCAAAGTTTCCCTGATTGTTATATCATGTTTACAAGATTTTGACCTTTTGACCTCAAATGACCTTTGAACTCCACAAAAAACAAAAGGGATCATCTAGTTAATGGTGGCCATCCACATGTCAAGTATGAGATCCTTTGAAGCTTGCCTGCATGAGGTGTGTACAGTGTTTAAGTTAAATCACCTTTTGACTTCCGATGACCCCAAATGACCTTTGCCCTCCACTAATATGATAGGGATCATTTATTTAATATGGGCCATCCACATGCCAAGTTGCGATTCATGAAAATTTCCCTGCTTGAGATATCACGTTTACAAGGTTTTAACCTTTTGACCTCTGGTGACCTCAAATGACCTTTGACCTCCACTAAAAATGATAGGGAACATTTACTTAATATGGACCATCCACATGCCAAGTATGTTATTCATCAAAATTTCCCTACTTGAGATACCATGTTTACAAGGTTTCAACCCTTTGACCTCTGGTGACTCCATATGACCCCGTATGACCTTTGACCTCTATCAGGAACAAGAGGGATCATCTTTTCAATATGGGTCATCCACATGCCAAGTATGAGATTCCTCAAAGTTACCCATCTTGAGATAGTGTTTGCTAGTAATTTCCAAGGTATTGACCATTTGACCTCGGTTTACCCCAAATGACCTTTGGCCTTCACCAAAAATGACATCATCCACTCTGTAAGGGGAATCCACATGCCAAGTATGAGATCCCTTGAGGTTACCCTTCTTGAGATATTATTTTTACAAGATTAGTGTCATATACACAAACATCACCATCGCACAGATTCCAACCTTTGTGTCACCAAGAGGATGAGCTTTGTCAGCCCTCCCCACACACACACCCCACCCACAATGTATACCTCCTACAGTAGGCTAATTACTTCAGAACAAGTGTTCACAATTGAGCTGACTCAGAATATCCCTAACAAAGGAACACCACTATTTCCTGTAATGAGAAAATTTAAGCTTACAGTTTATACTAACTGGATGAGGGGTGCCTACAGTAGATTAAAGGGGAATTTTCATGATCCCAGACAGTTCCAATTCTCCCAACTATGCATCTTCTAGCTCCTCCCATAACTGTATGAGGCTCTTCCTTGTGCAAGAATATACCTGTTTTATGTCCTGGTGAGCATACAAGGCTATAAAATGTAATAAAAGTACTCTCTCTGCCTTGTGTGGAATGTGAGCTACTCTGCATCTTTCAAATTTTCAAACTTTGATGTCAATCAAAGAGCAGTCACCAGCTGAGAATTTTGATATACATACACTAAAAATATACTTTGGGGTGATGACTGTCTGTCTTTAAGTTTATATGAAATGAAATCAATCCAGCAAAGTCAGCAGGGATGGAAGGCCTCCCATCTCATGTTCTCAAGCTACTAGCCCATCAGACTGATCCAGTTCTCACTATGATCTACAATTGTTCAAGCTCATGAAATTAATTTTGCAGATCTTGTGGCAGGGCAATGTGATCACTTTGATTTCTTATGGGCCTACAGAGAGGCAATCATCTGCAAATAATCTCACTTGAGAAGAGATGCATTCAGGTAACACAGAAATAGCAGCACAAAGTACTGTACTGTCCTCTGCAGGACACCTGACTCTACAAATGTGTACTCAGAGGATTGTCCATTAACCACAATGTGCATTTTACCTTGGGTGCAGAGGAATTTTATCCATTTCAACATGTTATTATCCATACCATAGTCTGAAATTTGTGTAACAGTTTATTATGTGGTACAGCATATTTAGGCTTTGGAGATATCTAATCTACTAGTATCAGTTTGTATATTTTTCTCCTACTGTTTGAACAAATCATCCAAGAGGTAACCATCGATTAGGTCTTGCAAGAAAAACCTTTCCAAAAGCCATGATTCAGGTGGAAAGACATTACTATATTTCAGCCCATGTGATCCTATAGGAGTTTACAAATGATGTGCTCCAGCAATTTAGAAGTCACTGATGTAAGAGAAAATGGATGGTAAAAGGCATTTCTCCAATCCTTCGGCAATTGCCTGGAGGTTACAGATTTGGAAAAAAAAAATTAATGAAAGAGCTGGTGCCAGTTGTTGAGCACAAGTATTTATGTAGATATCTGGTATATTGTCAAGGCCAATTGCTTTAGAGATGTTAATATTATTAAGCAATTTGGAAAGTGGATTTGCAGGTTGTTTTGGAGTAAAGACTGACTAAAACTGACTAAGTAAAGTCTCAGCCTTTCTGTTAGCATCAGAGATTAGATCTCCTCTCTGTTTGAGGGGTGATGAACATTCCCATATTGTCATTTTTCTTAGATTTTTTAATATACTGTAGCTCCAAAATGGCTTACTATTTTTATTTTTAATCCCATCACATTATTAAATATTTAATCCCATCAATAATGTTGTTAATATTATTCTGCTCAGCCAATTTGATACTAGCTTTACAACATTGCTGGTGATTTCTGCATAATAACCAATCATTTGTTCTTTTAACTTTGTATAGTCCCTGCTTTTAACTTGGCAATATTTTGCAACACCAATCCAGCCGTGGCAGATCTGGTACTTTGGCTTGCTAAAGGTACTTACAGGGAACTGTATGTTTTACCACAGATGGCCAAATAGCAGTTTTGAAAAAAATTTCATCAGAATGCTTAAGTTAGCCCTTGAACAGTGCTGTACGTTTCCATTACATTCCTCCACTGATCACAACTCCTCCATTGATCACAACACGTAGCCAGATTTCGGCTTCAAATCGCAGCCTTTTGAAAAAGTTCAGCAGGGTATTATTTGCAGATGTACAGTGTGAAAGAGAGTTGATGGACAATGTCTGGTGAGAAAATATTGTCATTTGAGCTCGTAAGAGGTCCCAAGATATTATGGCCAGGGGATGTGAAAAAATTGTACACAGTGCACAAGGGCTGTGATGGAGGAGTGTTAAAAAAACACACAGCACTGTTCAAGGACTAGGAATAAGTACCCCTCTAACATATCAAAACTTGATTTGAGCTTAGACCCTTCTCTTAAAGCTTCTACCTATAGATACCAGTCTCTTCAGACCTCGTTTAGAGTATGCTACAACCCCGTGGGACCCATACACTGAAAAGTAGAGTTGCACGCTGGAACAGGTCCAAAGAAATGCTGCAGAAATGTGCAAGGTTCATTCAACACAACTAGGGCCTATAGCAAAAGTTAACTGAAGGAATGTTGTTACCAAACTCCTCCATGACTTAAGCTGGATGACCTTGCAAAATATCTATATGCAGCTAGATTACCCTTGTTGTATAAAATAAGTCATTAAACCTCATACCCCACTGTAGGGACCATTCTAGTGACGTGGCAAGGCCTCTGCAGTGAAGGAGCATGCCAAACTTTGTTATCAGCCTTCATGCCATATCAATTAGCCTTATGTTATGTGTAAGCTTTGCTAGTATTGTATTGCTGCAGTGGCGTCGCCAAGGGGGGCCAGGGGGGCACGTGCCCCCTGGAAAACCTTGTGCCCCCCCTCGTGTGCCCCCCCCAACTGAGATCTGAGATTTTGAAAAAAATGTATAGATCTTCTGTAAGTTCTGTACTTAGAATATTTGACTACCATGTTTCATATGATTTGATTCTTCTTAGGACAAGAAAAGGCAGCAATTTGTATTTTTTCGAATAACAAAATGGCCCCATCTCATAAAGTAGACAGTGTTCTCTGTGTTGGAGGCTGAGCATCAGTCTTGGTAATCTATCCATAATCCTCGCTGCCTCAGTAGGTGTGAGTATACGCCTTGATAAAGTGTAGCGGAAATGTCTGCCTCGCAGACTCATTAACCAAAACAGTGAATGGTGTTGTTTGGTACATACAGCACATATGGAATTTGCCTGCCACTTGCGTTGCGAATTGTAATGCAAGCTCAGTGCCAGCAATTTCAAGGAGACTTTTCCGTATTTTCTTCTTCGAAAAAAATAATTCCAATAAATTTTAAAAGAGAAATATGTGATACAAAATTCTATGATCACTTTAATCCCGTAAGACTCCAACCACTTAGTTTGTGGATCATGAGAATTTCACGTTAATTGAAAAGTCCACAATCGAACGAATATTTGATTGTTGATTCTTACACATGCACTTTTTTTCCACTTCATGAAAATTTCTCAATCCATGCATAATTTTTTTTTAGTTCCTAAAAATTTGTTATTTTTTGACAGAAATTTTACTTTAAAAAGGTAGCGTATGTGGCACCAGATTGCATCTAAGGACACCTAATTTTTCAAAAATTTTCAAAGGGGAGGGGGACATCCCCTCCCCTTAGACCCCTCTTCCAGGCCGGCGTTCACACAACATACTGCATACGCCGCTATCTAGTTGTGCCCCCTCATCGAACTGTTGTGCCCCCCTTGTGCCCCCCCAGAATGAAAAGTCTGGTGATGCCACTGTATTGCTGTACAGGCTAGTTAGCCCTCATAAAAAAAAAATAAATTCATTCTCATCACCAGCCGGGCTAATTTGGGGTGCCAGGTGGATTTTTTTTTTTATTTATATGTATAAAACCTCCCGGGCAGACGTATTCGTTTCCATGTGCATTCTTTTTTAAAGAAAATCTGATCTCTGACATCCTTTCTGACAGTTTGTGCATAAATATATTGCCTCAAATCACTCAGACCAAATCCTACAATCAAATTTACGTTCCTCCCGTACTCCAGATTGGAAAGTATGGCACTTTTCACCGAGATCTCAGGTGTGCATGAAAAAAAATTGAAGTGTGCAATGTGCAACAAGGTGTCAAATGCACACTTGAAGTGTGAACACGAAAAGTCAAGTGTGAAATAAATACTTGGGGGAAATTTAAACAAAACTCCTAAAGACCTTCCTAACATCCCGAGTGGAAAGTATGGGATCAATACCGGATCATATTGTAAGTTCCAAATACGCCTCACTGCAGGGGTCTTGGCCGAGTGATGGCCGACACTGCATACATCATTCAATCAAGTCATCAGCACGTTATGATCACGACTTGTGATCATCCAATAGGCCAAGTCAATATAACATATAGCCTAGCCTACCTAAGGTTATATGAGGCAATCGCCGTCGGTTTAAAAAAACAGGTGTGCAATGTGAATTTTGAAATGTGCAATAAAAGTCTAGAAAAAAAATCTCGGGTGTGCAATTGCCATACTTTCCATACTGGCCCGTACTTGCGACTGACTAGGCCTAGACCCTAGGTTGACTAGGTGAACACTCTGGATAGGCTACACGATGTATAGCATAAAACTGGGCTCCCAGAAAGAACACACTGAAAATTGATTTGTAACAAAAAATAAAAGATAGAAAAGGACGGGGCAACGGATGTTTTCAGATGTCAGTGATGAGAATCAAGTTATTTTTTTATGTGGCCTTAGGCTAAACCTAGGCCTACATTATTGTATTGTAATAACTAGGCCTAATAGGCCCTATGTGTACCAATAGCGTGAAACACATTTTTGGATTGTACTTTTCAGAACTTATCAAATTGTACATCGAGTCTGTTCCATATTCAGTACAATGACCAAGTCTTTCATACAGCATTGAAATAACCTCGCAAATGTTATTAAGCTATCAGTGAATACAGTTTTAGGCCTAATGTTAATGTTTCACGCTATTGGTACACACACACTGTAGGCCTAGGCCTATACTGTGCGGTCGTGAATGCATGCCAACATATGAATCATAGATACAGTATAAAAGATAAAAAGCGTTCTACCATCGGATAAGGTTGAATCTTTTCTTTAAAAATGTTAACGAAACAAAGTTTGATGATGCATTCCACAGCCTACAGCTACATGTTGTCATTCTACCATTATTTCTACGACGTGTTTCAAACTTTAGCGGAAACACTACAGTAGGATTAAAAAAACAGGCGTCTGATTAAAGGGGTTACAGAACTAAACAAACTTCTGTCCCATCACTGAGCTGACACGAGCAAGTTTGCAGCCTGGCTCATAAAGCGTCGCGCCTGTTACGGCGCATGGCCCACTTGGGTTCACGCGGCGCGTTATAATTCAGTACTACAAAAACAATTTCAAAAATTTGACGGATAAAAATGAAGAAATTGATAATAAGGAATCTTGTCGAACACTGCTAGTTTCGCATTGAACAATAAGTTAACAATTGTTAATTGGCCGGTGACTAGAGTAGCCTATAGCTACTGTCGCGGTGCAAATTAATTTTCAAGTTTACAATCATTCTTCTTGATTCAGTTATGGTTAAGAAAAAAAACACTAACATTGCAGTGCAACTTTCGAAGTATGATTATAAGACTTACCACGTGTTGACAAACTGTTTTCCAGGGTGGACCACTGACAAATACAAGGAATTAGGGCCTCAGTTCGGAACGGTCTTCAAAACCCACTGCAGCAAGCTAAACGGCAGGCTAGAGCTGCCGTCCCCCTCGAGTTGACCTTGCCATGCAGTGGGGATGTACTGACCGGATCAAAATTTTAGGATCCGGCAGGAACCGGATTTTGCCAGATAGTAGCCTATATGAAATCCGGCCTGATAAAGTTCCGATGCAAACGAGTTTTTTTACTTGTAAAGGCAAACATTTGAGAAATTGAACTTCTTCTGCAATAACAGGCCCGGACTAGGGTTGACTTAGATCTGGATCTGAATCTGGATAAATACTACACTACACTCCTAGATGAAATCAGGGTTTAGTGTGCAGGGTTTGGTGTGCACAAGAAGAGTTAGTCCTGCCGTCTGAGGAACCTCAAGGTGGAGGCCTTAAATTGCTTGGGGTCCTCAAGATCTTACTGGGGAAAAAGGTTCCAGTCTCTGACGGTACGAGGAAAGAAGCAGGCTGTACTTGTAGCAGTCCTTAATTGGTTTGAATAATAGAAATACTAAAATTAAAGCCCCGTATACACTATCAACATTCAGGACACATGTGTCGACACATGTTGCTGACACACCTGGACACAGAAATTTTGACCTTGTATACACTATTAGCACATGTCACGGACATAACATGCATATGTTGCGACACACTTAAGCTACATGTTGTCAAAAAAGAGTGGGAAAGCAGGGTTTTGGAAGGAAGATGGAGGATTCAGAAAGAAAAAGAAGTTGGGAGCAGCTGAAATAATATTGGCAATTGTGCACGGGGTCCACGTTCCCTGAGGGAGCCCAGCAGTTTCCCGCCTCGAAGTGCTCCTCACCTACCCCCTACACCAAGCTGGGTTAGCACCACGATTTGCTCGACAGGGGGCAAAGCTCCCGACGGGGGGCAGTAACCGAAGCCTCGATGCGGGCGATGAGAGTGTCGAAACGATGTCTGAAGTGAAATTTGGACGCAAAAAGCGTGCCAAAAATTTCCGGCCCTTATTGAAAAAAAATTGAGCCTTTACCCATAGGAAATTTGAAAACATTTGAGTTTTCAACCAAGAAAATTAGAAAAATTTGGTTTTAAGTTGTATTGAAGAATTTGCCCTAATTTGGGCCGAAATTAAGTCAATCGTCGGGCGACTGGCTGATGTCGGGATCGAACTACATATTTTATTATATTCATAACAGATCCCCGCCAAAACCGAAAAATTTCCCCGACAGGCAGCCTTCCCAAACGGGGGACATGCCCCCCCCCCACTTCGCGCCACCACTGACATCACCACGTACATTTTTTACGTTTTCGTTTTTCCCTCTCTCCCTTTGTTTTTATTTTTACTCTTTGAATGTTTCCGTCACGGAGGGAGGGGGACTAGCCAACTGGGTCCGCAACTAAGGAGGGGGAGGGTTCTGACAGGCGGTTAGGAGGGGGAACTGTCAATGGATTTGATGGAGAGGGTATGGTAGGGGAGGAGGAGGGGTAGTCGACATGGGAGCCACGAGATGACAGTTAACATTGGGGAAAATTCCATATATACCGTCAAGCCCTCCTCAGTTTCCCGACGAGAACGACAAACTTCAACGCCGGGGGGGGGGGGGCAGACTTCCCCGACTGACCATAGCCCCCATGGCTCTCTGGCACCACCCCTGATCTTTAGATGGCTGGTTGTATAGAAAAACAATTATTCAAAAGTAGATTTTAGTTGGGTGTTACCTTTCATAGCAGGGGGCAAAAGACTAATTTTGAAATTAGCTGTGCCCGCCACGCTATTACACCAACTAGAGAACACTGGTACATACTCTTGCCAAAAAATGGAATATTTCCAAACCGGTATCAGGATCCCCCCTGGACATTTGTCCACCTCCCTCGTCAATTCCCCTTAGGCAATTATCCCGGTCAAATTACCCCCTCCCTTAAAATAGCCCCCATAACAATCACCCACTTGAGTGACCTGCCCGGGGCTAATTTCATAGGTCTACGAGAAAGCTCACGAGAGTGCCTGAAATGTCTTCAATTTTCTTTATTTTTGCAGGATGAGTACTTCAATTCCTTTTCTACCGGATATACATCACAATTGGAACAAATCTTTTCAGCAACATGATCTAAACTGCCTCTCCAATTTTTTTTTTCTAGCGTGTTAAATTCGTAGGGGGACTTCCTCCGCGGATATTCCCCTTGAATTAGTGGTGCGCTACCTACAGGTGGCTCAGCTGCTGATTCAAATGCGATTTCTGATTGGTCAGAGCTTGGACACATGTTGCCGGAAAATTGATTTTGAATTATTTGACAACATGTGTCGATACATGTTGGGACACATGTTGCCAACTTTTTTTGCTCTGTACACACTTTCAACATTTACGGTAACAAGGTGTTGTAGCAACTTGTGTCGACACATGTGTCCTGAAATGTTGAAAGTACACACAGGCCTTTAGTCCCCATGACAAATGGGGGCAAATTTTACCCTTTTTGACCTTAACCATAGCCTTGATCCTAACCAAGCATCATTTTTCAATTTTGATCATTTCAATGATAAATTCCCGAAAATCGCCCACATTAAGTTCGTCCTGTGGACACACAAAAAAAAACCAGTAGTTTTACTCAACAACTTTAGAGTAAGATCACCTGATGAAAAATCCGTTGAAATGATTGAATATCTTTCACCGTACTCCAGATGTAGCTACTCAAAGTTTAACCATTTCCAGAGATTGTTCGTTAGCTATGGAAAGTACGATGTGGAGTGTCTTGAGGTGTCTGTATTTCGCTCAAAATTCTTTACAAATTATTTACTAAATACTTGCTAGCTAGTCTCTAGTTAAATCTTTAATCCGGACATTGTCAAAGTAGTAAATAGCTGCTCCAAAATAAACCCCGGCCTGGGGGCATGCCAAAATTGCCATCGTTCTTGGAAAGAAGGCTAAACAAACAAAGGACAAGATAACACCTCTCTCATAAGTCCCTCTTTTTAAGTCACAAATCTCAGTGCATAACAATAACTCATGTGCCCCCCCCCCCCTCCGCCTCATACCCTTATGATTAGCTTCACGATCCGGGGCATAAAATGCAGAGATAGATCGCTCTGGCCTAGATTAGGAAACAAAGTGAAGGTATAACTAAGACATGTCTTAAGTGTTTTCGACTGAAAATTGATTCGTCGGTGCAGGGTTTCAGCTTCAGATGATATTCCATACGGCCTTGGTCAACAGACATTCAAATACTACGTCAGATATAGCCTATAATTGTATTATTGTCATGTGTTGTTATCAAAGGGATGTCAAAAGTGACCAAGCGGCGAAAAAAATATGTATTGCTATTCACATTTGGGGGGGGGGCAAATTAGGGATTGCCCCCCACCCACTTTTTCACTTGAGGGGGCAAAGGCCCCCCTTGCCCCCCCCCCCCGGGATTTGCGCCCCTGCTTTGCTAATTAGATGCGGGCCAAAAGGTCCAACTATAGAGCCTGTGAATACATGGCAAATTTGAAGGCTTTTTAAAAAAAAAACATGAAGCGTTGGTTTTTATGCAGATTGGTCAGTCGAAATTTAAAGCGAATTCTCCACCAAACAACATGTACAGTGATGTTTGTTGAATTGGAAGCCGACCGTACTAAAGTTGCAATATTTAATCCTTTTTGTGATTCTTCTTACATTTGTGGTTTTTAAATACAAGTACCTGATTAGGAATTCTGACCCAAGGATGAGGTGAGGATGCATGCCCGTTTCCTTCTCGCATGACGTTTACACTAACTTCCCTCGGGTTCTGAATAATAATTCTTATGGCAGATTTGTTGAAGTACTTCGTATTGGTTTTCTGTTAAGCACGCGACCGGAAGCAGATGTTCCTGATTAACCGATTCCGCTGCACAAACATTCTCACATTTAAATACATAATTTGCGTGATACCTCAACTACACAACAGGGGCGTAGATCGGGTTTGGGGACTGCGAGGCCAAAAGTTTGTGACAACCCTAATTTTAATAGAAAATTTATAAATAGTTATCTGAAGTGTTGAAAAAATAGCATATGGGATACGGGGATATGCATTATGTTGAAAGGGTTAGATGGAAGGTTACATTAATATTTTAATAGGCTCAAACTGGCGTTTTCTCACAGCCGTAAAGTCATCTGTATTCCACAATATTATATTTGTTTGTTGTACTCTGCCTGTTTTTATTTTTTTACTCTGCCTGAATTATTGGGGAGGCAAAACGATATGTTTGTCTCCCCAATATTTTCTTGGGAGAGGGGGGGCAATCGCCCACCCTGCACCCCAAGATCGACGCCCCTGCTGCACTAGTACAATCATATCAAAAGACCGAATTTGAGCTTCACTATTTCTGAGTAATGATTCAAATTAGTGAAAGAGTTAACTTGCTCACCAGAGAAATAGACTCTATCCACATTCATATTCAAATGTAGACTTTTAAACTTTATTCCTTGACACACTGCAGCGTTTAAGGTTTTGTATTTATTGGTAACTCGTCACAAGAAATAACAGTGGACTAAATGTTCCCCATGGAGAATATTCTGGTCAATTGTATACTATGTATCTTCTACGAAGAAGTTAGCGAACACATTTCAATCACTATTTGTGATATTTTAAAGTCGGTTGTCAAGATATTGTACAAGTATTCATTAAAGACAGACAGTCATCACCCCAAAGTATAGTTTTAGTGTGGGGGTATCAAAATTCTCAGTTGGTGACTGCTCTGTGATTGGCATCAAAGTTTGAAAATTTGAAAGATGCAGAGTGGCTCACATTCCACACAAGGCAGAGAGAGCTTTTGATACATTTTATAGCCTTGTATGCTCACCAGGACATGGCCTTAAACAATAAAATAGGTTTATTCCTGCACAAAGAAGAGCTTCATACAGTTATTGGAGTAGCTAGAAGTTGCATAGTTGGGAGAATTCAAACTGTCTGGGATGATGAAAATTCCCCTTTAAGGTATTTTTCGCCAGTTTTGAGGAACAATGTATTATTAAAAAAAATTATAAACATTCTATACCTTATCAGAATTGAGTGTGAAATTAAATAAAAAAATCATGATCAACTAAAATTAAAGGAGTCGCGGTTTATTTTGTACTGAAATTATCTTAAAACTAATATTTATAACTTCACATTGGAAGAACCATGCCTTTTAAGTAATGCAAATACCAAAATGCTACAAAATATGACATCTGTGATACCTTTATTTTACGACTTCTGCCCTTTTGAGATTTAATAAGGACCTGCTAAAGATGTAATAAAAAGATTGCGCAAATTCAATGCATATCAAACATGGCAAGTAACAACAGTAAAATTGAGGCAAGTATGAACATATTTAGGTCTTTGGATAGATGGATGAGCGGTAATGAACAGATAAGCAGACACACTTACCAACCCAGATAATATAAACTCTTTGACAGGTTGTAATGGAACTTTATTACGTTTAGACAAAAAGTCTACAATGAAATTGACCGTTTTAATTTCTGTATATGCGATTTATGATCACCCCCTCCCATCAACCCCCAGCCCATACAACATCATATAATTTCCCCTGAAGGCATTTTTTTTTTCATTTGCACATCTAGTACAACAGCTAACTTGTCCTGGTTTGGTCTATCATTAGTCACTGCAGGAAATGTCGGTATAAAAATACAACCGGCCATCCACCCGTTTCCATAGAGAAACATACCTGTAATAAAATAATTAAAACAACGCAATTAATATGTCGCATTTAAATAAGACTCTCTAGAGAAGCAGTCTTAAGATACCCTTAACAACTGTGTAAAGCACCCACGGCATGACAATAAAAGTAGGGACATAATTTTGGTATGCCTACATGTATATACACATTTGTTGGCATTTTTCGTCATGAATTTGAATGTTAATGCTCAACCATTGACAGATCCAGGCGGGGCGCAACAGGCGCGCGTCTCCCCTACTGGCCGTCATGCGTGAAAAAAACGTTGAGGCAAAAGAAAAATGCTTCAAAATGTGTCAAATACAGTACCATTTTGCATCTCAGCCCTCATCCAAAAAGCTAAAATTTTCCAAAGAGGGGTACACCCTCCCCTTACACCCCACCCCAGGACAGTGATCAATCAAACCTGGCGCCCCCTATTTGGAAAATTCCTGGATACGCCCCTGCTCAACACACAAAACTTGAGCCTGCAAGTAATACCCCATTGTTACAAATATTGGTACAGGTAAATTTGTCTAAATGTGAGTATGAGTAGATACTAACTGCAAGTCTATTGGTTGCTTGCATGGACCTTTTTCCAAATAGAAATTGCAAAGGATTGTGGGATAGAGTTTTTGGTACGCGTTGTTAATGTTAATGGCATTTTACTGTGGCCAAAAAGGATGTGAACAAAAATTCTATCCCATAATCCTTTGTAATTGCTATTTGGAAAAGGGTCTGTTGCAAAACACATCTGAACTTACTTTCCAGTATCTTTCTCTTTTCCATCTGCACCATAACATGTGAACACTCCCCTTGAGTAGATGACATCCCCGCCGGCCTCTCCTACTTCCTCTACTATCGGTTTGACTGTTTTGAAGCCTGCTTCATGGTCAGCCTGGCGTTTCTTTACTGCAGCTAAACAGAAATTTATAAATATCTTTACAATTCAATCCTCCCAAGCATGTTCTCGTAATGTATGCAACCATTTCTTGTCATTATGAAATTACCATAGAGCTTCAGAGTGCATTTCCAAAGACTTTAAAAATGGAACCTACTGCTATTGTGCTTATAGTGCTCAGCATGAGCAATGGAGTGGGAAAACAAGCAAGTGAGCCATAACTAGAAAAAAGGCAGTGCCCGGCCCGACTTAAACCAATTGGTTAGAAACTGAGCAGTAAAACCTCATCCAACTCTACGAAAATTATATCGGACGTTTGTAAGAATACACATGAGCCAAACACTTTGGCAGTTTGTTACTTTTACCGAGTGTATCGTTTAAGTAACGTGTATGCCAACTGATGCAGGAAACTACAATATAATCTTAAATACATTGTAGTAGCCCCCACTTCAGTTGACATAAAATAATGTTTGGGTTGACAATACTTGATACCGGCACCAAAGATTAATTCATTACTCGAAAATCTGTGTAGGAATTTATATCTGAAAAGGCCTGAGTGAATGAAGACTTTATCTGGTCCATCAAGCCAGATATAGCTTTAGGTAGCCTAAGTCTGTTCCAGATACACAAACGAAGAGGTATGCATAAAGCAATATGTAACGTTACAAAAGTCCATACTGCATATCCAAATCAAGCTTTACATGGCCATATCAAGCAAGACATAACTTGATGCAATTCTATGCCAGATATGAAAATCAAGTGCCATACGGCCATATCTTGCAAGATATGACTTTAAAAAGTCTAGCCCAGATATGCAAATCAAGTTTTACAGAGTGGTGAAGGAACCGGGGGCCAATTCTTTTCTTCTTAATTCCATTCGGTGCTGCTGTGAACCCGAGCCCTTTCGAGAGATCCCTAGACACAACACATTCAGGTGGAACGCAAACCATTTCAAAATGAGGCATAAATGCAAACTCATGGATAAGCGTCTGGCTGTGGCCCGTAAGATCTTCCCGTTTTAAACGTATGGGCCAGCAGCGAAAATAATTAAGGACCCACCATGTACTTTTTTACCGTAGGACTTTTAAGAATATCATGTACACCATACAGTGCATATTGCAAAGACGTAGATACCGCATGGGCTGAGGACAAGGTAAATCTGTGAGACGAATTGCATAACAGTGATTCCCAAATTCCGCAGTTGCCGAACCAGGTCTCGGGAAATTTACGAGTCACGAGTCTGGACTGTAATGGTCCGAGTCCTTGCCTTCCCGGTCCGAGTCCTTAAAATCGTGACTCGAAACCGGTCTGGAGTCCGAGACCGGTCTCGAGTACTACAGCACTGAAAACTTTGAGTTGCCTAACATGGATAGTGTTTACATCTGCGGTGTTGAATATTATTGCAGAAGTGAAGGCTAAAAAACTGTATTTTAAGTGTTTGATTGATTACTGGGTGTGAAAGAGAGTTATGTAATTTGGTATCAGTCTGTAGTGTATATCGATGTAAGGGAGTATTTTAAGCTCGTCTGTCAAAGGAGAAACAGCTCAGTGCAAGGATGTTTATGAAACGTAAACAGTTGATCCCCTACAATTTATAAAACCACGACGGAGCTCAACGGACCATCTCTTACCTTTTTGTTAGTTACTGCTTGCAATTTGGGATCGAATTTGGGATCAAATTCACGCAAGGCAGAATTAGACGAATCATTGGACAACCAGAGAGAATCGTCCAAAGAGAGACTGAGGGTATTAAAAAGTGGTGCACCGTAATCAAATATTTCACAAAACGATCAACGAACCAAAGTTTCACAAAGTAGGATCTGTGCTGTACCTAATGCTCAGCAACTTGAAGGAAGGTATAAAATGCAGCATTGCAGCTTGGAGAAAGAGGCACTACTGGGCCGATCCAGTTCACGAATTATTCTGCAACAGTCTTACCTGTTCTTAAAAGCGAACAGTCATTTCCTATTCAAAATATCCGTTATAAATAGCAATTGTAAATGCATTTATTTACAGAAAATTTAAAGGGAGAATGCAGTAACCCCAATAAAGAATTGTATAGTAGACTATCCTATTTCCTGACTGGATCTTGAGAATCATGTGACAGTATTTTTCTTACTCAGTTGTAAACTTTACAAGGAGCAACTGCTTGGTTTACCTTGAATATGCAATATTTATGTCCTTAAATATTATGAAAGATACTTGGAAAAGAAATAAGAAGAAATTTGTGACATTTAGCTATTGTTTCAAAATAAGTTTGCTGCGACTGCTTTTGACCTTTAAAAACTGTATAAACTTCCGTTATGTTTCATGAAGACTACAGATACTGTGACGTTTCCAGACGTGGAAAGTGGAAATAAATTTCGTGAGTTTTCCATTACCTCTGTCCTTTTTTGACAAAGGTAAAGAGTTTTTCGGCCTAAAATGGTAAAAAGTAAAATTGCATCTAAATTTTCATATCTTTTCCAGGCTACGGAATCTCTGAACACAAGAGCACATGATACGTATTTGCCAAACAGTTTGCTATCTTCAGTCTAGTATCAAAGTGCAGTGCACAGCATACCATTGTCCAACAATTTCAGTTCTACACACCGAAGAGTAAAAAGATGGACAGGCAGCTCTGAGTTGTAATTTGGATCTTACCGTCACGTCCAATCACCATAGGAGAGCCTGGTGCCATGAATCTGATATCTTCCGTGTAGCACTTGCCCATTTCAATAAAATTCCCAGCATTATAACAAGCCAAGAGCTTGCGAGTAGCTTCTTCTACCTCTTCTTTTAAACCTGGAAAATTAAGAAAACTTTACAAGCACGTGTTGATGTTGCTCATGATGGGGATATTTTTAAAGTGGAACTAAAGCTTAAATTTACTAAAATGGACAAAGCTTGTGAAATGAATCCATTCGGCCTGGAAAATGCACAATAATTTGCGACATCACTCTTGTACTGCTCATATTAAGCATCTTTGTTATCTCATCTTCCTAAATGTAATGTATAAGAGATGAGAATAGACGTGTTGGGAAATGTTTCCACGCAATGCATTATGGTAATGGATCAAAGGTGAAGTGTACCACGCGTACAGTGTCCCAGCGCGGGTGTTGCATGCTGAGCACGCAGAGCTTAAAACGTTGCCGTTGTCATGGTACACTTGAACTTGTGACCCGACCGGAAGTACCGAATTTCCCAACTCGTCTATCGTGCTTCACCGGAGATCAGAAATGTAAATCTGTGTCCGAGTTTCTGAGAGTTTGAATTGTTTGTGTGTGAAAGTAGAATTGTGTGGCGCGAACGCCTCTTTAACCAAAAATTAGATTAACCTAAAACTTAGTAGGTAGATAGGTAGGTAGATGCCTGACCATGTAAAATTGTGCATGCGTAGTTAGTAACGTCATAGTTCAAAAGTCAAATAAGCTAAGATTGGGTTTTTGCCATTATTTGCCCATTAGTATGTTAGAGAAACTCATTAGAGTACACGACATGTAGAAAACGATGAGACAAATTTTAAAACGGTGCCTTTGACGTGCTAAGGTAAAGGTCAATGGCCAAAAGCCAAAATTGGAGGCCAAAGCTGAAGCTGTTCGAACTTTTGCGAAAAATGTGTGTCACGAACTCCTCTTAAACCCAAACAAAGATCAATTTGAAACGTGGTGGGTAGGTACCGACCAGGAAACCTTTTACATGCGTAACTGATGATACATAGGTCAAAGGTCAGACTAGCTTAAGAGTTTTTGTTATTTGTGTGTCAGTATGGTATAGAAGGTCTTTTAATCACATGATATGTAAAAAAAGACAACTTTTAAAATAGCTTTTTGGGTGACGGATAAATAGCCAAGCTGAATTTAACTTGTCGTCGTAAATGTAGGCCTACTCAGTAGCGTGACTGGGGTGATAGATGTGAGGGGCAGGGATGAAAATACGGTACCGGTAAATGTACCGACAACATATAGTCAATGTACCGACCACATATAGTCAATGTACCGACGCTTTGTCAAAGGGTTATCACTAAACAAGTCATCCCCGCACCCGTGACCTCCCCCCCCCCTCCATCCACCCCAAATCTTGCATTATTTTCCCATACCTTTGTAGTTCATAAAACTACAAAATATCAATAACGCCTCTATATGAAGTAGTATAATTTGAAAAATAATAAAACTGTTTCCTGATTGAAAACAATTCGTACACAGTCATGTTAGTTTGCCAGTCAAATAATGATACCCTTGATACTGAATTTATCAATAACTTATACTGTATCCCGGGGCTGTCAACTTTTAGTGACTGGTGAGAGTGAGATTCGCTGGGAGACTACTGACGCGGAGCGCAACCATCGGTTCGCGCGGAGCGTCCCGCCAGAGGGACTTTTTGCCCAAAACATCCCTAGATTGTAGGAAAATGGCACTAATTCCCTTGCCTCATTACTGCATGCCCACAATTGTCAGTTTTCAGATGTTTCACGTTCCTCGAAATTTTTAAGGAGACATTTTGTTTACATTATAAATAAGCCTACCAGTATGTATTGCTGACAGCCCAAAATCGAATATAAATATATCCGGTGGACTCAGACATAATTGTTCACATTTGGGTTGAAAAGAGCTAGCTCGATGATGGAAAGATTAATTATACTGTAAACTGTACTAATGTCAGCTTACTGCAGACTGATCAGTTGAAGGAATTCAGGTAGCGTGATAGCTGGCGTTTTACTGACTCCCAACGCATTGTTTGGGTTATGAGTGGAATTCTTTCACCATATTGAGCCATTTCGTGAGAAACTGATGCTTCATCGTGAGAGCGTGAGATTGAGCCGATATGCGTTATTCTCACGCTAAATGCGTGAGTGCGACCCCCCCCCCTCCAGTTACGCTACTGAATGTACTGTACTGTGCTTGAAGTTTGGGACAGCGGCGTAGCTACGGGGGGGCCTGGGGGGGCCTAGGCCCCCCCCAGATATTCGTCAGGCCCCCCCAGATTTTTTGTGTCCTAATAAAATGTGTAAGAATTAAGAAAAAATGAATGTTTGAACAGAAATAAACTTTGAAGTATTTTCTTCAAAAAATAAATAAATAAAATGTGTAAGAATTGAGAAAAAGTAAGTGTGTGAAAAACACATTTTGCGCACGTATGAAATCAACTTGTAACTTTAAAATGCCTACTTTCACTAAATTAGGCATATAATCTGCACTGTCGTTTAATTCGCATATAATCACTTGGACGATGAAACGAACGTCCCGACGACAAACTCGGATGTGACATTGTTAGGTTTAGATCCTTTCTGCCTTTCTGATGGCTGGTTGATTTCAACTGAAAACATGGCAATCATGTATACACTGAAGACCATTCTTACACGACCATTCCTGTACGGTATCATACACAAAATATGCCGTACGGTAAGGTATACTGCGTTCGAATAATTCTCCTGTTCTGAACAAGTAAGTCGTGTCTCTCTCCTTGCCCATGACAAGTGCACTGTAGAACGATTGTTTTCGGCAAGTCCTCTTTTTAGTACTCTTCACTGGCGTCACGGTCCGGACGGATTTCTAAAATGGTCAACAAGGTCCGGATCTCATGTGTCTCCCACATGATCCCTACTTCTGCTTTGCGGGTTAAATAGTTTGAAAGATTTACTGGTGGTATTATAGGTCTGACCAAGTAATATACCGATGACTTGAGTCCGTGAACAAATACACCACCATTTTGCATCTAGACACCATTGAAAACCGGAAAAAATTCCAAAGGGAAGGGAACACCCTTAGACCCCTACATCAGGACAGTAATCTATGTCCTCCTTGCTAGAAAATAAATATGGTAACCCTAGGTTGGAGACAAATGGTATGATCTAGGGGATATGTAATTGAGTAGTGGACATATAGCCTATGGATAGGGTGATGGACAAATGTAACAGAGATACACAGAAGGTAAATATGGGAGAATTGCAGGCAAAATTAATGAAAAGGGATGGATAATTCAGTAGGACTCTTGTATTATCTCAGCTCAATATGATATCCACGGCCGTACACAGCAGGGGTGGGCAATTACCCCCAGAAATTTTCAAAGTGCACCGTTTCCAACTTTGAGAATATACAGAGAAAATGCAGTCAAAATATAAGAAATAGCCGTGATCGTAATGATAGAACTTAAAAAATTTCAAATAGGCAGATCAATATTTTCATGCCTATATCTGTACACATCACCAATCATTTACAGCTCTATTAGGATGTATTTCTAGCCTACTTTTCTAAAATTCTCGCGCTACGCGCGATTGATTATGCATAGCTACTATGTTGCTGTTGTTGCTATAGGTAGCTTCAATCATCAATGGCTTAAAAACGTTTTTAAAACGTGCCAGTTTAGTCATGAAAACGTTTCATAACCAATAACACTCCCTCCCCTCCCTTAAACCCTCCCACACAACGGAGTTCAATGGCTGAAGTCATGCTTCACATCATATCCACCTGCACGCTCTGAAAGATGACTTTTGTCGCATTTAGTCACAACTACTTTTCGTTTTCCTTTTACAGCTGAAATCCCTCAAAGATTGCACAACATTTGCTATCTATACGTCCTCCTGAAATTACAAATTTTCGCCAAGGGGGAGGGAGACACCCGTTCCCTTTAGTCCCCTCCCCCAGGCCACAGATCAGTAATGCCCACTTTTTGCCCCCTAGCAAAAAAGTGTATGTGCGGCCTTGTGTATTACCATTTTTCATGAACTGATTTTTTTTCCCATTATTTGAGAAATGGCAGAGATCAGATTCGAATTTCAAGGCTGGGTACATGCAGCTTAAAACACGTGGGAAGTGCCGTTTCCGGCCATCTGGAGGGTTTGTAAAGCCAAAAATTTTCTTGCACGCTCCGCGCCAACTGATGGTGGCGCTCCGCTTAGATAGTCTTGACAAGCCTGACCCTCGGCGGTGTCGGCCCCCCCATTTGTTACCCAGGCCCCCCTAAAAATTTCATCCTAGCTACGCCCCTGGTTTGGGACTAGAAAGGAAAAGAGGAAAATAATAATCTCCTATCCAAGTAGCGCTAATAATGATTAGCCTATATGTCAAGGAAAAAGAATGAGTAAAGCGAAATTTTGTTTCCCATGTGACCCATGTTACAAGCGACAACTGTGGCACAAATGCCGTCGCATGAAAAAAAGGAATGAAGTGACAAACTACACCCAAAAATATCATGTTCGATCTTACGATGTACTTTCGGCCAAATTAATGTCATACAACAGCATAAAAAATAACCGCGTGCAAGCGAAGCGGGCGAAACGTTTTAACTTTTAATTGCTGTATGTACTGAAAAAGCCTCAAGTTTTCGCTGAAGCATATGACTTTCTTGCATCTTTGCAGCGCATTCTACCCAAGGCAAGAGAACAACAAGACATGAAGGTACGAACAAAACACTGCCACCCACGAAAATAATGCATACTTTGTCTAATCTTTGAGTCATGGGTAGGTTGTACAATGGCTGGATTTTCTCAATTGTGCGCACTTGAGGGGTACAAACCTTTCTTAGATTTGGTACAAATTTGTGGAGTCGATGAGGGGCAAGGATATCATGCCCGGCAGACGAGGATGGCAAGAATGGAAAGAAAACCGTCACACAATAGTTTACAACACTGTATTTCATCAGGCGCGGATCCAAGGGGGCTTTCCAGCCTCACCCCCCCCCCTTTTCGCCACATCAACAATAACAAATACGCGAAAATTAGCATAATCTTAATCTATGAGAATATTCAAGGGGGCTTTCAGCCCCTCCCTCCCTTTCGAAATATCTGGATCCGGCCTGTTCACTGTCATACTATGTTTGAAACAAGATAATTACAGTACTTCATGTAAGTGTTAGTTTGGTGTAAGTCCTAATTTACGGATAATATTTGAATAGCGTGCGAAGCGCGGACAAAGCAAACATCAAAAATAGGGATGTAGAGAATGATTAACTTAGGAAATTAATAGATTATAATTGTCGAAGTGAGTGACCCCTTTTAGGGTCTACCTTGCATTGTACCGGATGTTTGCCGACGAGATGATCAAAGTTCCACTCTGCGATAGGCCTGCCGTACCAATTGCAAGGAACAAATAAAAAAGAAGTATGCGAATAAATATGATATTTCAGAGTGTTACAGAAGCTTTAAAGGCTACGTATGGTTTTAGTAGAGGTTATCTAATAAGGTGTACGAACCCAAAGTATATGATAGAAAACCAAAGGTTTGGAGGAATTCCGGATTGTTATAAAATTCATTTTACATTCGGGACTTATCACAGTATTATAAAGATAAATTCAGACGTATGAAGTGTTTAAGAAAAAAAAATTTTCTTGCTTAAATCAACAGTAACGCTTCAGCACTTCAGTGAGGGTACTGAAAAGCTTCTCCGAATCAAACTCGCACATTTTCAGTAGTGAGAGTACTGAAAAGCTTCTCCGAATCAAAAAAAATTGCCAAATACGGAGACTTAATGTAATCTTAAGAAATGTCTGTGAGTTACACGAATTGAGCAACGCTGCATGTGTCAGTGGATTGTTTTATCTATGGTTAAAGGTTGAATTAAAAAAATATCCTAATGGGTACTACGAGCTGGCTCACCTGGTCAACATTTCCAAATTTTGGGTGCAAACTACAATGAGGCCCATATTGGCTAACCTATATTAAACCCATGTGTTGGCCATGTGGTACAAGTACCCCTTACATTCCCCACATATTTCCCTATGAAAATCCAAAATGGGATACATCGCACTTTACCCACATTTTTATCCAGATATCAGTTGCCCTCAAATGCACCCTGGCCAGAACTATCCAATATGTATAGGTCATATGGTCTTACATATATGGGCAGCGGTTTATGAATCTTCGGTGCAAATTATAACGGGAACCACATGGGTTTATCTATACTTGGACAGGTGGAGTTATGAGAAAACTTAAAAGTTATCAAAGTACAGTATTTCTAACAATTTAATACGATTAGTATAACCCTTGGTGGGCCTCCAGCCTAGAGATCCCAGTAACAGTCCAATAGCCTTCATAGTGAACTATTTTTGTGTGTAAGGTTCGAGGTATACCCATATATCTTGCTTGAGGCCTGAATGGAGGGTAGATTAGATTTGTCATAGGCTTGTACTGAGGCCGGGCAAGTGGGGTCATGGGGGTCACATAAGCAGAGGGTTCTGTTTTGTCCAGGGTTAGAGGTTGGAACGTAAATTAGGATATGGGGAAAAGATTACAGTTCTGTAGGCAATATTTGCCATAGGCCTAGATCTAGGGTATTTCCAGCGAGAGTTGGAGAGATCTAGATAGAGAGAAGAGTAACAAATGAAACAAATACCATATTGAGAATAAGAGAAAATCTTTTTACCGGGCTATTATTTTTCTGTCATTCGTCATCCTCGAGAACAATATGGGATCCATACGCTGGCCTTCTATGGTAATCTCCAGGATCCCACATGGAAATTTTCCCTGGGTAGGCGTACGGCATGAAATTTCTTAAGAGGACCAAAATTATTTGCCTTGAAATTTCCCTTATGGGTGCATGAACTTTGCCCTGAAAAAACACATCTTTCACCCTGAAATCTATAACATGTTGCCCAGGGGCGGCCGATAGCCACAGAACGGCCTTATACGCCTATGACGGTAGCACATACAAGCATTGCTATAGTGCGCCCCGTTCATCCAAAAAATAATGCCCATAGCCCTTTTATACAACACGGCTTGTTACCTTAGTCTAACCCACCTGCCCTACAGAAATGAGAACCATCGAGCAATTTTCAAAGGGTAACGCTTTAGCCTAGGATTCCCGGCCTATTCCTCTTGCTGCTGGGTTTGAAACATAGCTGTAGGAAGCTCGGTCTCAGCCTTGAATTGGTGCGTTTAGGACACCGATGAGAGCATTGTTGCGTCATAAGTCGTACTCTGCCTAAAATTACTTTATGATATACAGTTTTACAACTGGAGTAGTTCCACATGTTTCTTATCACTGTAGGTACATGTTCATTTAATAATTCACAAATTAGTTATCACTGCATAATAACTCAAATGGAAACTAGACTGGGCCGGGCTGGACTGAACTGCTGATCATGAACTTAACCGAAATTAACTAATCTACATTTAAGTTAATCGAACCGAATCCAACCCGACCCAACTCATCCCGCACCAAACCCAACTGAACTTCACTTATCTAAACCAAATAGAGCTAAACAGAGTTCAACGGAGCTAAATATGACTAAAGTGAACTTCACTGAACTAGAATGAGTTAATCTGAACTCAACTGAGCTGAAATTAGCTCAGCCGTATGAGGAATCTCCTGAAAGGAATAAGTATAAGCCTTACACTACGCTTCTGAACTTTGATCTTTGCAAAATAAGGATTCCAAGCATGAATGGAGTCTAACCAACTCCTTGCACAACTAAACTCATTTTTATTGCCAACATTCACTGTATGTCACACTCATCCTCATTAAACACCATCATTCCATCCTCGTTCTAACAAAAAAAAAAAAAACCCTAAACAACGTTTCCTTGAAAAGTACCAGCATCAGCCCGAAACGTAACTCCAAATCCAGAGTATCGGCACAATTCAGTTACATGAGCAGATTTCTTTACGCTAGAGAAAAACCTGCGTTTGAACTTGATCGTCTATGCTGGTCCGTCCCGAACAGAGCCCATATATAATTGTACACCAATAACAAATGTCTTTCAAGACAAGGACTTAACCAACTGGTAGTATCTATCACATTAACCACTACTGATTCCTATGCATCAGATGGCCATCAATACCCATTCCCGTCCCTACGGTCTGTGGAGTACCTCATCCAAAGCCTTGAACAGATTACATGATTCTTAAGGAACTATCTAAACAGGACCTACGCACCTACTATCCCACGACTGCAACCCTGTTGCGACTTCCCAATCAGTAATTCAGAACCAAAAGTCTCGACAAATTGATCCCTAAAGATATATCCCATTACCTTGCAAAACACACTTTTAAGGGGGTTCTAGACTGGCCCAGCCTAGAAGAAAGAACTTTTCGTGCAGGGAGTCTTGACTTATTGCGTGTAAACGTTAAAGAAAACTTTAAATCAAAAGTACTTACCCGACATGTTGAAAATTTTCAAATAAGTTCTATAGTCTACCGTTATGCGGTACTTATTGACATAGACGACAAGGTCTACTACTAGCATTGACCTTGTTGACACTGTTAGGTCCCCTGAATGTATGTGGCGGGGAGGAAAGCGACGTGGAAGCCGTGACGTCATTCATTTGAACCTGAACTTTGGACTGAAATCAAACTTTAGAGCAGGATATAGGAACTAGAGTGCGGTTTCGGGCTAAGCCGACCCCATAACCAACTTGACCCCAACCAACTCAGCCCCATGCCAACTGGGCTCCACGCTAACTCGGCCCCAAATCAACTCGGCCCCAAGTAAGAATTCCCAGTCCATTTTACTTGTTAAGATGTTTCTTATGTCAAGTTATGGAAGGACAGTTGTCCACTCAAAATATCTTAAAAAGTTTTAAGCATACTAATATTTTAAGATGAATCATTGGTAGTATTACATGCTAATTACATGCTAATTACACTTCAACAGTTAGAAAATTAATTACTGATGCTAGTAATGAATTTCATGAGAGCAACCCCTCCCAAATGTGGGAGTATATTAAGTATAAAATTCGTGCTTTCAGTATTCATTACAGTAAAAAGAAGGCTCAGACTCGTAGAAAGCAGGAGAGGGATTTATTACGAGAAATTTCTTGCTTAGAAAGCTCTTACTATTTATCAAGCTCTCAAGAAACTCTTGACAGATTAAATGACGCCAGGGCCAGATTGGAGACTTTATACAATTACAAGATTAAAGGTATTATCATTCGTTCTAGGGCTCGTTGGGTGGAGCAGGGAGAGAAAAGTACAAAATATTTTTTAAATTTAGAGAGCCGTCACAAGTCTGTTAATGTAATACATAAACTTAAAAGTGAAACAGGACATGATGTAATGAATGATGCAAGTATTTTAGAGGAACTAAGTAATTTTTATAAGCAGTTATACAATAGTGTGGGTTGCTCCCCTTCATTGATTTTGCACAATCTCCATTGTCCTAACAGTTTGACGGAGGATGAGGCGAACATGTGTGATGGAGAACTTACTATGGATGAATGTAAAGCTTCTCTTTTCTCTTTCCATGACAATAGGAGCCCTGGCAGTGACGGTTTAACAGCCGAGTTCTATAAATTTTTTTGGGCTGATATTGCTCATTTGGTTACGAATTCTTTAAATTTTGCTTACAACCATGGGCGTCTCTCTCATGAACAATCCCGTAGTATCATTACCCTCTTGCCAAAGGCTGACAAAGATCTCTCCTTCGTTAAAAATTATCGGCCCATAAGTCTTTTAAATGTAGATTACAAAATTTGTTCCAAAGCCTGGCCTCCAGGGTAAAGTGTATTATTAACAAACTTATTGATCCTAATCAGACTGGGTTTATCAAAGGTCGATTTATCGGGGAAAATATCCGTTGTATTTTAGATATGATAAATTATACTGATGCAATGTCTATTCCAGGTTTTATGGTCTTTGTTGACTTTGAAAAGGCCTTTGATAAAGTAGAGTGGGATTTCATATTCAAGGTTCTTAATTTTTTCAACTTCAATGAAAATTTTATACGTTTGGGTGCGAATTTTATATGTCAGTTCAACTGCTTGTGTGAGTAATAATGGCTTTACTTCTCAATATTTTCCAATTAGAAGGGGGGTTAGACAGGGTTGCCCGTTAAGTCCTTACATCTTTATTTTATGTGCTGAGGTATTTGCCTTAAAAATTAGAAATAGTAATGTAATACGAGGCATTCGAATTGATGGTTACGAAATGCGTTTGGTTCAGTATGCTGATGATACTACTCTCTTTTTGGATGAAAGTGAGAATAACTTAACCGAAATCAGTAACATTTTTTATCTCCTGCAAAGTAGTTCAGGATTAACAGTAAATTACGACAAAACCAATGTATTTCCACTAGGACCATTACAAGGTAGTAAACCACGCTATTTTGATAATTTTAACTTTAACTGGACTACTGGTCCAATCACCGTGTTGGGTATCACTATTAAAAGGGGCGATGATAACCTCTTTCGACTCAATTTTATGCCAAAGTTATCCCGCCTTAAATCAATTTTTCATTTGTGGTCCCAGCGCGACCTTACTCCAATAGGTAAAATCACTTTGATAAAAACCTTTGCCCTATCTCAATTGGTATTTTTATTTCAAGTTCTCCCGAACCCTCCTTTAAACTTTATTAAGAATCTGGAGTCGACTTTATACAAGTTTATTTGGGGCGGTAAGCCGGATAAAGTTCGGCGCAATACAATGATTAATCCTATCAGGGAAGGAGGTTTAAATGTCACCCATTTGAATAGCTTTATTCTTGGTTTAAAGTGTACTTGGGTTAAACGGTATGGGGAAAGAAGTGACGCTCATTGGGTCAAATTTTTTGATTATCATTTGAAAATGTACGGTGGTATTTTCCTATTTAATTGTAATTTCAAGCAATTAGATGTGAACACTGGCAATGACTTTATTAATGACATCTGTCATGCATGGGCTGTTTGTAACTTTAAGATTCCATCGTGTGACTTTGATCAGCAAATTCTTTGGAATAATTCCAATATAAAAGTAAATAATAAGATAGTTCTGTACAAACAATGGTATAACAATGGTGTTACTTATGTAAAGGATATACTTGATGGCGATAACAATTTTTTGTCTCTTGCCCAGTTTCAAAACCAATTTAATATACGTTGCTCGTTTTTGATGTTCTTCGGAATTATTCATGCCATTCCTAGTGCTTGGAAAAGAGGTTTTAATATAGATACACAACTACCTGCAACTGATTCCTTATTTTTAAGAATACAGCGTTCACCTTACCCTTCCCGTTTCATCTATAGTATTTTAAGACAGCAGCATTCTTTTCCTCCTAAAGCAATAACAAAATGGCAAAACGTTTTTGAGCTATCTGAGGAGCAATGGAATAATGTTTTTCTTATCCCTTATAAGTCAATTAGTGAGAGTAAGATACTGTATTTTCAGTTTCGGTTTATTCATAGGATTCTAGGTACAAATTATTATTTATCTAAGGTTAACAGGGAGGAAAACCCAAGGTGTACTTTCTGTGGGGAAAATGACGAAACGATAGACCACTTGTTCTGGGGGTGCAAATATATTTCAAATTTTATTTTAGATACTGAGCAAGCTGTGATCGGTAAACAATTTTGTTTTACGAAACAAGATTTCTTTTTTGGGTATAAATTAATTCTTAGCCATCCATACAATTTTTTGATTTTCCATGTAAAATACTTTATCTTCCAAAAAAGATTATTAGGTGAGATTCCCATTGTTAATGAATTTATTTATAAATTTAAGTTTGCTTTACAAGTAGAGCAGTATTTGTATAAATGCAAGTCGCGTCAGAAAATTTCTTTTGAGCTGTTAAAGAATGCATTTGGGAATAACAAATTCTTATTTGAGTAAAAATGTGTATTAGATTCCCCCAGTACTTCCCTGTTAATTTTATGTTGAGTACTGAGTCAAAATTGTTATATGTTTCGTGCACAAATTCACTTTACAGTATGATAATGTAGTCATTATATACAACCATGGCATAAAAGTTAAATGTATATAATTATGAAGTCTGAAAGTTGAATTATGTAGCCTTGAAAGTTTAAGATTGTACGCACAGCATATTGCCATGGTTATGATAATGGTTATTATTTGCAATTATATATGCGAATCAACTTAGTAAATTTTAACATTTAAGACATATCTGTATGTAGATATGATAATTATTGATCTGTGCTATTTAATGAGCTGTGTTTTTCATTATGTTATGCCACCTCATTATGTTATGAGCCAACTTTTGAATCATTTAGTATAACGACAATATGACATATTGCAGTTTCAAAATATGTGCCATGTAAATCTGTATATATAATATGATCAATCAGAATAAAGAAGATGGTAAAAAAAAAAAGTATTACATGCTAATTATGAGAGGTAGGTTAGACCCCAAACATATCTGGAATAAGCCTTTGTCTCTAAATACAGTGAGTGCAGGTTCCTTCAGCTTGACTGGAACGGGGCCCCCACACCCAACAGGCGTTTTTTCTTTGAATTACATTTATTCCTGGTACTCTATGGCATGATCAATCCATACCATATATGTTCAGAACTTCAATCCCCTAACATCGGTTAGCGCATAGGCTAGCCGTGGCGAAGGCGCGCCTTGCAAAGAACTTTTTATGTGCGACTTCCCATGTTCTAATAAGGGCCTTTTGAAATCATAATGAGGACAGTGAAATTTTCAAGATTTTAGTAATATTTCTCAAGTTTCATTTACGGTCACCACTTGAGAATTTTGGCTACCTCCAACCAAAAATGTGCTTGGGGAGATGAATGTCTGTCTTTGTAACAACTCTATCGAAAAACAAGCTGTGACTGGAACAACAACAACACTTCTGTCTGCTTCCAGATTTCGGCTTATTGCGGACTCCTAATGCCGCGTACATAAACCAGCTGTGATTCGGAAGCGTGATTGCGGAACATGTGGGCGCGTTCGCCATAAATTACAGGAGGAGGGAAGAACCCAGATAACACAAAGTACTGGCGTGATGTTGGGCCAATGTTGGCAACCGCTGGCAACAGTTGGCATTATGTTGTGTAGGCAACTAAAGACAGGGCCAACATTCAGTCAACCATATGGAGATGGTGTTGCCTTTGGTTGTGTGTGTCGGTTGTTGCCTTCGAACGTATTGTTGACTGTGCCAGGTTAAGTTTGAGTTCACCCTAACCCCTAGTAACTTTTCCATGTGTGAATTTTGAAGCCTTATTCCATTCATATACACATCTAAGGGTTACCTTATAAGCAGGGGCGACGCCAGGGTATTTCGATAGGGGGGGGGCAAAGCGTGAGATGAGTGACCGCCGTCCTGGGGGAGGGGTCTAAGGGGAGGAGGTGTCCCCCTCCCCATTGGGAATTTTTTTGTTAATTTAAGGTTGCTTAGATGCAAAATAATGATGTCTTTGGTACATATTTTGAAATTATCATATATGGCTGGAAAGTTTATAATTTAGTAATTTTAATTTTTGTTTTGGGAAAGATGCTTTTTTGGGGAGAGGTGTCCCTTCCCCTTTGAGAATTTTTTATTAATTTAAGATTGCTTAGATGCAAAATGGTGATATCTTTGGTCTAAGGGGAGGGGTGTCCCCTCCCCTTTGAGAAATTTTTATCAACTTAAGATTGCTTAGATGCAAAATTGTGATGTCTTTGGTATTTTTTAAGCTGATCATATATGGCTGAAAAGTGTAAATAATTTATTGGATTTTAAGTTTTGGTTTAGTGAAAGAGGACAGTAGCCTTTGTTGTTTAAGAGAAGGGTATGTAGTAAACAAACCTCCTGAAGCCACCCCCTTTTATGTATGGGTATGTGTTCACTCAAAAATACGTGCGTTGAGTCGACAAAAACACGAACTATTACGAATATTTTCGTTGCTTCGTATATGCATTATATAAGGTATCTAAAGGCTTGTAGACACCGGAATAGGGCCTCCTGGAAGCTCTGGACTAATTATATGGATCAAATATATGCCTTACCCCAACCTTTCTTCTTTCTCCTTCGCTTCCCCTTCTTCTCTTTCGTTTTCTCCTTTTCTTTTTTTTTTCCTGTTCTTTTCCTTCTCTCTTTCCCCTGTTCTTGCAAATGATAGGAGACGGTTGTCCCCATATGTGGCATCACCCTGTTTTTCTTTGCTCTTTTTCTGATTGACTCAAGATTTTTTCATACAGTAAAGATTGTGTTGTGTACGGCCATGCACCTACTATTTAAAAGTCGTTTTCTATGGATTACTCAGTCGAGACAACACCAGAATCAAGCACAATAAGGTATAGGCGTAGCTAGCTTTTCGAGACTGGGGGGCTGGACCTTGTTTAAGATCGCTGTCCTGTGGAGGGGTCTAAGGGGAGGGGTATTTGAGGGTCTTCGGATGCAATTTGGTGCAACAGTTCGGGCAAATTTTAAGGAAAGTTACTGCACTTTTTTACATTTTTTACTGAAGAGACAAATAAGGGGTTTTGGCCTTGGATATTGGGGGCAGAAGCATACTTCAGCCCCCCAGATTTTTGACTGGGGGCTTTGGCCCCAGCCCCCCCCCCCGCTTCCTACGCTTATGCAATAAGGGAGACATATAATATTAATTCAAAGTTTTATTCATTTTATTAAATGTTTAATATTTTTATTGTCAAATTGTTCGTTAAGGGATTGACTCATGATACCCCCGGTATATATGTTCACGTTCTAAACTTTAAATGGTCACATGCTGGGAATGGAGAGACAGTAAGTAGTGGCGGATCCTGGATTTTGAGAAAAGGGGGGGGGGCGCACACATCGTCGGGAAGGCCGACGAGCCAAAAAAAACGGTCTTTAAAATTTTAAAGACCTGTCTTTTTTTTTTTTTTTTTTTGCTTTTTCGCATCTGGGAAGCATTTTTTCCATATCTACTTGCTCATTTTTTCATATCGCTGGTGAAAAATCATTGGTCATCGAAAAAAGGGGGCGTGCGCCGGGTGCGCCCCCTTCTGGATCCGCGCCTGGTAAATGTTTGAGATTGCCAAACATTACATAATCCGGACAGGGTGGAATACTCATAGACGAAAGGTTCACTTGGTCGAAGGTTCACTAAAGACCGAAGATTCCCCCGGACGAAAATATATTCCGAGTTACGGGTAGCGTTGGGGTTTTGGCTGGACAGAGATTCATGGATCAGGCGTATCCCCTGATACACAAATTAGCTGTCTGTATTTTTTGGTGTAACTTGCAATGATACGCACCTTTTCTCCAAGAGAGGGAAAACGTTTTGCTCTATGACACCATATGTGTAAGGTCTCACAATAACTTGGCGTTAGGGTATACTACTGTATTGTTTTAGCTACACTCTCGGTTCCTATGCCCTTTTTGTTTGCGCGTTATGTATAATGGCCTTAGTGTTTATGTAATACTTAACCTGCATTCAAGTAAACAATGGAGAAAACAGAAAACGTTATCCGTGCGGGGATTGCAAGTTTCAGGTATTTTGTAACGAACAATTTAACTAATATTGTGATAGATGGGTGACATACTGTAACACCTCACCCCACCCTCTACAAAATTATGTCTTAAAACGCTTTTTAGACGATTTTATTTTGGGGGTTGAAAAACCATAGGAGGCAAATGTCTGCCCTGCCCCCCCTTCCTGTGGCGCCGCGCCTGCATATAAGTTATTTACCAAATGTCTTGCACATATAAGCATACTTTTAGTTTTCTCAAAGTTAATTGCCAGTTTGTTATCCTTACAACAGTTACTTATATTTTTAGAGTCAACATGCAAGAAAGAAGAGATGTCTGCTACATTGGAACCGCACACTTGAAAGTTGGTGTCGTGTCATCTGCATACATATCAGCAGATCAATAACTTGAAGTATAAATCGAAGTCATTAATGTATATTATATATATATATATATATATATATATATATATATATATATATATATATATATATATATATATATATATATATATATAGACTAGCTAAATTGGTTGGATGGTTAGGCCTACTCGAAAAGAAATACCGGACGTTTGAAAGTTGTGCAAGTTCTTGCGAATATGTGGCCTTGTGCGAAACAGTGGTATAAGATAGGCCTACACATTTTTGTGTTGAGGCACTGAGAAACAAGTATTCAACTTAGCCTGATGTCTGAATGGTTTTAGGAGTTTGGCTTACAGTTTAAAGAGAATATATCCAGTCGCCTCAAGTTTCAAGTTATTTGTAAACATTACCTTAATCTTTCAAATCTTCTTGTATCTCCTTTACAAACATTTTTCTTAACATTTCTGGACAAAAACTATTTAGTATGAAAGTTAAACAAATGACTTATCCTTCCTTAATAGCAAATTAGTTTATATTGTCACATGAAGGAAAGAAGCGACTCGCCGCGTGAACTGGGATGCCGGCGCGGGGTACACAACTTCAAGTTAAGGTGAATGTTGTCTAGGAAATGTCGTAAGAGGAAAGAGGAACCCACCCCTTTCTTTTAAACAAAGAACATAGCACGTTGATTGAAAATACAATGCTTCATATGGTTTAAGCTTGACGGTTGTGCTAACATTCCAAAAACAATTTTCGGTTTGAAAAGGAAAACGTGCTTTTTGAAGGCGTGTGCCATATGTCAGTCTCGGTGCCTGCAGGAATTGTGCAGCTCAGATTTCCAGTCAAGAGGGCCAAGGGGACGAATCCCTCTTTGAAATTTGTTCGCCCCTAGCAAGTTTTCAAGTTGCCATTGGCTTAATGGCATTTGTATACATTTGGCCCCCTTAAAAAAATTTGTTAGCCCCTGGAAACCATTTCGCCCCCATTCAGTACCTTGTCAGGCTACGAGCCTGGTGCAGTCACATGGGCGTCGACACTGCAGGAACCGCCCCCGTCTTGTTCTCCGTTGCCGAAAGCCCCACCAAGTTGTTAAGGGGAAGCCATGGGGGATGATATTTCGATAGCTTTAGACTTAGTATAAGTGTGCATATTTTCCCAACGCTCTCTACGAACTGTAGTTACCCTCCGGCCTGTTGCGACACATTCACCGGTCCTAAAAGCGATCGACGATTTATACCTGGTAGATCCCAATCATAAAAATGTTATGCAGCAAAATAATTTTGTGGGGGAAAACGGGACTAAAGAGTACTCAGAATTAGGAGCGTAAAGAATTTAATTTAGAAATTATCCCTTTATATTGAGCAACTGAGCAGTTTTGGTTTTTCCAAATCATAGTGGCAACACTTATTTGAACTTTTGTCCCTGGACAAGTTCAAGGAATATCTTTGGGGCAAAATATCGCTTTTAAGACCTTTAACCATTTGTAAAATTTCTTCATCGGAAGTTACTATCTGGGTCTAATTACGGAAAACAAATGAGGTCTACAAAGCAGCACACTCATAAACATTCATTGTTTGTATACTAACATCTGTGCAGTATATAAAGTTAACTTTGTGTACCAGATTTAGTCTTTCAGAGACTTCGGGAGTTCAATACATATTTCACTGCATTCAGTTTATATTGATGTCTTTGTTTTCTAACGTGCGTATGAACAACATGAGTTACAGACCCAACCAAAATATTGACTGCAGACTTTTAGGTCAACAGGAAAAGCTGAGCTTCGGCGACATTGTTGCGCTTGTCAGTTTTCACTCTGATGGAAACATGGAGTGAGACTCGTCACTATACATGGAACACTTATCTTTAAAATGTAGGAACTAATTCTATTCAAACCGGTAGCTGTTGTAGTGTCTAAATTGTTCAAATATTTAGACACAAACTGTTCATTAACTTCAGGGATACTAAAGAAAACGTTGTTCGGTACCTTAGTTTCGAGTTAATGAATGCTTTCAGAGTGCGAGACCACGGAGTTGTTATTTGGATGGAGATATATCGAAAAGTTTAATTTATGTTAATACTTGAAGACCCACTAAACCGTGGGAGATTATCAACAACAAGCTGTCTGTTTGTCGCAAAGAGACTTCTTTCCTATGTTTGGTGACTTCAGTTTGATGTCATTCACTTAGCAACATCGTTCAAGTCATGTAATCCTTTAACAAGTGGTCTGGGCAGAACAATGTTTTGATGTGTAGGTTTTCGCTGCCAGCACGTTTAGAGCAGGTGATATTAAACTCAAAACGACTATTTAATTGAATTAAAAGAATTCAGTTAGCCCTTTCCTCCACAAAATACCGCAGCAAATGAGTTGACGAGGTAGAAGTCTAACTTTTGTTACAACAAAAAGAAAAGTTTCGTAAAGTTTCCTAAAATGACCAGACAGAGATTCTTGTTCAGATTTCGACATAAAACCTTACTGACATACTGTCATAATCGTTATCCCGGGCATCGATAGATTCAATAACTTTTTATTTCCCTGACGACTTATGTTGTAGCAGTGGAGGAAAACCGTCAGTGGTCAGTGGTGGATGACTTGAACAGTCAGGTGTTCTCAGTAACTCATATACAGTAAGTGCTCAGTGCAAGCTACTGTAACTTCGTTTAGGAGCTGTAATAATAGACCCAGTATGTAACTAAGGGGCCAGGGGCATGGGCCCTCCGCGAACAAATGTTTTCTAGAAAATAAAAAATGACCATTGCATTAATGCATTTTTGGCGGGTAACTAGATTCTAACGAAATTATAATTACTCACCGATTTCTTCTTGCCCAGCACGAAACTCAGGTCCGGTTCAGCAGATTTGATGCATCAGAAGTACGCTGAAGTTTCCATTCCAAAGATAAATATATACACGATATGAAGAGATAAATAGATTAATGTAGAATTCCACCACAATGCGACAAATAATATCCTTGACAATGGTGAAAGTTTAGCTCGTCGAAGTTATAAAGTAGGATAATTCCGAATTCCAATAAAAGTCGAGTTGAACGTAATCCAAGTTGAATAATTATCGAGACGGATAATAACGTTTTACAATATCACTGAAAATATCCGATCGAAAGGATGAAGGCGAAAGAATGCGATTTATGTTTAAAAGCGATTTAAGTTGTTGCGTTGAGCGGTTGAAGTCGAAGGTCGAAGTGTCAAGAAGTTCAGGCGAGCGACAAAGATAAAAGGTTACAATACAAGGATAAACTGAGGGCGCTTTCCGATGACGAACATGGAAGTGGTGTTAAGCTATACCGCTACACATTTTAGTTCATCTCGCCCCCTAAAAAAAATATTTCGTCCCTGGAAGCCCTCCTCTTCCCTTCAGCACGTTGTCTGGCTACAGTAAGCCTGCACTAGACGTGGCTGGTGATTTTTGTGTAAATCGGAGGAGGGGTTTTACAAGGAACTTAAGGGAGAACACAATTTCTTTACCAAAGTTACTAAAACTCCCCTCGACCAACTCAAGCACGTACCTGTTTGCCCTGGTATCAGCAGCTGCTGTATACTGCCGTAGAAGCTTCAGATCACTTGTAGTAACGACAACCGTCATCCTGCAAATCTATTTCAAAAGTCACATTACTCAAGTCAAACTTACTAGAAGTTTGTGACTCCCGAGTCACCCGGCCATCCTCTCAGTGCCCCCTCCCCCTCTTAAAGGTCCTTTCTAAGGAAACCATCACACACATCTGTCAAATAAATAATAGCTCAGCCTAGTAAATCTTTAAAACATGAAAATCGATTTTTTTTTTTTTTAGGCAAAATTTGTTCTCAAAACCGCAATTTTGCTTCGCACGTGAAGCGCATCTGTTTGTTGAACATGCGAAACACTGACCTATTGGGAGATATAATCAGGGAGCTGTTAAAAACTCCCCGATATAATCCACATGATCGTTTCAGCATCTACTTTCAACGGGCATCTATTTTCAACAGCATGGGACTACGCACTGCGTTCGCCAGCGATGTACTTTCATTATAACTCCCACATTGAGTGTTTTTAGCAGATTTTATGTTCGAAAACTGTAAAATGAGTCTAAGTACTCGCGTGAAGTTTTCATAGATTCTTGATACCAGTGTACGTTGCGCATACACTATGGGCATGGTCTCAGAGGACACTAGGAACCCTTTTACCTTTATTACTTAATAAAATGCAGTACATGCATTTGTAAAAAAAATTATAATTTTAAAGCACCCGAAACACATCGTCCCCATTTTTGACCGCAGCCCCGGGGAAGGGGTATAAGGGGAGGGGTTTCCCCCTCCCCTTCTGAACTTTTTGTTGTCTCGAAGGGCTTAGATGCAAAATGGTACTTCTTTTTATACTAGATCCCAGTGTTATCCACAGGGGTTTTTAGAGTGGCTCAGGCCGGGGTGGCGCCAGGATTTGGCCGAAGGGGACCAGATTCCCCAACGAGGAGGCCAGGGACCAGAAACCCCGATGCGATCGAGGGGTTGGTGAGGGGGGTTTGAAGAAAACCTGTGTGTTATACCATGCCATTGGATAGATTGCATACAATTTGTATATACTAGAGGAACATAGATTTACCGTTTTTATCCGTAATCTAAACTGTGAAATTTTTGGGTAAGCCTACACTAAAGAGAATCTGTACTTGTTTAAAACTTATACGGGTCAATTGTTCGGGCAGGTAGGCCCTATCAGACATGAACTTACATTTTACTTCCCTCCTCGGGTCACTAGCCGTACCTCACGGCAGACATAAGGTGAACAGTCATTAACTAGTTTTACGGAAATGAGATGACATTGTACTATATTTAGCTATAAGTAACGGAACCGAGGAAGAGTGGGCAAAGCGTACCAAAAATTGTAGGTTTTATCTCAGAAATGATCCTTTTGAAAGCCAAAATAAGTAAACCAATCATGGGTGGCCACAGAATTTTCCCGAACGGGGGCCGGGCCATGCCAGCGACCCAAGTTCCGACAACCCACTATGTCGAGGGGGTGCAAGGTGAGAAAGGAGCCTAACTATCCCATACCATTGCAGGGCATATTTTGCATAATATCACTTAACACTTCAAGAGCCAAGTTGCGCACTGATATCGTTCTTTTGAATCTGAATCGTGAAACTGCAAAGCGTACGAAGCTCGCGAAAATGATTGGTAAGCTTCCACAAAAAACATAAGTGATCATTAAGAACAAAAAGAAAGAAAGAAAACAGTAGGGGTTGAAGATCGTATCGGGGATAACATATATTGTATCGAAACCACCTGGACTCGCTCACCAACTGACCGTGCAGCATGACACACATTAGAGCAAAGCAACTAGGCATTGCGATATGGGATGAAATTTACGACGTCTACATTAGCTGTGTACTCTGCCTACATGTTATTTGGTAAGGTGGACAGGACTTGTGCTATCTAGCTATGTGGAATGGAAATATTGAAGAAAATGGATTGACCCCACAGCGCGCGTAGCGCGCCGAAAATTTGGGGTTCTTCTTAGGGAAGTTGCCCTCTTGAGAGAAAAAAACAGGTAAACCGGTGGGGCGACTGTCGCCTTCAGGGTCTGCATGCTTTATCGTAACGACTAAGACTCCCCGACAAAACTGTAAAAATTCCCCGACGGGGGGGGGGGCATGGCCCACCTGCTCCCTGTCCCCACTTGGCGCCACCCCTGGAAGGGCGGCCCGCCCTCCGAGTGAAAATGACATTGAAAACCAATACGTTTTCGGGATTTAATTATTTTGTTTCAAAATCAGGATTAGGGTTCGAAAAAAAGGGCTAGGGTTCAGTCCCCAAGGCATGATCAGTTGAAAAAAAGAGAAAAAATCCGGAACACTGTTTCCAGACGAGATGACATCATTAATATCCAAGGTTTTGAATGACTTTTCGGGGGCTTATTGCCGATGCGTCCTGCATAAAATAAATATGCCGTCCGTTCTGCTGCGGATTCCACCGTCATTACTCATCCCCGAGACCTAGATCCCTCCGCCTCCTACTTGGCCAACTTCCCATCCCTCCCTCGACGTTTTTTTTTTTTTTCGTTTTTTTTTTTTTTTGCTTTCCTTCATTTTTTTCAACATCACCCATTGCGTCCCCAAAATTTCTGTGGGGGCACTCTGCCCCCCTGCCCCCTCTGGCTACGCTACTGCATAATCACCAGAGCCTTTTACTGAATGGTTTATCGTCCAATCAATTTGCGGAATATTGAAGTCTCCCCAGAAAACCACCTGTGAATAATGTAAATTTGAGAGCTTCCTCAACAATGAACATAAATTTGTATTCTCAAGGTCATCACAATTTTGGCTTCTGTTCATAGGCGTAGGAAGCTTTTCGAGACTGGGGGCTGAACCTTTTTTCGGATCGTCGTCCTGGGGGGGTTTCCCTTTGGAAAATTTTTGGGTATTTGAGGGTCCTCAGATGGAATTTGGTGCAACATTTTGGACAAACTTTAAGGAAAATTACTGCAAATTTTTGACATTTCTTACAGAAGAGACAAATTAAATAAGGGGTTTTTGCCCTTGGATCTTGGGGGGGGGGGTTGTGAAAGCATACTTCAGCCCCCATTTTTGACTGGGGGGCTAAGCCCCCCCCCCCCGCTTCCTACGCCAGTGCTTCAGTAAATTGATGGTAGCAAAAGCTTGTCTCTGTTTGCTGTAGGTCTGTCTCAATGTTAATATAATCATCAAAGTCGTTATCAAAAGTCACTTGGCTGCAAGCAATTCTCTCATGCACATAAACCAGTATTCCTCTACCTGGACTCTTTTTCTCAATATTATGAATAAACATATTATAATGATTGAGTTTAGCCTTCACAAGATGTCTTTCAAATCTAAAATATTTTGGCTTTACTTCAAGAAGAATAATCACCGATGGTTCATCATTGAAATGAATCAACCGCTGTTTAAAGACAGACAGTTATCACCCCAAAGTATATTTTTAGTGTAGGGGTATGGAAATTCTCAGTTTGTGACTGCTCTTTGATTGACATCAAAGTTTGAAAATTTGAAAGATGCAGAGTAGCTCACATTCCACACAAGGCAGAGAGAGTGCTTTTATTAAATTTTATAGCCTTGTATGCTCACCAAGACATGGCCTTAAGCAATAAAACAGGTTTATTCCTTCACAAGGAGTAGTTTCATACAGTTTTGGGAGGAGCTAGAAGTTGCATAGTTGGGAGAATTGGAACTGTCTTGGAAGATGAAAATTCTCCTTTAAGTTCACCCAGCTTATAGTCTGCAGTAAAAGTATCAGTATTAGAAAACAAAACATGCAATTCTTTTCTACTTACACTATTTATATATCATATCATAATACCGACTGATTAAACATTGCGAAAAATAACATTGCTAGAAAAGAAGAATAAAGCATAAGTGTCATACTTATCAACAGGGGCGTCAATCCGTATTCAGATGTGGGGGGGGGGGGACGGGGGACATACATGACTTAGCACAAACCAATCCCTTTGGTTTTGAAGAGGGGCGTCTTCCTATAGGCCCTTTCCTCCCCCTCCCCCCCCCCCGCCTTAAGCTTTATGATGGCTGACGTTGTCCTATTCTAATAAGAATTATCATTTCAAAGTTAACATAACCATCATAGATGATCTGCCAGGTGAAATACACGGAGTCCACGGAATTACATCAAGATGTTATGTTCACCATGTCCCAAAATATCTGAAACAACGCTTCGCAGCGTGGATCATTGTCGGAGACCATGGACCCGACCAGGCCCGTTGCTAGGCGACCGGCTGGATGTATTTTCCAACTGAGTGGAGGCGTTTAAATTGCACTTTGTTATGCGCTCTGCGTTTTGTATACAGCAGTGGGGATCCTTCCTTTGTCACTACATAAATGAGTCGTCCTGGGGGAGGGGTCTAAGGGGAGGGGGGAATCCCCATCCCCTTTGAAAAATTTTTGTTAATTTAAGGCTGCTTAGGTGCAAAACGGTACTATCTTTGAGATATTTGTGGAGCTGATCGTACATGGTTGGAAAATGTCCATAATGTAGTAAATTCTAATTTTCCGACTGGCTGGATATTTTTACTAACTGCAGTGGCGGCGTGTAAATTGCACCTTTTCATTCACCCTGCGTTTGTATACAGCAGTGGGGGTCCTTCCTTTGTCACTATATAAAGGTGATATCCTGGGGGAGGGGTCTAAGGGAAGGGGGCGTAGCCCTCCCCTTTGAGAAATTTTTGTTAATTTAAGGTTGCTTAGATGCAAAATGGATATCTTTGGGATATTTTTGGAGCTGATCGTAGTATAGCAAAGGTGTGAAGGATTAGCAAGGGCGTTTTCAGAATACTTTGTAGTCGTAAGTGTATTAACAATCACCATCTGCAGGCGCGGATCCAGAAATTTTGAGGGGGGCCAAGATGGAAAATCTCATGTGCACCGAAGGTTCACCACGAGCGCAAAGCACGAGTTCCTATGCGTGGTGTCCAGTGGCCCGCGATAGGGCCCCTGCGGGGTCCAGGGGGCGAAGCCCCCGGAAGCTCTCCCAGTATTTTATTTTAAGAGCACAGAAATCGGCTCCAGTTCTTATGTCAGTGAGATTGTATACCTTTTCATATTGCATGGAAATTGATGTGTATGGCTCAGTATAAGTTTACTATATGTACCTGCAGAAGTTCCGAAGAATCTAAGTTATCTTTAAACTTACACGCCAACATTATGAACCCATGCAGGTAACTTGAAATGATTTTTGCCATAATGAGTGTTTTATTTTCGTTATACGGTATTCAGGTATAGGACGTCAGATGAAACAATTACCCGTGAAAATTTGAATTTACATTTAAAACCATTGCTATTACAAACGGTGTCAATTCCCTTTATGTGTGTCTATCAATTAGAAGGTGGCTTCGATACTAAGTTTTCAGTTTTCATAAGAAGAGGAGGGTGAAGAAATGAATATCAGTTGCTTTACATCCTTATTATACTCTGAAACTCTGAAATCACGTTTATGCACACAAATAATTGGCTTAAGGTAGAACCCCACCGATGAGTAATGCGAATACGTTTTGGTCCTTATTGATAGTAAAAGGAGCAATTCAAGGCTAAAACTGCGCAGATCAAGCGAAAATCAAGAAATATTGAGAAGACTTTGCAAAAATCATGAAAGATTTCAAATGATTTTTGGTAAAAAGTGATAAAAATAAATCCATCACTCAATGAAAACGTAACTCTCTCAGTAAGCGTAAACAATTGCGCGCTAAGCGCGCCGAAAAGTTTCGGTATAGAGCCTCCCGGGAGCTCTGCATTAATTGTACCCTGAAAAGGGGGACCAACAGGACTCTCACAACCTGACATCCATATCGGAGGAGAGATGATATATCACCTTGTCTTTTTAGGTATAGCAAGAAGGATGGTGGACAGGCAAAATTCGTTTCAGAAAAGATCTTCGTCGTTATTGAATGTCGCGGTAAAATGTTTGGAAAATAAGCAACGGTAATTACGTAATTTCAATCTTTCAAACCATGTGCTAGACTAAATTAGTCAAAGATCCCATAATGATGAGAGCCATACAGAGAAGGAGAATGTACTTTTTAGAAAAATGTTTGCATTTGAATAATTTCTTGGGTCATAGCTTTGTCAATGGTATATGAAATGGGGTGCAAACCCCGTCGTATGCGCGCGAAGCGCGCCGAAATTTTGAATAAAATATTAGTCCATGACAAAACCTGAATTCAGAACCTGCATCGGACACTGTCACTTTCCCACCAACCTGTGCTATTCAGAAACGAATCTTCTGACTGAGAATTCTTAAAAAGCACTTTTGCTCCTTTGTTCCCCCGTGAGTAGTTACCGAAAGCTATTGATAATAAGGACAACTCTGACACAAGGCTTGACGCTAGCGGAGCGTGCAAGACTTTGGAATTTGTCAAGAATTTCCAAAACTTATGATAGTTTGAGAACAGTTTGTGAAAGAAAATGGTAAGAACAAATAAACCAATCATCAAAACTACATCTCACCCTACACCCTCCACAGAAATCTGTAGCTTATAAAACGACTATGGGACCATTTTAAAAATTTTCAAGATTCGATGGGGGAGGGGGACACACGTCACCCATTGCCCACTGAGCCGACGCCACTGTCTGTAGCTTAAAAGCTTTTGAGTTCATTTTAAAACTTTTCAGATAGTTTCGAAATCGAATAGGGTATGCACGCCGCTACTTTGCCTGCAACAGCTGGTGCCACTTTGCACAATAGCACGTCACCTGACAGCTTGTCTTTTGTATTCACTCTGCAAGTTCATTGGCGAAATCTTTGCCTCTCAATCCCTCTAGATTACAAAAACTTTCACTCTTTAACACAAAATTGTCACTAATTTCAGTGCAGCTAGCCGGGCCCATACTGCATATGTCACGATGTTTACTTATCTAGATCTTAAGTCAAGGATCATCACTCAGCTATTCACCTGTTTTCGAACATTGTAGCCTGGTAGCTCTCCTTTCGTTGCCAACCACTGTGAAAGATATCTAAAGAGATAATCCAGCTATAGCTCCACCCAACCCCTACGTTCTTATAGACACTTTTATTAATTTTTTGCTCTTAATTTTTCTTTCTCCTTTTCTTTTTTTTTCTTTTTCTTCCTTTTTTCTCCTTTCGTTTTTTTTTCCGTGGCGAGGGGACGGGCCCCCCAGGTCCCCCCTGGATTCGCGCCTGCACCATCTATACCGATAATGGCTTCGGCGAAGCGCTCGGTAAAATTTTTTTAAAAATGTTTAATGGCAACAACATACTTTCAACCTTCCACAAGGGGGGCATGCAGTATGTTGTGTGACCGCTGGCCTGGGGAGGGGTTTAAGGGGAGGGGTGCCCCTCCCCTTTGAAATTTTTTGAAAAATTAGGTGTCCTTACATGCAATCTGGTGCCACATATGTTACCTTTTGAAGTAAAATTTGTGTTAAAAAATTTACGTATTTTTAGGAGCTAAAAAAATAGGCATCAGTGAGGGGAGCGTGGCCCAGTGGGGTGTCCCCATCCCTTTTGAAAATTTTGAAAAATTCGGTGTCCTTACATGCAATCTGGTGCCAAATATGCCACCTTTTGAAGTAAATTTGTGTTAAAAAATTTACGTGTTTTTAGAAACTTAAAAAAATTGGAATCAGTGAGGGTGGGCTTGGTCGAATGGCCCTCCCCACTAATTGAATGATCCCATATTGATGCGAGGCCCCGACAGATGTTTTGAGATGTATGTCTGTTTTCGGAAAGTGTTGTGATCAGAAAAGTTCCATGTATAATTACCTTCTTAATGGTCATGAGAAGGAGTGCAAACCGTGACGCATGCGCGCCAAAATTTTGTCATTAAATAAGATTTCCCTGACGAAATCTACATTCAGAATCCGCATCGAGGCACTTAACAATTGCCCAACAAACCTACATGTCATTCAAAAAGCCAGTCAAAAAGAGCCACGACACTACTCTTTCACGCAAATGTGGGGGGGGGGGGCATTTGATATTGTGTCCCCCACCCATCGAAATGTGGGGGGACGTGTCCCCCCGTCCCCCTAGGATTGACGCCCATGCTTATCAATCGTTTTAATGATAAATATTCACTCAAAAATCTTGTTCTCGATCTGAGACAAAAATCATCCGTGGACCTTCAAAGACCACTCATTGCCAAGACCTTGAGAACTTCACAACTGGTCTGCATGAGCACTTTGAGACCGTCCGCCGAGACCGGCCTCCGGATTTCCATCCGACTGACGTATGGGAGCATTTGGGGTAGCACAATATGGACCTGTTAGCTAAGAACTTCACCCAAATTTCTAAAGATTCTGCCCAAATTTTGATGTGCCAAAAGTTTGGAATCTGATGGCGTGCTATACCATTGTAAAAGCGCGGAAAAAGATCGCGCGAAGCTGAAGCTTATTGGATAGCAACTAGCTCTCCTGTATGGTTAATGTACGGTCCATAGTGTAGCATACGTTTACACGCAGAGCACCTACATTGCACACTGGCTGTACATTCACTCTTGCTTCGTGTACGGTTTCTATAAGTCTTTACGCACGTACGGTGTATGTACTATACTGTACATGTACGTAGTCACTTATATGCAATGCATACACAAGTACAGAGCGTACGCGTACGTACATAGAGTGAACATTGTCGACTTCATGGAGACGCCGACTTGAAACCGCTGGACTTTAAAACAACCTAAAGTCTAGGAATAGATATTTTGAATAACTTTCAAATGCTTACTTTTTGTTTAAAATAAATCAAAGACGGTGATGGATTCCACTTCGAAGTCTGTAGTCCTTGTAGAGGAACTACCAGAGACAGAGGAACCAAGGGTTGTTTGCCGTTGTAGCAATGTGTGCAACAGAGCGTCTGGAAGGGGTTGTTGTCCTTGTCTCGCAAGAAGCAGAAAATGTGGAGGCCTTTGCAGATGTGGAACGGCGAAAATGCGGTGCAAGAATAGGGCTGTTGGCGAAGAAGAGACCCACATTGATGAAAATGTTGTTGTAAGTTTTTTAAAAGGTCAAACTTACCCACTTGTAAATTTCAGCCATTTATATTGTTCGACAATATTTCGTGTAACTGCTACTAACGTTAGTATCAATCTTACATGATGGTAGTCAGGGTAACCCTGTCGCAAGGTAACGTATTTACCATTTGGTCAGGGCTGAAAAAAATGTTTATTTCCCAGGAAGAGAGTCAAACTGTTAACAATTTCTCCCATATTTTCATGTCCAAAAAAAGGTAAATTTTCCTGCAATGCCAAAATATCCCCCCAAGTACACAAATTTCCTGGGAAGGAGCCTCCCAGCTTCCCGACTTTTTCCACCCATGGATGCCATTTGGTCTTTTCACTTAGCCTAACGTTCGGTCAATAAGATGCTGAAATGTTATAAGACCATCCTAAGAAAGTTTTCATCTATAAAACAAGCAAAAAGAATATGAATCTGTTTTACCTGCAAATCTTTTTGTGGACTTGATCGTATTTGCGAGCTATAATTTATAAATCCTTTCCTTAGAATTTTCCTTCCGAGAAATACACAGTTCAGAGTTTCAGCTAAAGCCGAAGATGGGAACAAACCTAATGAGGCCAGCAGGCTCTGTTTGCAGTTTGTGTATAGAGCTGTATGTATGGTTTACGGCCATTTTGTCCCCTTGCCAGTTTGCCCCCAGGAGCAACTGCAGAATACAAGGCCGTCCAAAAACAACTTTTTAAAAATCATGATAGTCGCACATGTACACAGTGTCTCTGTTCCTCCTACTTTTCACGTCCGTAAACCCACAACAGCTTGCCTATGCAGGAAGTACTGCATGGCTCATTGTTGGGGAAAGATAGCCTGAAGTGGAGGCGCAGTCATAGTCGCAGTGGTCTAACATGAAGTTTCCAGTCTGGAGTGGAGGCACAGTCGTACTCATAGTCATAGTGGTCGAACATCAATCTTAATCTAGACTGGAAGCACAGTCACAGTGGTGGAACATGGAGGTTGTGTTATTTTGAGAACGACTCAATGTGAGTCTTGTGTTCATTGTGTATGTCCTGAGTTTTGTAGGCGCAGTCGCAGTCACTGGGACTGCACCTCCAGAGTCTCTGTGGTATGTCTTGGAGAGGTGTTGTATTCTGCAGTTGTACCCGCCCCCAACCAGTTCCCCCCCAGAAAACCAGTTTGCCCCCAAGCGATGACCAGTTCGTCCCCAAAGACCTACCAGTTCACCCCAAGTGCTGACTAATTCGCCCCCTAATTTATTGGCAATATACCTTTGTTATTTTCGGCATGTTTGTGCCTTTCTTCGTTTATGTTGTATCCTTTGATGCAAATATCCAAAATTATACGAGAAAATTAGCTGAAAAGAGTTGTACTGCTTAATTTATCTTAGATGTGGCAGAGAATACCTGATTCAGGGTTGGCATTTTCTCGGGAAAAACCTGTTTTTCCTGCTAAGTAGTAAATACCAGGTAAAAACCATGAAAAACTGGTAAATACTGGTAAAAATGGCTTCTGTCTTGAAAACTGTTGTTATGATGGCACAACCTAACAAGGCCATTCTAAGAAAGTTTTCATTTTTAAAAAACAAGACAAAAGAATGTGAATCTGTTTGTACCTGAAAAAGTTTTAGCGGACTTCACCTTATTTGAGAGCTATAAATCTTTACCACAGATTTTTCCTTTCAAGAGATACCATTACGACAAGTTCAGCGTTTCCAGCTCAAGCCTAAAATCAGAAGTAACCTAATAAGGCCAGCGGGCGCTGTTTACAATTTTTGTACAGAGCTGTATACAGTACAGGTTCAGTGTAGCCTAGGCAGTTTGTGCGTTCATTTTGAGCTGCATATCTTAGCGTGCAAGTGCTTGAAAAACAGGTTCACGCGCGTTAGCAGGTTAGTTTGCTATGCGCGTGCTGCATAAAAAATTGACGCACTGATTGTGACGGCAGTTTTGACGCGCTTTGTTGACTGTATCGATGCACGACATTCGAAAGTGGCCTTATTAGGTCATGTCACTATACATGTCTGTCATATGCAGACCTGTGTCTACAATAGGCAAAATACTGGTCATGACAGGCATATATGAAGACAGTCTCTTAGCTTCATTTTAAGCTATTTTATCACAACTTAATTTTACTTTTTGTGGGCTAAGAGTATTTTTCATGTAGCACTTATTTTGTCACTATCTCCTTCCCTGCAGTACAGTAGGTTTTGCCTGTTGCCCCAAAGTGTTATATAGGCTTACCCCCACCCCTTCAAAATTCTTCAGGCATACTGTATTGCTCAGACACTTCTTTTCACAAATACAGTCTGTTGAGGTAAACTTAAATGCAGATGGCTCAATGGAAACTGCTTCAAACTGTATAAGGCACATATGGGCCCAATTAAATGTCCACTGTATTGAGCCACACACATTACACAGAGCCCAATTGTTCACCTTGATACACACCAGGGATCACGTATGTTTACAAGCGAAACTTAGGTTATGCGCATGCGCAAGTTTAAATAGTCATGAATATTAATGTCAACAGTACTTTCTCTTCCGGGTTTAAACTTTGCTCATAAAATTCCAGTTTTTGCTACTTCAGACTTAGTGAAAATGATTATTTTAGGATGATATCGAAAGAAAAGGGTCAAAACTACATTATTACGTACAAAATTAGGTCACTCGTGTCTTATGTGAACGGAAATGAAGAACTCTTTGAAGCACTACCCCTAATTACTGTTGCACACTGTTCGGAAGTGGGTAGCAAACACACGGTCATAAGTAGTACTTTTGAAGTTTTCCTGAATGTGAGCCATGCTAACTTCAACGTCCTAGACCCCAATCGATCTGAATATTCATAGTCCTTTTTGTGTCCATTTTTTTAATTTGGGAAATCTGGTCATGAATATGGATACTTTTTGGCCCCGACGCGTAGGGAAAAGCCGCAAACGAACAACAGCCCCTGCGAAACGATGAATTCGAGTGTACTTTTCAGGATGAAAACAAAAAGAAGACGTACGAAGCAGCTCTTTAAGATAAACTGTGAGTATTCCTAGATGATTGAAGTAGTTTATATCTCGAATCAACCTAAAATAGAGTCTATAAAGAGCCTTAGGATAAAGGCTCCTGAACAACTTACAACTGGCCTAGCTCAAATATGTAATATGTACTGTGGGCCTATGCAGCTGTCACTGTAAATTGTGATGTAAACAACGTATGGAACCGTACTGCATACAGTATAGTGATTATAGTACTGGGAAATTCATAGTTTATGTCTGACCAGAAATTTTAACGTTTAAGATATCATGCAGCCTCGATTGGGAATATTTTTCAAAGTGTATCTCCCATCTAGAGCTATGCTAGCACCATTCAGTCAAATTCGAACTACGAAGTAGTTGGGATCAGTAGGCTATGTATATAATTAGGTCATAGGCAATTGCCAAGTAGCGAGATGATCAAAGTGCTATCGTTACTACGTTGGGAACATGGACTATTAATGAAATACACATGAGTGATAATAAAGCAGAAACTAATAAGTTACATAAGTGCATTGTCAGTACCAAATCCTAGCAGTGTGGTCATTTTTGAAGACGAAGGTCTCCCTCAAGACTGAATTTGAATTTGCAAGTCTGGGAGAACAAAGGACCCAGGCCATGAGATCAAAAGGGGTGTTTGTTCTGCGAAAAAAAATCTGACTAAGTTGGACTTCTTAATACATTAAAAATTCCACACAAGTCAAGGTTAGACTCAATGCATGTCGGTTTGAATTTTTTTTGAAAATGTCAGTACTTAATTGGACCAGGTTAGGGGAGTTAAAGTCATGCCGGTTATCGATGCAATTCACCTAATGGAGATATACAAGATTTCACCATTTCTCAAATGTGTTATAAAATTCATGGGCTATTTTAAACTTGTGAATATTGTATTTATTACTGTGTACTATATTGTCACCATGCATGGGTATACCAGACCTGAATTCCTGTTCGTACTCTGTAGCATACGTAAGATCCCTTTGTCCAGTCAGGGTTTGGCTCAGTACAAGTCTGTTTCAAACTATGTGAAAAGAACCTTTGGTCTTGCGAACCCTCTGTTCTTGACACCGTCTTGAACACCAACAATCTCATGCACCCCAAGGTCTTGCAGGCTGCAGCATTCACTAAAGATTTGTAATACCGTACTTCAGTTTTGTGCACTTTTGACCCGGCTGCAGGTTGTATCCTTAGAATTCAGGCCATCCATTGGCTGTTTTCTACTAAGAATGGGTCAGGGTCCATACCATTCAGATGCAGAGATTTGAGCTTTTCTCAGAAGTTTTGATGTTCTGAGTCATGAACTCTCTTCAAACTAATAATTTTCTGGAGTGGGGGGGCTGCAGCCTGTGGCACCCCACCCCTTTCTCCTTCCCTTTCTTTGCTATGGCCCTACCTTTTCCTATGGCTCTACCTACGTATACATTTATTTTTTCAAAAAGATTGTCCCAACCTAGTGACTGATGGTAAAATTTGTTCATGATTTCTTCTTTTGTATTATTTCCTTGCCAGAAAAATTTAAGTTTTCACATTGTGTGCTCTTTTTCAAAAACATGAAAGTAAAACAAGTTTTGTGTTTTTATTTTTCAGTTTGAGTAATACTCTTCTGCCCATATTTCATGTAAAAGGCATGCTTGGAGGCAAAGGCGAGGCTTCAAACTTCAAAGATCATGTCTTTAAGCATCCGGTCACAACAGGTACTGTACAGCACTCTGTGAGTTTATGCCCTGCTTAACCAGTGCCTAGTTTAACTCTTCTATAGGGTATTGGCTGTTTATGCAACTCTAACACAATTTTGAGAATTAAGGGCACATCAGCTCTCCTTAAACCATGTCTTGATGACATCACATAGACACTAACATGTATTGTCTGCTCTTACATTATTTGGTTTGTGATACTTTTTTTTTTAAACTGACACATTCGCATTGCAGTTGTGTATGGAAACATGCACACACACAGAGAATACCAATCAGCTAACTGTACCTTTTGAAGGATCATAGGAAACAAAGAAAATTTATATCACATGTTGGACAGAATTGTGTGTGCCTTCCCTTTATTTCCAGTGCAGAAAATACTACCTCTTTATTTATCCAGGTTGTCTTGAAATACCACAGTATCATACTTAAGTCATTTTAATTTATTTGCATGTATACCCAAGGTGGAGTTTCTTAGCATTCAATGCCCCCCCCCACAAATCTCTTACTGTAAGTCTTTGTGATGAAGAAATCCTTTTTGGTACAATTGTTCAACTTGGCTTTTAAAACTTAAAATTTCATGACAGGAACTGTATCCCTGAAGAAAAAGAAATGTTAATTTAAGAAATATCTTTTCCCACAACTTACTATAGAAAGGAGTACTGTAGCATCATCTTGATATGGTGCAAATGGTATTGTTCAGTAGACATTGTTTCTTTTCCTGGAGCTGCTCTGCATGTAAATGACCTACATAATTTTTTTCCTCGTTTCAGGTGAATCTGTATCATCGTGTTGTAGGAAGCAATGTTCTCACGGTCACTCTGAGCATAAGCTAAAACATACAGACGGATATTACATTTGGCAGTTGTGCATTGGTTAACGTCTAAAATACAGACTTGGATTTCTGGATTTATAGTCAGATCTGTGGCTGGAAAGGACAACCTTGCATTAACAGTTTGCTGCTATGCAAAAAAACCTACAGGATTTTAGTTCATAAGTTTCTTTTCAATTTCAGTGCAAATTTTGCAAATATGGAGATTGAAATCTATTAGCAGGGTGATTTTATGCTACAATGCCTTGAAAACAATGATGTTAATAGCAGTGAGAACGAAATTCTAAAATCTACTCTCATGGAAACATACATCAAAGGAGTGGACAGAGAGCAGATATGTACCCTGAAAACATATTGCAAACAATAATCAAGAGAACTTATGATACATCAAACAGTTTTTCTGTATGTCTTACATCACTTTGCAATCAAAGTTTATTTTGAGACACTCTGTGGGGTATTCAGTACATAATTTTCTGCCTCTGCTTCTTAAGTAATCAGATGTTAATATTTTATTGTTTTTGGTTTCTTGCATAATGTGCATCCATGGTTATCAATGTCTTTTTGTTCAACAGAATCTTTCCTTTATAATACTTTCTGTAACCTCACAGTCAACACGATATGATTGTTGAAGCCTGGAAACCATGTAAGAACACATATCTCTTTTCTACATGAAGTCAACGGTGATCTTGTCTGCAAGCTATGCAAAGTACACCTATGGCAATTTCACTCAATCACCCTTTTCCTTCTTCACCATTTAGGCTAAATGGTGAAGAAGGAAACATTGTAACACCTACTTTCATCAAAGCAATGAAACATAATTTGGTACAGCAGGGCTGAAATTTAGCACTCGTCCGATCGTCCGTGACGGGTAAAACTTACATCGGACAACCACTTTCTCTCTTTGAACTTGTCCGATGGACGAGTAGATTTTATTTGTAACTGAATAGTTCCCTACATCAGCAGGAAAGTATGTCATAAAATTCCCCTTAAGGAGTGGCATTGAGACAATGGTATTGACTACCATTCATCATTGTAGCATGCCAATAAATATGGAAAAATGCAGAATTTAAAGTAAATGTTTGTTTTCTATGGCAGAGACAGGAAATAGAATTGTTCATCTCTTGTTCGTCACTTTCATTCGGACAACGAAAAACTATTTCGGACAACCTAAATTTAGCTTCAGGTTGTCCGATGGGGCAACCTGAAAATTTCCTTAAAAATCAGGCCTGGTACAGAATCATGTACAATTTTTGGCAACCAAATAAGGAAAATTAATAAATAATTAATTTCAAATGTTTGTAATGAATCATGAACCAGGGTTTCACCTGCTGTTGCAATGGAAATTGTCCGCAAGGGAGTTTGTAGCACTTCACACTTACTGTGTTTAAATGGTGAAATATTCAGTGAATGGTATGTGTTACCAACTGTCCGAAGGCTTTAACTTAACCCTGCATAGTGAAATATGGTGGTTCCTTTGTGAGATGTGAAGGGGGGGGGGGGGCAGGGATGATTGCATTCTTTGTTTATAACTCTAACATTGTGCATCTGCTGTCATTTGAATACTTCTTTAGGCACTCAAGTTCTACAGTATTTGTTGAGTGGGAATAGGATATCCTTGAATATTTGTTGCTGGGGTGTACATGTGCAAAGAAAATAAGAGTTTGTTGTCAAACACAGAGGAGCATATTATGCAGTTAACTGTTCAACAGAAACCTGCTACAACTGACTTTCTTCATCATTGATATTATTTTAAATTGTAAATAAAGTGAAGAAGAGAAAGTTCAATAGAGATGTATTTAAGTTGTTCTTTTCTCAGCAAGTCAAGTGGAGCTATTTTAGGGACTCCAGTCAAGTCATTGACTTGAGTCTCTGCGTTATTTCAATAGGAGAAAATTGCCTAGAGTTTTTCAAGTCAGTTTTATTGACAGGATGTGACTAAAGTCACGACTTGAATACAAGTCTGATTTACGGTCTATTGCAGAGACTACTTTTCTATTTTATTTTGTGCTAATTAGCATTTTAAGCCAGGTCACTTATCATGTACAGTATATACTGTATGTATATACAGTCAATGATGAATATGTACCTAGTATCCACCCCCCCCCCCCCCCTCACTGGCACTGTTCCACTCCCATTTTGGACATGGTTCTGCTCATGAAGCAAAAATGACAGTAAAGGTTCATTGATTTTGGGGGTGAATGTGAATTAGCTTTTTCATTAATCCTGGACATGTCCAAACTATTGATAATATAAATGAGGGAAAGTTTATTTTTACCCATTATTCTGCACTCATAAAATAGCTTTATTGCTATCTAATAACCAATATGCATATTTTCAGGCATAAATCCTGTTCCAGGGCATCCATTATGTCAGGAATGCAAACATTAATACTCATGGAATGAGATGTTTGATAGGCACCCCAGGGGATGTGGGCATGAGGAACCCCCATCAGAGATGTGAAAAGACTGATGGAGGCTCAGGTGAGAAAGCTGAGATAGTGTACTTAGGGAAGTGGATAGGGAGGTTGTGAATGGTAAAAAAATGAACAGTATCATTTCTCATCATTTGGTACTCTGCAAGTTTTTAAAATGGGGGGGGGGGGGGGGTAGGGTACATGGGAGTTGCCTGAGTTTAAACTGAGATTGGCAGCATTTAAAGTGCACTGAGACATAGACATAGCATGATCTGTATATGCTATTCCTTGAGCACAAAAATTTAATTGGGAGAGTAGGGGAATCCTGCAGAGCAAAAGGTTACAGCCTCTTGAAATATTTTCTTCAGGCATGCCCATATTGCAAAGCTGCTCATGATACAGCCCATTGGTCATAGAGTCAACTTTTGGTCCTTGTGTTTAAAATGTCATGGGTTTGAATGTTTGACTATATGGTCATGTTGTAAGTCTATAACTCACAAACTTGGGTATTCTCAGGTGGTCATCTGCTACTAGTGCGACCGGGCAGCAACTTTTGAGGGGTCGGCTTTTGAGTTTATGGCAATAAAAATGAAGGGGGCCTATCCTTTGTGGGAAAAAAGGGCACCACAAACTATCTGGCCACTACGCTACTTTCCAACATGCATGTGCTGTAGCCAAGCTGATACTGCATGGTTTAATTGTCATTTTCATAGTTAGTTTGCCATTGGAAAATACAGGGTGACAACCACAGTTAGTTGCAGTTCTAGGGATAAAATTATTGGCCTTAAGGCAGATAAGTATGGCAGAACAATTTGTGGTAGAGACTCAATTAATCGGGGGTTGTGGTTGTAGAGGAATCCCAAACTACTCCATCATATATCAATGATGGCATGTCAAAATGATGCAGTGTGCAAGTATAGGTCAGCATTCAAATTATGTATAGGCCCTACTGTTAACATTTTACTGATTGTAAGCTGTGCAGCAATCCTGCCTTAAAGGAGAACCTCCAAATTCTGCAGTATTGAGCTATGGTATCGGTCTTTTGAGACATATGCCAATAGGAATAAACCGTCATAACTTTGGAAAAGGCGACTCAAAGGCAGCTTGTCACTGAGACGGACTGATGAGGGTAGGCTACCGTGACGATTTGAAGCAGCAAAGGGAATTAAAGAAAGCCACGTGAGGGTAAACACCACAATGACGTTGGGAGCTGGTATAGTGTCATTACCTTAAAAGGGGCACTGTCAGAGCCAGGGACCAGGGCCATGAGATCATTTATTGCCCTGTCTAGCTCAGGACACCCCTACCCTCCAAGTTAGCCTGGCCAGGGTCAATTCATACACTGCAGTCTCATAAATGGAAATTAAGGTGTGGCAACTGACATTGTAAGAGTTTAAGTTTAATATGACTTATGAACTACCCGCCCCCCTCCCCCACCTCTCACATGCCAGTGTAGTATTTACCTTGTCACATTATTGGGGAGGGGTTGCTACACTTTCCCGCCAGCCCAACAAGGAAATTTCTGCAAACAAGTCATTCTGAGCTTGCTAACATTTTACTGATCATAAGTTGTAGCCAACTATTTATTAATTCTTCTTAAATTTGCGAAGCCTTCTGCAGCTGCTTTTAATCTGCGATGCTACGTAACCAGAGCCACATTGTGTATTACGTATGGCACTTAGCGTTTCCGCGAAACTGCAACTCTACGTATTCATCTCACTCGTACTTTCTTTAAAAAAATGGACACGTTAAACTATTTTGCTACGGTTGAAGATGAAAACTTTCTCTTTCTGGCTGAGGACGTTATTTTTGTGGGAAAACTTCAAAAATCATTATTAAGAAGAAAATCTCGGAGCCCATTTTGATTTTCTCACAGCTTGTGAAACGTATCGTTTCAAACACTGAGTGGCTCAATTTTTTCCCTCGTGAAATGCTAGAAGCAGCTCACAAGGCGGATGTACTAATTTGCAGACTGCAGACTGCAGACTCGGATTTTGCAGAATGGATGTTACAAGATGCAGAATGTTGTACTAGATAAAATAATGAAAATTCCATCAAGTTATTCTTCTGAGTAAAATACCTAAATAAAAATTGATCAGAATCTTAAAATAAACACAAAGTTAATCGGCGAGTGTCTTTTCTTGTCCAGACTTAAGCTATTTTCGAATTAAACCGGATTTTTCTCTAAGGTGCCTTCCTCATAAAATGCATTTTGCATTTATGAACGAGCAAAGCCTTCGATCAGTTTGCGTAAAACCCTCACTAATTAACCATATACAGTAAGCCTGAGCCTGTCTTGGCCGCCACATGCACTTCGAACGAGGTGTTTAAATCCAAATTCAGCGACTTGCGCCACGTTGTGCACGTTACTCATGTATTTAGCCCCTATTTATCACTGCTCGACATACTCGACCCCATTGCACTTCATCATTGATATGCCCTGGTTAGCTGAACATGTTTCGCACAATGAAGCATAAAGTTAACCAGATGCAATACACGGGTACTATCTCGGAAAATTCGACTTAATAAATTTACAAATATTAAAATATCGGAAACATGTACTTGTGTTGGAATGTTTAAGCAAGGGACTTCTGTGATTGATAATTAAAATCAAAACCAGATTGTACTGGACAAAACATTGCAATCGAATTCTCGAAGCTTCGATGAGTCAAATTTTGAGACTAGAAAGTCTGGGTTGTCGAAAGTCTTGCACTTCAGGTATGTGTGCCCAACGTAGACGACGCATGCATCGCTAAGTCAATCGAGACAAATTGTTCCTTCTTAGTTGAATTTTGGTTGGTCATAATCCTTGATTTTCGAATCTCAAGGTTTTTCGTATTCTCATTGTCACCCCTCAACATAAATTGAAGGATTTTGATGCTCAAAATCACTTCTTGAAAAGTACGTGTGGGAATCTATAAGAATAAATTACGATATCAAAACAATGCATAGAGACTGTCTAAAATATGAAAAAATATTCGATTTGCAGCTCAGCGCATGCGGGGCATTTTCAAATTGACCCAATCAAATGTGGGAATTTCAAATTATGACCAATCATGAAGAAGCGATTCTTTCACGTCCGAATGTGTGCGAAATTTTTTTTTTCTGCACTTTAAAAAAGGTATGACTAGCAATCAGTAGCACTGAGTTGCGAAGGCGTGTCGTAGTAGCGCCAATTCCTGCAGGCCGCAGGCGGGAGGAGCCGGCCGGGGAGGTGGCAGAAAGCTTGGTTGATTTAGCTCCGAGGTATTTTTACGCGGGGTGATTTTCGTCTGGAAATTCGAAGCGCACTAGGCTATAGCACTTCATTTTGAGAGAATAAATCGGCATGCTGAGTGTATAAAATAGCCAAAAAATACGACTTTGAGTTTTGGACGGAAAATTGGGACCTTATTCCCACTCAATGTAAAATGAATGAATTCACGGCAGTATGTATAATAGTAGGCCAGGATACTATGCAGTTGCGCCCGGTCAGATTAGGGTATTTACGGTGGCTCTACAGGCAGAAATGAAGGATCAGCGTACGTGCATCTTCGTTGCTAAAATGTTGTTCATATCGTGGCCGAGACTTTGTACTAGCTACTGTATTTGACTCTAATGGGCAGAGAGTTACCACGGGACTCTTGGGAGTACATAACCCGTCGCGATTTACGTATACTAATCGAATGTTTTTGCTTATTCAAAAGTGCGAAATGCATTTCACTGTGAACCCACCATAGAGAAAAATCAGGTTCAACTCGAAAATTGCTAAAGTCTGGACAATAAAAGACACTCGCCGATAAAGTTTAAGTTTCTTTTTAAGATTCTGATCACTTTTATTTCTGTATCTAATTCAGAAGGGTTCCTCGACGGAATTTTAGTAATTTTTATCTATTACTACGTTCTGCATTTTGTAACATCTATTCTGCAAAATCCGAGTCTGCAGTCTGCAGTCTGCAAATTAGTACATCCGCTCACAAGGTACTTGAGGGTAGTTTTTATAATAGAACAGAAGTGTGCTATCAACTTAATTCCGTTACATCTACCATTATACATTTAAAATTTTCATTACAAGCAAAAATTTGTCAGTCAGTTTCCGAATATCCTTGACCTCAATGACCTAACCGTATCTGTTTACACATGACGTCATAGATAATTAGCTGAGATATACATTATTCATGAGCTTAACTAAGTTTACACAGATCGTATTGCACTCGAACATACGTGGGATGTCACTACGCCAGGCGGCGGTACTAGTGAATTGTGTCCGCCACTCATGTTAGAATAAAAACATTCCGCCCAGCACTATTTCCCAATAATGGTACTATGATTTTATGATTTTTGAAAGAAGTTTGGATGAAAACATTAATCTCAGAATGAGATGTCCAGTTGGAGCATTAATTAAAGGTCAAAAGCAGTCGCCCAAACTTATTTTGAAAAAATAGCTAAATGTCACAAATTTCTTCTTATTTCTCTTCCAAGTATCTTTCATAATATTTTGGGACATAAATATTGCATATTCAGGTAAACCAAGCAGTTGCTTCTTGTAAATTTTACAACTGAGTGAGAAAAATACTGTCACATGATTCTCAAGAGCCATTCAGGAAATAGGATAGTCTACTATACAATTCTTTATTGGGGTGACTGCATTCTCCCTTAAAGAGTGCAGAAAAATGTTCACATCATCTCTAAATCTGAGGACAGTGACCACTAAAGGGTCACAGTCAAGAATTACCAGGCACTAAGTTTGGCCTGGTGACAACCCTGATGCACACATAGTCCAATAATTAAAACCTCATGCATGAGTGATTAAACACTTTGAAGTGGACAATTAAGTGAGGTGAATTTAGGTTGCTCCTTCCAAGTTTTTGTGATGTGTTGCATTATATAGGCTGACAAACTTTCCATGTAACAGAACCTAAAGATGTGACATATATACAACATGACAAAGCATAGCCTACTCCGAAGGCACCAACAGGTTAGTACTTGTCAATTCTCTAGGTTTTAGAATTATGCATAAGCAGAATAGAAAATAAAAGTTGGTTGATGTGAGCATCCAGTTTATGCTGGATTTACAATACTCCCTAGGCTAATTTGTAGCAAACCGACAAAGTTATTAATCATGGCTGCACTTTGGCTTAACCCTACCCCTACCCTAAAAAGTCATTTTCTTGTAGTTTTTATGCTCTTCCACAAGTTCCACTGATTTTTTAAGAATTCTATATGATTTCAGGTTTTTCCCAGTTTTTCCCACTTACAGGTGGGCAAAACCTTCTGGTAAAAACCGTTAAAAACCTGGTTTTTACCAGGTGGTAAAATCCGCCTGATAAAAACTGGCCAACCCTGACCTGGCCAGTGAGCCACAACTAGAAAAAAGGCCGTGGTTGTCTCGAATTGAACCAATTGGTTGGAAACTGGGACATTAAACCTCATCTAACCTAACCCTGACCTGATTGGTTGTTAGTATAGTTGATTGCACATGTGAGTATGGTCAACAGTATATTCTGCATGTGCTAGTTTTTGTTGGAATTTTACCAAATATAATTCCATGCAATTCTTAAAATACATAAAAAAAAGTTTCCCAGTATACCTTTCTCTTGGCAAATGTATTTAAGTAAGGTGGAAATGTAATCATGAACAAAACTTACTGTAACAGTAAGAAATCACTAAACTTCAACTAGCACAAAGATTTGATACTGAGCTGATACAGTATATTAAATTTTGGCCTCATGTAGGTAGTGGTATTTCAGTTCAAGTGAGTCCCGTCATCACTTTCCTTTCCATAATTCATGCCATTTTGTTGCTGCTGTTGTAAAACAATATCATCGAAAACAAAATCAACTGTATTTGAAAAACAGTTAGTGGTAGTAAAATCTAGGGGGTGTACTGGGGGCCAAAACGACTTTGACTTTGGGGCGAACTGGCAAGGGGGCGAATTAACCGGGGTGAACTGGTTGGGGGCGAACTGGCAAGTGGGCGAAACAACCAGGTACCATATGCATATGGCTCTATGTAAGCATTGCGAATTAAATTTGAGCCTGCTAGGGCCTATAAACATATGGGTCCTCACCCGGTCAGCTCATTAGCGCCCTTGTGGTTTGCTTTTACTTGCACTCGTTACGTAGTGGTTCCTTAGTTTTGTGGGTCTTGTAATGCATATTTAGCTCTTTTGCACTTTTTGTGGTGGTTCTCCCTTGTTGGCTTCTCAGCTATTGACTATGTACTCTCTGATGGCTTTCTTTGCCTTTTTGGAGTTTATTACTGAAGACTGAACCATGTCTTTGCATGTGCATGCTTGAAATGTATGACGGTTCACAGGCATTTACCAGGAAGCTTGTGGTATGGGTGCTGCATGGGAAATTGCTTAACCCTGAGTCCAAATTGATGCTGTCCTTGGTCAAAGTTACAAGTGGGTTCAGGGGGACAAAAGCTTGCTTCAAGGCCACTGTAAGGTGCAATTTGAAAGATTTTAAAGGCAATTTATTTACAGTATGTTAGTTCAAACATTGCTGCAAAAGTGTCCTCGTCTTAAGTAAGAAACAAAGATAATGTAATTTTTTTATATTTTTATGGAAATGAAAAGGGTGGTTACCCTGCTTCTGGAAAGGGGGGGGGGCGCCAAATCCCCCCTTGATGATAACCCTGACAGTACAATGAATTTGACAAGTTGTGGTTGCCCAACACTTCTTTTGGTCGTTTCAGGCTACCATCCACTCTGTTTGCACTGCCTTCACATGGTAGTAACCGTAGCTGTGTACCATTGTGTAGAAGAAAAAGGAAATGAAAAACAATTAACTGTATTGTAATCATGCAAAGCATGGGCTAAATGTGAAATTACAGTAAATGGTGAACAGTGCACCAGATTACACCAGAGAGAAACTAGAATCATTTTTTTTTTTTCTTTTTTTTTTTTTACGCTGTAGTGTACTCTTGACCCTACACAGCTACAAAGTTTTGTGCTTGCATTACAGTACTTCTACAGTACTCCGAGTAATACCACCCCACTTTTGAGCAGTAGTTGGCACCCTTGTGTGTGCCTTGTGGTGGCATTTCACATACTGTATCAGGGTCACGGAGTAACTATCCAATGGAGGGTGACCAAGATGACTAAGGAAGAGAGATCAACCACCAAACAAAAAAAGTTTGAATGTTCGAGCTGTAGTACCATAGAGGTACAGTACGATATATAATTTAAGTCAACATGGGTGGGTTCATCGGTATCTTCCTTTCAGTTTTCCCTATCACTACCCCCTGCTGGACCTTCCGATCCTACAGCACAGTACCACAATTATTTTTGACTGAAAACTTTCCTGTATGTATAGTCTGTTTAAATGTGTAATTGTATACCATATTCCTAACTTTGGCTGAAAAAATTCCTGCAGTATGTTGAATTTGATATTTTTGATGCTCACTGTTGGGAGCCCTGCTATTGCCTAGTGGGTCTCACTTGAAGGCAGACATTATCTGTTCCAACTACGAAGATTAACATCTTCTCTTTCTCTGTTTCAGGAGGATGACAGTGCAGAAAATGCATCTATGACAGGCAAACTGACAGATTTGGATGAAGTTTCTGAGGATAACTTCACGGAAGAGCCAAAGAGGGGAAGGAAGCGCAAAGGTAGAGGGAGGCCTCCTGCAAAACTTAAAGGGCCACGATCACATCCTAACTACAAGACAAAATGGGAACTAAAGCCAGAATTACGTCAGTGGTTGACAACCAGTAATAAGAGCAGACACGCGTTTTGCATATTTTGCGAATGCGAGTTTAATCTTGACAAAGACTCCTCCTCGTGTTTAATAAAGCATAGCCGCTGCAAAAAACATACAAAGTTTACTAAACTATGGACAGAAGCAAATCCAGACCAAGATGTTATTGAAACTAAAAAGAGAGTGCTGGAAGACATCCCAGAGTTTAAGCCATGGCTGCGCTTGCAGTCCATGACAGGATCTGCTTACTGCTTGCGTTGCAAGGCAATTATCAAAGATGGTGAAACATTAGACGTCTTAAGAAGACACAAGACCTCGAAGAGGCACAGGAATATGGCAGCACAAAAGGGAGGGGTGATATCTGAGAGTGAGGAGGAAGTGGTGATGCCCATTGAACCAAAGAGGAAATGGCGAAGGATGAATCAGGAAGAGGTCATTCATCCATCTGATTCAGAACAGTCTGAGGGTGATGAGGAGGAGGAGGGAGAGAGGGAGGAGGAAGATGGTTACGCTTATGACGATGATTTGCAGATAGAAAGAGGAAGTAATCTTTTGGGTTCAGAAACTATCTGGCAACAGGCGACAGAGAGTGAGGCTAAACTCTTGAGCTTTATGGTAGAGAATAATGTCCCTCTCAAGTTAACAGATAGCTTAGTATCCCTGTTGAAAGGACTTCCATCTGTTGGACTGGGCTTTAAAAGGATTCTGATGGATTACGAGAAGGCAGCTGATATGGTGAAGCAGAGCAACGATTCATTTCTCAACGAGATTCTGGTGGAAAGACTGAAGAAAAGGTTCTTTTACATTGCTATAGATATCAGAATGGAATCACCTCACAAAAACCATGTAGGCATCTTTGTAATTTTCTGTAGCCCTGACCTTAGCATTGAGGTGGAGTTGTTGGATGTCAAGGACTGTGGAGAGGGAACTGCTGAAGATATTTATAACTGTCTTACAGACACCCTGAAGCAGAAGGAAAAAGAGGGCATCCCTTTGCATAACTGGATGGGCTTGCTTTGTGACACAACCAATGTCTCTTTCCATACGATGTTTTCGGTAATGGCCATGATAGCTGGAAAATATGAGTGGGTGTCCCCACTGGTGTGTCCAAGTCGGATGGCAGAGTTGTCTGCTATAACAGCTTGTAAGTCACTCCCTGAGAATTTGGAACATTTCTGTAACCTGGTACATGAGCACTTTCAGTCCGGACCCAAGCAGGCAGTTTCCTTTTTGGATTACAAAGAATTGTGTAATGAGAGAAAACATGTCATCTTAAATGCCAAGGACATTTCATGGTTGGCTATGAATGACTTTCTTGGGAAGTTGTTGGAACAGTGGCATCCATTACAGACATACTTCACCTGCCTGATGAAGACTGAACCAGATGAGAAGTACAATCTTGTTTTGGAGATGTTTTCAAACCCTCTGATGAAAATTCTCCTCATGGCTTTAAAGTTTGCAGTAGATGTCATCAACACTTACAGTGACAAGGTCGCAGTAGGAGAACCACTGTTTGCAACACTTGATGAAGAAACAAATGAACTCATTCGCACCTTCGCAAACTTCTTTATGAAGAATGATGTTGTGGCAGTGACAGAGGATTTGACCAAGCTGTGTGTTACTGACGAAGAGACATATCTGCCGCTGTCTCAGCTGTATTTGGGATTTGATTCATCTGGCGCCCTCACATCTCACATGGAGCAGAACCAGTTGTCGTTTGAGGATGCAAATGTTGTCCAAGTCCTTCAGGTAGTAAGAGGATTTTACCGGGAATTTATCACCCATCTCCAGGTAAGCCTTCAGATGAGCCTGCCTATGCGCAGTTTGGTTAGTTTACTCGATCCTCAGAATGCTGTCAATGTAGAGGCTCCTATTAATGGCAATATTTTCAGCAGCTTCAGTAATTCTGATGTAATTGATGTAAAGCAAGTCCAAGAAGAATGGCACTCTGTGAGTAATGTTGGACTGCCAAGCAACGAAATTCTAGAGTCACCGCTAGTGTACTGGAGATATGTACTCGCTCAGAATGCAGAGGGCTTGAAGAATTTGCAGAATCTGGTATCTTACTTCTTCTCGCTACCAGTTTTACATTCTTCTGAAGAGAAAATCTTCACTTTCATGAAACACTGGAACTTGAAAGCATGGAAAAGGCTAACATCAGCAAATCTATGGACGTACCGTAATGCTCAGTCTAAATTACAAAATTCCCATTGCATTAATGGTCAAGCAGATGGGGAAATACTGAGGGAAGTTACTATTATTGAATTGCCTTTACAATGAGCAATTATTTCAATACCTCCAATTACAGAAGTTATGACAATGGCATCTTTGTTGTGAAATCACACACTGTTGTGCTGAAATCTTTCTTTCAAAAGTAGAACCTATCAAACCGAAGCCATGAAAATTGTTTGGTTTCTTGGTTGACATTGTAATTACTCATGTACATTATCCCATTCTTCTTGTACAGACTTTTTCTCATACTTACAAACAGTACACCGTATGTAAATTTTGTATAAAGTAATGGTGGACCATTGTAATTAAGTTCAAGGAGGTTGGGGCAGAAAAGAGTGGGGTTAGAAGTGGAGAGAGTAATTCACAGCTCCATTAAACTTACAAACCTGTTTTATGGCTAGGTCTCTAAACCTGGTCAACCCCCTCCACATATGCCTACCCCATTTGATGAACACAAAATTGAGTTTAGTGTTTTAATTAGTTTCTTATATCTTCATGAGCTCATTCATGTATTTGGAATTTAAATACAGTACATGTTGTAACTTTTAAGACTGGTGTATTCCCAAAGTCTTCACAGTGCGGGTCATCATGCCAAAACAAAAACAAAAACAAAAAAACAAAAAACAAAAACAAAAAAAACAAAGAAGGGCTCCTTGTGGTAGAAAAAGGGTACCTGGTTCTGCCAAAATGTATCAGACCAGGAGCCAAAATGTGGATAGGCCTTGCACCTGGTCTAAGCTTTAGCTTACTGATGTAAAACCTGGCATGGAGTATATGATAAAATTTGGATTCACAAGCATTTACAGGGTAGATGAAAGTTTCTTTTTCCATTTTGAAACCCTTCTTGTTAGGTTGTAAAGGTATTTAAAAAATGGATGCAGCCTCCAATAAGGAGGCAGGCGGGAATGCAAAACATGTTCATTTTTTCTTGCCTGGAACACAAATACTCTTTAAAAAGTTGGAAAAAGTATTAAGGCAATAGGGCACAGAATGAATCACTGCTCCCAGCATTATACTATAGCCACAGAATGGACACCAAACTACATGTAACCGAGTGCTTGAACCCATTAGATTTTCCATCTTAGGTCTGTTATATAACATAAAGATGAAAGGTTTACCCAGCCTTCAATTTTCTTAAGTTGTTAAGTTTTTATGGTGATACCAGTACTCCAAAAGCAAAACCTGGAATACCTTCATGAGAATGGCCTGGGTAGCATTATTTCATGTGAGGGCAGTAAGTGATGGTATGTTCAGAACTGTATATTTTATGGCAACATTCATATTTTGATGGGTCCAAAGGTGGTGTAAGTTTTCCCTCTGGGAATTTCCATTTGCAGCACAAAGCATTTTAGGGGGAGTAGCCCTTACCCTGTGCTGTAGCTATGCCACAGTCTGGATAAAAAACCAATCGTTATACATTAAGCTGAATAGATCATGATGTCCAAACAGCTCATGGTATCTGTTTGAATGTTGCTTGTTCCACATCATATGATGATATGCTTTGGCCTTTGTCATTCATAGTTTTAGTTTGGAGGGGAATCACAGAAAACCACCCTTAACATTTGTAACAGAGTCATAGCTACAGTGTGAAAAGTTTGGGCTAAGGTGGTGAGATGGCATAATCCCAGATTGTCTGGCCTCAAAGGCCTGATTTTAGCAATCTTGAGTTGACATCTGATATCTTTTGGGCTTTTCAATTTGAATTTTTAACAGTGTTGGCCCTAGGCCACAGAATGTGGGAATTTTCCCCTCCAAAATATTTTGAGGGGGATTTTAGTTCACATGGGAAGGGGGGGGGAGAATAGTTGCAACATAAAAGGTCAACTTTTTCCCACCTGGTGTGGAAAATTTCTGTACCAGATTTTCAAACTTGGGGGATTATTGAAAAAGAAGCAGAATCCTGCTATCCTGCTGCCTAATGAGAACACTGGTTCTTAATTGTACATATTTCATTGCCTTTTCACCTGTTTTTTTTTTTTTTATATTAAAGCTGTGCAGACCTTGTGGCAACTTTTGCAGTTTTGATTTACTTTTTTTAAATGTATCCTAGGATATTTAGTGTATTTACTCTTTGCATATATGAATTGAGTAGTAGAAAAGCATACCAGCAAGTACTCAGTGAGCTCTCCTTGGTTTGCCAGATTTAATGGAATGTAGTATACTGTTGAGAATATTCAACCTTTAAGTCAAACAATTGCAGTGTGAGGTTTTTGTAAATAATTTTTCATGAATTTCATTGTTTTAGTATTGGAAATGTGACTTAAGCTTAGTAATTGTTTCAATAAATATATACCATTTCATGTATCATATTGTAAATATACAGGGAAAGGGTCAATTGTAGGTTGTTAAAAGCTGGGAGCAGCACACTTTGCAGAAAATCCAAAGATCTGCAGACAGTGGAATTGAGTGGACTGTCATCATTGATTTTATTTATTCAATTCTTTCAGATTAAGTAATGATAAAAGTGTACAGCTGGATTGGTTGAAAAATAATTTGTTACTTTGCTGGTGGGTCATAAGAAGACTGAAACAAAGATGTAAGAATTCAGGAAATTTCCTGATTTCAGGAAGTCTTGAAAAGAATTCTCAGGAAATTTATTTTACTAGACGAAAAGTTCTGCGGTGGCCACGTTGGTTGAAATGGCCGAGGGTGGGTAAAGTTTTGGGTTTTTTTTTTTTAAATCTCTTTACTAAAAATGTAAATTTTTACTACATGAACATGTTTGAAAAAAGGAAAAAGATAGCACCATTTTGCACCTCGGCCTCCTGATGTGAAGAGTTTTCTCAAAGGGGGGCCTCCCCTTAGACCCCTTCCCCACACCGACAATCCTGGACAACACAATTTCAGGAAATGGACTCTACTTACATCTCTGCTGAAAAGTAATGGGGAGGGGAAGAGGGGTGGGGTGGATATGTGCTCCTGGAATGCAACATTGGGTACATGTTTAGTAACAAAATTCTGTCAGTGTCTCCCTCATAATGCACAATAATCAAACTAAGTAGGGAGATGGGCCATGATTGGCTGACAGTTGCTAGGGCCTAGCAAAATTGGGTTAATGTTTTGACAGAGTTTAATCATAGGGGGTTGGAAGGGATCTGGGGACCTGGACCAAATGCAGGATGTTGTAGATGATAGGCAGCTTGAAAGTGAGGTGTGTGATCAAAAACCAGGAGATGTGCCTTTAGTGACAAGATCTTCCTACATCTATATGGTAGCTTTCACTTTAGAGATAGGGTGCACAGCTGGAGGACAACGTGGAAAAATATTTTTTTTCCAAAATGTATTCCTACATTTCAACACTGCTATTTTCCTACACCTCTGTTGTATGTACCGGTACTGTGGATAGGGGTTATAAACAGAAGCCATTTAATATCTGTTTGAGATGAAAAAGTGAGGATCATTCACTCCAAGCAAGCTGTCTCTATGTATATTGTCAGAACACTGAGGTATTTGAACACCAACTGTTGTTTTCCCACATCCCTTTATTTAGATATCTCTATGTTCTGCTATCTGAGGGTAAGGAAGAGGGGACAGAATAGCATCATAGTCAGGAAAATGGTGAAAACCAGAAACCATTCCCCTTAATATTTCTGCGAAATGCAAGCATTGACCCACCGCTCAAAGCCAATTGTCTTCATTGTATGCAGTATCAAGCATAGAGGTGTGGGAACATATACTGTAGAGATGTAACCGTTGTCACATGGGGTGTGTCATTCCATTAATTTATGCATTTGAGTCATGCAAATCTGCAGAATGTTACTACATCTGGTTTCAGCTGCATTCTGACTTTGTGAGGGGGTATTTTTCATGCTCTCCTAAATTTGTGTACAGTTTTTAGCAATGAATTTCTCAAATTGATGGCTTGCAGAAGCTTGCAACTGTAAAGGTTATAAAGTATGTTGTGTGCATGATTTGTTTTTTCCCTTGTTCTCCATTGTAAACATTGTTTTCTGTCATAGTCAAAGCATGCCTTACATTGCTGTTTTCTTTTAGTTTTGTTTTGCATGAATTTTCCTTTCATGCCTTACTTTCTCCAATCCCACAATGTTCAGGTCAATTTCAAATTACTTTCTCTCAGCTAAGCATTGGTAAGGAATTAATCTAGCACTTAAATAATAAGTATCAAGATGCAAAAGAATGAGGGGACAAGTTCTTCAATTTCAAACAAAAATATTTAATTTTTACCTTTTTACACATAACAGTGTTTGACATGGTTTTGTCATATACAACCTCCAACCAGTTAAAAACAAAAAGTATAATACTGATCAACTATACCCTTAATCAAGGAATGGCTAAGGGGCAGCACACTTAGAATTTTTTAGAACAAAAGTTACTATTGACTTAATGTTTCTTAACATATCTTGACCCCTTTTTCTCTGGAAAGCATCTCCCCTTCTGGAAGCCTTTACGTTTCATCACCTGACCTTCCACCCAACCCCACCCCCTGCATGTTGCCCCATGGGCATGTCTCTACGACTGGTACCCATAACCCATAGGCCTGCAATCAATAAAGAGATGAAATAATAAGTTGTCATGTAAAACAAACTGATTAGAGGGAAGGTAATATCAGAATAATGATGAAGTCCTCAAAGCAAATGTGGTGACCTGGACACTACTTAAGAAGGCCAGTTTAATCTGTTATATCCCTCACAAAAACAAAAACTCCCAAGTATATTTTACAGAACAAATATTGCATATCATTGGCAAACACAGAGAAAATGTTGATACAGAAGCAGTTCATTAAAACTTTGGTTGTATCTGTTAAGCTATGCTGCACCTAACTCAGGCTGAGCATAAGTGATTCTGTAAACTCAAACATAAGGAAATAAACTGCATTACGGCTTGCCTTGCTGAGTTGATCACAAGAACCCATTCATTTTTTGAAAGGAACATGTTGTCCTTATATTCCATCAATGTGGCACAGACAGAAACACATTTTAACATTTTTAAACCAATTACACTAACCAACAGGCTCTGCTAAAAGCGTACTTCCCAAAACTATTACAGAGTACACAGTTATGACTGCAGCATGATTTGAAATTTGGGTCAACAAATTCCTCACCAGCTACTAAACCAATGAATTTCTTTCTATGAGGAGTTCATTTCTTAAAGATAAACTTACTCAGCTACCAAATTTTAACTGACTATCATTCTTTACAAATAAATCATCATTGTAAAGGTTTGAACACTTTCTGTACCACTGAAGGTATTCTTCCTCCCTTGAAACATTTACAGTATTTCAAATGGACGGGAAAAACGGCCTAATATTGTCAATTTGTCATTTGAGTTCTCCCATCCTTTAGAAGGTTTATAGCTGCATAGGGGAGAGGGCCTGAACATTTTACACTACTATCCTAGGAAGGAGGAAGATTGGCCTCTGAAAAATTTCACATTTTTAGATGCCATTTACTGCTACATTATGTGTAGTCTCTAAAGTAATTGAAAAAGTTGATATATCTCACAGAGGGGACAAATTCCCTTCTTGAAAAGTGTGGGCAGAAGCACTCTAACTTCCCTCCGTTGCATGAGAGAATGGTACAACGATCAGGCTTGAAATGAGTTCATACCAGTGTTGGCACTAGGTTCCCCCCATCCCTCTTAATTTTTGAGGGATTTTGATTCAAAAGGAGAATCTTGATAAGTTGCAACATTATACATAAGTAATTTTTTCCATCAAATTTTCCCAACAGGTGTGGGAAAGTCCTGTACACAGGTTTAAAACTTGTGGGATTATTGAGAAGAATGCAGAAATCGTGTAATCCTGCTCCAAATGGGAACACTTTCATACTGATACTAACATTCTGGCACATCTTCCTGTATGTGTGATTGTGCTTCTAATAAAGAATTGAGAACTGGTTATAATGAAAATTTTGTGCTCATAATTGTGATGAAAGGCCCATAACTTGCACTCTCAATGAAATACACAGCCATACTTTAAACAGGTGCACACTGTACAGACTTACCTGCAACAACCAGCTAGGTTGTAGACAGGCTGGACTCTGGAGCAGTGTACTGGAAACTGTGTTCACAACTTAGGATCCTACAGTAAATCCTCTTCATGATCAAATAGGGCAAATCAAATACACTTGAAATTTGTTGTGGAGTTGACGGCAATTGCTTCATACTTGAGTCAGATCATGGCAGTATGCAGCTGCCACTGACCCCACTGAGATCCGATCCTTTTGGAAAGCCGAAAAGCAGCATTGTGAATCAGGTGAAAGTTGAGGAAGTTAAAATAATAATAATAAATTAGGCTTATATAGCGCCAATCAGTTCCAAGCTGTTACTGCTCAAGGCGCTTTACAAGAAAACAGAGAAGTTCATTAAGTATAAGCAGTATTGAACAAATGAGTCTTAAGTAAACTCTCAAAAACAGAAAGTTGCAAGCAAGTTCGTTAATCAAAATCGCATGCAGCGCATTGCAGCCCCCTATGTGCACAGTATTATCAGGTCTGTTTGGGAAAGGTTCAGTCTGACTGCAACCAACTACTTCCTCACTAGGTGGCTATAATTTTCTTAAACTCACCCTGGACAGGAAATAAGGTGAGCTGCCTTGGGTCACACTTGTGTGATTGCAAAGCATGCCTACTTTTTTAGTCATAACATAGTGCTCATACAAGGGAGTTGTTAGGATGGAGATAAAAGGACCAAATCTATTTATAGACAACATGTACTTGAAAATGATTGAATTCTTTTCAGGCACTGCTATTTGATTGACAGGTCTCTTTGTTCCTATTGCTAAGTCTTTGTTGACTAAACCCTTTTAATGATGATCTCCTTTCTTTTCCAAGTACCCTTGAGACAAACGCCCTTGTCTGTACATGTTTGAAGGAAGGTTTGTCTCTGCCAATGAACAAACTTAAATCAGGATTTTCAGTCAAGCGACTGGCAACAAACGTTTAAATAATGTACTTCAATTGTGTCCCCACAATTTTAATATGTCTCACCTGCTGGAAACATTGTTCAAGCCTATACATTTCTCTTTGTTTTTGGCAAATTTTCCCGTCATTAAGAAACGTATTCAAAAAGTAAGTCGCAAATAAATTCTTAGCTGACTTAAATGAAATGATATTTAGTGTGAGTAATAATGACGGAAGGTTAAAATTTTACATTTTTGCATGATGGATGGCAAAGTTTATGAGTTCAATTTAAGGAGTGTGTTCTAAAGGTCATTTTGAAAATGCCTCACTGATCCTAGTTGATCTGGGTATTGAGCAAAGAATCTTGAGAAGAAAAGCAAGATTACTGTCAGAAATGAACATTGGTTCAAAGAGTCTAAAGAACATTGTATCTCCTTCCTAACACCTCCCTGCTCATACTACAAGTGTAACAAATTAAGACAGCGTGATCACATACACCCTGTTTAAAGCTTTAATACTGATTTAAAAGATGTTCACCTGCACTTTCAATAAAGGACACTGAACTTGCACTAACAATGTGGCATTTCCATGAACTATATGTCTCACAGAATTACATGACCATGTGATTATCACCCATTTTAAAGGTTTAATACTGATTTCAAGTACCGCACGTTGGAACTGGTCTTCCAGATTTTGGGTCCGAGTGGGATTTTGTAAACTGCTACATGAAGAAACTCCCAAATATGAATGCATACTAGAGGATATTCCATATTTAATACAAAGAAGAGTTTAAAACAGAGGTCAACAGATTGTGCAAGAGAAGACTGTTCAATAGCATGGTTTTCCACAATGACATACTGCTGAGAAGGGTTAATTCTCTCCCCTATTAGCAAGATGAATGGCTGCAAACTTTGTTTTCCACTTTCCTTGATTTCTTGTAAGTATTGTGGAAGGTCTGTGCCAACCTAGAAGAAGAGAAAAAAACCTATACTTAAGAAGGTAAAGACTGTTTTCAGGGTCATCCCTTATCATCACCATTTTCACAAGCATGTAGCAACCAAAAGGTAGCCTAGTTCTTTTTTTTTTCAGACTCCCTTCCTGCGGGTACTTGGGAAAATGTTGATTTTATGATTCTGCAATTGAAATTCATTTATATTAATTCAAATTTACCACCATGTATGCAAAAAGCATAGATGGGTCAACCCCCTTCTTCCCTCTCCTACCCCCAGCTGATGACCCCTTTATAAAAGGTGGTGAAAAGGAAATTGCAAGGTTGCAAAAGGTGGAAAGAAGGGAGAATGCACCCTCTCCGTTAATGGGGGGGGGGGGGTGCCTCCCTATCAATCATGATGAGACTGTATGGAAAGGAATTGCCAACAACTTCATGACTTCAAACATTCAGCAAGTTAAGTGACTATATTTCTGGAACAGGCAGCTCTGTGCAGGGTTCCTGCCATCATGGAAATAAGAAAAGCTTGAATTTGAGGTACAACGCAGTTGCTACGGCTGGAGAGGGCAGAATCAAGTTCTCATGGGGGATTGAACCCACCTGGCGACCAGGCAAGCCACAATAATCTCCACATAAAGATTTGGAGGGAGGAAAGGAATTTTTATTTGTATCTCCCAAAAACTTACTGGTCTGACGTCTATGAATGCACGCTCATACTCCTCATTATTTGGCATGACAGTTTTACCAGATTCTCTGAAAGCTGAGGCAGGTAGTAACATGGGAAGAAGCTGGAAAGAGAGATTCCATTTAATATCTGTATGGAATGAAAGTAAAAAAATTAGGTTAGACCTGTAAAGAAGTGTAAACCTTCATATTCAAAACACAATAAATTTCCAATTATTCAAATATTCATCCATCTTTAATAATAACGAGTCCACTCAATTATTTGATCTCCCAATTACTGACTCGTGTGAAAAGGATGAGGAAAGGTTAGGGATTTGAAACCCCCTTAAAATGGGTTGTCTTATAGACCCTTTTCCAAATAGCAATTACAAAGGACTGTGGGATAGCATTTTGGTCTGCATCATTCTTATCCACAGTAAAATGCCATTGGCAAAAATAAAAGCACACAAAAACTATCCCACAATCCTTTGTGACTGCTATTTGGAAAAAGGTCTATACAAAAAAAATAACTTTATACAAATGTTGGGAAAGTTGGTGAGGAGTTAATAAGTAATTTCTTTCTCCACGAATCTTTCAAAGGCATTTTTCACGGAGGGAACTCGATTAGCTCCACTCATAGTTCAAATTCTTTGCTGATCACTATGGCATAATAACCAGGTAGGCTTTGGTAAGTTACAGGATTTCATTTCAGACTCACAATTCCTGGCATAGGGTCTAGTAGCAACTCAACTTTTTGTAAAGGCACAACTCCTTCAGAATTATCAGTACTGGAATAAATAAACACAAAAATCATTTTTCGCAAACTAAATGGTTCTCTCTTGTTTCAATTTTAATGAAATATTGAACCAAATCTGGATCTAATTTTTTCTCTTAACACTACTTTTGCCTCCAGGTGACTACTATAGTTCTCCAACATGGGAACAATGGCAATACAGCCATTGAAATGAGAGAGTAACCTAGGCCTGGCGTATTCATATGGCTGTTGCATGCATACATACCTACAGCAGTTATATAAGGTCACTGTAGGAGTTACAACTATTAATGCACTTGTCAATTGTGCCAACCCCACCCTGCCACATATCCCCACCCCCAACATCTATACCTGGATGGTAGAAGGACTTGTTGCAACACTTTGCTGGGGAAAGGTCATTCATATAACATATACCAGAAATTTGAAGGTACTTGAATGCAGAGAAATTTGAAGGTACTTTCAGGCAGAAAGTGGGAAAATCATACTAGGATTTGTATATAGAAGTTATCTAGGGAAAGTTGTGTGGATTTGGAGGAGACTTAAATATGTCCTCCCAATAACAGTACTTAACATTGATACAAAATGCTGCCCTGCTATGCAGAAACTTTGCATAGATATTAGAGGGTATGTGATGCCAAATAGTGCCCTGCCCTACTGGGACTAATTTCTGATTTAGAGGGAATGAAACACACCAGTTGCATTTCCATAAACCACCTCATCTTGTAAGTCCCCTTAGCCCAGTTATGGGGAAGGTGGTTACAACTGAAAAGAGCACACATAGGGCAGACAAAAACTGGAGTCACCCAAGCAAAGTTACAGGTGACAAGCATGGAAGCTGTATTCCAAAGGTTTCATTTTTAATTTGCCTTTACCCCTGTGTCAGCTGTTATGATTTCATATAAAGATATTTGGACATCACAAACACATGCATGATGCCTTTGAGGTAATACATCCACACACTTATATTACATGGGAGAATACAGCAGACTGTTTGGAGAGGGTTAGCATGCTCATGTGATGTCTTCACCATTTGAGAATAAGCACTGGACAATAACACTTCCCATGCCAAAGACAGTTGTTTTAAACAGATGGAAGGCTAGAGAAATAAACTTTAACAGTGAGACAATTTTAAATGTTGAGAAATATGCCATTTTGATTAAATTTGAAAAGAATTCAGCGTCTCAATCACTGATGGTATCTTACCTTCCGTTAGGGCATCCACACTATTAATGAGAAACTTTCTCCTCCAGGTAGGACTTTCTACATCACACTGCTTGATGCATCTGTCAGCGAGGGCAGCACTCCAATGATTGAAAAGGTTGTTGGCAAATTGTGGGTATAGAAGCTGGAAGTCTTGTAAGATCTGCAACACACAATAAAACAACAAACAAACAACAGAATAAGAATGAAATTTACACATTAGATATTCGACTTAATACTTTCAGCATACATCTGCTCAGACCAGCTAGGTGAATAGTTTACAGCTTCACATGGTCTTGTTGTTAAAGATCACACTTGCAAATATGTTGAGTACCGAGGTGTTTGTGCTATTTCTAATGGGGTGCATGTGAGGGTTTTAATATTCAAAATGTTTTTAGCATGAAAGGGGGCAATGTCATACCATGACGATTCCTCTACAATATTAAACACAGAAACCCCATCACTTCAAATGTGATGTGGGGTATGAATAGGTTTCAGATCTGGATCAATAGATCATTACTGACTGTACAACACTAATGGTGAACTCAAACCTGAAAGGTTGGGCATTGGCATGCATGGTTTACTAAGGTTGATGCTGAGCAATGCTCCATGAAAAAACATTCTAGTTTCCGATAAGGCAAGGGAAGAACCTGTCGCCTATTTATAGCAGTCCTTGTTGGTTTGGACTGGTAGATAACTTTTGGGAAGTTGAAGCTGAGACATGTCAGATCCCTTGCAGTAGGTCCTCTGCTGTTAGTGCAAGGAGGCCAGTTAACATTCTATCCTGGATTCATTTTTCAAATCAATTCAGTTCAATTCAACTTTATTTCAACCAGTACGGAAATACAAAGAATTTACGATTATCACAAGACACATAGAAGCAACAATAATAGATGGTTGAGGGATAACACGAGGAAGCCACTGAAAGCTTGTGGGATGTGCATCCTCTTTATAAAGAGAAGGAAAGCAACACCACTGGGAAAATAACTGTACATATTTAACTCGACTGAGGACAAAGACATGAAAATGTATGTTTGCAGCTCTTCTGTTCCATTGAGACTGTATCATCCTAGTTCATTCAACATTTCTGTCACAATGCTAAAGGATAATAGCAGTTCCCCCCAAATCTAGTGGTTCTTCACTGAATTGCTCTATTTTATTAACTTTCTAGGCCTGCCAAGTGAAAAGTGAAAAGTAGGCACTTGCTTTGATCTATGCCACCAGCTATGCTATCTGGCTTTCATTCTGGTCTAGTACTGAAACACTGAATTAAAGATGGGTCTATGCTCAAATCAAGTTTGATATGTTAGAGGGGTACTTTAATATTCTAAGCATTCTAGTGAAATTTGCATTGAAATCTAATGTGTGGTTCTCAAGATACAAGCAGATAAAGCTGTCACATTTTCAACACAAAGTGAACTCAAAGCAAGCACATATGATATTATTAGCCTCACATTAATGAGCAGTCTTTTGTTTTCTTTAAACTTTACAACCAATTTTCTCCTCCACAATATGTTACCAGAATGTGATTGCATGAGATTCATAAGAATTTTATAAACTTTATACTCCCCACAGGGAGGTCCTATCCCTATTAACTTAAAGGTCAGAACAACAGACCAAAAAACAAAGGAAACAAAGCATTTCTTATCAATGTAGTTAGTTAGATGAGGTTTAACGGCCCAGTTTCCAACCAACTGGTTCAAGTCGAGCCAGCCATGGCCTTTTTATCAATGTAAGGAAATGATATTATCCCTGCTTGCCCCAAGCTTACTTTGGGTCACAAATGTAGTAACTTCATTTGATGATATCTCAAGTACTACATGTCCGATTTGAATAGAAGTTTCACCAAACTGCTTAGATTTAGTTGCTCTTTCACATGTGATTATTATTTTTCTTTTGCTTTAACCCTTCCTTTAACACATACTCAAATACACAGGATCTCTATAAAGCAACTTGTTCAGATGTAAGACTGCCTGTTCTAAGTGTCCATACAGTCTCCTTTATTTTCTCCTTAAAACTGTAAAGTGCAACCAAGCCAAAAAGGTGTGCATAGACTTTTGATAGTGGAAAGTCTATTTTTGACAATTCATGTTCACTTTATGTCTGAGATCATCTTATTTTTCTTTAATGCTTGTTTCTTTTTGCTGTCAACACAAGGGTAGCATGTGCTTTCCAGTCAGTAGCCTTTGAAATTTCAGAATGCTGTAACAGCCACTGTGACATAAAATTTGAAATGGTAGTTGCACCACACAAGTCAAAGGTCACAGATTATATAGAAAGCCATAAAAGAAGTTGGGAGAGAGAGTAAGCATGGGATTATAGACTTGCTGCAAGTGTGCACAATGACAATATCCTTGGGAATAATAAGAATCTACTTTCATGTCAACAACTAAACAAGAATCCTCAGGTACATGGCAGAGTGGCTTATGCTACCGTGTATCCATGTGTTTCGCAAGTGAGTGGGTTCAAATTTTACTCAAAGGACATGGATTTTACTCTAGGTGCCCCTGCTTTCCTCCCACTTGACATAGCTTGCAAGCTTAATCAGTTGCCCAGCATGTGAGTCTGATACATGTTGGACTGAAGCACCTTCAGGCAAACCACCTAACTACCAGACTTAACTTTTCAACACATTCATATGCTATGAAGATCCTATTTGTTGCACTCTGCACACAATTTTGTTCCTTTCTTTTATTTTACTGAAACTGGGAACTCTTTACCTTTTACCTCCCAAGCAAAAGTAAATACAACATACCACTTCAGGGTTTTCAAGTAGCCTAGGATACTCCCTAATGATGACTGATGGCTCTATACCAGGTGTGTCCTGTACCATATGTTGACGATGAATTGCGGTTTTCTTCAGGTATTCTTCAACTTGAGATGCAGGATTACAGTTTGCCTTCATCCAGTCCTTCATCTCCTCAGCCTCCTCATCAGGGAGATCTGGGTCTGACAAATGAAAAATAATATTTCAATCAGTGAAAGGGTAAGTATTCCCTAATTGGGAGGGGCCAGGGGAATTCCCTGTTGGGCCAGTTACCAATGTACCTGACAGAGGGAGTAATAGCATATAGGAACAGTTTCATGCATTTCTTGAGGTCCATGCCTTCAATTCTTATGTTTTTCCCCACCATCTTGCCACATGAAATCACTTTTCCCTCCCCAAACAGAGGTGGGTTGACCCAGGAGTGGGTTCCTCCTGAATCACACTAATCAGAACCTGAGCTCTGCATGCTTCAAAGCAGTGCTATAAGCAAGGGGATGGTGGATGAAGACAGGTAAGAAGTGGCCCTTCATGGAGAATGGAGCAAGCACAACCTTTCTTTAGAACCAAACTGTACAGACATTCAAACAACTGCTGCATTTACTGAAAATTTTGCAACATTCTGGGGAACAAAAAACTACATGGAAGTTAAGAAAACTCCTGTAAAATTTAAACGTCAAGTTCTATGTGAGCGTACTTGTCATCAGCATACATGTAAGCAATGGGTAATTAACCTCAGCAGCATCCAACTCAAACCCAGTAATATATTTAGTAGGGCAGAAAAGTAACTGAGAGTAATATGCATACTGCCTCCTCCCCCCCCCCCTTCAATAATTGCCAAAAAGAAAAAGAAAAAAAACAAGAGACAACTCTACAATGGTCACAATGCCACAAAGTGGCGTTTTATTATTATTGGTTAAAATGGACTTTAAACCAGGTCACCAAATGGGAAACTGTCAGTATAATCATATACATGCAATTTCCAAGCCCAAGAGCCATTTGAACTGAAGTTTTCGATCTATGTACATGTACACTTCCTATCAGTTTTAACACAACTATGCTGCCTCTGACATCATAACCAAAAATTTAAAAGAACTCCAAAATACCCAAGTAAACTTTTTAGGGTAGTCATTAATTTTCCAAAAGATTAGAAAAAGGACACCTCTAAAAAAGTAAAAATCTGCATCCTGTTGGACATACCTGGTAGCATGATTATAGACTCAACTGTCACATCAAAGGTACTGTCAACTGGAATTTGTGGTACTGAAGGTTTACCAGATCTCGCTCTTTGACGTTTACGATAGTTTTTGAGCCTCTCTTCCAGATACCCTGTGGCTCCCCGACGATCACGTGCTCTACTAAACCATGCAGCCTGAAAAGCAATCATGCATAATAGAAACAGACTTGAAAGAGAAAATTACTGCAATACTGGTGCTCACTGTCAAATCGGCAGATAGTTGAAGAATTCAGCATAGTGATTGGAAAGTAACTCTGCAGATTCAGTCACAGGGTCAGAGAATTTAAAGAACACAGGGTTACTAATATTTAAGGCCATCTGTGAGGTCTTAATTCTTATTTTTAATGGCATTAAGAATTGAACAAACCTGAACAGATTTGTATCTGAATGCTTGAAAAAGACAAACCACAGAACAATACTTGCTGAAAAAGTATATGGTCACTACATCCCAGTGGCTTGCAGTAACACCCAACTGCTTATCAGTGGGGCACACTACTTACTTAGTAAAGAACTGTCTCATACTTTACCACAAAGATATGCCAACCAGTACAAACACATTCTCAGTTCACTGTGCTGTGCAAAGGTGTATTTATGAATCTAGACTCACATCCTAAATTTCTTTCTTGTGTAAAGTACCATAGTGAATGAAGAATAAAGATGGTAAACAAACCTACGGAAAACCACTAAAGGTTTAAGACCATTAGCACAATGATGTACTTACATAGCTTATGCCTAACCTAAAACACTCCATGGGTTAGTCCATGCACTCATGCCAGCCTGTCATAGTGAACTGTACCAAAAGTGACCCTGTACATGTTGGAGTACAAACATAAAATGCATACATACCTGTATAGTCAGGGACGTTTTGGTTTGTTGCATTTTTTCTTGCTATATTTGATAAAACTTTGACAAGATGTAGTGTAGACATCAGACAATCAGAAAAGTATGTGCTCCATTTTTTTTTTCATGTGCAAGGGGGGTAGCCAGCCAATTCAAAATGGCCGCCATTTTGACCATTTTGGCTGATTTGGCTCAAGAAAGGCTCTGCTGCGCCAGGATTTGAGGTCTAAAACTTTTTTAGGAGTAAAGGTGGTAAAATATACACAGTCTCTCAAAATATACTGAAAGTTTTCCCCAAAATATTGATCTGTTTTGTTGTAGTGACCTGTCGAATATGGCCCGTTTCGCCAAAAGTCGGCAATTTTGGCAAGTTTGGTGCCGGGGGACAAATTTGAGTACCAGATTCTCTTAAAGTGTACCTAAAGTCTGAAAATTCAAAAATATATATTACAGAGCATGAAAACTGAATTCCAATGGTCCAATTCCCATCTTCACAGGACTTTCTTAAGCTGAGATATAAAATGTTGAAGTTTATTCACTCGATTTAAAAAGGTAGATTGCGCAATAATTTGTGATGTCATTGTTGTACTACTCAAATTACAATCTTTGTATTTCTTTGTTTTTCTGAAAGCCACCGCACCTTGTGCCAAAATGTGATCGCGTTCTTACTGCTTTGGGGTGACTTGACTATATAAGCCCTCTCTGTACAGCATGTCATGCAAGAAAACAGGAAGCGGTCAAGGTCATATAAACATTTTTAATTTTAAAAGAAAACAAAGCATTTAATGTGAGTTGTACAACAAGAATGTCAAAAATTATTGCGCAATGAACTGTTTGGATTTAAGTGAATAAATTTTAACATTTAATTTCTCAGCAATGGAATAAGCTATGACAATGGGAGTTGGACCAATAAGATTAATTTTGTAACCTCTAAAATATATATTTTTGAATTTTTAGACTTTAGGTCCACTTTAAAGTGTGTATACCAACGACCTTAACTTTTGTTAATGGGTAGTCCTATAACCAGGCAGTACGTGTGGAAAATTTGGACTCCCAGATTCAAACCTACATGAAATGAGTGGTACTGAAAATTCGCAATTTCTTTGTATTTCGTCGGGAAATTTTGGCCTCTGGGATCATTTTTTATGCCCAATATTTCTTCAATTGAATAACTAAGTCTACTGATCTCTCTGCTATTAAAAGAAAAGTGGATTGTTAAGACACAGATCAATTTTGAAAATTTTAAAAGCAGACAAATTTTCCATTGGTATAGACCCTAAACGGCTAAAACATCAATATTTTCATGTTTCATTAATAAAAAATACAAGTTTTGGCACAACAAGACAAGTTTGAACAATGATGATCTCTTTTAGAGCCTCACAATATATTCCATCTTCACAAAATTGGTACTCAAGTGCCTCAGTAGTACACAGAAAAAATACACTGGTAGGTGAAAACGGAATATTGAATAAAGGAAACCCAAATATTGAAATTTATTCATTTTTAGTAAAAAATATGGGTAAAAGGGCATTTTTGAGCAGTAATATCTCTGATACTGTGCCATAACATGCTCCCATCTTCATGAAATGGGCAGTCTAGTGCCTTGCTAGTTCACAGAAAGAATTTCGACCCTCAACTAAGAATGGGCATGAAATAACAGTAACCCAAATTCCGCAATTTCTTCACTTTTCCTTGCAAAATATGGGTTTAGGGGCACTTTTGGGCCGTAATATCTCTAAAGGTATCATACACGATGCTCTCATCTTCCTGGTATGGGCAGTCTAGTGCCTTGTTAGTACACAGAAATAATTTCGACTCTCAAATGAGAATGGGCATAAAATAACGGAAACCCAAATTCTGCAATTTCTTCACTTTTCCTTGCAAAATATGGGTTTAGGGGCACTTTTGGGCCATAATATCTCTAAAGGTATCATACAAGATGCTCTCATCTTCCTGATATGGGCAGTCTAGTGCCTTGTTAGTACACAGAAAGAATTTCGACTCTCAAATGAGAATGGGCATAAAATAACGGAAACCCAAATTCTGCAATTTCTTCACTTTTCCTTGCAAAATATGGGTTTAGGGGCACTTTTGGGCCGTAATATCTCTAAAGGTATCATATAAGATGCTCACATCTTCCTGATATGGGCAGTCTAGTGCCTTGTTAGTACACAGAAAGAATTTTGATTCTCAAATGAGAATGGACATAAAATAATGGAAACCCAAATTCTGCAATTTCTTCACTTTTCCTTGAAAATATGGGTTTAGGGGCATTTTTAAGCCATAACTTCTTGATAATTATCACACAAGATGCTCTCATCTACATGGAGTGGGCAGTCTAGTGCCTTTTGAGTACACAAAACGAATTTTGAGTCTCAAATGAGGACGGGCATGAAATTATGGAAACCCAAATTCTGCGATTTCTTCAGTTTTCCTTGCAAGATACGGGTTTAGCAGTTTAGGGGCACTTTTGAGCAGTAACATCTCCATAATTTTATCATCCTGTCATCTCCATAGAATGGGTTGTGTAGTGCCTTTGTAATACATAGAACCTAACTTTGGATTAGCACATACTGAATGGATGCTTAATGAGTGTTTTTAAAAGTTTAAAAGTTCTTCAATTAATATACTGTACAGTTACTGTACACTCAAATTCTGCGATTTCTTCAGTTTTCCTTGAAAAATATGGGTTTAGGGGCATTTTGGGGCCTTAATATCTCTATAGGTATCACACAAAGTGCTCTCATCTTCTTGATATGGACAGCCTTGTACCTTGGTAGTACACAGAAAGAATTTTGACTCTCAAATGAGAATGGGCATAAAGTTATGGAAACCCAAATTCTGCGATTTCTTCATTTTTTCTTGAAAAATAAGGGTTTAGGGGCATTTTTGGGTAGCAATATCTCTGTCAGTCTGTGGATACCATATAATATGTTATTATCTCCATGGAAAGGATCCTACAGGGACTTGGTAATAAACATAAAACTTTTGACCCGCAAGGCGGAACAGACTGGACATGAAATAGAGGGAAAATATGTGATACGGCAGTGTACGGTACTGTATGTCAGTATGACCAGATGACCGTACACCGTACTAACCCGCTAACTGTACAGTATATTAATTGAAGAACTTTTAAACTTTTAAAAACACTCATTAAGCATCCATTCAATATGTGCTAATCCAAAGTTAGGTTCTATGTATTACAAAGGCACTACACAACCCATTCTATGGAGATGACAGGATGATAACATTATGGAGATATTACTGCTCAAAAGTGCCCCTAAACCCATATCTTGCAAGGAAAACTGAAGAAATCACAGAATTTGGGTTTCCATAATTTCATGCCCGTCCTCATTTGAGACTCAAAATTCGTTTTGTGTACTCAAAAGGCACTAGACTGCCCACTCCATGTAGATGAGAGCATCCTGTGTGATAATTATCGAGAAATTATGTCCATTCTCATTTGAGCATCAAAATTCTTTCTGTGTACTAACAAGGCACTAGACTGCCCATATCAGGAAGATGAGAGCATCTTGTATGATACCTTTAGAGATATTACGGCCCAAAAGTGCCCCTAAACCCATATTTTGCAAGGAAAAGTGAAGAAATTGCAGAATTTGGGTTTCCGTTATTTTATACCCATTCTCATTTGAGAGTCGAAATTATTTTTGTGTACTAACAAGGCACTAGACTGCCCATATCAGGAAGATGAGAGCATCTTATATGATACCTTTTGAGATATTACGGCCCAAAAGTGCCCCTAAACCCATATTTTGCAAGGAAAAGTGAAGAAATTGCAGAATTTGGGTTTCCGTTATTTATGCCCATTCTCATTTGAGAGTCGAAATTATTTCTGTGTACTAACAAGGCACTAGACTGCCCATATCAGGAAGATGAGAGCATCTTGTATAATACCTTTAGAGATATTACGGCCCAAAAGTGCCCCTAAACCCATATTTTGCAAGGAAAAGTGAAGAAATTGCGGAATTTGGGTTACTGTTATTTTTTGCCCATTCTTAGTTGAGGGTCGAAATTCTTTCTGTGAACTAGCAAGGCACTAGACTGCTCATTTCATGAAGATGGGAGCATCTTATGGCACAGTATCAGAGATATTACTGCTCAAAAATGCCCTTTTACCCATATTTTTTACTAAAAATGAATAAATTTCAATATTTGGGTTTCCTTTATTCAATATTCCGTTTTCACCTACCAGTGTATTTTTTTCTGTGTACTACTGAGGCACTTGAGTACCAATTTTGTGAAGATGGAATATATTGTGAGGCTCTAAAAGAGATCATCATTGTTCAAACTTGTCTTGTTGTGCCAAAACTTGTATTTTTTATTAATGAAAAATGAAAATATTGATGTTTTAGCCGTTTAGGGTCTATACCAATGGAAAATTTGTCTGCTTTTAAAATTTTCAAAATTGATCTGTGTCTTAACAATCCACTTTTCTTTTAATAGCAGAGAGATCAGTAGACTTAGTTATTCAATTGAAGGAAATATTGGGCATAAAAAATGATCCCAGAGGCCAAAATTTCCCGACGAAATACAAAGAAATTGCGAATTTTCAGTACCACTCATTTCATGTAGGTTTGAATCTGGGAGTCCAAATTTTCCACACGTACTGCCTGGTTATAGGACTACCCATTAACAAAAGTTAAGGTCGTTGGTATACACACTTTAAGAGAATCTGGTACTCAAATTTGTCCCCCGGCGCCAAACTTGCCAAAATTGCCGATTTTTGGCGAAAAGGGCCATATTCGACAGGTCACTACAACAAAACGGATCAATATTTTGGGTGAAACTTTCAGTATATTTTGAGAGACTGTGTATATTTTACCACCTTTACTCCTAAAAAAGTTTTAGACCTCAAATCTTGGCGCAGCAGAGCCTTTCTTGAGCCAAATCAGCCAAAATGGTCAAAATGGCGGCCATTTTGAATTGGCTGGCTACCCCCCTTGCACATGAAAAAAAAAAAATGGAGCACATACTTTTCTGATTGTCTGATGTCTACTCTACATCTTGTCAAAGTTTTATCAAATATAGCAAGAAAAAATGCAAACCCCAAAAAAGCTACGAAACGGCCTGGACTATATATGTGCCGTATTGCAGGGTATAGTGCCCACTCATCACCTTCTCCAGTGCCTATACAGTACCACTAGGACAACTGTGGGACATCATAATTTTTTCAGATGGCACATCATAAATACATCACACTGAAAAGCTTGATACAGTACTATCCCGTCGTAGTTGACAAACCATCGAGTCGGACTCATCGAAACTCGTCGAAACTCATCGAAACCCATCGCACTCATCGAGCGTGTTTAGCATTTTAAGTGACACGTGAAATCATCGAAAAACTCGCCGATCATTTCATCGAAACCATCGAGGGGGCGGGGCTTGTTTGAGGTCTCACAGTGAACAAGAAAAGAAATTTTCTCATTGCCTTTACTGTGTATTTTTTGCCTTGCGTTCGTTTGTCATCGTATGTGTATTGCGTGCAACAAAATATTTAACACGAGATGAGTAAACTGACCAAGGGTTGCCACTGCACAACCTGAAACAACCAACCCACCCAATAAGCTCCGATTCTAGTCCTACAGTACAATATGAGAGCGGCAAACCCGCTTAGTCCAAGGTAACCTCAGTAACAAAGGATGTGCCCCCCTGCTGTCACACAAATAGTAAAAAAGAAGGTCCTGGGCATATACAGGATCCGAATAATTTAGCTCTCATTTTCTCCCGCCGGTTTCTACCATGCATGTAGCTGGCCTACAGTATTAACCGCTGCATGCAGTTTTTGACTTCATCAGCGATATTCTTGTGAAACCAAAATAGCGGATAGGCCTTAAAAATAATTTTGCGACAACTTCTGCAACCTAAAGGCCCCCTTTCCTGTCTAGGTGGCTTTGATTCTACCCGGCGCCATATTTATTTTGACCCTATAAGCACATTTGCGTTACGGCAAGCCAGCCTTTTCAGCCAAGGTTCCCTTCTCATTTCTGGCAGCGTAGGCATTTTGTTTTTATCAGTGAACCGATGTAATTTAACAAAACCAACAACACATCATTTTTGCTAATACTGCTCAGTCCCCCCCCACCCCAATCAAAAATTCTTCGGTGAAAAAAGCAACAACTCTCTAGTAATAATTACATCGTTTAGAATCTCGATCCGAGCCCACCCCTTACAAACTGTGCAGTGCGGACCCTTTGAAATACAGACACGTGCATGCACAGTTTTGCATAGCCTGACATTAATAAGCAAACCAACTGCATTTGTCGGTACATTCCACTAGGGCCCGCTCAGCTAACGCAAAATTGAGCGCTAAAAATTCCCGGTAAAATTCTTCAAAACATAAGAAATTAACCCAATGCCATGTGTAGAATATTACAAAAGAGGTATCGGTACTGATAATAGCTTGTATACCTGCGGAAGAGTGTGATATTCCTTCAATATATATTCCTAAAAATGGCGCTTAGTGTCGTTGAACGATCGCACTAGAAATTTTATTAACAGTTGAACGGGTCGCCCGATTTCAAGATCAGGGTTTGTCAATGAACTTTACGTAGTATTTTCCATACACGGCAATAGTAGGCGTACTCAGTATGAATGAATGACGACGTAAACAAACTTGTGGCAGTAGGCTGTGCGCAGTACTTCTTGTAGCTTGCATGCCACGAAGAAACGAGTGCATCACACCGTATGTACCAGAGAGCTTCCACATGGCAACACGCTGTATCTATGTACTGTACATTTGTTTGGGGAGTTCCCGCCCAAAATTACATATAACATGCAGCACGCGTACCTTAATTCGGTTTGTTGTGTGAAGCTGCCGCGCAAGGAATTGTAGTACGTTCTGTGTGTGAAACTCGGCTTACATATGACGATTGCTACTGCCGCAAGAATACTAACTTTTTGCTTGGCCCTGATTCGTTGAATTATGTATCTGTTTTGTGACGTCTGTACACGGGCGTATCGTTGAGGTTAGCGTTTTGAGAGGTGCCAAAATATTGCAGTTTTTTATAATTTTAGAATGTTATGGGATGGAAAGTTTTTTGAGCTTGGTAAACCGATAATTGCCGGTGGCTTTAGGAAATAAAAGAAATCTTGAAATCAATAAAATCATTGCGATATGCGTCATGCAATTTGGAACTTCGATCGAACAAACTACCTGTATGTATTCGTGTGCTGATCTGCTTGTTACAGTACAGTATTGCATGCACCAAAGGTGACTTTGAGCGCCAAATTGCAGATGCGATAAAATAATGCAGACAGTAGTTTTTGTAAACAAGACTTTCAGTGTGCGCTGTATAACTCATTATATTTCCGATCATTCTTAACTCAGCCACGCATTACATATCAACAACGAAACAAAACATTGAGATCCATTCAACTATTAACAGCAGACCGCGTGCGCGTGCATGTGGCCCACTTGTCAATCACAAAACTCATCGAGAAACTCATCGAGGTCAGCTTGTGCGTGGTTCAAAGGAATTTTAAACTCATCGCACTCATCGAAACTCATCGGCACTCATCGAGTTCCGCCGCCGATGAGTTGCACTGTCAACTACGACGGGATAGTACTGTACTTGTCTCTTACTACCCTTTACATAATTTAATCCTTGAAGAGGATAATCTATTTGAAAGGGGTCTTTGTTTCAAAATGAATGAAGCTAAAAACCCATCATCCTCTAGAATTGCTACTCAACCTTTTCGTCTCAGGAGACTACTTCTCAGTCCAACAAAATTCCACAGACCACCCCACATTACTCCTCCAGAGTCCGTAAGTCGGACTACCACTGGATTACCATTGCCTTTGGTAGACCACATGAAACATAACGTTAACCCCTGTAAAAATTTTGCTGTCAGATCAACGTCTGTTAAGGGACAGCTTACACACCAGAAGACATCCACTGCATTTCTGTTTGTAAATCCATTTGACATTGAACTGATTTTCAAAGACAGCCATCAAACATTGTTTGGACTAAAATCCGACTTTTCCATGTCCATTTAACATCATTCTGACCACAGCAAATGACTACGACCTATTCAGGCCTCCATCTGACATTGTATTTACATCACAAATGGGTTGTTCCTTACAGAGACATCAGTCCACCCTCATACCAACCTCCAAATATTACCCAACATCAATCTGACCAAGTGGACCAAAACTCGACATCAGTTGGATAGCAAAATATTTATTAGGACACTGCTCTACAAACTTACATGACCAGAACCTCCAGACTCTTTCAGGAATGGAAATTCTTCAACAATTGTCCGAGCACAAAAATCTTTCTGGTCATTGGTTGGTCTGCAACAAATGAAGTTGAAAATTAACATTTTTGTAAGGAAAGGTTGTGGCTTGAGAGTAGGTTTATGTTTCAGTACCCTGCCAGGGTGGTGATTTCTCAGCATGAATGTAGCACCCAAGAATTTGATGTAATTTCTAAAGTAATGGGACTAAGGACTTTAACCACTGTAGCAACCAAGACAACCACATATGTGACCTTTGTCTGCTACAAAATACCATTAACGAAATCAGTAATGGCATCTGCATCAATGACGTAACATTAGTACCATCGTTAATAACATATACCACACAGCAACCTGCTTAACCACTAGGCTTGGCAACTGCAACATATGTGGAGTCTGGTACCCCCAGCAGTGACCTGCTGCCCCTGATCAGCCCTGGTCAGGCACAAAAGGGACGCAGTAATGCCGATCACTACTAAGGGCTATTTCTAACCAACACTGATTTTAGGTAACAGAGTAAACAAAACAGTGATTTCTTACTTCCCAGGATATGAACCCTTTTTCAGCTCTGCATGTTTCCCAACAAAATAAACTAAAATGGAAAAAACATTCACCACAATAACTTGGAATGTAAATGTCTGGTGAATTTTCTTTTTTTATTTGGAATAAACTTGTCACCTTTGGGAAGGTGTCACCCAACCTACATGGTATGTAGGAAAACCTGCACCACAGCGTATACTTGGGCCCTTGTTACAGACGAAGGAAAACAGCTGCCAGTACATTAGCAGTCTTGGGTAGAAACCTGCTCCAGCCTCAAGATTCACTACTACAAATGGAGTAATGATTCCAATTTTACAATCGCTTCACCACTGCCTGCGGTATGTTCTCAACTATGTATTTGAAACAGGACAGTGTACCCCTCTGTTATACACATCTGCAAGGTGAAGTACACCAAATTACCTTGTCAGGAATCAAACAGAATCCAACAAAGCCTTAAGTTTGTTATTTGAGCTTACATTTACAATCCTGCCATGGAATGTACACTAAGGATTGGACAAATGTTAAAGGTTAAACAGGTCATCTTTTGTACCAGATTTGCAAAACAACAAAACTGCCAAACTTTTAGAATGCATAAGTATGATTTTGTTCATATTTCCACAGCACTGAAAAAATTACCTAGACAGGCAACATCCTGAAAGCAGTCACACCACTCAACTCCCTGTCATGAGTCATGAACAAAGTATATCAAGTAACCCGCCCAAACCTTACAACTACCCTTATTATAGCCTCGTGATCTCCACTACACTAGCAGCAAGCCATATCTATCATCTCAGACCTTGCCATCAATAAGTATCAAAGCCTTGCCACAGGATAAAGGTCATAAAGACTGCTAAGAATATCACAAAATGAGAAGCTGTGATCTAAAAGGCCTTACAAGCTGCACCCCACATTCCTGGCCCCTTATATTCGTAAAATATCTGCCACGAGGAGGTAGTCAAGGCCTAGCTGAGTCACCCTTATAGGCCCTATAATCTCAACCCAGACAGTGACAATTCTTACTAAGTTTACTTGTAGCCACTTCTCCAATTTCAACAAAAAACACCTGTCTAATACACCTCTCAGACAAAGCTTAAGTAGCTCACATTGAGTTTACTGCTCATGACCACATCTGCACACCTCTGTGGGTGTTCAATTGGGAACACAACTGACTGCACAAGTCATCACTGACCAACGAGAGGGAATTCAGCTATTATTTAATGTCAATCAAAATGCAGTCACCAATCATGTTTACGAGATATGATATATTCCTCAACATGTTTAGCGTGAGACTGTAGGACAATGGGGTCAGTTGGTCATTTGGGTCTTTCTGTTATCCTAGCAACTTTGGAGTGAAAACAACAACTGACTGCAGTATAATCGCATGGGAACACTTTACGTGCTACACTGCTGGAGTGACAACAACCCCTGGACTACACTCCGTGCCGAATTTGCACAGTACATTGTTCTCACTCCAACACATTGTTGTCATGGAAAAGTGACGTTTCACCAACCAACTCAATTAAAACCAAGTTATTACATCACAAACAATCTAACTCCCTTCAACAATCTTTGATATCTTAGTAACTAGCACCACTGTCCTCAGTGATAACCTTTGGCAGGAGCACCCACCTGTCACCATACAGCTCAACCATAGCTGTAACAGCCATTCGTACCAGTTTTCTCCTCCCTGCATGAGACAGAACTTTCTCCACATCTAGGCTATGCAGCATGTCTCTTCCTGCAGCTGTTTGGCAGAGAGCTTCTCTCATACTCTGCAATGGAGGTTAACAGTAACAGTACCTTCATAAACTGTACGATTTTACATTAAGCATGAACTTCCTTCAAATTTAAGCCAATAAAAGATGCAAATATTGTTTATTTAGAAGGATAATACGCTATATCACTCTTATTTCACTACATTCAAAATTTCACACAATGGATAAATGAACACACTTCCAGGGTGAATCACACTACTTAGTCTATCTTTCAAATGAGAATTTGTTGAACTCATATAAGCAAAGGGAACTCGATCATATAGGCACCAGGGTAGTTTCACAAAGTGTGGATGCACGCCAAGTAAAAAATGTGATGATCTTGGAAGCTCTGGATTTCATTTGTCTTCCAATTTCATGCTACATCTGTTCAAAGATTTTGGTAGGAAAATGGCTGTTTTGGATGATTTTTCAGGGTTAAGAAGAAAGGAATGTTTCATTGCACAATCAGTCAATTGTTTCACCTTAAAATGGGGATTTTTCTACCTCACTTATCACTGCCTACTGCTAAGGTACGAATTTAGTTGTTTCTTTCGAACCACAAAGAAACCTTGCAGGTTATTATGGATCCTATTCTACAATGGAACAGTCCAGGTAGCGATACTGGAATGTATAACTGTCCTTGGTGATTTTTAATGGCAGGACAATTTTGGAAGATTTTGGATGAAAACATTTTTTACTGGGTGGGTGCACCATATATGAATGAAAAAGAGCTTATCTTACAGTACTATGCTGTGTCACCATGAAGTCTCCTGGGCAACATTAAGGAGAGCCAGGTAGCAAATGAAAGGGCATGGGGAAGGGAGGTGGTGGGGGGAGTAGATTTCAGTACTGCTGTGTATAACAAAAAGTACAACTCTGTAATTAGGGTGATCTATAAACCACGAATAAGTTTTCCAAACAATTATGGCAACATTTCACCAAACTTACAAAGGTTTTCATTCTCTTTGGGTGAGGTGATTGTTCTATTGCTGCTGCAAGTTGTCCAATGTTTTTCTTGTGATGTTCCTGAACGACCTACAAAAGATTAAATATATTGACTGCAATTACCTCACATAATGCTACATCACAGTACTTGTACCATTTCCTCAATGTTCTTGTACTATTACTTCATTGTACTTGTGTTATTACCTAATTGTCGGTGCACTGATATCTTAGTTCACCTGCACTGCTACCTGTCTGTATTAGTGTTGTACTTCAGTGTATTGATACCTCCCTGGGAATGTATTTATACCTCATTGTACTACCTCACATACATCAATACCTCACAAACCATGTAGGTCCACTACTCCCAGGCTGCACCTGCACTAATACCTGGTTGTACCTGTATTTCCCTCTCTACCACTAGTACTGCTACCTCACTGTACCTCTAATGATATTTCATGTAACCTGTAGTGGTAACTCACTGCACCTGAACAAATACCCAAATACAAGGTACTGTTCCCTATTTCGGGCTGTACCTGTAAGCTGCACTAATACCTCATTGCTACATGGTATACTCCCTTTAACACTACACCAGTATAAGCACAGCACTGCATACACTGCTCCCCACTGTACTGACATCAACACCCAATACACATGTACTCCTTCTTTACTCACAGTACCTGTATTAATACTCTTCACTCTACTTGCACCTGTGATGACAACCCTAGCTATTGAATTGCACCAGTACTGCACCAGTATTAATTAGCACAGCACTGCATACACTGCTCCTGACTGTACTGACATCAACACCTAATACACATGTACTTCTTTACTCAAAGTACCTATATTAATGCTCTTCACTCTTCTTGCACCTGTGATGACAATCCTAACTATTGAATAGCATCGGTACTGCATCCAGTATTAGCACAGCACTACATGCACTGTTCCCTGACTGTATTAGCATCAACACACCAATACACATGCACTTCTCTACTTAAGGTACTTGTATTAACACTCTCCACTCTACTTGCACCTGTGGTTAAAAATCCTAACAATTGAACTGAGCTCAGTATCAATACTTTGCCTTCAGAAGACTCCTAACTTTTATATTTTTGGTTTTATAGATAAATTACCTGCAATAACTGTTGAGTGGCACCTATGTTTGGTAGAAGAGACAACAACCCACTCTCTGGCAAGACAACAAATCTTTCTGCCCCCTTTTCTGCAAAATGGACATAAAAAGGAAATTCATAACAAAGACATGAACAAAGCAGTACTGTTTTCATAGACGTCAGGCTGGTGTGACCAGCTTGTGCCACTGTGACTGTTAATCAAATACATCTCCTACGGGCACACCAAGTACAAAATGCTAATTTCTCTCCTGGCAGAATAGTTTAACCTGACTTTACACAACTGTTTCACAAGTATGTGAGTTTGCATCCCACTCAAGGTACATGGAATTTTCTTTGGTCACTCTGACTTTCCTTCTGGCTTCGGCACCATGTCAAACTAGTTAGGCTGCTGCTGCCTCAGCCAAGCTGCAGCAGCTGCCGCCTTCTTTTCTTTTGAGTGCATTACAGTACAATAGCAGGTTCAAACTGATTGTGCTACTGTGATGTGTGTATGAGGAGAGCCAAGCTGCAGCCTTCTTTTCTTTTGAGTGCATTACAACAGCAGGTTTAAAATTGACTGTGCTATTGTGATGTGTGTATGAAGAGAGCATGGCTTCAGCTGCTACAGCTTGGCTGAGGTAGCTGCATCCTGAAGCTTTCAAGACAGCCTAGCCCAGCTGATGAAGTCACAGGCTGGAGGACTGATGCACCTTCAGACACACCAGTTTTTACATCATCTGGCCAACTTTTCCTTGCTTACACAAATCTCTTAAACTCAGAGTCTTTACTCACTGCCACACGATGTACAAGTAAGGAACAGCTGAAATGGTTGCAGGGTAACACAATATATGCCTCAAGTTTGAACTAACTTAAAAGTTTACATGCCAATTTCACAGTAAACAGTGACACGTAATGCCATAAGATACATAAGTTGAGAAATTTTTGAGAAAAAAGCAAGTCTTGACAACAGTCAATGATGGCTAGAAATTTCTCAAGTTTTTACCGAGTTCTTTGTTAACACTTAAGCAAGATATTATCAAAACCAACATCTGCGTTTTATGTCAAATGGCTGTTTTTTTTATGCCTTACCAGTAAAAGTTTACATCCAGATTACTTCTTCTGTCATAAAAGATAACCACCAGGTGTTTAAATTTATGTCCACTGATTTGTAATTTTGAATCACATTTGCTGCCACAAATATTCACACTAAGAATGCAATTAAAATAGACAGGTCCTAGTACAACAGACTGTGAGAGTGTGATTGAATGTGTTTGATCTAAGAAGGCCTTACTTATTGTAAGGAACATTCCAATACCTTGCTTTGTTGATTTAGAATTAACCAGGCTGATGAGAAAGTTTTGGATTTTATTGTGTTAGCATACATACATGGATGTTTAAATAGATGTATCAAAAGGCTACTTTTTTTTTCTTTGATAATACAGGTACTGTACATGACAGTCAGTCTATACTAGGCCTCTAGACAGTAAGTGTTTGGCCTTTCATTACAGTAGCACATGGGTCAAGTCAAAGTTTATGCATGTAGCTTTTGTATATAAGGACAAAAGTAGCATTTAGCTTTGAATTTTATAACTTACGACCAAATCTGCAAATTGGCAAGAAAAATTTAACATCCTACTATCAAATTTACATCCATTAATTTAAGAATCCCAGACACTGATCACAACACTACATTAACTACACATATATGCTACAAGAGAATACAGATCAATTTCATAAAAATATGCAGAAAATCCTTACCTGAGGTATCTTGTTTGGGCGTAGCTTCATTCTGACCGTAACTACCATTGCTGTGTGTTGATGTAATGGGTGCAGGGCCTGCAGGCTGGTGGGAGGTTGATGGAATGGACAAGTTTCCTGAGAAAAAACAAATAATGCAAATAAAGATAAACGATTTTCATAAGTTTATCTACGATTGTTTTTTTGCTTATTGTCATCAGTGCCCTTACTAGACCGGTGCAACCTGGCAGAGGCATTGGTGCCTGCACTCTTGATGCCCATGTAAAGGATCCATAAAAGTACACTCACCCACTGGGGTAAACTGTGGTCCAGCAAAATGGCTAGTACTAATTTTTCTTTTTCTTTAGTTAAGTCAGAAAGTCAAACAGGTCCCATAAACTCTTTGAGGCTTGATGCATACTGTACCCAGGCTCATTCTCATAAATATATTTTTATGACTGGTACAATCATCTTTTCAGTAAGTTTAAGTCCTACTTCCCCTACAAAGTGATTTCACCAAATGGAATATTTGTTATGTACCTTTTATCAGAAGTGCCAATAAGAAAAGTACCATATACAGAAACTTTATAGGAGGTTCTCTTTATGGTGGTTCTCTGTTATATAGTACCACATATCACTCTATGAAAGAGCTCCTGCCCCTTACCAAAAATCAAATCCTGACTATACCACTGACTGGGGCCTGTTCCTGTTGCATTGGTCCCCAGGCACACAACTTAATACACACAACTCCAGAGATGACAGAAAAGAACATACTGGCAGGCCAGCATATGAATGTAACATATTTAATATTTTCAGTGAACCCAAAGCAACATAACACAAAGAACACCTGTTGTCAACATACTATAGAAATGAGCATGCAAATGAGATGCTTGCTTAAAGTAATACACTACACCTGTTTCTCTTACAGGCTGCATCTTCCTAGTCATACTACTGTTTAATATAAATACCACGCTTGCTTTAAAGGTATTACTCTTTTTCATCTCATCTACCAGTATAGAGAAACTTAAATGTTTCATACCTTGCATTTGTACTGATGGCTGTTTCTGTGCCCCTTGTTTTGCCATTGGAACAACAACAGGTGGAGGAGATACCACCCGAGCTGCAGGTTGAGAAGACACATTTTGAAAGAAATATAAAGACCTGAAATACCAGTTGAATGGAATCTATTGAAATACCTCACTTTTGCCTGGAAGTATCAAACCCATACACTTAAGAACATGTATTCTGAGCATTTGGGCATGCAGGCCACTTTTAAGTGAGTTTGTACTTTGTAATAAAATACCTAACACTCATGATTTCTGATCTAAACTTTTGGTTGTGCAAATATTCTCCATGCCACCCAGATGCATGTTGAGGGCTGCAAGTGGCCTGAAGGTACCACTCACTAGGGAACTTAGGTTAAAGAAAAATCTGGAAACTGATGGACCCAGAATATGAGGTGTGGGTTGCTACAAGAGGATGTCAGAATGGTGAAGAAAGTAAAGTAGGGGCTGAGGTTGCAATTACTTTCACAGCAGGTGTTAAATATGTACCCCTATTTTCATGTACACACTCTAACTGGAAAATGACAGAGATCATCCAATTTCACTATATTCATGAGCCTAATTTAAAGTTATCTCTTGAATGTTAATTGGTTCAGAATCTGAATATTCATGCTGCATGACGAAGCTTTAACTATAACACTGTCCCACAACCTTCTCACTTCCATACAGTAAGTGAGTGAGTTTTAAGGGAGAGAAATCACACACTAAACCCCCACTGACTTTGGTCATGTAAAATATGTGGTAATCAGACTTGCTTTAGTCTATTTTATGAAAATTTATGATTTGTGTTTGTTGTGATCTTATATATGAATAGTTAATAGCGTACAGTTTTTACGCAGATTGACAAAGAATTCTTGCGAAAGTTTGTGGATGTTGGTATTACAAGTGCAGCCAACATAGGTGCAGGAGTAATACACATCTGCTGTGCGGGCAATGGTTGCAAGAGACACCTGAGTTGCACACTACCAAACTTCATACATATATGGACATAGAATATCTTCAGGACATTCAGAAGATAACAAGGAATGCTAAACTATGTATTTATAGATACCAGTTTCATTTACTTTAAAGGTCTGTAGGCATTAATGCCACACCTGCCTATCTGATGTAAAAAGCATGAAAAGTGTTAAAAACCAAACTTACAACTAATTGGTGAGTAATTAACAGATAATTCGGACAGGATTAACAAAAGAAGTTCAGACCCTGTGCAACACACCATATCACAATTTTTGCACAGCAATGAGTAATCTCAGAAATGGTCAAACTTTGAAAAGGTGTATCCTGAAAACAGTATAAGGTATTCAAATGATTCCAATGAAAGTTTTTATCACGGGAGCTTAATCTATCAATGCTGAGTAAAACCACTGTTTTGGTTACATCTCCACAGACCTTTAAAACTTTCAGAGAGTGTGTCTACTCTTTATAGGCATTCATTCACCATTGCTAATTGCAAATTTGGCAAACTCCAGATATTAAATGGAAAATCACAGGCTACAAGTACCACTGGATATCAGAGAAAAATTGTATCAGCAAGTATAGGCTGAGTAAAAGCATCTTTTTTATGGATAATGACAGGTGAAGGTTTTACCTGTTGATGCATCCAGTGGGGGCACCCCATCCATCCTCTCACTATCTCTTGGCCTCTTGACCCCTCTCGACTTCTGAGGACTGGTTTGATCCATGTCTTCATCATCCACTTCCCCTACCACATATTCCTCGACTTCCACAGTCTCAAGTTCCCGTTCTCTATGACTTTCCGTCTCTTGTATCTTCTTGGTGTTGAGAGTGTAACCAGTGAGATAAACAGAATCTGAGAGAGACACATCAAATTATTTATGGAAAGAGTGACTATGGTGGCACATCAACGCTGAAAGCTAAGTGAGAAGCATTTAATAAGTATAAGTTATATTCCCATTACTATGGTGATTTCAGGAGAAATGTGGGAAAGATATCGCAATCCCATGGTTGGAAAATGGGATGGTATGCCAATCATTATGTAACCTATAATTACATTACACAATAAGAGATAAAAGTAAAGTCAGCAGTACTGTATCAAAATTTTGAAAATTACTGAGTGACACCATTGCTACCCCTATTGCCTCATGCCCCCCCCCCCCCACTGCCTCATTTCCCATCCTCCCCTTCCCAAATCATCTTTCTATTAACCAAAGGGGAGATCTAACTGATCTCATTTACATAAAGAAATTTAAAAGGATCACAAAATTCATTCCCATTGATCAGTTCATTTCTTTCCATTAAATTGCAATTTACATGCATATACAGTATACTGTTTAGTGAAAGAAAGCTGTGCAGGACTGTCAGAAAGAGAGTGGGGGGGGGGGGGGGGTGCAAATACAGTAGAGATTGTAAAGCACCCAAGGAAAATATACATTTGAACACACACCCTTTAATACCACTTTCATGTTAACATTTACTTCCTGAGACAATTTTCCAAGGACTTTGAGGTGCACTTTGAAAAATCTGACCTGGGGAAGTAAACTATCCATGCTACCTGCCTTTACTACTGTTGGAGTATAGTAATACATAACACACAGGCTTACATTCTTAACATGAACTTCACATGTAATCTTGAAGCCACCAAAACTGACGTCTAAGCAGTCTCACTAAAGGAAGAGTTTCAAATGAATGTTAGACAATTAATTGACAACTCACTTGTGCCCTCTATGGTAAAGGTAACAGTTTCAGTTGGCATCAGATTCAAATCTAACATTTGCTGGATGAGCATCCCATGTCCAAGGGTGCACAGGAGATATTCATAATTGTCCGTCTTCACCACAACATGTGAATAACAGTCAGGATTAACATTGGCTACATGATTGAAATAAAGAAATGTAATGTCACAAAGCTGAACATAACTTCTTCTTCAAAGGTATTTAAACATTTAGCAGGCCTTGAGTTTTAGATTTTCCAGGTGTGCTACAAATCATACTCTTCAGGAAATTAAGGAGTGTCGTAGGTGTGCTGACTTATGAAACTTAAATAGATTTACCTGAGTTCCCATTCTTTATCTAGGTCTGCAAAAAATTGAACTTCTCACAGTGATTTGAGGTGAGTGATGGTGTGCGATTGTACTCACATGGCCTCAAAATTCAAGGCCTGATTAGCAAGATGGTATGCTGTACATATGGCAAATGCCTGTGATAAAAACTGTACACCTCTTAAGCAGTTCATGTTTCAAGGGAGAGATGTTTGGAGGAACCTGAGAGCATCACTTTCAAATGGGACGAAGGGGGGGGGGGGGGGGAAGGGGTCAGCACTTTCACCCCATATGTTAGCTACATTTGGCTGAATAAGACATACACTACCTTGTAGAGCCTCCCTTTCTACCCCGGTCTTCCCTTCATCTTGTATGAATATGAGGGGAAGCACATGAAAGTACCACTACCAGCAGTAAGAAACTACAGCATGTGGCAACAATGGAAAAATTTTGGGGGGTCATGATCAAACTCATGGGATGACATCATCTCAGAATGATACTAACCATGGATATAGAATGGGTTTTATTGTATGTCCAAAAATGTTAAGAACCACTGCTTTAAAGTATTGAAGAACTCAAGGTTATAACACAAAGGTAGGTCATAGACAATAAGAAGTGGGTCAAAAGAAATCTCCAAAAATTTGTCAAAATTATCACTCTATAGAGCTTACGCACCTACGTCACGTTTCTCTATTTTTCCATCCAGGCGTACATTGTGCAACAATTGTTACTAAGGTGCTGTTGTGAGCGCGTATCTTTAATACACCTACTACATATGGCAATTCCATCCAGTAAGCGAAATCGAAACGCGCTGACGTCACATGCATAAGCTCTATAGATGGAAATTGTTGCAAAAATGATGTCTTGTTTTTGTCTACTGACTACTGTACACCAAAAGAGAAAACTGCATTTGAGCAGTTACAGTAAGTATGGATTATCTAAATGTGCACTGAAATACTGAACTTTTGACCTTGTCTACTCAATGTCATTGCAGGTTTAGTCTTCATAGTTATGCAAAATAAGCAGGCTTGGCAATGAAATTGATAGTGGAAATGAGCTTTAGGGAAAATTTGCATTCACATTTCTGAAAAATCAGCTTTGTAAGGTGTTTTGAGGGCAGGAAATATCAAAGCAAACCACATTCTATTCAATAATGGTGTTAAAAATTGTAACACCTTCTCTTAGAAAATGATATGCAGCTGGAAATTTCCAGATAGTAAACTGCAATATTAGGTGTTTCTATTTTGTGACAAAATTTCCTGGAGGACTTAGAGCTGGTATATTCTAGAGCTACTTTTCAGGAAGAAATATGGAAATTTTGGGAAATTTAGAAATTTATAGCGATCACTTTTCATTCTGAAAAACTTTTTTTTTCTTTGAGGGGGGGGGGAGGGGGGAGGGGGGAGGGGGCGAAGGGCTTCAGCACTTATGCCCCAAATGTTAAGTATGTTTGGCTGAATATGACATGTATGTACTATATGGACCTTCCCTTCCAATCCCCCCCCCCCATTATGTTCACTCATAAAAATTGATGACAGGTAGTGTGCATGAAGCATTGTTCAAAAGTACAAGGAAATAACCATCAAAATTCAGGAAAAATATTGCTCTTTCCAGGTAATTTTCATAAGTTGAGTAAATGAAGCTGAAATGTGAATCTTAAATCCTGACAAATTTTTACACTTGGCTAGGCTGGGCTTCAACCATATTCATACTTACCTCCATCTTTCCTCATATCCATGGTTGCCATAGAAATGTGAATCTCTTCCTGTACCACAGTGGTGAAGAGCTGGTTTGGTTCTAGTGTTATTCCTAAACCCATGAAGAGAACCATTTAAAAGAAATCAAATATTGTTCAAATATCTACCATGATCAAGTCTAAATAAATTTAATGAGTTACATTATTAGCGAGCAATTTCTCTTATTTGAAATATGATTGATTGATTGATTGATTGATTGATTGATTGATTTTATTTGGTACAAAATAAAACAATAGACACAAACAAAAGCAAAGACATTCAGAAAGGCATACTACAGGCAAACAGATGAGAATAATACATAAAAAACGAGAAAAAGGAGTTATCCTCAACGTCCCTAACTCTGTGCACCTACCGACGAAAGCCTTCAAAAATTACTCGTTTTGCCTTACAGGGGAAGTACATGTATTGTTGTAGAATGCAAATTATGTGCTAAGTACTCCATTTATTTTTCCAGTACTTTTGGACGTCTAAAATGGTATTTATGTTGAAAGACTATTCTCCTGGGATACATGATGTTAAAATCCCTTTGCCTTTTTTGTCTGTCCAGTTTTTTTAATGCATGGCAAATTTCACGGGCCTATGAAGAAGAACAAACAGTAAGGGCCATCAATCCTGTCAAGAAAAACATTTTTGCTTCAGTACCAACCCTTTAAGGGACTTTGGGAATTCCCCAAATTCTATTTCCAGCAGCACCTGAATGACATAACCTTTCGATTTTACATTACCAAAGTATGCCATCACTAATGGCATGTAGAATATGGGAAATAGAAAACATGAAATCTACTCTAAAGAACCTTACTTCAATCGATTATACTGCCTTAATTTCTATTAAACTCAAGCATGTTTTACAGGATGTCAAATTAATGAGGACTGACCAACTAAACATTTTCCTTCTTATAACATTTTTATATGGTGAGTTGGCATAAACATATAAAAGACCCCTAAAATTGTGCAATACTACATATAACCATGCATGAGCTACAGTATCTCACTAAGGCAAATTAAATTTGATTTCGTATTTTTCCATGTGTTATATGCCTAGGGAAATGTCGTTATAGGCTAGTACCCTCGTTCATCCTTTTCCTTTAAGAAACTTTCAGTTCAAGCAAACTCCTTTTTCTTGACAGTACTGGGAAAAATTTTTCCTCCTTTTTTATACTATCTAAGAAATTTTATTTTTTCCCTTTGTATCTTCCTTTTTAATAGGCTTAGGCCTGTAACTACTGTACACCTTTCTTGTACCCTGCATATATCTCTAGGGGAAGGAGTGGGAGAAGCAGGTAATTAGATATATAATAACTTTCTTGTTGATTCTAGCTTGTTGATTCCATACAATGAGGCAAAAACATCTTCAACACGGGTCAAAATTTGTTTATTCAAATCAACAAGCAATTGTCTCACTGCCTTACCCCAAATCATTCTGTCCATCGGTTGATCCTGGTTTTGCAGTTGAAATCCTTGCCTTGGGGCTAGATGTTGGAAAGGCTATTAATTAAATGGATAGAGCATGAGAAAAACGAGCAGAAATTTTGACCAAATGCAGCAATGTAACTTTTTTCACTTTTCAAATTTACTTTCATAATTTTCTGCAACTTTACTTATAATTTAGTCATGATAACTGAGAGAAAACCTAGGCCAGATGGGCACTGGAAAACAGAAAAAAATGGCTAGGGAGCCATGATAGCTCCTGCCGTCATATGGATGGCTACCCCAAATTTCCCAAAGCCCAACCATTTTTTTTTTTTTGTTTTTTTTTACACACCAGGAAAACAGAATGGTGAAATTACATTTTTTTTCAGGTTTACTGGTGTGTGAATAAACAGCTGGCCTGAGAGGAAAAGTTATAAATTAATTTGGGTGAATCTCTCTGGGCCAATACGATAATCTGTCTTGGCCCTCATACTGATTTATGGGGCACAATTTTCAAATACTAGGCCTATCGGGTTGTTTGCTTCACTTACATACCCCTTTACAGAAAATGATTCTGGATGAGAAGACCTAGCTGCAGCCATCTCCTGTGTGCCTGCCTTATCATGGCAATGCAGGTATATGCACTTCCATGGAATACATGGCCTAGGGGATATCATTTCTATGCCAATTTGCAATAATTTTTCCAACAATTTGCCTGCTCAGCCTGCAGTGAAATACAAAATACAGGAATATGAACCCAGTAACTCTGCAATACAGAGTAACCTACTTTGGAGAAGAAACAAATCATTCTTCTTTTGCGTGGCATCGAACAGCAAAAACTAACTGATACTAGTTGCACATCACCAATGTACAGGCACTGCAGTGACTGCACACGGAGTCCACAAAGGTACGTACGTAATTGCACAGTACAACGCATCGAGTCATCTACAACGATTTACACGATGTGTAGTCATTACGATAGGCAGTAACACTAGGATAGACAACAGGAAACCACCGCTAACTCGGCACAGGGTCAATAATTATTTGACAAGATTTTCACTAACAACTCTAGTTTTGAAAACGATAAAAACATCATGAAAACAGAGTGAGTTATTACTATGACCGGATGGAATATACAACTTTACCTTCAGGAAAGTAGTAGACCACAAGTTTAACAAGACAAAAAGGCAAATGGCTGTCGCACACGAGATTGTTCCAGTGTAAGCGTCACATTAGCAAATTTTATGTAGAAATATTTTACACAGCCTGTACACAACGTACATTGAGGTAGTGTTACGAGTACCCGCCCAGTAAATCCACAAACTATAAACAAAAATTCCTTACAGAGTGTTCAAAATTCCTTTATTTTAGGACAACTTTCCTAAATTATTCATGAAATTTTCTAAAAGGGCATGCTTTGTCACTATTTCCTCCCAACCAAACATAAACATATATTTTAAATGAAGTTTTATCAAAGATGTTCAAGGGTACGAAGCAACAAATAGGCATTTCATCTGTATATTTAAATGAAAGTAAAAGTACTTCAAATCTGTCAACTTTTTTAATAGAGTTACCAGAAATAATTCTCCAATGTTTTGCAAAAAGGGCCTCAGATTTTGTATGTGAGGGATTTTTTTTTTGCAAAAGTGGAAGCACTGACTAATATATGAATCGTGTTTTTCCAGTTCGTTGTGTTTGGTCTGTATAAAGCAAAGCTACAGTTACAGCTAGAGTGGGATATCTTGTTCTATGCTGCATAATTACGAAAACTGCGACACTTCCAATGAGTTCAATGCGTGTGTGGTCAGCAAATGTTAGCAATATAGATGTGGGTGTTGCCGAGCCCCCTCCCCCCCCCCAGTGCTTTGGGTCCAGGTTACCACCACGCGTGGCCGGCGGGCGAAGCTCCCTATAAGCTCTGGAGTATATTTACAAAATTGTGGGAATGGTCTTATCATTATGATCACAATATCATCTTTTATAACAACCTAGCTCGGAAAAAATGACGATCGGTTTGACGGATGACGCTGGGTGGCTTGTCGTTTGGCGAGGCGGTGGCGGTGGCGGTGGCGGTGGCGCCTAGATTACCAAGAAACTTTTTGGCCAAAATGTCCCCCAGATTGGCAGGAAATAACACTAGGTTACAACTAAAATTTCTAAATAGGCTTTTTTATTATTAAGAAATTAGGAGGATTGTTGTCAAAAGAGGCCACACCAGGGGGCCGGGTCCCCTGAAAAAAAAAAATAAAATAAAATCTAAGCGCACTGAGATAAGATTTGTTAGACGTACTTTCTATCTCAACTGGGAAGGCCATATATGTGTAGAGCTAGTGTCATAAGTATAGGCTTGCCTTGTGCAGACGCAACGAACCTGAACAAGTATTTAAAAAGCAGTTGGCCAAGCAGGTTTAGGCGAATTCGAAATCTTATGCCAGGTCGACTGAACAGAAGTTAGGGAGCTCGGAGTGTTGGGCCTCTCCAAGCTACCCAGGAGAATTCTCATTCTTGATTGGGGAAACTGGAACATTTTCTGATTCAATCTCATTTAATTCTCACTTAAATGAGACTGAATGAGAAAATGCTCCAATTTCTCCGGCCAATCAATCTCATTGAAGAATTCAAGTTCATTTTGTCCTGGGTAATCAAGGCACACTTAGGTTAGTGTTCATCAGGATATGGCCATAGTTGTATGAGACGGGGGTCTGGGGGGCTGCAGCCCTCCCAGAGCAGGGAAATGCTTATTTCAGGGCACTTACACTTGTACTTTCAGGGCAAGGGGACAGTGCAGTGGGCAGTGGCGTTTACCAAGTGGGCAAAATGCTTATTAGTTGCACAATGAAATAATATCTCCCGAAATAATATCTCTTTTATAGTTTGTGGGAAGGGAGGAAATCATCCATACCCGCCCTGAGTGCTAGCGTGGTAAAAGGGAAAATCAGGGCAATTTGCAAAATTTTCAGGGCAAACACCCTCCGCCCCCCCCCTGTGAAATGTCTTCCCATATGCCTATGGATATGGCTAATTTTTAAATGATTATTTTGTATGTGTTTTTACCAATTAGAATCGTACATTTTGGGGACTTGCCGGGTTCTGATAGCTCATCTTCAGTTAGTGATGTTGTTTTCTCTGAGGAACTGGTTTGTAATAAAGTAACGCAAAGAAGCTAGTTAGGCGCCCGGGCCAGACGCGATCCATCCTGCCATTCTTCATGATTACTCTGAAATTTTGTCACTTCCTCTTTACATTATTTTCAGAACTTTCTGGATTCAAATTTGTTCCTGCTGATTTACGGGTGTACTGATGTCACTCCAATTTTTCAAAAGGGGGATCGGAGCTTCCCTTGCAATTATACGGGGGGGGGGGGGGGGTCTGTTTAACCAGTGTTGTGTGCAAAGTTATGGAATGTTTAATCAAGGATTGTTTGCTTAAGTATATCTTTTAGATAATGGGTTACTCAACCTGTCGCAACATGGTTTCCTGCTCGGTAAATCTTGTGTTAAGTTACTATATAATTTACTGAGCTTTTTTGACAATGTTTCTTCAATTTATCTCTTAATTCTGGTCACGGTGTTGATGTCATTTACCTTGATTTTCAAAAAGCATTTGAAAAAGATCCATGAGGTAAACTTGTAGTAAAATATTAGAGTAGGCATCAAGGGCAGATGTATCGACTGGATAAATTTGTGGTTCGATGGTAGATCTCAGAGGGTTGTTATTAATGGTAATTTCTCTTCTTGGGCAAGAAGTCACTAGTGGTGTACCACAGGGTTCTGTTCTGGGCCCGATTCTTTTCATAATTTTCATTCAAGTTTGTGATGTAAGTTGATAGCTCTCTCACATCTAGTATCAGTTGGGGCCTGGCGGCCTTGGCCCCCCAGACATTCGTCAGCCCCCCCCCCCAAGATTTTTTGTGTCCTAATAAAATGGGTAAGAATTAAGAAAAAATAATTGTTTGAACGGAAATAAACTTTAAAGTATTTCCTTCAAAAAATAAATAAGCAAATAAAATGTGTAAAAATTAAGAAAAAGTAAATGTGTGAAAAACACATTTTGCGCACGTATGAAATCAACTTATAACTTTGAAATGCCTACTTTCACTAAATTAGGTATATAATCTGCATATAATTCACTGGGACGATGAAACGAATGTCCCGACGACAAATTCGGATAGTAGCAGTAGTAGTAGTAGTAGTAGTAGTAGTAGTAGTAGTAGTAGTAGTAGTAGTAAGTAGTAGTAGTAGAAGTAGTAGTAGCAGTAGTAGTAGAAGTAGTAGTAGTAGTAGAAGTAGTTAGTAGTAGTAGTAGTAGTAGTAGAAGTAGAAGTAGTTAGTAGTAGTAGTAGTAGAAGTAGTAGTAGCAGTAGTAGTAGTAGTAGTAGAAGTAGTAGTAGTAGTAGAAGT